>CM039124.1:9950805-11170089 GCA_022036555.1 Microstegium vimineum | reverse complement strand
AAGCTACGGTGGCGGGTTTCCTGGGTTTGGGCCTCAAAACCTTGGCGGAGCTTCCGAGGAAGCGGGGATGGCACGTGGCGGAATCCTGGATGTTGCGTCGAGGCGACGACAACTCCTGGCAGGAAGTGGGGCCGTCCATTCAAACGAGTGGCTGAGAGTTACGGACTTGGATTACAATGTCTTAGGGCTAGGTAATTTGGTCTTGTATCTAGGGGGTCTTTGGGAAATAGCCAAAGCTCCGTTAAATGGAGGATGAAGGGGTATCCTCATCCTATCTCTTGAACCCTAATCACTTGCCCCTCTCTCTCTCTAGTTCATGAGATCCTTAGGTTGCTTCCCCCAACCTTTGTAAGAAGTTGAGTTTGTCGCGAGGAATCGGAGGCCGTAACCTCCGTAAGCCATGGTGGCTTCGATTTCGTGATTGTGTCCCCATTTTTCTTGTGTTCTTCGCGTTTTGCTTTTGCTCCCTATTTTTCCGAGATGATTTCTTTTTGTAGGGAGTAGCTCTTGCAAATCCGTTTGAACCAAGTTGTGCGTAACCGTGAGGAGCTTGTTTGCGTTGAAGGATTTCTCCTCAAACCTCACGAGTGCGTAGATCGGGCGTTTTCTTTGTGGAGTTCTTCATTCTTGAGCTTTTCCCCAAATCTCTTCTCCTCCCTTTGCTCTAAGCCAAATTGAGCGATGATTTCTTCGGGATAGCTCCCCAACTGCACTAGGATCTTGCCTACAAAGTTTGGTTCAGTTGGTGACCATTTGGTTGGGTTTTGGGAAGATTTGGTGGAGTAGAAACTATTTTTGTGGGTTTCAGAGTTTCTGCTCGAGAGCGTCGGACTACCCTCCGGACGACCTTCCCCGAACTCCGGACCATTGCAAGTGGTCCGGTGGTCTTGACCAGCTAAAGTGTCAAGCAGCGAAGGGCGTCGGACCAGGTACGTTAGTCCGACGGTGAGCGTCGGACCAAAGTCCGAAGCTAGGGAGCTTGATGTGTTGTTTTGCGCAGAGGCGGGAGTGAGCACCGGACTACTTCCTATAGTCCGACGGTGAGCGTCGTACCGGATGTCCGAAGCTTCGGCACTCACTGTGTGGTTTCTGTGTGGGCGTCGGACTTTCAAAAGTGGGCGTCGGACTAGTCCGACGGTCACCTGCAGAAGCGTTGGACCAAGGCTCCGGACCTTGTGCTATGGTCCGGTGGTCTTGATCAAGTGGTCCGATGGTCACTGTATGCGCCTGTTTTGCTTAGGTTCTTGCTTCTTTTCCCTAGGGGTTGAGAACCTGTGTTTTGGGGTTTCCGGTGATTTTCCTCCACTGCCGGTGAGCTCTCATTTCTCTGTTTTCATCTGAATCCCCGCTCGCGTTGCTCGGGGAAGGTTGAGCACCCAGCTACTGGGTTTGGTTTTTGGGAAGAGTGGCCCGAACATTTCGAGAGAAATTTGAGGCTCCCATTCACCCCCCCCCTCTGGTCGCCGTTCTCGGTCCTTCACATTTACCGCAGCGGGCAACTCCTTCGTACATAAGTGCCGCTATCCTCTCAAAAATTCTAAGTCCCCGCACTGCCGCTCAGTTTCACCCCGAAGGGCTGCCCAGTTTCGTGTCCCGCTGCCGCCGCCATTCTCGCCGCCGCTAGCTCCAGTCACCAGCCCGATTCTCCCACTCCTCGACCCCCATTCTCCTCGTCCTCCATCCTGGCGTCGTCAGTCTGCCCCGGCCGAAGGGCTGCCCAATTGCCGCACCGCTGTCGCCATTTCCGCCACCGCACCTCTGCTCCTCTCCTCCACGACGTTGGTCCTCTCCTCCACGCCTCTGGTCCTCCGCACCCTCCGTACTCGCGTCGTACGCACGCTGCCGCCAGGAACCCTAGCTCCGGGTCGTCCTCACGCCGTCGTCGTCTTCACGTGGCTGCCGGAACCCTAGAACTCCGGGTTTGCCGCCATCGTCCGCACCACCTCTTGGCCCACTGGTGCTGCTGTGGTGCTGTTGTTGGCCTGCTGGTGCTCTTAGCCTGCTGTGCTGCTATGCTAGCTGTGTTGTTGTGCTGCTGGGCTGCTGTGCTCGCTGGTGGTGCTTTGTTGCTGTGCTAGCTGTGTTGCTGTGCTGCTGGGCTGCTGTGCTCGCTGGTGGTGCTCTGGTGCTGTGCTCTGTGGTGGTGGTGCTCTGTGTAGGTGGTGCTGTGCTGCTGTCCTTGCTAGCTGTGTTGGTGGTGGTGGTGCTCTGTGTTGGTGGTGGTGGTGGTGCTCTGTGGTGGCTGTTGATTCTTTGTTGGTTGTGTTGGTGGTGGTGGTGCTCTGTGATGGCCGTTGGTGCTCTGCTGGTTTTGTTGGTGGATGTTGGTGCTCTACTGGTTGTGTTGTTGTGGTTGCTGGCTATTGTGGTTCCTGTGGTTGCTGGCTACTATGAAAGCTGGTGTGTTGCTGGTTGTCTCTGGTGCTCTGGTTATCTCTCTTGGACGATTGCTCTTCCCACGTAGACAATCTACGTGCTATGAGTTACTGTTGCCTTGCTCGATTTACATTTGAGATATTGAATTGTGCAATCTGCTAGTTTTTATAAACTTGGGTGTGATTGCACTATTGGGCGGATTTCTTTATTGCTCGATGATACAAACTAGTGTAGTGAGACAATAACGTGACAGTCGGGTTTATACTTGTTACTCCTAGAATATTACTTATTATCTTGTTATAACCTTGAATATTACTTGTTATCTTGTTAGAACCTTGAATATTACTTGGTATCTTTGGTACACCCTTGAATATTACTTGTAATCTTGTTACAACCTTGAATATTAACTTGACAATTGGTAAATACTACTTGTTAGCTTGTTACTACTAGGTTTGTACTACACCTTATCTTGTTACAACCTTGAATAGTAATTGAGCTCTACATTTGGTAAGATGACTGTCACATTAGTCGATGATCCATGATCACCACGTAGCGTTGGACGGCTGTTTGCAGTAACCCGCTATTTTGAGAGCAATTTTTCCTTAAACACATGTTTATGCTTTAACTTGTCTTGCTTTTGTAACTCCAATAATATTAAACTACCAAACTTCATCATAGAACATAAATGGAGAACTTGGGTGAGTGGAAAACACCTACCCCAAGTCCCTCTTCAAACTCACTGTGCAGTCAAGTCTCTATTACCCCTCCGAGGCCAAAGAAGAATCGCACAGAGGAGGACGCTGATCCGACTTGGGCACCATGGGACGAGGGTGAAAGTGTGGCTCGGGTTCCGAGCCGAGATAGCGTCCACGCCGAGGTACTTGAAGCAACCAACTGGCTTTTTGCGCTTTATGCTAAAGCGGTTGAAAACTTGAATGCAAGTATCTCTGAACAACAGGTACCGGGTTCTACTCGGATGCTGGATTTCGGAGAAGAAGAGGCCTCGGCTCCCTCCACGGGGACCTCGACCTCCAAGTCTAAGGGAACCAAGCGGAGGAGGGGTGAACATGGGAGGCACATGATCGACAGGAGCGACGAAGTCCACGAGATCCTTGAGATGGGGCCTATGGGAGAGCCGCTCAAGCCTCGCGAGGTGATTGCAGTGTTCAGCAACCAAGTTGCAGTGATTACAAGGGACAAGGTTGAAATCACGTGGCCTGATTGGCACTCTGTCCCGGAGGATTACAAGGGCCTCGTCTGGACTCTGTTGAGGAGGAAGTTCAACTATCCCGAGAACGCGGATTTGCCCAAGTGCAGGGATTGGGTCATGCACGTGGCGGGGACTTCCCTTCGCAATTTCAAGTCAATGCTGGCGAGAGATTGGTTCAAGAAGGGCAAGAATCCGTGTACCAAATACAATATGATCAAGGATCATCAATGGGAGGCTTTTTGCAAACATAGAAGCTTAGACGAAGCAAAGGAAAAGAGTGCCAAGTACAACACACTCGTGAAGAAGAACAAGTGGCCCCACCACTTGGAGATGACTGGGTTTGCCGGCAAGAGGGAAGAGTGGCGGAAACAAGATGAAGCTATGAGAGCGAGCGGGCAACCAGATCCGTACCAGGACGTTGAACCTAGGGCTAAGGACTTCATCAGAGCTCGAATTCCAAAGAAGCTCAAGGAGGTGCAACCAAGTTCAACGAGCCCGGGTTCGAGGAGGTGGAGAAGGTTGTCATCGAAGCCTCCAAGGACAGCTGGTCCTATGAAGTTCAGAGGGGCCATGACCTACTCACTGAGGTCCTAGGAACCCCCGAGCACCGCGGTCGCGTACGTGGAGTCCAGTCAAAGATGAACTGGAACGCGATTCAGGCGTGGCAATCCAATGCTTCCTCATACAAGTCGAGGCAGAGGTACAAGGCGGACATCTTTCAAAAGGGCTATGAGCTTGGCATGGCTGATATGATCAAGAGCTCGATAAAGGAAGCCTTCACGAGCAACGACCCCGATATGGTGGCGATGAGGTCACAGATGTTTCGCCAGGTTGGCGTGCACGTCCCTCCGGCTCCACAAGGGGGAAAGTTCCTCAACTCAAGGATTGGCCGCGCCACCCAATCGATGACGTCAATGCGATGACACTTGTGCAGCTTCTCATTCCGTTTGGCAGGAGCAAGAAGATTGTCGTGGGCGATGGAGCTGTATATCCGATCAACGAAATGAGGACCATAACTTCTGTTATCCCAGAGCATAAAGACTATGAACTAGATGTTCCCCATCTACAACGTCATCGTACCCTTGAAGAAGCGGAATGTGATGACATCTTTTGGATGAAGGACAACCTTGAGATCATACCAATGACGATACCATATGTTGGTGGATCTTGCCCCCCAGAAGGCGACGACAACGGCGATGACGAAGGTCGTGAAAAGGACCCGCCAGCTCGTTCACCAATTGGCAAGAGCCCTCCTCAGAGCTCGAAAAGTCCGCCTTTGGGCCCAACCATTGAGGCAGGAGGTTCAGGAGGCCGCTTCTAGGGGCAACACAATGCCTGCAAGCCAGCCGAGCCCAAGCGAGCCACCTCCACCTCCCGACACTCAGCCTACGCCCCCGACAAATGAGGAAGGGGCTCAAGGGGATGCACCGGGGGTATGTACGGAGCGGGAACAGGCAACGCAGCCAACGCCAGGTGCACCAAGCCAACAGGGAGGTACGGAGGCGGACAACCTGAAGGACGACTCTACATCGCTCCCATACTCGACTACATTTCCAAGGTACATTACAGACGAACACACACAATGTTCAATTCACATTTGTACCTCAATTCACATTCGTACGTTCTATCCCGACTTTTCTAAGCCTAAAGATGATCCTCATCATCTATTTCTAGAGTCGGATGACTATCCCGACCACTTTGAGAATGGGAAGTTCATGATAACCAAGCAAACACTCCTTGATGAAGAATCGTGGGATACAAGGAGGTTTCATCTCTAGTACATGGAAGCGGCAAAAAGAGGCATGTCAAGTTTCACCGTGAAGATTGTAGCGGATTGCTTCCACTTGCTCGATATCGAGGATTTCACTATTCCGGTGGACTTCCAAGACATGTATAGGCTGCTGCGGGTAGAAGATCTAGACACCGTCCAACTCACCCTGTTTGCAATGTAAGTGACGACTTGCGAGTTAATTCCATTGATATCTCCTGTTGTATACGTCAACTCTATACACTTATTAGACTATATGGTACATTGACGTGTATATGCAGGATGTCTGCCACCGTAAGCAACAAAAAGCATCGTCCAACTCTTTTTCTCTCTCCAATGCATATCAATGAGAGTGCCATCAAGGGTCACATGGCAACGGATAAAAAAAGATAAAGAAACAGAGAGAAAAGGAATATAGAGAGAATATGAGGAATCAGAAGAAGAAAGTGGCAGACTACATGTGCTCAGTAATGTTGAAGGTCAAGGAGGATGGGCCACGGTGTATCATGGCTCCATATCACTTTGGGTATGTATGAAAACATGTCCGTAGAGATCCGAAGTGGGTAGGATCAGTCTTTGTAATCATCCTAACCAATAGTTGTTTGAATCGTGCAGCAACGGCCTCGAGGGCCATTGGGTTGCATACCTCATCTATCCTCAAGATGGCAGAGCGGTCGTATTTGACTCCTTGAGGACAATAGACAAAGCAGGATATAAGACATTTGAAGATTGCTTGAAAGTGTAAGTCAATAAGCATTTTTCATCTTTTACGGTTATCGTTATTATTCAAAACATGTATAACTCTATTACATTTTGTGCAGGGCTTATAAGAAGTACTTGAAGGATCCCGAATGCTGGGATCGCAGGACCGATAGTTGCAAGGAGAACAATACCGACCACATCAAAATCCGATGCGACTTCCCGGTACGTAAAGTAATTGCAAAGTTCATTTGTGCTTTTTGTTTCCATATGTGTTTGTTCTAAAGCTTATATAACGATCGTGCAGTGTGCCAAACAACCGATTGGATCCAAAGCATGTGGCTTGTACACCTGCGAGCACCTGAGGCAGTGCAGGGAGTACACTCAAAGCTGGAAGAAGCTCAAGGAAGGAGTAAATATTGGGTGAACACCTACAAGCCATCCTTCAAGAAAGTTAAGGCGGAAATCTGTAAGTTCGTCATGGAGAAATGTGTTCTCAAAGGAGAACAATTCTTTGACGAAGACTCCCCCTTAGCTATCGAACCCAGGTACGAGAGGCTTAGGAAATGGACGACTCTGCTACGCCCAAGTGATTACAAATGGCCCGTTGACTTTTCTTAGAGGATTTTTTAAATGTAACTCAAAAGGAACTTGTTGGTTTGATGTGATGTGTATATGGATGTTGAAAACTATGTATTATGTCATGTGGAATGCTTGGATGGTTTATATATAAATGTTTGCTGCATATATATGAAATCTGGAATCTGGAAATGTTTTGAATTCAAATTTTGGGAATTATTTGAATTTTGTTTTTTATTTTTTAATTTGAAAAGTATTTACCGAATCGGGCAACTTAACTTCCCACTGTGGTTAATCGAACTTTACCGCAGCGGATGCTGTAAGGTGCCCGATGTGGTATATCCATTTACCGCAGCGGACAACACAAGGCGTCTGTTGGCACAAATTATGACCATCTTTTACATAGCTAAAATATTGCCACCAATCCAAGGATCGAGGATAAACAAACACATCATGAGCATACTTTATCAAATAACTAGTTCCACATGTCCATGAGTGTTTGAGTGCAGGAATGAACAAATGGAGCAAAGGAGAGCCAGTTGGGCCCACATAGGGGGTCAACCGACCACTCTATGGGCCCACCATGTTCTCCCCTCTCGGCCATGATCCAAGAGAGGCACTCTAGAGTGGAATCCATCCATTGGATCACTCTGTGTTTCCTCTCAACGGCTCCCAAGTGAACCACATGGATCCATGGGCCCACACCAAGGAGATCAACGTGACAACCAACTTAGAACCAGCAATTAGCACCAATGACAAGTGGGACCAGCACCAGGGAGCAAGAGGTGGGCCAGGCACCCCCAAGGGGGTTTGGCCGAACCACCAAAGGGCCTACCAGGCCCCCACTCAGTCCCTGACTGGTGGGACCTCATCCAAGGAGGCAAGGGAGGGCTCACTAGCCATAGGGGGGTTCGGCCGAACCACCCCTAGGTCGGTTGGGTCCCCCCCAACCACCATACCTCTCCCCCACGTGTTGGATCACCACCATCCATGCCTTGGTCGGTTTCAAGGTCGGTTGGATCCAAGGGTGGAGAATGGAAGGCCCTGGATTGCTGGCATGGCGCCGAAGTAGCCCCTACTCCACATCCTACTATAAATAGAGGGTCACACCCCCCCTCTCTAATCATGAAGAAGAAACCTACAAGCTCTATTCCTTAGATTGTTCTAGGAGTTAGTCTAGTGTGGGAGTTAGAGTTGAGTCGAGCTGTGCTCGGGATTTCCGAAGTCGTCTTCTGGAGAGTCTAGTATAGCTCTTGTATCTTTCCTTCTTTGTAAGACTTTATCTTATTCAATATATATCTTTCTCATTACTTTACTTAGTATTTACTTTGAGCATTTCTATACTAGATATAGTCTTGCTATATGCTTTTGCTCTTTAATAGCCTTCACACCCATAGTCTGTGATCCTTGTGACCTTTCTTGTATGCGATCATTACCTGTTATAGGGTGCTTTGATTATTTGATCGTAGTCAAAGTAGTAAGTTGTGTGTAAGCGTGGTGCTTATACATCATCTTATCCTTGGTTATCGCTTGCTGCACGGATTGTTTGTGGTAGCTAGCAAGAGGTGACAGCCTTGTCTAGTCGTTGTATTCCACCACGTGTTCTTAGGCAAGTTCTTAAAAGGTAAGGCCCCCGTAAGAAGAGGGCGCGGTCTGGTAGGAGTTTTTCCCTCCTACTGATCTATCCCCTCACCTAGCATACTTGTATTGAGGAGACAAACTATAGTGTCTAGAATAGTTAATTATCTAAGTATATTGAAGTAGAGTGAAGTACATAGGAGTCCCTTTACTCTTCTCATTGTCCTCCCACCTAGCTAGTCTCTAAGGTACGTTCTAAGTATCCTTTATCGTAACTTCTTCATTCATCAACCCCTTCCTATCACATATATCGTTTACCCCCCTATACTAGTTGGTACTAAAGTTGAGGTGCTCTCTAGGATCTCTCTCTAATTATCATTTATAGCAAGGATTTCCTTTGGGATAATATAAATTACGATACCTCGGAATACTCCTTGGTGAAGTGCTACAACGGTATAATCTGTGCGCTTGCGGATTTATCCAATAGTCATAAGAAATACCAACAAGCATTTCTGGCGTCGTTGTCGGGGAAAGCTTAGCCAAGAAATTTTAATTAGATTGAATCCAGAGATTCTCGTTAACTTAGTTATCAATTAGTCATAGGGACAGTTTATGAGCGGTTTCCAACTGCCGGGAAATTATCTTGAAGATCCCGAGCAAATGTTGAGGAGGACTAGACATCGTCAAGTCCCCCCTCAGAGGTTCATCTCGAACCAGGATCCGTTCAAGGAAGGAGGCTCTACACCACCACTCAAGGAAGCTATGGCCCAGAAGGCGATCTCTGACTTCTCAGCTCCGTCAGCTACCCACGTAGCTCAGGGTCCTGAGGTCAACTTCGGGGATGCCACCTTCGAGTTGAAGCTCGCCTTGATCCACATGGTGCAGGCCAATCCGTTTTGCGGAAAGCTCCATGAGGATGCCAATGCTCATCTCCAGCACTTCATGGAGCTATGTGGCACGTTCACTATTAAGGGACTGGCGTCTGACGCCATCCGCCTTCGCCTTTTCCCATTCTCGCTATTGGGATAGGCGAAGCAATGGTTCTACGCCCACAAAGAAGAAGCCACTACATGGGAGAGGTGTGCTAACGCATTTATCAAGAAGTTCTTCCCGACGGGCAAAACCAATGCTCTTCGCGGGGAGATCTCAAGCTTCCAGCAACAACCTGATGAGATGATTCCGAAGCATGGGAACGTCTCCAGGAGTACGTTCGTACCTGTCCTCATCATGGGATAGATGACTGGCTCCTGATCCAAGGTTTCTACCATGGGCTGACTAGCATGGCCCGTAGTCACCTTGATGCTGCCGCTAGAGGGGCATTTCTCCAACACACAGTGATAAATGCCAAGGACCTCATCGAGAAAATGATAATAAACCAAGGATGGGGTGATGAACGTCTCCAGCCAAAGAGAAGAGGTATGCACACCGTTAGTGAGGTCGACATACTCTCCGCCAAGATGGGCCTCTTGATGAAGAAGATAGAAGAAGGTTCCAAGAAGGAACGAGAGGCCATCTACCCAGTCGCCGCCGCACAAGCTATTGAAACTGATCCATGGTGCGAGGTGTGCGGAGGCAATGATCATTCGGGCAATAATTACCCCGAGACATCAAAGGACGTGAACTTCATCAGCAACAACAACAACAACAACGGGTATCGACCCCAACAACAAGGAAGCTGGAACTCACGCCCCTTCTACCAAGGTAATGGAGGTAATGGTAATTACAATAATTACAATTCTTACAATAATCAGCCTTCATTAAAAGATCTTGTTCTTGGTCAATTTAAGATTAATGATGGTATAAATAGAAAGATGATTGCCACTGATAAAGTTCTTGAAAGCTTTGGTGAGAAAATGGATAGCTTTACGACTGCTATGAAAAATCAGTTGAGCTTTAATAAAATTCTAGAAACCCAACTAGCTCAATTAGCAGCAGCTATGCCCTCTATGGAACAAGGTAAAATTCCTAGGAAACCAGAAGATTCAATTGAGCATGTAAATATGGTCAACATAAGGTTCGGTAAGCCTCCACTTTGCTTCTATTGGGGCTATCTTCTTGATCCTCCCTTCATCATGAAGAAGGAAGATCCAGGCCTCCCGACGATCAAGTGCTCAATCGGGCAACAGACGTTCCACACTGCCTTCTGTGATCTCGGATCGGGCGTGAACATCATGTCTAAGGTAACTTATAATAATTTGCTAGGAGGACCCTTGGTCCCCACATGTGTTCGATTGCAGATGGCAAACCAAACGATATGGTTTCCCGAGGGACTCGCAAGGGATATCTTGGTGAACATCCAAGATTAGTACATCCCCACCGACTTCATCATCCTGGACATGGGAGCTAACACGGAAGTCCCCGTCATTTTGGAAAGGCCCTTCCTCAACACCACCAACGTGGTCATTTACGTGGGATCGGGCCAAATCCACTTCCAATTCCCAAGTCATAAGGTAAAATGTGCTTTCAATGGTTATAAGCTGAACAAGCAGACAAAAGCACAACCACCAAAAAGAAGAGTTCAAGCTCCGAGAAAGAAAAAGCAATATCCGGAGGCCAAGATCAAAGAACTCAAGGAGGATGAACCCGCCAATCCAAGGCAGGTTTGGAAAACAAAAGAGGTGCACACATCACGGTCTCCGCCTCCGGAGTCATCAAGTGCACCCGAGGAATGAACAAGAAGGAGAGTCCTACTCCGAGGACTTAAAATCAAGGAGCCTTCGCCGAAAGGTAAATCGGTATTTATCTTTGATTTCCCTTCTTAAATTTAGTTCAAACCTTGAATTGTTTTCATACTTAAAATTTAGAAAACTAAAGTTAGATTAAATAAAACTTGAGAATTAGATTAGCATTAAAATTTGACAAAAAGTAGGGCCACTAGGGTGGTCGGTCGACCACCCATATGCATCCTACTTTGGCTTATTTGATTAAGGATCATTTAGGGACCTTTATAAAAGAAAAATAAAAAAATTGAAGGACCGAGAACGGCGACCAGAGGGGGGTGAATGGGAGCCAAATAAAAATTCCTTTCAGAAACTTCTATTGCTTGACCCTTGTCCCAAAATCACACCCAAAAAGCGAGTTCTACAGAAATGAAGCGCACACAACCTAACAAGTAGGTGGATACCTTAGGAAGACCCCTAGAGGTGCAGAGGAGCGGTCGGAGAAGGTCAGTGAAAGATCGAAACCACAAACTCGAAACACAACCCGAAAGAGGTGCTCTCAACCTCTAGAGAGAAGAGGCAAGAGCACACCCAAAAACCACTTGTGAGAACTAGTATCAAAAGTGCTTCATCATGTTCCCTACGTGAATACAAATCCAATGCAAGAAACAGAACTTGATTCGGAGTCTGGACGAGAGAGATACAAGCAAAACACTTCTGTAGCTTTCGCGGGCTGTCCGGGAGAGAACAGCGGACAGTCCGCCCTTGCTGAAAAATGAACTGCGGACAGTCCGCAAATTGGTCCTGGACTGTCGGCGGATTTGAACTGTGGACAGTCCGCAAAAAACCCTGGACAGTCCGCTGGCAAAACTCAGAAAAACACCCCAAAAAGCACCGGTTCTACCCCGACTCCCGGACTGTCCGGGAATTAACCCCGGACTGTCCGTGGTTGGCTGGACAGACGCGATTTGGGGGCGATTTTGAATCGCCTCTCCCCCAAATCTTCCGAAATCACTTCCAAATCTTCACCGATAGCCACCAAACTTTGTGGGCATGATCCCAAGGCTATGGAGGAGCTATCCCGAAGAAATCATCGCTCAATTTGGTGTGAATCAACGGGCGTAAAAGGATTTCGGGAAAAACTCCAAAACCAAAGAACACGAAATAGAAATTGCCCGATCTATGTGCTCAAGATGTTTGGGATGAAGCCCTTCAGTGCAAATCTTCTATTTGTGATCCCGCAGAACTTGGTTCAAACGGAATCGCAAAACTCGCTCTCAACCAAGAGAAATCATCGCATGAACTAAGAGGATTAAGAGAAGCAAAAACGCGATTAGCGAAGAACACAAGAAAAGGAGACACAATCACGAAATCAAAGCCGCCATGGCTTACGGAGGGTAAGGCCTCCGATTCCCAACAAAATCAAAGTGCAAATCCTTACACTAGGGACCTCATGAACTAGAGAGATAAACTAGATCGAGAGAGAGGTGGTGCAAATGACTAGGGTTCAAGAGGTGGAAAGAGGGATATCCCTTCATACCCTATTTAACAGGCTTTGGCTATTTCCCAAAGACCCCCTTAGATACATGACCGAATTACCTAGCCCTAAGACATTGTAATCCAAGTCGGAAAATCTCAGCCACTTGTTTGAATGGACGGCCCCGCTTCCTGCCAGGAGTTGTCGTCGCCTCGACGCAACCTCCAGGATTCCGCCACATGTCATCCTCGCTTCCTTGGAAGCTCCGCCTAGGTTTTGAGGCCCAAACCCAGGAAACCCGCCACCGGTAGCTTTCGGCTAAACTATCGAACCTCGAGTTTTGAGGCCCAAACTCGGAAACCGTCCACCGGTGGTTTTGCGGCCTAAACCACCAAACCGCTCGACTCGAGCCACCTTGTCTTCGCCCGGTTGGACTCCAAGTCCCCTGAGCCGCTGCTCGACTTGCGCGTCCACCGTCTTGACTCGGTCGACTCGGTCTACCTCCATGTCTTGTCGCACTCGCCGGTGCCAAGCACTAGCCACCACAGCTAGTTTGCGGGCGCCCATGGTCCCTCAGTCTGAGCCCCGCTTCCGCCCTTCACTACTCTCAGTCCATCGGCACGGCAAGCCTCTACTCGACCTTCTCCACGACATAGACCACTGTCACTAGGCATAGCACTTGCACACCACAAGACAATAGACAGGCACACATTTGCTTTCACAAGAGGTTAGAATAAACCGCTCAAAACTGAAACACTCAAGTTTTGGACGATGACTCATCATAAAACTGAACAATCATGGATATTTATCCACCATGTGTTCGCAATCTCCCCTTGATGAGTGCATTGTTAACACAAGTGCATTTCAAATTTGAGCCACAAGCTAAAGCTCTCCAAATGACCAAAAAACTTAGAAAGCCAAAAACGGGGTCACTTGAGAGAAGCAAAATGAGTCCAAAAACTTGGTTCCCAAAGACATGGGCAATGGCTCGACGCAACCAAGCAAATCAAAGCTAGCCCTCAAGAAGAGGCGCAAAACGGGCTCAACACTGCTAGCAATCCAAGATACCAAACACAGCTCTCAACTCTCAGAATACCAAGTGAAGCACCAAGAGAAGGTCTAAAATACAAATAAAACCAAATAAGGCTCACAAAGCCAATCGAAACCTGTCGGAGCCAACAAGGCAAGCTAGACCCTCTAGAAGAGGTAAAGGCTCAACACATCTAGCAAAAGCTCCCCCTGGGCAAAAGCACACTCAAGATACCAAGAAGGGTGAAACGAGCCAAGTACGCAAGAGAGATACCAAAAGAAGGACCAAAGCGACCCAAAGCTCAAAAGGCCACAATTTCCAATTTCTCCCCCTTGACTAATGAAAGTATGAAAATGCACTGTGTTTTGCCCCCTTGGTTGAATATGAATGAAATGCACATTTCTCCCCTTGTTGACACATGAAGCTCATCAAAACTCAAGATTTCAACCTCAAATGCCATGATATGCAAAATGAGTGCAACAAGCTTCATACATAGAGCTAAGACAATGAATAGATGCTCTAAGTGATGTGATCCTGTGAGAATAGGAAAAGCTCTACGTGCCCAACAAAGACTCAAGTTGAGCTTAAGATCACATTAGAAGTTATTTTAGAGAGCATTACATGTGTGAGCAAGGAATGGGTATCACCTCCTAGAGACAACTAAACATGGCAAACAAGATAGTATCTATCTCAAAGCAACCTCATGTATAGCAAGTAGAACTATCCCTAGCAAAGTTCATACAACAAGCCAATGACCCAATTGAATGAATTTTCCAAAGTTCAGAGTTTTGCAACCAATTTTAGTTTGAGGCACATTACAAGTTGTATGCGAGTGGTTGTAAGCAAAGTGATGTCACTGCTTACCAATCGGGCGAAGTCAAAGGACTTGACACACCGGTTTTGGTCATACACGACATCGCTCAAGTATCAACCCATATGGGAAGCAGTCTCGAACACACGGTGAAGTGCTCACAATGCAGACCCAACTCGATCTTTCCAATTCACAAAACAGAGAGCAATTTCATTTTATATATTAAACATGGTGCTCAAAGGTAGTGAATGAAACAAATGAAGAGCCATAGTTACAAGCTATATACAAGATAGCCAAGAAGGATCTTCAAAAGCCTACACATGCTAGTGCCATTTCAGAGGTGACATGGGAATTAAATTCAGTTTTAAAGCTTTTCTAACTTAGCTCTATTGCATATCATGAGATCAAAGAGAGTCTAAGTTAGGCAACACCATAGACACATAAAGCACCTCAAACAGAGCATAGATTCATTATATAGGCTATAGGTCTGAAGCTTAAAATGAACTATGTCATAAATGAAAATGAGATACAAAATGCAAACTGACAAAATTAACAACTAAAAAGACACCAAAAGAAAGAAAGACAAAGAAAAGACAAAAGGAACCAAAAAGAACTATAACACATAAAGAGAACTTCCCTCAACTAAAAAGGGAAGCAAACACCCAACTCGCCCCGAAGGCGCGAAAACGCAGCTTGATCCAACGGTTTTCTGAGAATATCCGCAAGCTGGTTTTTGATCTCAACGTGCCGGAGGTCAATGTCGCCCTTCTCATAATGATCACGCAAGAAGTGAAAGCGGACCTCAATGTGCTTGGTCTTAGAGTGAAGCACAGGATTTTTGGCCACATTAATTGCACTCGAGCTATCGCAAAGCAGAGGCACCTTAGTAAGCTCAAGACCGAAATCTTTCAAAGTGGCAATCATCCAAATCAACTGCGAGCAACAGCTAGCCGCGGCAACGTACTCAGCTTTGCATGTCGACTGTGCCACGCTAAACTGCTTGCGAGAAGACCAAGAAACCAAAGAAGATTAATATGCAAATTCGCAACCAACGCAACATCCTTGAGGACAAAAGAAGAGTTCACTCGGATCGACCCTCGGGACACAACCTTACCTTTACTCTTGTCCTGAATGTAATGTACTCAGTGTGGCGCACGGGGTCGAGGCTAGAGAACCACTTGGCACTTCTGGTCATATGGCGTGAACATCCGGAATCCACAAGCCAAGTCTCCTCCAGTCCTCCTTCCTACATCAATAAAAAGACATAGGGTGAGCAAACGGACCAACACTGGGGTTAGTAAACTGTGAAGGGTACCGGTGTTGTCCCACTTGCCCAAAGAATGGGTTAGGAGAAAAACCAAACATCTCCTGCCCCACGGAGGGATAGCGATCACCACGATAGGGAAAACATGGTCCGCTAGGGAAGGGTGGAGAAAAGCCACCGCCACGAGGCCCGTAGTCGTATGGGTCACGACCGGTACCCCACCGGGCACGACCACCACGTGGTCTCGCCTCCTGAGGCCTAGCACCTTGAGGCATTGTACCTCTAGGACTAGTAGTGCGCCTCCAAACTTCCGGTCCACGTGCCCCAACTGGTGGGTGGTACATGTCCCGGTTGTTCAACTCAAACTTCCTCCGATCATCTCTCTTCCTCCTATAGAAAAACTAAGCCAAATGCCCATCCCACTCACTATACTCACAATGGTACCTCACCGCACTCTTGGTAGGCACTCTCTTGTTGGGTTGGGTGGCTCTAGCTTTCTTAGGAAGGGGATCACTAGAGATGTCTGGCAGTGTGTCAAGTGGGTTGCGAAGGTGGTTCGGTTTGGCAATCCACACTTGCTTCTGTGGAGTGGTTTTGGGTGGCTCTTCAAACACACCATCTCTCACCGGAAACTCAGAGGGGTTGGTAGGCTTAGGTGGAGTGATCTTGGTAAGCTTGGGAGTTGTGGTGGGTTTCTCATTCTCGCTCAAACGACTACACTCACCGATCTTATCGAACATGGTATCATCCTTCCCACCTATAGCAAAGCCTACTCCCGTGTTGCCAGCCCTTTTGCATTGGCTGAGCATCATCCCCAACTGCGGCTCTCGGCAAGACACCCAGCTCAAGATGGACCGAAGGTATGTGTTTTCTTCCTCGGTATGCATCTTGTCGTGTCTGCACGACACGATCTCAAGCTCCAAAGCCTCAAAGCGATCCGACTCTCTAGTGATATCTGAGCTGACCTTCTCTAGAACAGCCATCCTAGCATCTCTCTGTGCCAGCTCAGAACGCAAGCCTAAGCAAGACTTGCACGCACCAAGTAAGCTAGGCCTAGCCTTTAACTCACTGACCTCCTCAAGTAGAGTGCCATACTTGTCCTGGAGAGTGACAAGACTAGACATGTGGATGGCACAAGCATCACACTCTACCTCCTCGGTAACCACCACTAATTCCTTAGCAAACTCTAACTCATGCAACATGCTAAGATAATTAGCCTTGAAATCGTTCCTCTCGCACGCGACACGTTTGAGCAAAGCATCCTGACTCATCAAGGTGTTGTTCAGAGACTCAATCTCGAGAGAGAGGGACTCGACGGTGGGTGGTACCTCGGGTATGTCGGAGTCGTCGTCGTAGACGGGGCCTTCCTTGCACTTGCTGACCTTGCCTTCTTCAATCGCCATGGTGCAAAATCCACCGTGCTTGGCGTCGGCGTAGAAGCATAGGTCGTTGAGGTTGTCCTCAACCTTTCCCTTGGACTCATCATCGCTCGAAGAAGCACCTCCGTCGGAGGAGGCATCGATGTCACTGAGGGAGGCGAGGAAGGCTCGGTGCTTGGCCTTCACCTTGTCGATCACCTTCTTGGAGAACCTTCGGTGGTAGCCACCCTTGGGCTTGTGCTTGTCCTCGAAGTGGTGCTCGCGCTTGTCCTTGCGCTTGGTGAAGTCACCCGCAGCTTTCTTGGGGCAGTTTGCAATGAAGTGATCCTCATCACCGCAACGGTAGCACCCCTTGGCTGAGCCACCACGGCGACGGTTCAAACAGTTGTTGTGAGACCGTGAGAACTTGGTGATGACCAAAGCTAGCTCATCATCTCCAAGAGCCTCCACTTGATCCTCTATCACGGAAATCAAAGACAAAGCAAACAAAGAGTGTGAAGGGTCAGAGGAGGAAGAAGACGTACCGCCGGGGCCAGAAACCAACGCCATAGAGGGTTTCGACGGGTTTTCAAGCTTGGCCCGGGTCTGGTAGTCAATCTCTGAGGACTTGAGCTTGCTGAACAGTTCGTCCATGGTCAGGGCATCATAGCCCGGTGACTCCTGAATGGCAGCCACCTTCATCTCCCATACCTTCCGATCAAGAGCATGCAAAAGCTTGATAGTCATCTCATGATCATCATAAGGCAAGTTGGCTCGATTACCACGCATCTTGTTGACGATATATTGGAAGCGAGTGAACATCACGTCAATAGATTCGCCGGCCAACTGAGCAAAGTTCTCATACTCTCGACGGTATGTGTCAAAGAGTCTGGACTTGATCTGAGGGTTGCCCTCATGATATCTCAAGAGTGTTTGCCAGATCTCCCGTGCTGTAGTGAGACTCGAAACCCGCTCAAACTCTGGAAGAGATAGACAAGACAAGAGAATGCTACGGGCTCTTGCTTTTGACGGATGCTACGTAACCTGGGCATCGGTGATCCAAGCCTCAAGAACCAAGTAGTTCTCATTCTCACAAATCTCCCAAAACTTTGTGTCAAGCCCTTGGAGGTAAGCCGACATGCGCACCTTCCAATAGGCAAAGTTGGTTCCATCGAAGTAGGGAGGTTAACCAGCACCTCACTCCATGTCGCCTTCGCGGATCAAGAACTGTGTAAGGTGGATTGATCCTTAACCAGCTTTGATACCAATTGAAGGAACGAGAACGGCGACCAGAGGGGGTGAATGGGATCCAAATAAAAATTCCTTTCGGAAACTTCTATTGCTTGACCCTTGTCCCAAAATCACACCCAAAAAGCGAGCTCTACAGAAATGAAGCGCGCATGACCTAACAAGTAGGTGGATACCTTAGGAAGACCCCTAGAGGTGCAGCGGAGCGGTCAGAGAAGGTCGGTGAAAGATCAAAACCACAAACTCAAAACGCGACCCGAAAGAGGTGCTCTCAACCTCTAAAGAGAAGAGGCAAGAGAACACCCAAAAACCACTTGTGAGAACTGGTATCAAAAGTGCTTCATCATGTTCCCTATGTGAATACGAATCCAATGCAAGAAATGGAACTTGAATCGGAGTCTGGACGAGAGAGATACAAGCAAAACACTTCTGCAGCTTTCGCGGGCTGCCCGGGAGAGAACAGCGGACTGTCCGCCCTTGCTGAAAAATGAACTGCGGACAGTCCGCAAATTGGTCCTGGACAGTCCGCCGCTATGCCGAAAAACGCCCAACATAATGTCCAGAATCAGTATTGTTCGGCGGATTTGAACTGCGGACAGCCCGCGAAAAACCCCGGACAGTCGGCCGGCAAAACTCAGAAAAACACCCCGAAAAGCACCGGTTCTGCCCCGACTCCCGGACTGTCCAGGAATTAACCCCGGACTGTCCGTGGTTGGCTGGACAGACGCGATTTGGGGGCGATTTTGAATCGCCTCTCCCCCAAATCTTCCGAAATCACTTCCAAATATTCACCGATAGCCACCAAACTTTGTGGGCATGATCCCAAGGCTATGGAGGAGCTATCCCAAAGAAATCATCGCTCAATTTGGTGTGAATCAACGGGCCTAAAAGGATTTCGGGAAAAAGTCCAAAAACGAAGAACACAAAATAGAAATTGTCCGATCTATGTGCTCAAGATGTTTGGGATGAAGCCCTTCGGTGCAAATCTTCTATTCGTGATCCCGCACAACTTGGTTCAAACAGAATCACAAAACTCGCTCTCAATCAAGAGAAATCATCGCATGAACTAAGAGGATTAAGAGAAGCAAAAATGCGATTAGCGAAGAACACAAGAAAAGGAGACACAATCACAAAATCAAAGCCGCCATGGCTTACGGAGGGTAAGGCCTCCGATTCCCAACAAAATCAAAGTGCAAATCCTTACACTAGGGACCTCATGAACTAGAGAGATAAACTAGATCGAGAGAGAGGTGGTGCAAATGACTAGGGTTCAAGAGGTGGAAAGAGGGATATCCCTTCATACCCTATTTAACAGGCTTTGGCTATTTCCCAAAGACCCCCTTAGATACATGACCGAATTACCTAGCCCTAAGACATTGTAATCCAAGTCGGAAAATCTCAGCCACTTGTTTGAATGGACGGCCCCGCTTCCTGCCAGGAGTTGCCATCGCCTCGACACAACCTCCAAGATTCCGCCATGTTCCATCCCCGCTTCCTCGGAAGCTCCGCCTAGGTTTTGAGGCCCAAACCCAGGAAACCTACCACCGGTAGCTTTCGGCTCAATTACCGAACCCCGAGTTTTGAGGCCCAAACTCGGAAACCGTCCACCGGTGGTTTTGCGGCCCAAACAACCAAACCGCTCGACTCGAGCCACCGTGTCTTCGCCTGGTCGGACTCCGAGTCCCCTGAACCGCTGCTCGACTTGCGCGTCCACCTCTTGACTCGGTCGACTCGGTCTACGTCGATGTCTTTTCGCACTCGCCGGTGCCAAGCACTAGCCACCACAGCTAGTCCGCCGGCGCCCATGGTCCCTTAGTCCGAGCCCCGCTTCCGCCCTTCACCGCTCTCAGTCCATCGGCACAGCAAGCCTCTACTCGACCTTCTCCACGCCATAGACCACTGTCACTAGGCATAGCACCTGCACACCACAAGCCGATAGACAGGCACACATTTGCTTTCGCAAGAGGTTAGAATAAACCGCTCAAAACTGAAACACTCAAGTGTTGGACGATCACTCATCACAAAACTGAACAATCATGCGTACTTATCCACCATGTGTTCGCAAAAAATGGAGGAATAGAGGATCGTCCGACCACCCTAAGTGCCTCATGCTCATCCATCTTTTCCTCTCCACCATCCTTTGTCCAAGCATCTCATGATTTGTGAGGTGGGATTTTCAAAAATCAAATTCTTTCTTTGGGAGACATCTCTTTTGTCTCGTCATGCTTTAAAGTACATCAATCACTTTTGGTTAAAGCATGACACATCCTTGTCTCCCACTACTCCTTGTCCAAAGTGGGGAACCAACTTTCACTTTCACTTTGTCATACTTTGAAAAAGAAAACATATCGATCACTTTTAATCAAAGCATGACATGCCTTTGTCCCCCACTATCCTTTATTTAAAGAGGACAATCTTGACCACTTTCGCTCAGCTTTTGATCACATCATATCACATCTTTCACCTTTCACCAAGCACTAGAAAAGCATGAGTGGAATCTCTACTTTAAAGGGATGGCCGACCACTTTGTGTCACCTCCTTCTCTCTCTTTTGCTTTGTGTAAGGCATCGACTAGACATGTGATCATGGCACCCAAGGGCATGCCCAAGGGGTGGTCGGCCGACCACTCCATGGCACCCCCTTGGTGCCACTACCTTCCCCTATAAAACCCCATGCAAGGAGAGCTCATTCCCTCACACCTCAACAAGAATTAAGTTCTAGATCAAGCCTCTCCTTGCCTCGCTCTCTCCTCTCTACATTCAAGAGAAGTTCTTAGCTCTCAAAAAGAAGTAGTGTTGCTCTCACTAGTCCATAAGAAGATCTATTGTTTTCATCAAGCTTCTCTTAGCTCAAACTTCTCCCCACAAGGCAAACTAGAAATCCACTCCACATACACATACCCCTTTCTAGTCTTGCTCTTATGTCCCTCTTCCTCTCTAGAAGATGAAGAACCCATTGACATCCGCTTTCAAAAGGATGAAGCAAGCTATGAGTGGGAGCTCATCTCGACGCTCCCACCAATCCGAGGATACTTCCCAAAGAAGAACAAGGGGAGGTTCGGCCCGATACACATGGAGAACCTCCAAACCGAAGAACACCCTCAGGAGGAGAAAGTACCAATAGAGATACCACATGTCGAGGCATTATTGGTACCCCCGATGACAACCTATGATCAGCAAAGCAGATTCTGGTTCAACCAACTAGAGTATCAGAGGTACCTTTCTCTTCGGAATCGATCTTTTGAGCACACATGGATTTTGGATACAAGACTTCTCTCCAACGCAGGTATGACCACCGAATTTGAAACTATCTTTACCTCTATTGGTTGGTCTAGCTTTTGGCAAATAGAAGAGTTTGGAATTGAGTTGCTCACCGCAGAATTTCTAAGCTCTCTCCAAATCTCTAATGTTGGAATTTCCTTTCACATGTTTAATCAAAACCATAGCCTATCTTGGATTCATCTTAGTGTTGCTCTTGGTTTTGAAAATACATGTGTGATTGATTTAGACCATGCCATGCATAGTTTCCACAAAAGGAAATTTTGGTTCTCTATTTCTGCTCTAAAAGATTGCTCAAATCCTACACCTGAAGAGATCCACAATCCAATCCTTCGTTTCATACATCTTTGGATAAAAATGACTTTGTTTTCTGGAAGTAATGCTAACTTGATAAGTGACATGGAATTAAAACTACTTTATGCCATGGTCAATAAAATGTGAATCTCTCCTGTGAAATATTTAGTGGAATTTTGGCAAAGTTCAATTGAGAGTAATGAATCCATTCAATTCACTTCTTTAATTACTCGTCTTGCTGAATCCATGAGTTTGCTAAATGGCACAAACCCCTTTGTTTACATCTCTGCCCCTTTAGCGATGATCTCAGAACAATATCTTGCTCATGTTCAAATGCTAAAAAGAGATGCCAATGGTGTTTTAAAAATGATTTATAGTGGCCATACAATTGAGGTGCCTCTTCTAAATAGGCAACTTCAATTGTATAGGACCCGCAAGCTAACCCTTGATTTAGATCAAGGAATTGGGCAAAGAGATTTTGCAGGCTCGAACAGGAGAGCTCAGGAGGGGCTACACTTTGTCCATCTTGAGCAAGGTGGTCCTTCCCAAGGAGTTGTTGGCAAGGAGGAAGATGATGCATCTTCCGATCCCATGCACACTTCAAGTGGCATGTCTCCTCGACCATCACGGCCGCAACGAGCACGAGCATCCTTCTCGTCCACACGAGACAAGGAGCATCGTGAACTACGGCAAGAATTTGATCATCTTACCAACATCGTTGGTGAGTTGCGTGTTGAGCACGATGAGACAGCACACATTGTCCAGCAAACGACCGAGAACATTCAAGCAATGCATGAAGAACAACATCGGCGTTGGGACTTTTGGCGGCAACAACATCCACATCCGCCACATTATTGAGAAAAAGACAAGATTGGGGGAGGTTCCTTCCCCCACTAAGGTAAGTTTTTAATTTCAGCAATTATATTTATGCATTTCCTTTCTTATATTTTGTCTTCGCATTTTAAAAAAAATCTGCATATGATAAAATAAAATAAAAAGACTTTCTCTACTCTCACATATTCCATGAAAATTAATATCTCCTATGGAAATGGTGAATAGTTTCTCCGCTAAGTGTTTCTCTAGAACTTAGTTTACAACTTGGTACTTCTTTAAGTATGGATTACTTGGCTTAAAAGAAACCATCATGAACCTCAAACTTTTGTGGGTTGCAAATGCTGTAACTAAGTCTAAGTTGTTGTGAGACATGATATGACAAGATAAGAGCTGCTATAATATTGTTCTAAGCAAGAATGACTATCGGAGTATTTATTTATTAAAATGATAAAACACTTTGTTGTTCCTCAATGGTGAAAATTCCTACCAAAGCCATGTATGATCTTCATGATATAAGCTTTCTACATAAGTTGATTGCTCTGTGTTGAGTTTGGTCAAGTTTTGTGACCCTTGTTGAGAGATTTATCATGCTCCCAAGATCAAGATCACGTACACTCCACATATACATGCTGCTTCTACACAGGAAGTACGCAGAAACATGCCGTACATTTCCACATAGTTCATACTCCATGCTCTAAGTAGAAAAACTCTCTCTAGTTTGTGCTAGTAAATGAGACATAGACTATGCAAAATAATGAAAAATCTAAGGGCATTCTAAAAATCCTAATCTTTATGAGCACTTCCAAAGCTCTCTTGAAAAAAATGATGAAATGAATGAGCATCTTCAAAGCTCATAGAAAAATGAAACAGATAGCTATGTCTCAAAATAATTTTAGGAAAGAGAGATTATCCACATATAGGACTATTGATCATTTTCCATGTTTCCACACACTTGCACATCTTGATCTAAGAGTATGACACTTCTCTCCTCGGATCCGGAATTTGACTTTACAATATATGCAAGGTAAGATTGCTACATCTTTGATCCCTACCTATAGCTCCACATAAGCTTTAGAGATAGGAAGAAAGAAGGCAAACTTTGATATATGCCTTGGTGAGGAATCATACACCTTATGAGCGACTCGAGAGTACCATTTGAGGAACACTAAGTTTTCTTGTACAAAATCTTGCAAAACCTCCGATATGAAACTTGTGAAAGAATAAGAAAATTAGTGCTCAAGTCAAGTTGTTCTATCTTTCAACCTCTCAAGACAAAGGATAAAGCTATAAGCCCCATGAAGGACTAAGGTAATATGGGTGAGTCTTTATTGCTAACTTTTCCATTCAAAAGAGAAGTATGATTATTGTAAACTTAGTACTCTTGAAATATGAAGTATAGTAGCAACTCCTGATCCATCGAACTAAGTTTGATTGATTGCTCGGGACGAGCAAAGATTAAGCTTGGGGGATCTTGTTGGCACAAATTATGACCATCTTTTACATAGCTAAAATGTTGCCACCAATCCAAGGATCGAGGATAAACAAACACATCATGAGCATACTTTATCAAATAACTAGTTCCACATGTCCATGAGTCTTTGAGTGCAGGAATGAACAAATGGAGCAAAGGAGAGCCAGTTGGGCCCACATAGGGGGTCGACCGACCACCCTATGGGCCCACCATGTTCTCCCCTCTCGACCATGATCCAAGAGAGGCACTCTAGAGTGGAATCCATCCATTGGATCACTCTGTGTTTCCTCTCAACGGCTCACAAGCGAAGCACATGGATCCATGGGCCCACACCAAGGAGATCAATGTGACAACCAACTCAGAACCAGCAATTAGCACCAATGACAAGTGGGACCAGCACCAGGAAGCAAGAGGTGGGCCAGGCACCCCCAAGGGGGTTCGGCTGAACCACCAAGGGGCCCACCAGACCCCCACTCAGTCCCTGATTGGTGGGACCTCATCCAAGGAGGCAAGGGAGGGCCCACTGGCCATAGGGGGGTTCGGCCGAACCACCCCTAGGTCGGTTGGGTCCCCCCCAACTGCCATACCTCTCCCCCACGTGTTGGATCACCACCATCCATGTCTTGGTCGGTTTCAAGGTCGGTTGGATCCAAGGGTGGAGAATGGAAGGCCCTGGATCGCTGACGTGGCGCCGGGGTAGCCCCTACTCCACCTCCTACTATAAATAGAGGGTCACATCCCCCTCTCTAATCATGAAGAAGAAGCCTACAAGCTCTATTCCTTAGATTGTTCTAGGAGTTAGTCTAGTGTGGGAGTTAGAGTTGAGTCGAGCTGTGCTCGGGATTTCCGGAGTCGTCTTCTGGAGAGTCTGGTATAGCTCTTGTATCTTTCCTTCTTTGTAAGACTTTATCTTATTCAATATATATATTTCTCTTTACTTTACTTAGTATTTACTTTGAGCATTTCTATACTAGATATAGTCTTGCTATATGCTTTTGCTCTTTAATAGCCTTCACACCCATAGTCTATGATCCTTGTGACCTTTCCTGTATGCGATCATTGCCTATTATAGGGTGCTTTGATTATTTGATCGTAGTCAAAGTAGTAAGTTGTGTGTAAGCGTGGTGCTTATACATCATCTTATCCTTGGTTATCGCTTGCTTCATGGATTGTTTGTGGTAGCTAGCAAGAGGTGACAGCATTGTCTAGTCGTTGTATTCCACCACGTGTTCTTAGGCAAGTTCTTAAAAGGTAAGGCCCCCGTAAGAAGAGGGCGCGGTTCGGTAGGAGTTTTGCCCTCCTACTGATCTATCCCCTCGCCTAGCATACTTGTATTGAGGAGACAAACTATAGTGTCTAGACTAGTTAATTAGCTAAGTATATTGAAGTAGAGTGAAGTACATAGGAGTCCCTTTACTCTTCTCGTTGTCCTCCCACCTAGCTAGTCTCTAAGGTCCATTCTAAGTATCCTTTATCGTAGCTTCTTCATTCATCAATCACTTCCTATCACATATATCGTTTACCCCCCTATACTAGTTGGTACTAAAGTTGAGGTGCTCTCTAGGATCTCTCTCTAATTATCATTTCTAGCAAGGCTTTCCTTTGGGATAATATAAATTACGATACCTCGGAATACTCATTGGTGAAGTGCTATAACGGTATAATCTGTGCGCTTGCGGATTTATCCAATAGTCATAAGAAATACCAACAACGGCCACTGCGGTTAATGGTAGTTAACCGCAGTGGGCACCTTATGTTGCCCGCTGTGGTAAATGGATATACCACAGCGGCCCTTTTGCCCGTTGCGGTTAACCGTTTCGTTACCGTAGCGGGGCAGCGCAAGCGGACGCTGCTGCCCGCTGCGGTAAAGCGGTTTTGACCACTGCGGTAAACATTTTTGTACTAGTGGTAGCTCTCTAGTAGTTCTAGCCTTGTGTAGCTTGTTTAGGAGTTGTGTGTCTCTAGAACTATTAGGTTAGAAATTGTGGTTAGTGACTTCGCATCACTCCTCTAGGCTAGCGCAAATCCCGCTTCGCTATTTGTTACACTAACTTGTTGTTGAGTTGGCTTATAGATTTTTAAATTAGGCTATTCACCCCTCCTCTAGCCATTCTTAGGACCTTTCAATAGCTTATATAAACAATTTTAATAAAAATACATAAGTTTTTGTTTAAAATGTTATATTTCGGACATCCATTGGGTATCTGTGGGTGAAAACCGAAACACGATAAGCTTTGCCGAAAACCGTGGGTAAAAAAACGGACCCGAACCCGAACCTACTAGACCTGTACCCGTGGATACTCGCCTCAAACCTGATCCGTTGTCATCCTTAGCAGAGAGGGAAGGGAGAAGGAGACTAGCGCAGTGATGACGGAGAAGGAGGAGAGGAGCCCCGAAGCCCTAGCTATCGAGATATCGGAGCGAAATTGCCTATAAGGTCCGCTTCTGTAAATTGATTTTGGAGAGATGGTTATTTGTGACCGCCTCAGTTAATGAAAATGACCATCTCCGTTAATCACAGACATTTACCGAGGCGGTTCGATTTTATAAATGTCTCGGTTAACAAAGAGCACCATCTCACAAAATTAGCATGTAATGATGTAATTCAATTGTACTTGCTCATGACGCATGAGGACACATTGCCTGCTTTAGCTGCCACCATGTGGCCTTCTCTAGCTTGATGATAATATCCCATCCACCACCATATCCTACCACGGTTCTTTTGCGCTTCAACGGGGAGAAAACGATGTCGTCAGATGGGAGGGAGAGGAACCGGATTTTTACCTTTTTTATTTGTTTGCTGGTTATTTTTTCTTTTATCTTTGTTTTCAAATTATTTTCATTACTCAACTAATTCATCCATTTCAAAAGAAATTAAGGGTTATGATTCATTGATCATTCAATCTCTTACCACGTACGTAAGTGACAATTATAGTAGTGTAGCAAAAGCCCGGTGATTATAAAGACACACATGTATAGTAGGCAGTCGAAAGCAAGCAACCAAGAAAGCCCGGTGACAATTAACCTTTTGTAAAAGAAAGAAAGAAAGCAAGCAAGCAACACCCCGCGAATCATCACTGTTCCCAAATGGTTTACTTTCTGTGATTCCCTTAGGTTGTCTGCAGCGCTGAACTGCAAAACCTTCTGCAGGAATAGCTAGCCTAAAAAACACGTACCGATGTCCTGTATCAAGTTCTGTATTGAATTGCATCCGTTTACATACGGAAAAGCTGACGTACTTGCACACCCTATTGCGGACGACCGAGGGACAGCGGAGACAGCATGCACTCGTGGGCCCGGTCATCGTTTTGCACGCGCAGCTAGTTCAAGTAAGTAAAAAATGTTATAATTCATAAACTAAAAATCCAAATTAAATTCCGATTACACCATTAAATTCGTTTCAATAAATCTTTCAAAATAAGGTCTCACATGAATATATTTAGATAAAGTGACAAGTGAACCCTACTGTTTATAGTTGGTATAGAGTATGAGATATAGATGACAATGAATGCGGAAGAAATGTGTATAGAGGAGAGAATCTTGATGACTATAACGGATATAGGATAGATTTAGAGGAATAGCAGTGCGGACAGTCTTAGACTACAGATTCCCCTGCATGCGGGTAGGAATCACAAGGTTCATATATGCCAGTTCACTGGCTTTACTTTGGCACCACTTGATTGAGTGCTCACATGCCAATTCCCAAAACCCATCTGGAAATACAGCAAGCTTCTTCAGAACTGATCCCAGTATATGCAGGCATCCACCAATCGGAATAGAGGGACTTTAGCGTTTTTCTTTAATCCTCTCTCTCTCTCCAACTTGCCTGTTTCATTCGTTTAACCTTCAGACTTGATAGAACCTTTTTTCATCCTCATTGACGAAGATTTCAAACGTGCAGTAGAGGGACTCTCATTTGTGCTAATAGCAATTCTCTCATCTGACCTTTTTTTTTTCTCCAAAAGTCTCCTCGCTTATCCTTACGCTCTGACTGCCACTCCCTTCTCAGGGAACCGTACGTGAGACTTCCGCATCATACGGCTCCGTCCCGAGCTTCCGTCGTCGGCCCTTGTCATTAGACCACTATGCTTGTCTTTTCCGCCTTGACTCTCGAATCTTTTGCTTCTCGGGTGGTGGCGAACAATGCAGCTTGCGTTGCGGGAGATGCCCGCCCGTCGGGCTCGGCCTGCTTCCTGCCCGAAGAAGGCTAGCCGGACTAGTGGTAGGGGACCCGACCGTAAAAAATCCTACCTTTCGAACCCGCCCGTTCGTTATATCTATAGAGAGAGAGATCCGTGAAAGTCATTGCCTTATGTTATGGTCGCCCCCCGACTGACGGCCTTTACGCAACTACGACTACTGTGATGTGAGCAGTTCTATTGGTTTGATCTTTCCGGCCTCCACTTGTACGAAGATGCATGCATAAAGGGACCCGCCCCTTTATTTATCTTTATTTTCTTTATTAGGACAGGACCCTACCCTATTCTCGAACCCTCTGCCGAGTTCTACCCTGCCCGCATTTATTTGGAAGGGGGCCAAAGAAATGTCTCCACCTGCTGCCAACAGTCTTTCTTCAAAATTCTACTGAACGGGTCTATCCTCCCCTCCGTTTGTTTTAGCAACTTATCCTAAGGTCTCTTCGCCAAGAACTCTCCGGCAACGACAGAGGAACTAACCTGCCTGTTGTGGCGGGGCGGCTTTAAACAACAATAAGACCTGGACGATTATCCCTACCCTCGGTAGCTTACGAGTTTACGTCCATCCCTGGTCGGGTACAGTTTCCTTGATTTTTATCCCTTGTAGCCGTTACCCGAATTCGCGCAAGTGTGTCCACACCCCCCTGACTTGATGAGGAACCTATTCTCGCGAACAAACACACACCCTACACACACCTAGGAGCACCCCTTCCTGCATATCCATACAAGACCTGAGTAGGCGGGTCGAGGTCCTACAAGGTACCCACTACTCGGAGTACCCTCCCACCAAAAAAAGATGTGTGGTTCGGTGGTTCGACCAGAAATGCTATGCTTACGCACAAGACTACCCCTCTTCCCGAAAGCTTCGCGGGGACCTTTACTACTTTACGACGACGAGGGACCGCCCGTAGGGGGTTTACTCCACAAGGCCCCTGCAGAGGAAAAGCTTGATCCCAGCGAATAGAAGATGCTCAGCTCCGCACAACATAGGGATTGGCACGCTTTCGGAAAGAACATAGAATAGTAGAGGATCCAGTATGCAGGACACGGCGATCATTAGAAATTCACGAATTAGAAATGTTGTAATATACTCTTTCCCAAAACTTCTCATACCAGACCAACCCACTGAAATGCAAATAGGGATCAGAAATGTGTTCAATATCACGAAGAATAATGAAAGACCATCTATACCCATATACAAATGGATGTTTTCATAAGGAAGCCATCGAAGGCTTTCCACAAATTGAGAATTGGCCGTAGAAGGATCGAATTGTATCCGAGGAACAGGGGGATACAAAAAAGTAATAAGAGAAACGCACATACCAATCAATCGTATCGGTCTTAATGAAGAATTTGGAATGAAAAGAGGAGTAATGCTTCCTAGCACGGGACAGAGAATACGACCACTTAGATCGAAATAGCATTCACTAAAATGTTCTAACATAGAGTAGAATCGAACATTGAAAAGATTAGTTGACAACAGTCAATCAAAAGATGGGGCGCCAAATTACTAAACAATAGGGGTCTTTCTGTGCAAGTCAGCTGAACACCGTAATTGATGAGTGAGTAGGTGGATTAGGTGCACCCCTCGCCCAGTGGGAAGTCATGAGGCTAGCCCCCCTGAATGAAGAAGTAGTGGGGCCCCCTGCCCGCTCACGTATGCGCCTTTATTTAGATTCTAACTCAATATTATACTGAACTTTATCCGGGAATCTTTCTAAAGAATCCATCTGGCAAAACGCAATTTGTCGATTTCAATTTAAGGTACACCTTGCCTTTTTCAGGTAGCTTTGTTACGCCTATTCAGCTAGGTGGGGCATTGGTCATAGCCGAAGTCGAAGGAAAAAAATAAGGTAATGAGATGATGGTGTCATCAAGAAGTTTTCGACGAACGTAGTAGCAAATGAAATTCTTGCATGAAAGACCGGATTTGAGTAGTAAGCGGCATCCCCTCTGAGGCAATAGTAGAATGCGAGCCGGGAAGTCACTTAGTTATGGCCTTTATCGATTTGGAATCATAGAAGCAGAAGGAATGAAAGCAATCAAAGGATTGGAATACCCGAAATACCAGGGCGGAGGAGCTGAGCAAGCGAAGAGCCTCGCTGTTGTAGGTCTCCGCTATCTTCTATAGTAGCGGTGTGAGCCAAAGGATTTATTCTATAGTCCCTAGAGCTAGGGTCGGTAGAAAGCCAGATTCATGACTTGCCAAGCGCGTAAACTTTGAAAATGATAGTCTTAGTTGCTTTAGTTGACCTTGCACTTCATTAATCACCAAGAAGGCGGATATTCAGGTTGGTACCTTTTACCTCAGATCACGGAAGCGGGAAAGCTCGTACTTCAATATATATAGAGTAATCACCCGGGGCTCGGCACTCTTTCCTGGTAGATGTCTGATTAACCAACATCGTGTCAGGGCGGAACCATTCTTCTATTTCTCTAGGTTGGGTATAGGTGTTGACTTGGCGTAGTATTTTTTCTGGAATTATTAAGTTGTTCAACAAGGGCTGATATGGCGGATTGGCTTAAAGAATATGGGATTCTCAGCTCGTGGATCTATTCATTCATAGCATAGGGGTAGATTAAGCTTTAGAACAAGGATTTGCTCTATAACCCGGGAAAGGAAGCTTCTACGTGAAGTTAGCGAGACGGTGGTGCCATTTATAGAAAAAGATTGGCTACAATAGCACTTTATGCACTTCACTTTTGGCTATTCCACATGGGCAACAACTAGCCTGGGAAATGGGCTTCATTCAAGTCTTGGTCTTTTCGGATTCACTTATTTACGTGCATTTTATTAAGGAAAGAGCCTACCTACTCAAACCTAATAGATGGATGGAATGAACCTAGCATAGCGAATTCATGAAGTTTAATATAAGAAAGAAAGCCTACAAGTATAGAAAGAAGTGCTAGTATCCTTCGATTTCATTTCTTCACTTTTATAGAGCTTTTCCTTTTACCTAATGTCGGCTACCGACAACTCTTGCTATCCAATCCTGACCCAATGTACTCCATACTGAGGGGTATGGCGCATACCCATACCCATGACCAACCTGTAAGGTGTTCCCTAGTGAACTGAATTTCTGGGAAGATAAATAGAAAAATGACTGTGCACTCTAATTTGGTAGAAAAATATATGACAACATTGTTTAGCTGTCTATACTCTGACTCTGCATTCAAATGGAGGTAAAAATGCTTGGTGTCCAACCAGATATCCACAGAGAATAGTCAGTATTAGTTTACCATTTTTGAATACATATTTTGAAACCAATTGCATCTCTGGTAACTCTGAAATTACTTGAATCAGTATTGCTATGAGATCCCCTCTCTAGTACTGCATGTTCCCTTGCCGCTCCAGTCTCCCAGAGACATGATTAGTACCACCAGAGCTTGAATCAATCATTCCATCCCCAACTCCTACATCAGAAACAACAGGGTCTATTTCAGTAAGCCTCCACCTATGAACCAAACCATGTTCTTTTTCCAGAGACCCCTCCATTACTACCTCCCCCAGGACATGTCCAGTTCAATTACCATCTATATTCAAAGCACCCGTAAAATCTTGGAGTGGTATCAAAGTAGGATCATCGTTAATCACTTATGGATGCCTACAAACAATATGATAACTATATATAAGACATAAAGGGTTACAAGTATAGTTACTTTTTTAGATGTTATTCTCAAGTGCATTGAGTGAAAGCTGTAATTCACTCCTCCTGGATCCAATTACTTTTAATGATTTTTCAATTTCTCCAAAAGAATAGATGGAGATTCATGCTAATAAAGAATAGCTAAGTAAAAGAAAGGATTGAGGCAAAAGCTCCACATCCCGTGTAAAGAAGTCAGAAAATCTTGATGAGTTTTTAGAATGGAAGCTTCTTACTTTAGATTTCTTTAGTCAGGGAGGAGCTTAGAGCCCACAGAAATTCTAACAAGAATCCTATTTATCAGCATAAAGCCCCTCACCGAGCCATGAGGATGATCCACTGGATTCATTGCAACACCACGAACAATGGGGCGTCTGCCTAATCACCGACTTAAAACGAATTTCCCTCGTGAATGCATCGAGGAACTGAGGACAGGACTTTCCAATTGGCACGTACTAAACACTTTTCCTGATCCGGTTTAGGTGGGTGGGTTAAGTGCACTTCCCAATCGAAGATTCTCGTCTCGTTTCACTTGCATTTTCTTTCGTGTTCCTGTACCGGATAGTTCATTGACTTATGTACAAGAAGGAGTAGGCGGCAATGGAATCATCGGTATCGTGATAGCATTCAGTGTAGTTATTGGTCTATATCCTAACTAACCAACCAGAACACAGGATGAACGAACTCACATTTATTATTGAATAGAAAGAGAACCAAAACAAAAGCTAGGGGCTGTAGTAAGCAAACTGCCTAGATAAAGCTGGGTTTAATAGATAACGAATTCCATTCAGAAATGAAATTGAACACTTTCCAATACCGATTTCAGAGTGAATCCTTTCTATCTCTACACTTATCCGACCGAATAGGTTGGTGTGCCTGCTTCTTCTCCGGACTTCTCCTTCGCATCATCCCATTGTCCTAGCTTTGGTTTCAAAGTCCCCCTTGGAAAGAAAGCAGTAAGTCCTTCGAGCTGCTTAAGTGGCTAGTTGCTAAAGTGGAATGTCTGCGACCTCTCCCAAAAGTGTGAAAGCACTGTCCGACCTTAACTATGAAAAGGGGCACCATTCGTTGGATCACTCGTCCTACCGGCACTCTCCCTCTTCATGGCCTAAGTGTCATCTTACTATGACCTTAGTCAAGAAAATTCTTACAACAATCACATTGACCCTTGCATATTTATCCTCAATTTTGCTGTAGGTTTCATCACCCTAGCGGATGTTCTTTCTGCTATGGATACCATTATACAGTACACTACATTAACCCAACAATTAGGTTTTACTGATAGATAGCACTCTTCCTTAATCCGAATGAAACCCTTTCCGTGAAAACAGAACTTTGGAATAAGAACTTTGATGGCAAGGACTGTTATTCAGTGTACATGTAGTTGAAAAACCTTTTTGGACTTGAGGTTAGTGATTTTTTGAAACCACTCCTAGAGGAGAGGGGATTACACATCTTACAGAAACTGTGAAGGCAGTGATAGCAGCTCACTCACTAACAACCTTAAAAAGATGGACCGAGGAAGAGAATGGAAGAAAAGAGAGCAGAATTTTAGTATAGTTTTGCATTAAATCATAAGATGTGAAATGAGCTGTGGGAAATGAACTGTGCATTGAAAACGTGTATCATATATAGTGAAGCGGCGGCTTTGATATCAAAAGAATTGTAGGCTAGGCTTTTCATTATTGGAAATTGGAGTGGGATCACCACTCTTGGATTCAAAACAACCAGCAGCAGGCCGCCAAGGTTGCCAAACAGCGGTAGCGGCGAAGCCTCACTACAGTTCTTCTTATTTCTTCTTGCTTGGGCACAGAATAAACTCTGATTTATCCTTTTTGGAAAGCTCTGACATGATGGGATGATGACTAGACTTATTCTTGAGCATTGTTTTTTAGTAAGCCCTCCGCCTTTACCTTCCATTAGTCACGGTCCATACGAAAGGGATAGAGGCGGATGCGGCTCTCGAGACAGGGCACGCATGGTTAGTAGAAGGGTACCCTCAGATATAAGCTCAGCTAATGACGCGTTAAGAGACGGCAGAGGAGTTCGATGAAGGGGATAAGAACGAGCAGATTTCTTTTAGGGAGATAGAAATAAGTAAGTATGTGTCAGTTAGTTCTTGTGTAATCTTTAAGACCAGTATGTATAGGCTTGCTACAACAAAGTAAAGTAGGGGTAGGGATAATAGAAGGTCGAGTCTCTCTCTGTTACAAAACTCTGTGCTCAAAAGAGGTGTAGTTCCCCCTCTTTCCTACGTACGCACCTCACATTCAGTCTATCAATGATATTAGTTTAAGAAAGAATAAATATCTTGAAAGGTTCATTCATATAGAAAGAAACGAAAGCTACCATACTGTGTAGCGATAAGCACTCAATCCATAAGGCATCAACGACTATGCAACGAGATTTTGCATTGATACTAGGTAGTGTATTCAACATAAATAGGGAGAGAATAGCGTTTTGAAATGAAGTGAGTTGTTCTTAGAAAGTGGTGCAAAAAACGAGAAGAAGGAAAGTGGAATTGCTTGCGCTGCCTTATTTGATAGCCCAAAGTGCACTAAAGCGGTGGTTTGTCAAGAATAAAGATTCTCAGTGCTTCTATCTCTTTCAACTATATGAGAAAAGATTTCTGCTAAATAATAGACAAGTGCTTGACAGTTCTCGCAACAAGAAGGCTTTACTTTAGTTGTTAGTTTTTCTTTCAGTTTAGGAAATCAGATGAAAAGTCGAGTCAAAGAAAATAGAGATTACGGACTTTCTTACTCAACTTCTTCTTTTTAGGCCAGTGAAATAGGTCATAGTCGTAGTTCGTGCCTTTGGAGTCTAAGAGAAGGGACTTCTTTATTTTATACGTTTGAGATGTGGGATTTGGACTTGCTACACTTACCAGATGTGAGGTAGTTAAATGCTTTCCTTCCAAAGCTAACTTTCCCATAGCCGTAGTTCCAGTCAGACTCTCCGAAGACTATGACCAAGAGTAAGGGCACTCACATCCTAGGGAAGTCTATACTTCAGGATTTCAACCACTGGAGTCCCCGCCTCTAGTTGAGGGGCTTCCGGGACCGCCTCGATTTGTGGGGAAAAGCTTGGGTATAATGAATGAATGAGCATTATCCCTTCATAGAAACCTCACAGTTTTGATCGTTCCTTCCAGTCTTCTGGCAACACCATGCATAGAGAACTTTCTTTCACCGGGTTCCATTTACTTTTAAAATTCTCTTCTTTCTAACCAACGAACTCGTTTTTTGACGAAAGACGAAACGAGCAGAAAAAGACACTCTTTATGAGTTTATGTAGATGGGAATGCTAGAATAGCTATGAATAATAAACCATGGTACCCCTATATGCATGATATCTTTTCCTTCTCTTGCTTCCACTTTCAAAGTTTCCCCGCACGGAGGCAGTCGATTTTCCGGCTAATTTAAGCATATAACATAGGGTAAAGCCATATAGGTGAATAGTACAGTTTTCATTTGTTTGGTTATACCAGGAAATAGTGCAAGTTTCTCTGAGAAAAGAGCTATTAGTTTTTGAGCTTGAACACCCTCTTTCAAAGTAAAATATAATTAGTTCTTTTACATTCTCATTTGACTCAATATCATTGAAGAACTCTTTAATCATTTTTTCTTGCACAAGATTAGGGAAATAGGAGTTGAGTAAAACTAAACCCAATGTTGATAAAACCAACTCATCTACTGGGTCCATGTACGTGCAGGTATATTTGACCCCTATCTCAGGTGGAATATCAGGCACAACAAACACATCAACACCTCGTTATATCATTCTTTTCTCGTCTACCACACTGCCCTGTAACAAAATAGAAGAAATAGGCTTCAACGCAAATGTATTATTAATGATACGATCAGTAACAGAGTTGATAGCAGATTCTTGATCGATCATCGAAAATCGCTCTTTAGATCCGTTTGTCTTCAGCAGATCTTTGAATGTTGCGATCCATCTTTCATTCAAATTCTTGAATTGTGACGAAGGAATCTATATTCCTTTTTTACTTACTGCTCCCAGGGAGGGGAGACTTGTAGAAAGTTCTTGGCCTTGGTTTTTAAAAAAGGAAATATGAATGGGGATTGGGTATCCTACTGTTTTTTCGGATAAACCCTAGCAGGAAAGGCAAATGGAACTGTTAAGCAGACGGGAAAGCGAAGACAGAAAGCTGTGGCCTGCCTTCCTCCGAGCTATCCAAAAATACCAATAGAACGAACCCCTCACCCAATTATTATCTCACTAAGGTGGGAGCAGGTGAACTTAAAAAAAAAAAGACTCACCATTGGCCGGCAGGTGCAGTGCGGAACTTCAACTTCCCGTGGCGTGGCCCTCACTCTCCCTCTCCTTATTTCCATCCATCCATGTTCTTGTCCAGCTCACCGCATTAGTTAGTGCCCGGCCGATCGAGGTGTTTGTATATTGCGACGCTACAGCCGTACAGCGCAAAAGGTGGCGAGCGCGGCAAGGTGCTTGCCCCCTATACTATACCCCTCCACAGCCGCAAGCCCTACATCTACATGCCCACCACGTTCCGATCCTTGTTCTTTACTGGCATCTGCTCGACCCTCCTCTGCATGCATTCGCATCTACATACAGGACCGGCTACTGTTCCGGTGCATGGAGTGAGAGAGAGGACTCTCCTCGTGTCCTTTAATTGTTGGTGCGCACCCAACTGCTGCGACTCGATCTCATGCATCTTGCTCGCACCGTGTCGTGCCTCCACCAAAGGTCTCACATGGATTGCCAATCAGATTTTGTTACTTTTGTTGCTCTCCCTTGCTAGCTTGCGCCAGAGACAAATTTAAGATTTTTGGCATTTCATTCACTTGACTGATATCATCGGAGATAAAATTTGTCACCATTTACTAGTGTTCCTGGTCTCCTGGAGCAAATCCAGTTACCAGGGGGCAAATATCCTGGAGCAAATCCAGTCGTCGATTGTTTTGCAGTAACTTTACTGCATAGCTACTGCCTGTTCTGGTCTGAAGATATAGCCAGCTAGCTAAAGTACTCCGTATATACGTTTATTGAATTCTGAATTTGAAAGGAAAAAAAAAAAGAGGAACATATATGACGGCAAAACTTGATTCTTTCTTTTCTTCCTTAAAAAAAAGACTTGATGCTTTCCTTTTGGGTTACGCAACAAGCCATGACGCCATCGCTTGTTCTACTAGTGATCTTTCCTTTCCACAATGGTCCACGAACTATACATATCAAATCTAAGATTTCTGACTGAAACTTCCCCTGCAGTAGTGTTTCAACCACCCTCTCGATCTGTGCATTCATTCAGTAATTCAGATGTCTCAGGCAGGTTGCCGATCGGTAAGTAATTGAACGCATCAGCACGTTTCCTGTTCCGACGACGCACACACAGTTTTGGGATGGACAGCCGAGAAACATGCCATGTTCTTCTCTTCTGACTAAATAATCACCCGTTTGTCTCCACTCCACCATCCAACCATGTCCAATCCCAATTTAGCTGCGGCGGAGTAACAAGGCCGTGGCCCGTGGGGGATGGAAAAGAGAGACGACAGGAGACAAGCAGTGTGCTGTGACTCACATGCGCACGCACAGCACAAACACAAGCACAGGCGAGGCCGAGGCGAGAGCACCCACCGCCACCGGCGGACGACTGGAATATTAACAACAATCATATCAATCGCCGAACCGAATCTCGAGCCGATCCATCATCCATTTCTCATTGATCCATCCATGATCCGTCGATCGAACAATGGCAAAAATCCCGAGAATCGTGACCCCATCGTCCACGATCCAATCCACCTAACCAACTAGCTAGCACATACGTACCAAGAGTTCACTAGGGACGACACGACCAACACAACACCTATGTACCGAGAACAGTAGCACGCACGCAAGAAGCAGGAAGAACAGAGGAGACGAACTACTGATCACACCACCATCCACACCCCAGCATCCAGGGACAAAGAAAGAAACGGCCGGCGGCTCCATCGTTCGATCAATCGATCAGACGGTGAGCTGAGGCTGACTGTGACGGTGGCAGCCGGCCGCTGCCGCTACCGCGACAGCGGCGGCGGGGTCGTCGTGGTGATCGGACGTGCCGGCGGCGTAGCAGTGGTGCAGTCGTGGGGGCAGCTGCTGGTCCAGGTAGGCCATCTCGCTCTGGAGCACGGCGCAGTAGGAGGCGAAGGCGGTGGGCGTGACGTTGAGGTCGAAGGCGATGCCGAAGAGGAAGTCCACCTCCAGGTAGTTCATCTCCACCAGGCTGATGCCGCCCACACGCGCGAAGTAGGCGTTGTTGTAGCATCTGCAACCAACCCATGGCACCAGCAGCAGCGAATTTTAATTTTAATTTTTTTTGTTTTTTTCCCATTCAGATGAAGCTATAGTACAAAACAAAACAATAGAGCACACACAGATACTTTGACCTGTTCGTTTTGGAACACACGACATGAATCGTAGGAGTATATATTTTTTTACTAACAAAAAATGGATAAACTCACGCATTTCAGCTGTAGAACCTGTAGTTTTCAAAGGCGATGTTAGTATAAGACAGACAGACAGGTTGGTGAATGTGCTTTGGTAAGAGTGGTGGCTGCGCTGCGCTGCGCTGTGAGTGTGGTGTGGGCGCATCTAGCAGCCTCGGGTTCGACAACTGTCCAACCCAGTGGCTTGTCTTTGATGCAATGCCAGTTGGAAATAATGACAGGGAAAAGGTTACCCAGATCGATCAGCTGGGGCCCATGTACGTGAATTGAATCACCCCGGATCATGCATTTTCGAAGCTCTCTGCACCTATATATCTGACGACGACCATATAATAATGTACTACTAGTACATGTCAAAAAAAAATAAAATGTTTTCAGAACAATCTGTTTCCGAGTTCTGAAGTCAACAGGTGTGCGGAATTCAACTTGATCCACCGTACTTTTTTTTCTGTAAATTTTCCATCTAATAGTCACCTAGTGTCCTATATCGCGCGCTGTTAGTGAATATATTATGGTCCCTGCTGACGAACCAACGCCAAATTAACACATGATGAAAGGGAGGTAGGAGCAGTTGAGCACGTACATGTCGTCGACGAACTTGACGGCGGTGAGGACGGAGGTGATGAGGAGGCGGTGGACGTTGAAGGAGTCGACGGCGAGCGCGGGGCGGCGCCGCAGGAAGCGGTCGAGGTAGATGTATGCGACGACGTAGCAGGACGGGCTGCAGCTGGCGAAGCGGAAGATGCGCTCCAGGTAGCCGCCGATGGAGATGGCCGGTTTGGTGAGCCCCTGGAACGCCGACACCGGGCGGTCTGAAGCAGCCGGCGCCGGAGCCACCACCACCACCGCCGCGGCGTCGTTGCGCTCCGCCACCCGCTGCAGCAGCGCCGACAGGATGGAGACCACTCGCGGCACGGCCGCCGCCGACTCTGCCCCTTCCCCCGTCGTCATGGATGGTGGGTCGATCGGAATTGCGACGTTGATGATCGAGCTGAGTGCCTGAGTACGTGGTGGAGAGAATTCTTGGCTGCTTCTGCTTCTTGAATCTTGATACGAGTAGTAGATTGGTAGTGGCCGCTTGGGTTGGGAATTTGGAGTTGGAGGAGGGAGGGAGGGAGAGGTGATGGTGGTGGTTATAAAGGGTGGGAGGGAAAACGCTAGGAAAGGCCGTCGTCGTAAAAAAAAGCTTCGAGCTTTGCAAGTTGGCATGATTAGCCAGCCAACCAAGCCATCTCCTTCTCCCTCCCTCTCTGTCATGGATGGAATGTCACTTTCTATTTTCACCCCCTGCCCTACGTACTACTGCAGATGGGGGATTTGTCGGCTGCCATGCCAGCACAGAGCAGACGGGTAGTACCGGTGCAGTAATAAAACCTGGCACTGGCAGCATGCAGGCCCTCTGGTCTGGACCTGGTGTGCAGGTAGTACTCGTATCCATGGACGACGACGGAGTGATGGACAGGCAGGTCTCGTGGCCTCCACGACCCGGCGCATCCCAAGCTCTGAATTTTAATTTAGTAAATTTAAACAGATCAAATCATCACCGGGGACGTGCCGTGCCGTGCCGTGCGAGCGTGCGCGTAGGCGCAGGGCTGCATGTCGCTGTTGCATTTCATCAGAGAGAAGAGAAGAGAACGGAGGAGAAGAGGGCGGTTTCGGAGTTGGCTGGCCAGTAACCTGCCCCAGCCAGCCAGCCTGATGACGATGTCTGTTTGTTTCCATGTCATTTCCACAGCTGTTAGTAGCCCGTCCGTTACTGTTAGGTAAGTAGGCACTAGGCAGTGATGATCTCGACGACGTACGCTGCGCGCTCCGGTTCAGCTAGAGTTAGGTGTTCCGCAGTGCAGTTTCGGCGGGTGTCCGTGCAATTTCTCTCTTGTTTTTTTTTTTTCATTCACACGCTCATCTCGTGCGTGCATCCTGTCCTAGCGTGGGCACGGCTACGGCTGCCAAACAATTTCCGTGCATGCTCACCGCCGGCCGGCCGGGTTCATCAGTCAGTGTTCTTGTTCCACTCCTAAATAGTACTACTACGTACTTCTGTCTGCCCATGATGAAGTACAGAACGTGCTTCAGACGGTACTTAACTTTTACAACGTTTTCCTAACGGATTTCGTGTCGAACAGACAGACAGCAGGTCCACAGTCAGTGAGTCAGCGCGTGCGGTAAAATCAGAGAAGGCCTCCGATCCTCTGCAGTACTAGTCGTCAGCAGCGACTAGTACAGATAAATGAGAGTACAAGTGTAATAACAACACCATTTGACAGTGACCGGATAAATATGATTATTCATCAGGAGGGAATTAAAAAAAAACAAAAGGCAAGGAAGGAAGGAGAAGCATGCGAATATGTCTGACATGCATGTCTGTGTGGGAACAGACATCTGGTTGGGTCGGGTTTGGGTCAGTCACGCTCACGCCGGCCGGGACGACACGGCAGGCCTTGTTGCTGCCCTGGCGCGCTCATGCCAATGCCATTGCCATGCCGCGCAACAGTAGGTACGTACGGCGCGTGCATGCAGCAGTAACATGCTGCACGTTGTTCAGCACGTCGCCGGGCGAGAGCGCGCTAGCGTCCCACGATCCACGCATGTGCATGGCAAGCTGCCTCTGCCTGCACCATCACAAGCAAACGGAGAGCGAAAGTGTTGGTCCGATCGATCCCTTCACATTCACAAAGAGAAAGAGAAAGAGAAGCCCGGCAGATGGATGGAATGGATCGGAGAACCTTAGCTAGCTAAAACACTTGTTAAAGATTACTGATAGTGGCCGTACATACGCAGAGGACTCTCTCTCTCTAAGCCGGAGGAGGAATATGCCCACGAGAGATGAAGAGAGAGAGAGAGAGCACATGATAGACACCTTGCCACGTTGCTGCTATGCGAGCGGCCTTCCGGTCCAAGTGGATGGGCGTGAACGACGCCCCGTCCACCACCGGTTGGGGTCGGCGCGTCGGGCAACCACCCCGGATGCTGATGGGTGGCAGCGTGTGCTCCCACAGCGTCATGCCCCGCCATCGCCCGCGTCCGCGGCAGCGCCATGCGGCGAACGCTGGGGACACACCGGCCCACGGCAGTTCCCGGCTTACGTTGATGGCCGTTGCTTCAAGTGCCTAACGGGGGGGCACCGAGTCGTCACCTGCCACCTCCCATGGTGGTGCCTCCGTTGCTACGGTCTTGGCCACGTCGCGCGGGATTGCAAGAGGTCGTGGCGCGACAACGTCGCCAACCGCGCCGCTCGGCCAAGCACCGTGAGCGGCGGGCACGCTCTCACTGGAGCTGGTGGCTCGGCTGACACCGGCCACTCTCAACGTGGCCGTGGTCACCGCTCGCGTCGGCCGACGCCGCAGACGGAAGAAGAGGCAGGAGGCGGGCACTACCAAGCAACTGACCGAGCCTCCAATCGAGGGCCCGGGCCACAGGTCTCCCTCTACTGTTCCGGTGGCCACCTGGTTGGATGTTGCCTGGGCCACAATTCTTGAAGGCCCGCTGCCGCTGATTGACAGCACGCGACCGGCCACGTCCGGTGGGCCGACCCCGGAGCCGGTGGCCGCCAGCCGGAGAGGACCCAGCCATGGAGGAGCCCCCTTCTACGTTCGATCTGTCTGGCGCGCCCGCTGTGGGGGGATGCAGACAGGACGGCGTGCCGAGGGGGCCTGAGCGGGCTAAGCCGCTGCTTATCTACGCCCGCCGAAACAAAGCAACACATGGAGCGGACCTTCCACCGGATGTGATTGAGGTCCCGGCGGCCATGCTGACGCCGACGACGATCGAGAACCAGCCCCAGCAAGCCTCTCCCACCGACGACGACGTCCCTCAACGTGCGGACCTCCCACGGGACGTAGACTCGACCACAGTGTGCTCCGCAACCTCGGTTGACGTTGAGCACGCTGGGGACGCATCCTGCTGCACTCCTCCCCCAGGCTTCTCGGTACCGGTGTACCAGCGGCCCGACCCTACGCCCCAATCTAAGAACGGCTCCGGCTCCTTCAGCGACCGACTCAAGATGTTCACGCGACGCGTCCTCAAGAAGGCGACCACCCCAATCTTGCCGACTCCGGTTTTTGACTCGCCTCCTGTCAAGTTACCGCAGAGAAGCCGAAGGATCGCTGCACAGCCCCTTGCCAAGATCCTGGTGGCGAAGCGGGGGAGTTCTTAATCATGCGGAAGTTCGGTCTCATCGACACGCAACCTACAGAGGAGGCAAAGCGGGAGTACGGCGAGATGTATAAGGGAGCGCATGGAGCATCGCACGCGGAGGCAATGCGGAGGCTCTTCCACCACGAGGGCAACCCGAAGACGACGGGTAGGCGCCGCCGAGGGCGTGCATGAGCACCGCCAGGCACACCACCGATCTTTGGATCGAGGCCGGGGCCTGCAAGTTAAGTAGTCTGTTACGTGAGTAGTTGTTTAAGAGTGAAAGGGGAGGGTGTGGTGAGCGTGGATATTTGTAAACCTCCCGTTTGACGCCAAAAGCGCATTGTAAAAAACTTTCTCCTATCTTAATACAATGATGCGTAAATCTTACGTGTATTCTAGAAAAATAAAGCGTTGTTTGGGTCAGCTCCTCTTCGCTGCAATTGTCTGCTTGCCCCGGCCCGGGCCTAGCTTTCCGGATTTAATAGCCGATTTTATCGGATCCGTGGTGTGGTCCACCATCCCGATAGCTGCTGCCTGATCCCATGTGGCCAGGGGACTAGTTTATCCAGCCACTAATCAAAAGCTAGCCAACCCTCTGGGTACTGGTACTACTGGTAGTTCCATCACAATTCACAACACACATAAACTCCTCCCTACTCAGAGCACCACCGTATTGCAACTGCATGCGCGCGCAAATTAAAAGCCGGCCTGATCATGCAGATGCATGCCTGTACTGACTGCATATATCATAAGTACATCCCTGCCTCTGTGCGCAGGGCCTCAGACGCTAATCATCGATCGCATGCAACAAAGGCATCCATCAGCTGTTTAGTTTATTGTGTCGTTTTGTTTTTCTACTTAAAGACACAATTAATGGAGAAAGAGCGAGGGAGGCACTGATGGACTAGCTAGTGTGTGTGCGCGGCTCGCATGACACGAGATCCCATCTATGTGCATGCTGTGCGACATGCGATCTTGGCCCTAGGTGTTCGAAATCGGACGCCTGAGGCCTTGCCTGCGGGGCAGCAAGCAAACAAGCCCATATATATATAGCAGCATTATTCAGTTTGCACCATTACATCATCCTATTTAGTACTCCCTTCATTCTAAATTATAAGACATTCTAAAAATTTTGAAGAGTCAAACTTTTAAAAATTTTGAAGAGTCAAACTTTTTCAAGTTTAACAAAACTTATATGATAATATAATAACATTTGTGATAACAAATAAGTATTATTAGATTAATTATCATTATATTTTTCTAGTATGCCTATTTGATGTCATAAATCTTTGGTAACAGATCCTATGCAAACTAGGCATCCCGTGTAAACTTGTAAACTAACCATCTGGACTCTAGGATCGTCATCCGATGACTGTGGAGAGAGGTGTGTTGATTTTGCATTATAGCGCCCGCCAGCCAACAACTAATTTTTGTTTTTTCCATCTACCCCCTCCCTCCGTCTGGCTCACGATCGATTCCGTCTTTGCTCCGTCACGCGATCGATCGGACGCCGCCTCGACCCCCTCCCTCCGTCTTTGCTAGGGCACACGAATGGACACCGCCTCGTGTTTGCCCATATGCCTGGGATCATGACTCCCAAAACACTACCGAGGTGAGCGGGCAGGGTACACTATGAAGCCTTCCAAGGGTTCGTCTAACAAGTTAGGGCCGCAAGGTTCATGACAAAGGGATGTAGAGCCAACATGTCTACGGTCACACTCCTTCGCGGCTATGCCCATAAATTAGGAACCACACTATACCCGTCTCGCCACGCCCCGTTCGCGCAATAAAGGTAACCACTAAACGAGTTAGAAAAGGTCCCCATACTGAGCTAAAGCCAGAGCCATATAGCCCTCGTGGTTGTACTGTATATCCCAGCTTTTGCGCTACAGATAAGCTCCTATAATCCAATGTTACTAAAAAGCGAGTTTTATCATTATTGCATATAGTCATTAACACGTTAAGATCATGTACATCTGGTTTGAGCACTAGCAATACTAATCATATATGGTGGATCAATCATAGGTCACAAGGTAATCAGGATATCAATCTCTAGGATCAAACTATGGTAAACAAGGAATATCATGCATATGAATTATATTAATTGTGAATAGGACAACAAGGATAATCCATGTTATACTTGTCTTCTTCAAAGTACTCCTGCTGGTCCTGCTGTTCTTGATCAAAGAAAAACTCTGGTTCTTCAACCAGTGGCTCAACGTCTATACCGATCAACAATCAACACCATTCAATCAACGAACAATCATACATGAAACAAACAAAGCTATAATTAGAACAGTACACCAACAGTAAGAAAATAAGATGAAAAGTTTGTAAAACTAATCTATGTATTCCTACAATCACATTGACGTTTCGTGCACGAAAATCGGAGCTAAAACGACGAAGTTATGATTTAAATAAGGTTTCCTATAGAAAGATATTAAATTAAATCTAATCAGGAAATTAAACTTTTTCAAAACTAACTAACAAAGGAACTAATATATAGATAACTTTATTACGAATCTAACGCAATTTGAACGGATCAAATCGAATTTAAAGCGAGAGAGTTATGGGTATTTGAAATCATATGGCAATTATGTAAATATGATTTTCTCATTTATTTTTGAATAAAAACAGATCCGAACGAGAATACGCTTTTTAGAGGACGGAAAACATATTGAAGGAACGCGCCATGGACGACGGGTTGAGACCCGAAGAACCCGAGGGGCTCTTATGCAAGATGGCCAGGACGAAGTGTGACAGAACCTTTTAAGAAAGGGCCCACTTGCCAGGATTAATAGTCCATCCGACTTAATCCCAAACAAATGAATCAATTCTTAATTAGTTCGTCAGGTGTCACCACTTTACAGCGGATCATTCACCTCTCCCCGAACAGGATCTCCTCATTACAAACATTGCAGAAGTAATACGATAATTTATATTACATCAAAGTAGCGGAAATTTGAAGGCATATTACAAACCATAAGTTTTGAAACATAACTTAAGTGTCATAAGATAACATAGTATCAAGCTGCTGATAGAATATAAACAAACAACCGAGGTACTCTTGCCCAAGAGTCAAGCAAAGACAACTACTCTTCATCCTCATCAACTGAAACAACAGTCATGCAGCACGAAGCCACACAGACCGAATTGGGACCCTCATCTGCAACAGAGGTTAACAAACCCTGAGTACGGAGTACTCAAAAAGACTTATCCGACAAAAGAAAAATATTTGATAGACAAAAGGTATGCAAGTCATAGGATTTAAGGTGTGGTTTGCAAGAATCAAGTATTTTGCATAAATGAGCATTTATAAAAAGAATTGAAATTCATTTAATTCGTTTAAAAGATTACTCAAGTACCAATCTAAATTTATGATTGATAACAAGGTAATAACCATCCAAGAAAGGAACCAACAAGTATCCAATTTAAGTTTCATTAACTATGATGTAAAAGGCAGGGTCATGTTTCCATATCCGAGGAACACGACGATTCAAACCGGTTTATCCCAGCTGGGGCTTCCCAATCACACGACATATACAACACTAAAGCACACATATGACTACTTTTCCCTGGATCCTCTCGCCAAAACCGGGGTTCCGCCACCCAAGAGCACAGTACACCTCCATCCAGTTCCGCAAACTTGGAGGGTACATGCTACTCTCGCCATCTCTCCACTCCCAATGCGGTTTGACCATTCTTAAGACGAGAATAGCTAGAGTCCAGCTTCCCCAAAGGTATATGATAAGTACTCCAAAGTCACAACCCTCTAACTTTTTACAACGGCAAGGCCCTAACGACACAGGCGGAAAGAAACCCGCTCACCAGACACCACTGATGGCTCTCCAACACCGTGTCCGCCCGGTCCCGAATTATTACTTCCAACAACATCATCCCTTTATTTAGAAAACATAACCATTTGCCGAAACAATACGCTATGCGTAGGTGTCGGGTACGAAGGTAAGGGGTACCCTAAACCCTTCGATAAATTAACGCTAAACATAGCAACCATTTCTAAGGCAAGGACCAGCCCACTACTCGGTAAGACGCGACCCATCAATCGAGGGGCCCCTCTACACCAACTGCGGCAACAAGCGAACGACCCCCGGCTCCACCTCGATGACGGACGAGGGGGCGAGCGAACGACCCCCGGCTCCACCTCGATGACGGACGAGGGGGCGAGCGAACGACCCCCGGCTCCACCTCGATGACGGACGAGGGGGCGAGCGAACGACCCCCGGCTCCACCTCGACAACGGACGAGGGGTCGAACGATCGACCCCCCAACCTCTACCTCGACCCTTCCGACCCCGTCGACGCCTCGACCTCTACCTCGGCCAGGGGTCGAGCGGACGACCCTCGGACGAGGGGCTCGATTAACCCAACTGCTCCTGGCATGGGTTAAAGTGAACCCACCTAACGACATGGGCGCCCGCGTCCGCTGTCAAATCCGCCAACTCCCCGTCAGGTCCCCGATTCCTGTCAACTGTGCCGCCACTGTTGCCACTACGCAAGTACGGACTCCAACAGTACCCCTCGGAAAGTGAACAGTGCGACCCTCGACGACGACTTCAGGAATGCGACAGAGCCATGCAGGGCTCGACCCCCTCCCTCGACCGGGGGGCTCGACCCCCCTCTCTTCAACAACTCCGGTACGGAAGCCGTCCCATCCGCCCAGTCCCGCTTCGGCCGTGGGACTCGTGCCCGCCTGCGGACACTGCACTACGACGACTTCTACTGCCGCCACGACCGGGGACGCCAGAAGGACGGGAAGGCCATGCCGCCACAGTACTCAACATCTCTCCGCCAACACTGAGCCGCGGATATGCTACCCATACTGCTACTGTTAGGACCATGTACCCTCGGGCCTCCCCTTTGGTCTATAAAAGGGGACGCCGAGGTAGAGTATGGGGGGACTTCTTGGGACTCTCTAGGTCGGACGATCGGACTTTCGTTCCCAGGGACCCTAGTTCAGACTCTGACAATCTACACTCCACACACCCCGCCACTCGATCGACCCCCCGGTGGCCAACTCCGTGTAACACAGCTTGTACCCCCCTGTACGAGCACGCTTTGGGTGCGAGATAATACAAGTCATCCTCCCCCCGCTGGACGTAGGGCCTTCTTTGCCCGAACCAGGATAAACCTTGTGTCCATCTAGCATCACGTCTGAGAGAGGGAGCACGTGATATACAAATTTACTCGTTGGTGGTCTTGACCCCCGGGTCATAACACCGACAGTTGACGCGCCAGGTAGGGGGATTCGCGTGTCGATCAACTCTGAACTACTCTCTCAGATGGATTCCACCATCCCACCATTCCCGTTCACCACCGTCATCTAGTTTGGCAGTCTAGGGTTCGTTTCCACGGACCAGGGCGACTTCATAGTCTTCCCCTCCGCCCGTGGCCTAGACGTCAGCAGCTCCGCTGCGCCGGAGCCAGCAAGGATCAGGCGACGGTCCCTCCGCTTGCGTCTCTGGCCTGCGATCAGGAGGAGACGTGAGCGGCTCCGACGCGCTCGCCGTCGTGCGAGCTCTGGGGCGCCGGATACCGTACCCCCGGTCCCAGTTGGCGACACGGCCCCTTCTCCTAGGGGTCCGCTTGACCCACGCTTGTGGGCCAAGGGCGGGCGTCTCCCCGAGCGGGACTTCGGCTCTGCCACATCGTCGTCCCCGGAGGCTCCTGTGGCTTCTCCGACACCCTCGACCCCGTCACCACCACGTGACCCGTTCCCGTACGGGCTCTGCAACAGTGCCGGACTACTCTGCTTTCGCAGGGCTGCGGGTACATACATACGACGAGTCTCCATGGACTCCGTCGTGGGCGACGGCCGATCCCGTCACCACCACTTCACCAGGCGAGCCAGAACTGCCCCGTACGTCGGGCACGTTACGACGGCGCCTGGAGGAGGAAGAAACGGGTAGGCTCTTCCCCCACTTCTACCACGCCGACCCCGACTCGGACTCTCCCGACGAGAGTTACGACTCCACTCGGGAGTGCTTCCACCTCGACGAGCAAACCGACCTCCAGGACGACGTCGACGATACCGCGGCCACCGAAGAAGGGGGAGGGGCTAACGCTACACCGGCACGAGATGCCATCCCCCCAAGTCCTAATAGAGCTGATCCACCCCCCGACGTCCAGATTACGCAGGTCCGAGAGCTTCTCAGCAAGCTCGAGGAGGAGCGCCTGCGTCTTCAGCAGCTCGAACATGCCCTCGAGCGGGATCGAGGGCGTCCTCAGGGTGGAGGAGCTCGCGAGCGGGCCTGGGAGGTCCACCGGCAGATTGTCGAGGAGGGGAACGCCGAACCCCGAGTCTTCAACTGCGCCAGCCAGAATGTCGTAGCAGCCGCGATGCTGCTCCGCGACATGCCGGCGCCATCGACCCCCCAGGCACGGCGTATCAGGGACGAAATCCAGGGGCTTCTCCAAACTGCGGCCGTGCACCAGGCGGAGAGCTCGGCCTCGAGGCGTCGAGGGCTGCCTCTGAGCGACAAGCAGCACCCCCTCGACAAAATCGGGAGGTCTCTGTCCACCAGAACAAGGCGCCCCAGGGCCGGGTCGAGCCACGACCGGTTCAGGAACGCCTCATCGACGACCTCCCCCCTCGAGTGAACAATCGACGTCGGTACGGCGACGCCGAGGCTCGAGGCTACAGCACTCACCGAGGTGGGCGCTACGACAGCGACGAAGACCGATGCCAGTCTCCGGAGCCGCCGGGGCCCCGAGTCTTCGGAAGAACCATCCGGCGGGCCTCCCTGCCCGTACGTTTCCGACCACCCACCAGCCTGGTCAAGTACAACGGCGAAACCAAGCCAGAGCTCTGGCTTGCCGACTTCAGGCTGGCATGCAGCTGGGTGGAGCCAAAGATGACCTCGTCATCATTCGGCAGCTCCCACTGTTCCTCTCCGACACCGCTCGAAGGTGGCTCGAGGAGCTATCCCCGGACTTGATCCAGGACAGGTCCGACCTGGTCCGGATCTTCGAGGGCAACTTCAAGGGCACCTACGAGTGGCCGGGCAACCCCTAGGACCTTCGCAGCTGCAAGCAGAAGCCAGGGGAGACCCTTCGTGCCTTCACCCGCCGATTCTCGAAGCAGCGCACCGCACTGACCCACATCTCCGACCACGAGGTCATCACGACGTTCATCGCCGGGACAACCTGCAAAGAGTTGGTGCGGGAGCTGGGGCGAAACACCCCCAAGACCGCCAACGAGCTCATGGACGTCATCGCCAACTACGCAGCTGGCGAAGAAGCTGTTGGCGCCTTCTTCCAGATTCCCCCAGGGAAGGGGAAGGGCAAGGCGAAGGAGCCCGGGGGCTCGGACGATGGGACCAAGAGAAACAAGGGGCCCAGAAGGAACAACGACGGCAACGGCGGCCGGAAGAAGAAGAAGAAGAACCAACTGGGCCGACGCAACGTCGAGCCCAACGTCGAGCACGACGACGAGCCCGACGACCTTGTCGCTGTGGCAGACAAGAGGAAGCCTCGAGGGGCCCCTCCCGACGGGGGCGTCTTCGATAAGATGCTGAAAGAGCCTTGCCCCTATCATATGGGGCCGACCAACCACCGCCTCGAGGACTGCCGCATGATCCGGAAGCACTTCGTCCCTCCTGGCCTTAGGAGAGATGACGGCAAAGAAGACCCGCCCTGTGACGCCCATGTCAGGGGTGATGTCAAAAAAGGAGGCTTCCCCGAGATCCACGACTGCTATATGATCTACGGGGGACCCTCGACTTGCCTCACCACGCGCCAGCGCAAGAGAGAGCGTCGAGAAGTTTTCTCCGTTCGGGCCCAGGCCCCGCGGTACCTCGACTGGTCCCACACGCCGATCACCTTCGATCAGGACGACCACCCCGAGCACGTCCCCAACGCGGGGGCTTACCCGCTCGTCGTCGGCCCGATCCTCCTCAACACCCGCCTCACCAAGGTGCTCATGGATGGGGGGAGCAGCCTCAACATCATCTACGCCAAGACCCTCGACCTCCTGGGGATCCCGAGGACCATGCTCCTGCCCAGTGCGGGGGGTTCCACGGGATCGTCCCGGGAAGAAGGCACTCCCGATCGGCCGCATCAAGCTACCGGTCTGTTTCGGCGTCCCCTCGAACTTCCGAAAGGAAGAGCTGACCTTCGAGGTGGTCGCGTGGCGAGGCACCTACCATGCCATCATCGGTAGACCGGGGTACGCCAAGTTCGTGGCGGTCCCGAACTACACCTACCTCAAGCTCAAAATGCCGGGGCCCTCGGGGTCATCACCGTCGACACCTCCTACGAGCACGCATACGACTGCGACGTCGAGTGCGTGGAAAAAGCCGAAGCCCGTGAGGATTCAGCTATCCTCGCGGCCCTCGATGACTTGTCCGGAGAGATCCCCGACCCCAAGCGCCACGCTGGCAACTTCAAGCCTGCGGAAGACACGAAGACCGTCCTGCTCGACCCCAGCCTCGCGAATGGGAAGGTGCTGACGATCAGTGCCACCCTCGAGCCCAAATAGGAAGCAGTGCCCGTCGACTTTCTCCGTGCGAATGCCGACGTGTTCGCATGGAGCCCCTCGGACATGCGGGGCATTCCAAGGGAGGTCGCCGAGCACTCCTTGGACATCCGAGCCGGGTCCAAACCGGTGAAACAACGCCTGTGCCGCTTCGACGAGGAGAAGCGCAGGATCATCGGGGAGGAGGTCGACAAGCTTTTGAAGGCCGGATTCATCAAGGAGGTACATCATCTCGAGTGGTTAGCTAATCCCGTGCTTATAAAGAAAAAGAATGGGAAGGATAGGATGTGTGTAGACTACACCAGTTTGAATAAAGCATGTCCTAAAGTTCCTTTTCCTTTACCACGCATCGACCAAATAGTAGATTCCACTTCGGGATGTGAAACCCTTTGCTTCCTTGATGCGTATTCCGGCTACCACCAAATAAAGATGAAGGAGTCCGATCAGCTCACGACCTCCTTCATCACTCCCTTCGGCATGTTTTGCTACCTCACCATGCCCTTCGGCTTGCGGAACGCCGGGGCCACCTACCAGCGATGCATGCTCCACGTCTTCGGGAAACACATAGGGCCGACCGTCGAGGCCTATGTCGATGACATCGTGGTCAAGTCCAGAACCCTCGGAAACCTGGTCGGAGACCTCGAGATCGTGTTTGGGTGCCTCAGGGCTAATCGCATAAAACTGAACCCTGAGAAGTGTGTCTTCGGGGTCCCACGAGGCATGCTCTTACGGTACATAGTTTCCCAGCGCGGCATCGAGGCCAATCCCGAGAAGGTAACCGCCATCACGAGGATGGGCCCGATCAACGACCTCAAGAGCGTGCAAAGGGTTACTGGGTGCCTCACTGCCCTCAGTCGCTTCATCTCGAGGCTCGGAGAGAAGGCCCTACCGCTTTACCGCCTCCTGAAGAAGACGGAACACTTCGCGTGGACCGCCGAAGCCGAGGAATCGCTCTCGATGCTCAAGGCCTTGCTCACCTCGCCCCCAGTCTTGGTACCCCCGAGCCCGGCCGAGCCCCTCTTGCTCTATGTCGCAGCAACTACCCAGGTAGTCAGCGCGGTCATAGTAGTCGAGAGGGAGGAGGAAGGACACGCCCTGCCGGTTCAGAGGCCTGTCTACTTCGTGAGCGAGGTCCTTTCTGAGACCAAGACAAGGTATCCCCACATCCAAAAGCTGTTGTACGCGGTCATCCTCACTCGGCGGAAGCTCAAACACTATTTTCTGGCCATCCGGTCACTGTGGCTTCATCTTTCCCCCTCGGAGAGATAATCCAGAACCGGGAGGCATAGGGAAGGATCGCCAAGTGGTCCGCCGAGCTCATGGGGGAGACCCTCTCCTACGCCCCTCGGAAGGCCATCAAGTCTCAGGTACTGGCAGATTTCGTTGCAGAATGGACCGACACCTAACTACCCCCAGCGCAGGTCCAGAGCGAGCTCTAGACCATGTACTTCGACGGGTCGTTGATGAAGACGGGAGCAGGCGTCGGATTGCTATTCATATCACCCTCAGGGGTCCATATGCGCTACGTCATCCGCCTCCACTTCCCCGCCTCCAACAACGTCGCCGAGTACGAGGCCCTCGTCAACGGCCTGCGCATCGCCATCGAGCTCGGGGTTCGACGCCTCGACGTGCGAGGGGACTCTCAGTTGGTGATCGACCAAGTGATGAAAGACTCGAGCTGCCACGATCCTAAGATGGAAGCCTACTGCAAGGAGGTCCGAAGGCTCGAGGACAAGTTCTATGGCCTCGAGCTCAACCACGTAGCCCGTCGGTACAACGAAGCCGCCGACGAGCTGGCCAAAATCGTGTCTACTCGAGGCACGGTCCCCCCCGACATCTTCTCGAGGGATCTGCACACACCGTCCGTCGACCTGGACTCGGGGGCTCCCGCCCTCGAGCAAGGGGTCGACCCATCCCCCTCGACCGATCCCCCCTCGAGCGGGGGAGAGGTCATGGAGATCGACGGGGCCGCCGCGGCGCCAACCCCTCCGACGGATTGGCGCGCGCCTTACCTCGAGTACCTGACACGAGGCGAACTCCCGGAAGACCGCACGGAAGCCCGTCGAGTAGCTCGACGTGCCAAAACCTACGTCCTATACGAGGATGGCCGCGAACTATATCGACGTAGCCCATCGGGTGTACTTCAACGCTGCCTCACCCTCGAGGAGGGGAGGGCATTACTGAAGGACCTACACTCAGGGGCTTGTGGCCACCACGCGGCGCCGAGAACGCTAGTAGGAAGTGCCTTTCGATAGGGCTTCTACTGGCCGACGGCTGTCAACGACGCCACCAAACTCGTTCGATCCTGCCAGGGATGCCAATTCTACGTTAGGCAGACCCACCTACCCGCCCAAGCTCTTCAGATGATACCCATAACTTGGCCGTTCGTAGTATGGGGGCTCGACATGGTCGGCCCCCTGAAAAGAACCAAGGGTGGGCACACTCACCTTCTCGTGGCTATCGACAAGTTCTCGAAGTGGATCGAGGCTCGACCCATCGCCAATATCCAGTCTCGGCAAGCCGTGCTATTCTTCACCAACATCATCCACCGCTTCGGGGTCCCCAACGTCATCATCACCGACAACGGCACGCAGTTTACTGGCCAAAAGTTCCTGGACTTCTGTGACCACCACCACATCAGGGTGAATTGGTCCGCAGTTGCCCACCCTCGAACTAACGGTCAGGTCGAGCGTGCCAACGGTATGGTTTTGTAGGGCCTCAAGCCAAGGATCTTCGACCGGCTGAACAAACATGGAAGGAGATAGGTCGACGAGCTGCCCGCTGCGCTATGGAGTCTCCGAACGACACCGAGTCGAACCACGGGGTTCTCCCCGTTCTTCTTGGTCTATGGGTCCGAGGCTGTCCTCCCCACTGACCTCGAGTATGGGTCCCCTCGACTGAAAGCCTATAGCGAGCAAGCCAACACGGTAGCCCGAGAGGACTCCCTCAACCAGCTCGAGGAAGCCCGTGACACGGCCCTCTTCAAGTCGGCACGGTACCAGCAGATGCTGCGGCGCTACCACGACAAAAACATGCGCAAAAGGGACCTCAACGTCGGCGACCTCGTTCTGCGCCGTCGACAAAGCAACAAGGGGCGTCACAAGTTGACACCACCTTGGGAGGGACCCTTCATCGTGGCAGAGGTGCTGAAGCCCAGCCCTTACAAACTGAAGAACGAGAAGGGCGAGATCTTCACCAACGCGTGGAACATCGAACAACTACGTCGCTTCTATCCCTGAGGCCCCAGGGCCTTGTACATTTTCGCATTTATGTACAAACTCTCGAATGAATAAAATGTTCTCGAAACACATTTCACGTTCGTTCGTAGCTCGAAGGTAGCCTCGACTTTGCCCGAACAAAGTCGAGCTCCCCTCGGGGGCTGACAGGAGGTCGCTTTTTCGAAACTCGACCCTCCCTCTCGATCCTCGCCTCGAGTACGCTTCATAACTAAGTAAAGGCACCTCGAGCTCCCTAAGGGTCGAAGGTGTCGTCGAGCCAAGGACCCACCTACGCCCCAGGGCTACGGTATCCCCGCTCACCACCCCCCTTCTAGGGATACGAGCGTGCGTCGAATACTTAGTTTACAAGCGTCGACTTAGGCAAAGAAAAGCAGAGAGAGCTCGACAAGTATAAATAACGAGACGAACCCGTCTATAGCACTAAGGTAGCCTCAACTTTGCCTCAGCAAAGTCGAGCCTCCCTCGGGGGCTAACAGGGGGGCACCCCCCTCCTAAGTCCCCGAAAAACTCGAACGTTTTTTCGAAACACGACTCTCCCTCTCATTCTTTCCCTCAAGTACGCTTCGTAACTAAGCAAAGGCGCCTCGAACTCCCTAAGGGTCGAGGGTGTCGTCGAGCCAGGGACTCACCTACGCCCCAGGGCTAAGGTATCCCCACTCGCCACCCCCCTTCCAGGGATACGAACGTGCGTCGAACACTTAGTTCACAAGCGTCGACTCAGGCAAAGAAAAGCAGAGAGAGCGCGAAAAAACAAAATTAACTATGTGCATCTCGATCAAAATGCATTATACACAAAAAAGCCCTCGTGGGCTTGGCATTGTATCGGTACAAAGGCCTAACTATTACATGGACCTTCTTGTCCAGATATGGCTCGCAGGCCCGGGACCACCCGTCGACACCTCCCGAGGGCTACTCATCCGCCGAGGGGAACACCTCGGGCTCGAAGAGCCTCGCTAGCAGGCCTCCAGGCACCTCTGCGTGATCCATCAGCTCCTGGCACTTCGCGTCGTTCTCTTCCTCGGTCAGCTTCGGGTCGGTGGCGAACCCGTCGACAATAAGGTTGAGGTCCACGTCATAGAGGGAGTTGAAGACTGCGAGGGCCCGCTTCACACCCACCTGCAGGGCGGCTCGGACGTTCTTCGTCACCCCCCGCGTCCTGGAGTAGAAGCGGCGCAGCAAGGAGTCCCCTCGAGCATCCCCCTCGACCTCCGGCTCCGGCTTGACCGAGAGGTCGTTGCAGAAGGTGTTGATGGCGGCCGCAAGCGTCGCGTTGAGGTTCGCCTCAGTGCCAAGGAGGCCCTGAAGATTGTCCAGGTCCTTGTGGGCGCGGGCATTCTCCTTCACAAGCTCTGCCAAAACAAGCACGCAACAGTCAAAACCCAAAAAAGCAGAAAAAGGGTCGAGGCAGGACAGATTCTGCAACACCCGAAGCACTCACCTTGGGCCTGCACGTCCAGGGTGGAGTAGGCCTGCTCCGTCTCCTCGAGCTGGCGGCGGATGTCGTCAAGGTCGGAGGACTGGTCCTTAACCTTGGCCTCGAGGCCCTCGATGGTCTTGCCTGCGTCCTCGAGGGCCCTCCTCTAGTTCATCGCCACCACGCCCAAGGAGGTCGCGCGGGTCCGAGCCTTCTCCTCCGAGGTGGCCAGAGCGTCGCGCTCGCGGGAGACGGCGTCGAGGTCTCCCCGGAGCCCTCGGATGCCTTCCGTCGCCCGGGCCAGCTCTTCCCTCAGCCGGGCGGCCTCCTCCTCGGCCTTGCGCTGGGCCTCGAGGGCAGCATCCCGCTCCCGCCCGACGGTGACGGTCGACTGAAGGGCATCGTCGAGCTTCCCTTGCGCCGACGACAAGGCCTCCCTGGCTTCCTTCTGGATGGCCTCGTAGCTGGCCTTCGCGTGGGCGACCTTCGACTCGGCATCCTTCTGGATAGTCGCCGCCTCTGCCTTCGCGCGGGCGACCTCATCCCTCGCCCTATCCAGCGAGGCGTGGAGGGTCCAGAGTTGTCCCTGTACCTGGAGAATGTACTGGGACTTCTTGTAAGACCTCACCCGCAGCGACTGACGAGGATAAAGACGAAGACCGTCAACAAACGGCAGCCAGACAATTCAAATACAATCTAAGGTAGAACAGAACCTACCTCCATCCCCTCGCGTATGTCCGCGGCGGCGACCTCCGCAGCGCGACGTACCGAGTGTTCAAACCAAGCCCGATACTCCTCGACATGCTCCCACCGTCGGAGCTCGGTCTGGTCGTCGAGCGTGAGGAAAACTCGCTCGGGGTCTCGAGGGTCCGCGAGCTCGAGGACCTCCTGGCCCCAGGCCACGCTGCGGGCGGCGATCCTCTGCTCGACCGTCCCTGTGACGTCATCGCGCAGGTCCCCCCCTCCTCGATAAGCGGAAAGGGGCGAGGCTTCTTCCGCCTGTCCTCTCCCGTCCTCTGGGCCACCTCGCGAGGACGTCGACGGCCCCGCCAAGCCGTCGCCACCGGTAGAAGAAGATCCCGGCCAATAGGACGGCCCTGCGCGATGAAGGACTCGAAAAAGTAAATACCTAGCAAGGCGAACCCACCGCATCTCGAGCGATTTGAAGTGTAACTTACCTCGAGACAGCGCCCCCCCAACCTCGAGGGGAGGCTGAGCCACCTCCGGCTCCACCCGAGGAGCCGCGATGATGGCCATTTCCGCCGGGTCCACCACCTCGGCCACCATCTCGTCCACCTGGGCGGGGGTGGACTCCATCAACATCCCGCCCTGTGCTGGCGCGGGTGTTCCCTCAGCGCGCTCGACCGGACTTCCCGCCTCGAGCCCCGGCGTCGTCGAGGGGCCCTCGGGCGCGGCGGCAGTCGTACCCTCGCGCTCGAGCTGGAGTCGAGCCTCCAGCGTAGCTAGGCCCTCGGGCCAACGCCCCGGCGTTGGGTGAGCCGGAGCCTCCCCCTCGTTCACAGGGGCCTGGGGCCTGGCCACCTCCACCACCTCGGCCGCGACCGCTGTCGGCAGAAGCTCCACGCCCCCCGGGGCGCCAGATGCGACTTCTTCTGACGGCCGTGCGGGCGCCACGACCGTCGCTTCGGCGACCACCGCCGGCGAGCTCGCCTCCTCCGCCGTCTGAACGGACGACGAGGTCCCCTGTGCCTTCCACCGCGCCATCGCCTCCTGGGCCATGGTTGTCCCTGCCGCCTCGAGGACAACCGTCGAAGGGGGTGGGGCGGCAGGACCCACCTCGGCGGCTACTTGGACCGCAGCCCCCACCTTCAGCTTTTTGGCAGGGGCGGGGGGCGCGGCTCCCTGCGGGCGCTTCGACCTGAGAAAGAGACACGTGTGCAACGATAAGCACGGGTCCTTACCGACAAAAAGAAAAAACAGACAACGTCTATGAAAGCGACTTACCCCCTCGAAGCCCGGCGCTTCGGCCCGGCGACCGTCGGGCTGGTCGAGCTCTGGAGCACCACTGCCCGGGGGGCGGGGGTCGAGGCGGCTCTCGGCACCTTCTCCTGGGCAGGGGCCACCGTCGTCCCCTTGCCGGCCCCCACCTGCGCCGACGGGCCCGGCGCCCGTGCGCTCGACGCAGCAGGCTTCGGGGCTCGCTCGCTCGACCCCTCGACGGCGGCGCCACCGTCGTCCCCTTGCCGGTCCCCACCTGCGTCGACGGGCCCGGCGCCCGTGCGCCCGACACGGCGGGCGTCGGGGGCTCGCTCGGTCGACCCCCCGACGAGGACCGCGACGTCTGCGACCGTGTCTGCCGCGGCACGACTTCCTGAGAAGCCACGGGGCGCTCCGCCCGTGGCCCAGCTTCAACGGAAGGGGCCGACCTCGAGGTCGACCCCTCCCCTCCACCAGTTACAACAGCCGCCTGTTCAGGCGCCGTCTCCTCCTCCTCCAAATCACTCCAGTTCGTCTCTTCCTCCTCCTCGTCCTCCTCTTCCGAGGGCGACAACTCCTCCTCGAGGCCCTCCCGCCTCTGATGGGCCCGGCGCTGATCTCTTAGCTCTTTCTCCCGAGCCCTCTTGGACGTCTTCGCCTTGGCCTTGTCCTTGTCGGCCTTCTGCTTCTCCGCGCGGAGGCGGTTCGCCTCCTTCGTGGCCCGGCCCTCCTTCACCGGCGGAGGCGAGGGTCGGTAGGACACATTCCCCTGCGGAATGCGAGGCAGTTAGAGCACAGGCAGAAAGGACGGAAGGGGCGAGCGCGAGGACTCTAACCGGAGGAAAGGACCTTACCAGCTCAAAGAAGCCCTCGTCCGGCTTCATGGGGATCTTCGCAATGTTCTTGGGGTCGAACGACCCCGCGAAGAAGCGGCGGACGCGGCTGACCACCCTGTCCGGGGCCAGTTCTTCTTCGACGAAGCGGCAGCCCGAGAGATCGAACCCCGGACCCATCTCGTCGATGCGGAGGGGTCGAGCCATCAGTGGCAAGACCCGCCGTCGGTGGAACGCCGACGCGACGATCTCCGCGGTAAGCCCCTTCTCCTTCAGACGCCTGAGCCCGTCCAATAAGCCGTCGAGGCGTTTCTGCTTGTCCGTCAGAACGCCATATCCCCAGCGGTCGGGCTCGGCACGAGTGTCCTCCTGGTGTATGCCGGGAGCAGATCGTCGTCGTTCCTCAGGTAGAACCATCCGGAGTGCCACCCGGAGTGGCTCGAGGATGGGTTCGCCGGGAGCAAAAACTTCGGTCGCTTGACGGAGATGCTGCAGCACCCGGCTCTGACCCTCCGGTGGTGCCCTTGTTGACCGAGGCATGGAAGATGCTGGCCTTGAAGATGTGGAGCCACAGCTCCCAGTGGGGCTCGATCCCTAGGTAGCCTTCGCACACCGCAGCGAAGACCGCCGCCTGGCTGACGCCGTTGGGGGTGAGGTGCTGGAGCTCCACGCCGTAGTAGTAGAGGAGCGCGCGCAGAAAGCGGCTGGGTGGGGCACCCAGTCCCGCCCGGTGGAAGACCTCGAACGACACCACGTACCCCTCCGGCGGGTTGGGCTCGGCATGGTCCCGCGGCGGAAGCATCCACTCCGGCCTCTCCGCCGTGGTAACGGGCCGGAGAAGACCGCTCTCCACCAACCCCGTCAGATGCGAGTTACGGACCGAGGAGGCGGGCCAGTCATCGGCGCCGATGAGCTGGAAAGTGGCCATAGGGACGGTGGTTTGCTCGGACTTAGAGGCAAATGGTACGTTCCCTATCTTTCTCTTTCTCTCTCTCTCGCTTGCGCAGAGTTCCGGCTCGCGGGATGCCTAAGGCAGAAGCGGAGAGAAGGAGGCAAGGAAGACGAAGGCAAGGAGGCGGGGAAGGCAAGTGCGCGGAAAGAGCACCAGACCCCTCGCCTTCGCTACTTATACACGGGAGGCCAACGGACGGATCCGGCAACAGGCAAGAGAATCTCCGCATTTAATTCGCCTATGCTCCCCTCCTCGTATTCCCCCAGGATAAGGCGTCCCGTCCCATCATCGGGCTCCGCGCCGCACTCCGCCCTGCAACCACCACTGTTGCGCCGAACGGACATCGCCTAAAAAGGCGCGCGGCCGGGAACGTCGTCTTCGAGGGTAAGGAATCTTGAGGCAGCAAGAGCTGGCCCTCGAAAGAGGGTTCGACAGCTACCCTCGAGTACCCAAGGCCAGAAATGACCTCGGGTTAGGACCTCGGTCCACCCCCAAAATCTCGAGGGGACAAAGGCCGGCCTACGAACGGGCTCGATAGCCCCCCTCGAGTACCCGAGGCCTGACGGGGCCTCGGGTCGCCAACTGCAGTTTGTTCCATGGCCTCGAAGGGGTAAAGGCTGGCCTGTCCGGGGGTTCGACAGCCTCCCTCGAGGGCTCCGGCACAGGTATGTCCCCAAGTTCAATACAACAACCACCTGCTTCTCCCCTCGGCGCTCCACAAGGTCGAACTCCTCCTCCTGAGGATAGCGTCGGATGACGAACCATCCGTCAAATCTTGAAGGAGCGAAGGCTGGCCCTTACATAGGGTTCGACAGCCGCCCTCGAGTACCTGAGGTCAGGAAGGACCCATGGTTAACGGACTCCGGTCCACCCCCAAATCTTGAGGGAGCGAAGGCTGGCTCCACGAACGGAGTTCGACAGCCGCCCACGAGTACACGAGTTAGGGATGTCCCGGTAGCTCGAGAACGAACTCTCGAGGCTCCCTGGGACATATCCGAGGCATACCTAGGAACACCTAAGGATCCCTACGCTGGGAGGCATCGAGCCACCAACTCCTATCGAATGGGGTTGGCACCTTGGTGATCCACATGGGCGTGCTTAGTAAGCCGCACGGCTTGCTTAACAATGAGAATGCCTCCGGGCCACTAGTCGACCCCTATCGAACGGGGTACGAGTTCTCACTCGGATTTTTACCCACACAAGGCACCATTTCTAATGGACTCATGCCCGAGAACAGCTTGCCGAGGACTTCGGGCTCGTCCTAACGAGGATAGCACGATGCTCTTCACCCCACAATCCGAACGAAAGGATTCGTGGGAAGGACGCTATGAGATAGTGAAGGCCTAGCCATTCGAGGGCTCGAGGGCCCGACTACGCACGGCACCCCTCGACGAAAGAGGGTCGAAAAACTCATAACCTGGCAGACAGAGATGACCTCTCGGGCGGGGCGCTCTGACTCCAGTGGTGCTCGAGGGAGCGAAGGCTAGCCCTCGGTAGGGTTCGACAGCCGCCCTCGAACACTTCTCTTTTCAGGGAAAGGAATGAAACCGACCCGTCGACAGGGTGCACGTCTCCAGGTATCCTTAAAAGACCCCTCTATACAACGTATTTTAGCCCCCAGAGGAGTTCTAAATCACTCCTCTAGGGCCTCGGGGGCTACCCCCGTGGGGTGCGCTCGCACGCACCCCACGGAGAATCGGACTTCTCACTAACCCTGTAGGCCAAGGACAAAACCTCCGGGCAATCCTTACTCCCTCCGAGAAACGCGTATCATAACCCCAGAGGAGTTCTAAATCACTCCTCTGGGGCCTCGGGGGCTACTGTCGGGTACGAAGGTAAGGGGTACCCTAAACCCTTCGATAAATTAACGCTAAACATAGCAACCATTTCTAAGGCAAGGACCAGCCCACTACTCGGTAAGACGCGGCCCATCAATCGAGGGCCCCCTCTACACCAACTGCGGCAACAAGCGAACGACCCCTGGCTCCACCTCGATGACAGACGAGGGGGCGAGCGAACGACCCCCGGCTCCACCTCGATGACGGACGAGGGGGCGAGCGAACGACCCCCGGCTCCACCTCGACAACGGACGAGGGGTCGAACGATCGACCCCCCAACCTCTACCTCGACCCTTCCGACCCCGTCGACGCCTCGACCTCTACCTCGGCCAGGGGTCGAGTGGACGACCCTCGGACGAGGGGCTCCATTAACCCAACTGCTCCCGGCATGGGTTAAAGTGAACCCACCTAACGACATGGGTGCCTGCGTCCGCTGTCAAATCCGCCAACTCCCCGTCAGGTCCCCGATTCCTGTCAACTGTGCCGCCACTGTCGCCACTACGTGAGTACGGACTCCAACAGTACCCCTCGGAAAGTGAACAGTGCGACCCTCGATGACGACTTCGGGAACGCGACAGAGCCACGCAGGGCTCGACCCCCTCCCTCGACCGGGGGGCTCGACCCCCCTCTCTTCAACAACTCCGGTATGGAAGCCGTCCCATCCGCCCAGTCCCGCTTCGGCCGTGGGACTCGTGCCCGCCTGCGGACACTACACTGCGACGACTTCTACTGCCGCCACGACCGGGGACGCCAGAAGGACGGGAAGGCCATGCCGCCACAGTACTCAACATCTCTCCGCCAACACTGAGCCGCGGATATGCTACCCATACTGCTACTGTTAGGACCCTATACCCTCGGGCCTCCCCTTTGGTCTATAAAAGGGGACGCCGAGGTAGAGTATGGGGGGACTTCTTGGGACTCTCTAGGTCGGACGATCGGACTTTCGTTCCCAGGGACCCTAGTTCAGACTCTGACAATCTACACTCCACACACCCCGCCACTCGATCGACCCCCCGGGTGGCCGACTCCGTGTAACACAGCTTGTACCCCCCCCTATACGAGCACGCTTTGGGTGCGAGATAATACAAGTCATCCTCCCCCCGCTGGACGTAGGGCCTTCTTTGCCCGAACCAGGATAAACCTTGTGTCCATCTAGCATCACGTCTGGTGGTCTTGACCCCCGGGTCATAACACCGACAGTAGGTGACCGAAAATCACCTACTATAAAAGTTCTAAGCATACTAAGCATTTTAGCAAAAGTTTTGCATCTTTAAACAAGTATCAAGGTTAACGGTACAATTAAAACAAGGATAAGGCCATGCATCAAGTAGGAATTTAATAAAGAAAAACTTTGAAATACAAGGAGAGGTTTGAATGCACCGGGGCTTGCCTTGGTTGGAGGGATACACAAACTCAGGCTCAGGTTCAACAAGAGAGAAATCCCCTTCAAGAGAGGGATTAACCAACCCAACCAACGAAGAATCTACACGATATAATGATATGCTTAGATGATGCTTGAAATGATAGACATGATGCTTTGCAACACACAAACATAAACTTAAGAGATGAACAAAACAGATTAAACATCTTGAGTACAACTTTCTTTCATGAAAGAAAAGTTAAACTAAAGCATAAAGCAAGTTAATTAAACTATGAAATAAAAGATTATCTAGTTTAATAATTATGTCCAAAAGAACTGAGCAAACAACAATACATCAGCCATGCCCAAACTGTGGTTGTCACTAGACAAATAACATTTGCATCAATCAATATAAAATCACCCAAAACCTAAAGTCATTAGGGTTTCTAATCATTTTATAAATAATTATTCAAATAGTCATGTTCAACAGTTCGTCCAAAAAATCCCAAACTTTTTATATAGCAAGATATAAGTATAAAAAGGTTACACAAAAATTCCCAAAATTTTTGGAGTATTACACAGATCATGAAAAATCATGGAAAAGTCATTTTTCAATTACTTTGAGCATTTTTACAGGATAAAAAATGTACTGAACATGGACATGTTATATTTTTATTAAATACTACACATCATAGAGAGCATACATAAATTTTTATAGAATTTAACTATGCACAGAAATAAACATACAAAAATAACAAAAGTCATTACTGTTCAAACAGGAAAAAGGGAAAAGCCCTTCGTTTAACTTACTGACGGCTGGGTCCCGCCCGTCAGTGACACAGATGCAGAGCAGCGGCGCCGACGACCTAAAAACACGGCGGCGCGTCGCCAACGGCGAACCCAACGGGAAACCAACTCCCGCGTTGGAAGCTACACCTCACCCCGAACCCAACGAGGTGCGACACGACCAAACCTATCCCTCAGAACACCCTCACCGGCGACGACGGCGGCGACCCGAACTCGGTCGCACGTACGCCGGCGAGTACATACGTGCGCCAGAGCAACCAAGCAACGCAACGGACTCAGGAAGATGACGCGAACGAAACGCACAAGAAAAAAGAGGCTATAACCTCCTTTGGTGACCTTGCCGACGACAATGGCGGCACCCCGCGTGCGGCCGCACATGCGCCGGCGAACACGAGCCCTAAATAACTCTACCAACCAGCCCAGCAGACTCAGCGGCCCCCAAACAACGTGAAGCGCACGCAAAACGAACCAAGAGCTAAGCGCAACACCCTCGCCGACGGCCATGGCAGACGGCGGAGCTCTGCGTAACGTGTGTCGGCGAAACTGCTCACGCGCTCGAACAACCAACACTTTGACTCGACTCAGGAAGACTAGGCGAAGCTAGCGCAAGAACTAGACTCGAAAAAGACCAACGAACGAGCTCTCACAGCGGTGAGCACCGACGCGGCGATGCTGACACACCGGAGTGAACGCGAACCACGGCTACGGTTCGGAATTAGCTACAACAAGCTACTCTATGAGCACCAGAAGCTTACCCCGAACTCGAAGCGCTCGCTAACTCGGCCGGAGAGGAAGCAGAGCGAGTTGGCGACGGAGACCGTGCCAGCGGAAATGGTGAGCAGGGCGGCAACAACGGTGTTCCCGAAGCTGCAGACCACCAAAGAAGAAACGGCGAGGCGTTCGAGGATCAGCAACGAACGAAGAACATGAAACAGGAAAGAGGGAAACAATGCAGCTCTTGTGTAGCCAGAACGACCGTATACCAAAGCGGCGGTGCTCTCGCCGGAGATGGAGAAGATAGGGTTGCGCCGGGCAAACGAAGGCTCGACGGCTTCAACCAGGTCACTCGGAAGATGTGCGTGATCAGTACGAAGGCATTGACAGTGGATTGGAGGCTTGGAAGTGACTAACGAGCTCGGATGAGCTCGTCGATGTGGGAGGCACTCACGGCGGAGCAGAGCAGTGCGAGAACACGGCGTGGAAAGGGAGCAAGGAGTGGACTCTGTTCCGTTTTGAGGAGTGTGGAGTGTGCGCGACGACGACACACACATGATAGGACGGACATTGAGGGCAGGAGGCGCTCGGTGGCATCGGCAGGTGGTCGGCCAGGTGTCGACGCTGAGCTCCACGCCGCCATGCAACTGCTTGATGAAATGACTGAACCGCGCCTAGTACAATTTTGCAAATTGCTCAAGCTTCCACGGGTTTTCATGAAAAACTTTGAATACCAAAGTTGCTCAAAAATTCATGAACTACACTTTTGACAACATGCACTTTTTCAAATTCGGCCTAGAAATGAAAATGCATTTTTGGAAATTTGAAAACTTTTTTAAAAGAATTACCCCCTTTTGAAAAACTCTAAAAACATGAATAACACTTGAAAAACTTAAAACACAACAAATGCAATTCAAACATAACTCTACCATATTGCTTAAACATTCATAAACAAATTCTTTATAGATTATGAAAATCATGTTTAGGGTTTAATCCACCCCCTCTGGGAAATAGGGTTTGGATTCAAACTTAAATTTTTGGAATTTGAAACGATGACCCTGCAATCACACCATGGATCAAACCTAAGCAAGTAAAATTATTTTAGTTCAATGCATATCTAGGTTTTCAAACAAATGAATGATGCTTAATGCATATGATGACATGATCAAGTTTTAATTAAGTGATTAACACCAGGGGTGTTACACAAAGGGGTATCCTTGCCTGAGATCCGTCCGATTTGAGATGGGGGGCAGGATTAGAAGGGAGAGAATAGGGAGGTGCCGGCTGGGAGCAAGAACGCCGATGTGGTGGTCCTCCATAACTTCCGGCGAGGAGCTCGCCGGCGTGAGCGGTGCGGGGCCTGTGGTTCACCAAAAGACGAACCGGGAGGTCCGGGAGAGATAGGGATGAAGTGCGAACTCACCTAGGGTGACTTCAGCGATCGGTGAAGCACAGAGGCGGCTGGCGACGCGACGGAGAGGCTCGGAGACCCCTGCTCGCGGTAACCAGGCGGTGAGGGCAAGTCGGGGTGAAATTGAGCGGGGGATAGTGTTACCAAGATACCAGACCTTGCTCCCCAGGAGTTTGACGGCTGCTGATGAACAGAGGAACTTCGCCGGCCTCCAATGGCTGCGGCGGCTGGAGTTCAAGCTCACGGCGGCTCTGTGGGTGCAAGGGCGAAGCGAGGGGATAGCGGATGGAAAAACGTGGCAAGGAGGGATTGTCGCACGACTTAAAGGGGCGCACGAGCCGATTAGACAAGAACCCGATGATTGAGGATCGGTTTCGTTCCTGCCTTCAATCGAATTCGGCAGGGTCGCTTGAAAGGGGATAGGAGGAAGCTGACCAGTGGGGTCATGCCGTCAGCAGCAGGAAGAAGGGGAGGATGTTCCCCCATATGCGCGGCTGGGCCGGCTGCTGCTGTGGCCGAGTGGGCCGAGGCCAAGAGGAAGAAGGGGGCCTTGCGGCTTTCACTGGGCCGAGCAGGGACAAGCCCAAACCGAAAGAGGGAAAAGAGAAAGGGAGGGAGGCATGCGGGGAGGAAATAGGCCTGGGCCAGATTGGGGGGAAACAAGAATAGGACAGGAATAGGGAGAAGAAAAGTTTAACATTTTTCAGAATTGCTTTTCCAAACTTTTCTTTGCAAGTCATTTTCAAAATAGGTTTGAATAAGTTTTTAAAACCACTCAGCACAGAGATCAAAATGCTCCAGCATGAATGCTCAACATGTTGCTACATGATGTTTTTATTTTCTCCAAAAATATATATATTTATTTTCCTCTAAGTGAAAATGCATAGCAGGAATTGCATAATTAAATCAATTTAGCACTTTTCAAAACAATGTAAATTTTTGGGGTGTTACAAATCTACCCCCCTTAAAAGAATCTCGTCCTCGAGATTAGCTGGCTTGCTCAAACATCTGTGGGTATGATTTCCTCAGATCATCTTCTCTTTCCCATGTTGTTTCTATCTCTGAATACCAGTTCCACTGAACTTTACACATCTTAATTTCTCTGCTTCTGATTACTCTCTCTGCTGTTTCAAAAATCTTAACTGGGTACACTTCATAAGTCAGATCATCAGCTACATCTCTTTTTAATCCAACCCACCAGAATTTCTCTTTCAGATCCATATACATCTTAGTACCACTAGGATGAATATAATAAGCAGACTCATGAGCTTCACACAAAATCATTTGACTTAAAGCTTTATCATCAGGTACACACAAACGATTACCAAACCACAAAGTTCCATTATATATCATTCATGCAGAAACCAGGTGACTTACCAATTACTAGATTCTCTGTTATCTCTTTCAACTTCTCATCCTGCAACTGACCTTTGTGGATCTCCTGTTCAAGTGTAGGTTCCATCACCATCTCTGCTACATTGACACAAAAACCCAAATTCAAATGTGCAAATTCATCACACAACTCTTGTGGCATAGCTAGCACAAACAACTCATGAACTACACTCTTCCTGCTGAGAGCATCTGCAACAACATTGGCTTTCCCATGGTGATAATGCACATCCAGATCATAATCCTTGATCAACTCTAACCATCTGCGCTGTCTCAAGTTTAGATCAGACTGGGTGAAGATATATTTCAAACTCTTATGATCAGTATATATGTCACACTTATGCCCAATCAAATAGTGTCTCCATATTTTCAAAGCGTGTACTACAACAGCAAATTCTAAGTCATGAGTAGGATAATTCAATTCATGTTTCCTCAAATATCTAGATGCATAAGCAACAACTCTATCTTCTTTCATAAGAACAAATCCCAAACCAATACGAGAATCATCACAATAAATAGAGAAACTCTTACTCAGATCTGGCAGTATCAACACAGGTGTTGTCAACCTCTTCTTCAACTCTTCAAAGTTGGCTTGGCATTGATTAGACCACATGAACTTGGCATTCTTCTCCAACAAGACTTCCATAGGCTTTGCAAGTTTTGAAAAGCCTTCAATGAATCCTCTATAGTAACCAGCTAAACCAAGAAACTGCGAATCTCAGTAACACTAGTTGGTGGTTTCCAATTCAACACATCTCTTACCTTGCTTAGACCAGAAATACGTCCATTAGAGACAACATGACCAAGGAAAGAAACTTCCTTCAACCAGAACTCACATTTGCTTCTCTTAGCATACAACTATTGATCTCTAAGCTTCTGCAATACCAATCTCAAATGTTCAACATGTTCTTCCTCCGTTTTAGAGAACACCAGTACATCATCAACGAACACAACCAAAAATTTATTCAAATACTCCATAAACACCTTATTCATTATGTGCATAAAGTAGGCATGAGCATTGGTCAATCGAAATGACATAACAATGTACTCATACAGACCATACCTTGTGGTGAAAGCTGTATTTAGAATGTCACTAGCATGGATCTTCAATTGATGATAGCCAGAACGAAGATCAATCTTTGAGAACACACAAGCACCTCTCAACTGATCAAACAAATCATCAATACTAGGCAAAAGATACATGTTCTTGATTGTAACCTCATTGAATGATCTATAATCAACACACATTCTCTGACTACCATCCTTCTTGTTCAACAAAAATAACTGGTGTAATCTGAAAGTCTACCCCCTTAAGGATAGATTATCTAGGGCATCAAAAAGCAGTTGGTATATGTGAATCTAAAATTTTCTGGCAGAGTCTCTCAGACAATACTGTAGTAAAACAGCCATAACTGGAGTTACATAGATCCGATGGAGTTGGTTTTGGACTTTCTGGAAAGGTATCGAAATTCTCTACAATTTTGTTTTAACCGGCATTCCCAGATTCAGAAGATAAAATTGCGTAAAACAGAAAAGAACAGATTATGTTTCAGGTTCCAGACTGCGCAGAAACCTCAACTTGCAACAGGCATATCTCTTAAAATATAACCAATACGTGGATGATTACAGTTGGACATGAACCATGGGTAAGCTAGTTGTTCCCAAAAACATTTGATGAATTTTTCATGATCAGATCTCGAGATATAACAGAAACATTGCAGACTGCTTCAGAAAATAGCAAGGATAGAGACAGGACAAACTCAACCCAACTATATGTATGACATTAATTAATTATTATAAAACTTTAGAAACTTGTAGGTATAACCACAAGATTCCAGCAAGAATTACAAAAATTCAAATCACTCATAATCATCATGACAAATAATTCAGGCACATAGGGATCACACTACACCAAAGACTCGATTAACTAGACTCAACTGCGATACTACTCGCACTTCTGCTCAATTGGGGAACATGAAAAGGGAAGACAGATGATTAAAGGTCATAAATACTTTGAACAAGATGAGTCTAAAAACTTAGTAAAACCAAGAGAAATACAATATACAAGGTGATAAGAAATAGTAGCTCAAAGGAAGCTATCAAGGAGGTGATAATCAGACAAGGATTGAGAAATAATCAATTCAAAAGACAAGGTTGAAGAAAATAGTTTTTGTAGCAAACTAAACTTTAGATAGAGACCAGAACTACTAGGCTTGCGTCCTACAGTCAACACATGCTTTGATACCAATTTGTCACATCCGTTTTTAAGAACAAAAACAAGTGCATAAAAGGTTCATCTGCACCCCAGGAATAGTCGCACATATGAGTTGACAAATTATAAAAGTACCATCACAGTGTTTATTACATAGAGAATGAATATTCAATACAAAGTCTTAAACAAATACAACTTTAACTAAACGGCGACTTCTGCGGAAGCTCCAAAAGGGACTGATTGACTGGTTGACTCCAAGACTAGTACTCATTGCGGTAATCATCAACCCAATCTTCATATGTGGTGTTTGAATGCAAGGGTGAGAACATACGTACTCAACAAATATAACACGGGGTTTATGAAGCTCAAAAGGATATGCATGGTTCATAGCGGTAAGCATTTTAAGTAGATCAAGTTCATATTAATATCAACAATTGCCAAGGTAATTTGCATAATCTCAAATATCCATGATCATAAAGTAAATGACAATGATACAATAAATAAATAATAACTTGCATAAGCCACATAGAAATAAAAACCCAATAATTCTGTGAGTTTTCCGAGCCACTCGTGTCCGTGAGCACGGCTATCATGATAGTTTTTAACTATCACACCCGGTTTTAAAGACAAAACCAGATACACACTATATGTGAGCCCAGGAAGTCAAATCTCACATATAGCCACAGAACAAGGTAATATCAAAAGTCAATACCTAAAATATGTAACATATAAGGTCAAAGGATAACCTTAAAGCAGCAAACAACGGAACGACCACTTCGATCTTCGGGTGAAGACTCCGAGTCCACAGGGGCCAACTGACTGGTTGAAAACATTTTTAAAATTCACATTTTTCACATTTTTATTTACTAAAAACCTAATTAATTCTTATCAATTTTAGGAAAACATAAATCCTTTTATTTTATCTAGTATTTTCTATTCACAACCCAAAATAGAAATTTTGGGGTGTGACAAACTACCCCCCTTAACAGGAATCTCGTCCCGAGATTCGCTGAGGCTACACTCATTACAAAGAGTCAAAACATACATATGCATAATAACAAGACATTCAACTATGCTAGAGCACACTAACATGATAGGGTTCTTATGAACACACTATCACTTACCTAGCATCGTTGCTAACGTAAAAGCGCTCGAGGACAGACTTCTTATAAAAGGGCTTTGGTTAAGAGGGCTTTCGATAAAATTGCAAACTCAAGGGGGAGAAAGGCAATATAAGTTTTTATCAAAGTATGCTTATAAAATCGACCATTTCTAACTAGGCTGAGCGTCCTACAGTCAGTATTGCTTTGATACCAATCTGTCACACCCGGTTTTAAAGACAAAACCAGATACACACTATATGTGAGCCCAGAAAGTCAAATCTCACATATAGCCACAGAACAAGGTAATATCAAAAGTCAGTACCTAAAATATGTAACATATAAGGTCAAAGGATAACCTTAAAGCAGCAAACAACGGAACGACCACTTCGATCTTCGGGTGAAGACTCCAAGTCCACAGGGACCAACTGACTGGTTGATCACAAGCCTATCTTCTCCAAACTCTTGCAAACTGGTACCCATCTGGGATTTTTATCCAAAAGTTGAAAAGTAAACAAGCGTGAGCACATTCGTACTCAGCAGTATAACATGGGTTATGAAGCTCAAACATGTTGACACTGGCTTACTACGTTTAGCATTTTTAGTTAGTCAAAGTTTTATTTATTAAGTAACATCAAGTTTTGCTTAAGTCCCAAATGATTCCACTTATAACCTTGCCAAAGTTTAAAAGAACATAAACATCATCATTATAGTGGCAATAGGAACATAGAGGATGGTCAAGTTAATTATAATTAAACCGTCAGTTTTCCGGGCCGCTCGTAACCGTGAGCACGGCTGATATATCAATTTTTAACACTCTGCAGAAGTTGTGCATCTTTACCCGTGAGTCGTGATTTACCCTTTCGCCCGAGGGGAACAGCCTCTTGACCCTCTTCCAAGGAAGGTCGGCAGGGTTCACTATGAAACCTTTCATAGTATCTCGTCTAACAAGATTAGGGCCGCTAGGATTGGCAAGGGGCGATAGAGCCCCCCTTCCGAGTAGCATAAAGACCGCAGCCTACGCTCAAACCCGGACAGAGGCCGCACTATAACCAGCTCGGCAAGAGCCTAATGCGCCCTTTCGGGTAACCGCTAACGAGCTAGAAAAGAGCCTATTACTGAGTTAAAGCCAGAACCATGTAGCTCTCACGGTTGCACTGTCAGTCCCAGCTTTTGCCAACAGTGAGTTGTTATAAATGTTATGTTCCAATTGCCATAATCAGGTTCACCAATTCATTCAAGACATTAAACATTTGGCAGGGATCATGTATCATTTCATTTTGCACTAGCCATCTACCCATATGCATAAATCATAGGAGTCAAGGTAAAAGATTTCAATTCTATGGAAATATTATACGGGTATCAAAATTAAACACATGCATATGAAATCATGATTATGGTGAATAGGATAACAAGGTTGGTCCCATGCTATACTTGCCTTGCACTTAGATCCTTCTTCTGTTGACTCGTAGCTCTTTTGTTGACTCACAACTCCAAAAGATTTCTTCTTGAACACCACGCAAAACTCACCGACTGGACATAACCATAGAGCACCATACAAACATCCACGCATTCCAAAATTGCATTCATACAAAGCAAACAAGTCTAACATTAGAACAGTACACTAGCAGAAATAAAATAAAGTAAAAGTTTTAAAAACAGATTCTACGCATCACTACGAACACGTCAATGCGAAATTCACTCTAAACGGAGTTGCGGTGTTAAAGATACATCTACCATTAGAAAACTATTGACTTTGTTTATTTTAACTATTATAAAATATGAATAAGGTACTTCAGTGAAATATCTTAATTAAATTAAGTCTAACTAAACTTTGTTTAGAAAATAAGGTGAAACTAGGTATAAGGATCTGCATTACTTTTAATTAGAAAACCATTGCATATAGTTTAATAGAATTATCATTTTATTTGGAAGCATAAAACATGATAAATTAGGTTAGATGACGTCATTACGGTTCTATCGCAACTAGAACGGGTCTAAATAGAACTATGGTTTGGAAAAACAATAAATATTTATTTTATAAACAACTATGAAATGTTTATTAAAATTATTTGAGTTATAAAAATGTTGTTTATGATATTTAAGAAAAATATTTATAAGTTGAAAACATATTGGTACATGGAGGAAGGCTTAGTGCTGGAAGGGGTACTGACAATAAATCTATAGGCCAAAGAACAAAACCGTGGATGCCTCAGGTTGATGGCCAGTACATGTGTATTTCCTTTGTATTTTGGATTTGATTTTGTACAGGGAAACGGCCAGATAACACATTCATGACGTCAAGTGGTGTCATCAAGCTAAGAATCGGAATTCGGAACTGCTCAGGAAGTAGAGTGCATGCACGCAAGGCTGGAAATAAATTAGATGGAGCAAGTGGAGCTGCGCCGTCATCTCGCCTGAGGGCTGGGTACGGCGCCATGGTTGCCGGCGAACGGCACGTCGGCGCTGCAGTGCTCCAGATACTACACGAGCTGGTCCAGGATGACGAACACGGATAGGAAAAGCCACGAGGGCTACTGGTTGGTACCGGGGAAAAGCTAGGTCGCCAGCACGACGGGGACATGGCCGGCGGCGAGGAGAGGAGATTGTCGTTGAGCACAAAATTTAGCTCTAGATACCTCGATTGAGAAACCAGAAGCACTGAGAGGAAGAGAGGCACAGCGAACTCACCTAAGGTGTTCTCGGTGACCGGAGACAGCTGGCTGGGGTGCCTCAACGCGGAGCTCGTTAGAGGCTTGAATTTGACAGAGCAACTCCTGATGATGGTCGCATCGACGGCTGGCGCGGAGCGGAGCTCCAAAGGTGCATAGGGGCGGTCAGCAGTATGCAAATGCGGATGACGACCTCGACGGTGATGAAGCAGCAAGCGGGCTCGACGGCGATGGCGCTCCCTTCTGCGAGATGCGACTGCGGCGCTAGGGAGAAGGCGAGGTGAGGGCTCGGCAGGTGCGGGAAGACGACGGAGTGCAGCACGGCCGGCGGCTGGTGCTCGACGAGTCCAGCGAGCCTCCACGCGGGGTGGCTTTGGCTAGCACGCTCGACAGCAGCGCTGGGATGTGGGGAGGCAGAGAGACGGCGAAAGGGAGAGGGGAACGGGGCGCATCCCCTTATAACGCACAGAAGAGAGAGGGAGCGGGAGTAGAGGGAGTGGGGAGAGCGGGGCGGCGGTTGTGTGGGACGCTCCCACGTCGCGGGCTTGTGGCCGAGTGCGGGCGTGGCGGTTCCCAGCTCTGGATTCGAGTGGCCAGAGGAGGGAGAGAGAGCTGACGCGCGGGGCCCGTTTGGCAGTGAGAGGAAGAAGGGAAAAGAGTGGGCTGCTGGAGAGAGAGCTGACGCGCGGGGCCCGTTTGGCAGTGAGAGGAAGAAGGGAAAAGAGTGGGCTGCTGCGGTTCCTGTAGGCTGGGCTGCTGGGCCGGCCCACGCGTGAAGAAGACAAAGGAGGAGGGGAAAGGAAGGAAAGGAGTGGGCCGAGGCCTGGCTGATACAGCTGCTGCGCGGTTGGGCTAAGGGGAGCGCTCGACTGGGCCAGAAGAGAGAGATAAAGAGTTGAGAGAAAACCCTTTTCCTTTTCTTTTTGTTTTGCAAATTCTTTTGGAAACCAAATTTGAAACCTTTTGAAATCAATTTAAATTTGAAATACTTTGTAAATGATTTTCTGAGTTTTAAAAATTAAACTTTGAACTTGTTTTTAAGAAAATCTTTTAAAACTCTATTTATTTTATAAATTGATCAAAATTTCTTTGGACCAAAAACTAAGTTTTATTAAATTGTTTATCACTCAATTAAATTTAAATGCAAAGGCATGAATGCAACACCCCTTTCGTATTCAATTGAAAACATTTTTAAAATTCACATTTTGCATATTTTTATTAACTAAAAACCTAATTAATTCTTATCAATTTTAGAAAAACATAAATCCTTTTATTTTATCTAGTGTTTTCTATTCACAACCCAAAATAGAAATTTTGGGGTGTGACATTAACTCTGATCAGAGGTGTACAACTTTACCCACGAGTCGTGTTTGCCCATATGCCCGGGATCATGACTCCCAAAACACTACCGAGGTGAGCGGGCAGGGTACACTATGAAGCCTTCCAAGGGTTCTTCTAACAAGTTAGGGCCGCAAGGTTCATGACAGGGGGATGTAGAGCCAACCTGTCTACGGTCACACTCCTTCGCGGCTATGCCCATAGATTAGGAACCACACTATACCCGTCTCGCCACGCCCCTTTCGCACCATAAAGGTAACCATTGAACGAGCTAGAAAAGGTCCCCATACTGAGCTAAAGCCAGAGCCATATAGCCCTCGTGGTTGTACTGTATATCCCAACTTTTGCCCTACAAATAAGCTCCTATAATCCAATGTTGCTAAAAAGCGAGTTTTATCATTATTGCATATAGTCATTAACACGTTAAGATCATGTATATCCGGTTTGAGCGCTAGCAATACTAATCATATATGGTGGATCAATCATAGGTCACAAGGTAATCAGGATATCAATCTCTAGGATCAAACTATGGTAAACAAGGAATATCATGCATATGAATTATATTAATTGTGAATAGGACAACAAGGATAATCCATGTTATACTTGCCTTCTTCAAAGTACTCCTGCTGGTCATGCTGTTCTTGATCAAAGAAAAACTCTGGTTCTTCAACCGGTGGCTCAACGTCTATACCGATCAACAATCAACACCATTCAATCAACGGACAATCATACATGAAACAAACAAAGCTATAATTAGAACAGTACACCAACAGTAAGAAAATAAGATGAAAAGTTTGTAAAACTAATCTACGTATTTCTACGATCACATTGACGTTTCGTGCACGAAAATCGGAGCTAAAACGACGAAGTTATGATTTAAAAAAGGTTTCCCATAGAAAGATATTAAATTAAATCTAATCAGGAAATTAAACTTTTTCAAAACTAACTAACAGAGGAACTAGTATATAGATAACTTTATTACGAATCTAACGCAACTTGAACGGATCAATTCGGATTTAAAACGAGAGAGTTATGGGTATTTGAAATCATATGGCAATTATGTAAATATGATTTTCTCATTTATTTTTGAATAAAAACAGATCCGAACGAGAATACGCGTTCCAGAGGGGGGAAAACGTATTGAAGGAACGTGCCATGGACGGCGGGTTGAGACCCGAAGAACCTGAGGGGCTCTTATGCAAGATGGCCAGGACGAAGGGGTATCCTTGCCTAAGATCCGTCCGATTTGAGATGGGAGGTGAGGATTAGAAGAGAGAGAATAGGGAGGTGTCGGCTGGGAGCAAGAATGCTGATGTGGTGGTCCTCCATAACTTCTGGCGAGGAGCTCGCCGGTGTGAGCGGTGCGGGGCCTGTGGTTCACCAAAAGACAAACCGGGAGGTCCGGGAGAGATAGGGATGAAGCGCGAACTCACCTAGGGTGACTTCAACGACCCGTGAAGCACAGAGGCGGCTGGCGACACGACGGATAGTGTTACCAAGATACCAGACCTTCCTCCCCAGGTTTTTGACGGCTGCTGATGAACAGAGGAACTTTGCCGGCCTCCAATGGCTGCAGCGGCTGGAGTTCAAGCTCGCGGCGGCTCTGTGGGTGCAAGGGCGAAGCGAGGGGATAGCGGATGGAAAAACGGGGCAAGGAGGGATTGCCGCACTACTTAAAGGGGGGCACGAGCCGATTAGACAAGAACCCGATGATTGAGGATCGATTTCATTCCTGCCTTCAATCGAATTCGGCAGGGTCGCTCGGAAGGGGATAGGAGGAAGCTGACCAGTGGGGTCATGCCATCAGCGGTAGGAAGAAGGGGAGGATGTTCCCCCATATGCGCGGCTGGGCCGGCTGCTGCTGTGGCCGAGTGGGTCGAGGCCAAGAGGAAGAAGGGGGCCTTGCGGCTTTCACTGGGCCGAGCAGGGACAAGCCCAAACCGAAAGAGGGAAAAGAGAAAGGGAGGGAGGTCTGCGGGGAGGAAATAGGCCTCGGGCCGGATTGGGGGGAAAACAAGAATAGGACAGGAATAGGGAGAAGAAAAGTTTAACATTTTCCAGAATTGCTTTTCCAAACTTTTCTTTGCAAATCATTTTCAAAACAGGTTTGAATAAGTTTTTAAAACCACTCAGCACAGAGATCAAAATGCTCCAGCATGAATGCTCAACATGTTGCTACATGATGTTTTTATTTTCTCCAAAAATATATATATATTTTCCTCTAAATGAAAATGCATAGCAAGAATTGCATAATTAAATCAATTTAGCACTTTTCAAAACAATGCAAATTTTTGGGGTGTTACAGTGCTAATCGAGCCAACTTGCCTTACGATGATGATGAGATGGCTATCAAGCTTTTGCATGCTCTTGATCCGACGGTGAGTCCGACAGCTAGTCCGACACAACTCAGAGTGACTTCTTTCCTATGCAGTAAGTACTAGGGCTCCGGACCAAGGCTCTGGACCAATGCAAGTGGTCCGGAGGTCCCTGGCACAGTGAGTTTGTTTTGAGTGTGTGTGCTCCGGACCTGAGAGATTTGTCCGACGTGTAGGTTGCGAACTAGTCCGGTGGCTTTGCGGAAAAGAGAAAAATCAAGAAACGGCTAGTTTTGGAGGTGGGGACTATTTATAGTTGCCCATCTTGTCCCAATTAGCTCTCTTGGACATTGTTTTAGCTGAAGGAACCTTGAGAGATTTCTTGGAGAGCCAAGTGCCTAGTGAGGAAGAGATTTGAGAATCCTAAGCTTGTTCTTCCTCCCTAGAGTGATTAGGAGTGACAAGTGTGCATCCATCCACCTTCATAGCCTTGAGTGGGTCAAGTGAAGGTCTTGTGCTTGTTACTCTTGGTGTTCAACAATACCTAGATGGTTTGGTGATGATCGGAGGAAGGTGATCGCCGAAAGATTGTTGGTGGCCCTTCTCCATCTTTGTATGATCGGTTGTGGGCGGTTCACCGAGCCGGAGTGGCGAAGAACCAGCCCGTAGAGAGCACTCATCCCTTGCGCGGAATTGAGGGGGAGCAATACCTTGCGAGGTGCTCCAACGAGGACTAGGGGGAGTGTCGACTCCTCGATACCTCAGGAAAACATCGTCGTGTCAAGAATCTCTTTCCCGAGCTCCTTTCATTTCCGCATTTACTATCCGTTGTGTTCTTGTCTTTCCACTAGAATTGTGTAGGTTGTTTTTCAATTCTATGAACTGCTACCGCTTTCTAGCTAGGACACACGTATGGTAGGCACTAGGGGTAATTGGCATTGATAGGTTTTCATATTTGCTTTAGAAATTTAAAACAAGCCCAATTCCCCCCCCCCCTCTTGGGCATATTGATCCTTTCAGCGTCATTGTGACACTCGGAAGGGGGGCTCTACATCCCCTTGCCAATCCTAGTGGCCCTAACTTGTTAGACGAGATCCTATGAAAGGTTTCATAGTGTATCCCGCCCACTCACCTTGGAATTGTTATGTGAGTAATTAACCCAGGAATTTGGGGCATCACGACTCACAGGTAAAGATGCACAATCTCTGCAGAGTGTTAAAAACTGATAGATCAGCCGTGCTCACGGATACGAGCATCCCAGAAAACTCATAGATTAAATGTAATAAACTTGATGAACCTTTATGTTTCCTGTTGCTAATATGATGTTGATTTAATGATTCACTTGACTCTGGTAATGATGAAGTGGGATCATTTGGGGGCTTAAGCAGACCTTGATCTTTCTTAATAAATAAAACCTTGATTAACTAAAAATGTTAAACGCAGTAAGCTAGTGTCATCCTATTGAGCTTCATAACCCCATGTTAACTTGTTAAGTACGAAGAGTACTTGCACTTACTTTACTTTTCATTTACTTGGATAAAAATCCTGGATGGGTAACAGAAGCCAGAGGCTATGAGGACTTTCTTGAAGATTTCTAGGCTTGGTCAACAAGTTGACCTTCCCTATGAGATGGAGTACTATGAGAGCTAGATGTATCTTCCGCTTGTTTTATTTGTCTATGTAATGGGTTTATGTTCGCTATGTAATGAACACTATGATGATACTATGTAATTTGTTGACTTATATGTGGATTGATCCCTGGGCACACATAAGGTTATGCATCCTATTTTGTCCTTAAAATTGGGTGTGACAATGCACCACGTCGTTGGATTTGCATTGAGATATGCATACTCTCTCTTATCTAATGCACACACTTAAAGCAAAATATACTGACACAATCATAGGGGGCATATGCCCTTAAGGGAAAAATCCACCTTTGCAGGGCTAACATGGCAGACGGAAGAAGAAGCACTGCCTGGCTTATGTTCGGGGTTGTGACGGTGTCCTAGGTAGCGCGGGTAGCCTATCGAACGACACCCCATCCTATAGTGTGACTATCACTAACACTTTCTTATACTACACCGTTTCTGACATCCATGTCTTATGCGGTGAGTTCACCCTTACGGAGCTCATCGAACCTATCGACACTTGTCGTATGACGTTTCCCTCGTCAAGAATGGCAGACCTATGGGCCCTCTTGAGACCATTTCCCTTTGAGTCCTCCAACTCGTTCATTTACAAAATGGACATCACGACAGTCTCATACTGTGACATATAGCTAGGTATTGTACTCGCATCGTGTCTTGTCGATGACGTCTTATTTCCTCACCCGGGGTTGATAAATAAAATGCATAGTAGCCATAGCATAATCTATCAGCTTGCTAAGAGCATCACCAAGAGTTTGTTATATTTCATTTCACAAATCTTGTGTTTTGCTAACTCACAAAACAATATGTCAAGTAAAAACAGTATCTCTCTAATAGTTTGCTATTTTGGACTTGGCAAAATGAAAAAAGGCACATGGGACTTTTCCACTAGGAGAAGAGGTGGCGGTGGGAGAAGAGGTAATGCCAACCTGCCTTCGGTTGGGATATTTGCCAAGTGAAGAGGGGAGATATGCCAAGTTGCTATTGATGCCAAGTTGTTTTGCCAAACTGTTGGGGGCTAATTTTTCTTGTTTTGCCAAAAATAAATGGATACCAAGTTGAGATAGCAAACTCTTTCAGTAATACTTTTGCTTTGTTGGGAAGTCAAGATGATAGCTATGTGAGATATTTTGTGTGGTAATTTGTGGAAATGGAACACCGAGGATGTTTGCTTCCTATCTGGAAACAGCGACACCAAATGAGGGTGGAAACCAAACACACCCTAAGGGCATGTTTGGTTTGCGGATGAACTCAACCTGGCTTACATGCAAGGGCGTGGTGTTTGGTTGCCTGTTGAGAACCTGTTTGGTTGGTCACACGAAGATGAGTTGTATGAGATAAAAAAAAGTATAATTAATCATTATAATGACATTTATTATGCACAACTATTATTGTGTATTTCTTAGTTTATCTTGTTACTCTTAATATTAATTGAAATATGCTAATATCATTGAATATGAGCTAATAATGTATTAATAGGGTCATTAGATAGCTAATTACTCGCACCAGGCGAGCCTGTCATGATAGAAATGGTTGATTTTTACGTTCCTCTAGAGCCTGGCTGCGGAGAGATTTTGCACGTGCGGAGTCTGACTAAGAAAATACGTGAACCAAACAAATGTCTATTCTCGCACCGGCAGAGACAAACACCCCCTAAGTGTTTTGAAAGCAATTCAACAACTGAATTTCTCCTTCCATTGATGAGCACCACGTACCTGGCTTCAACCGGTGACGTCCCTCTTCAACCTTGGTCTCTTCTCCATTGGCGAAGATGGCTCCAATGAGATTAGGATTGTGCTAGTAGTGGATCTAGAAGTAGAGCATGAAAGGGGTAAAGTAGAATGCTATAAATATTACAAATGGCAGACTAGCATATATGAACATTAAAAATTATAGTTTTTTTTCTTGAATATGCACAATATTTGCGCATCATTGTATTAAGGTAGGAGAAAGTTTTTTACAATGCGCTTTTGGCGCCGAACGGGGGGGTGGGGTTACAAATATCCACGCTCACCACACCCTCCCCTTTCACTCTTAAGCGACTACTCACGTAACAGACTACTTAAATTGCAGGCCCCGGCCTCGATCCAAAGATCGGTGGTGTGCCTGGCGGTGCTCATGCACGCCCTCGGCGCCGCCTACCCGCCGTCTTCAGGTTGGCCTCGTGGTGGAAGAGCTCCGCATTGCCTCCGCGTGCGAAGCTCCGTGTGCACCCTTATACATCTCATCGTACTCCCCCTTTCCCTCCTCTGTAGGCTGCGTGTCGATGAGGTCGAGCTTCCGCATGATTAAGAACTCCCCCTCGCTTCGCCACCAGGATCTTGGCGAGGGGCTGTGCAGCGATCCTCCGGCTTCTCTGCGGTAACTTGACAGGAGGCGAGTCAAAAACCGGAGTCGGTAAGATTGGGGTGGCCGCCTTCTTGAGGACGCGTCGCGTGAACACCTTGAGTCGGTCGCTGAAGGAGCCGGAGCCGTTCTTAGATTGGGGCGTAGGGTTGACCCGCTGGTTCACCGGTACCGGGAAGCCCGGGGGAGGAGTGCAGCAGGATGCGTCCCCAACGTGCTCGAGTCTACCGAGGTTGCGGAGCACACTGTGGTCGAGTCTACGTCCCGTGGGGGGTCCGCACGTTGAGGGACGTCGTCGCCGGCGGGAGAGGCTTGCTGGGGCTAGTTCTCGAGCGTCGTCGGCGTCAGCATGGCCATCAGGGCCTCAACCACGTCCGGTGGAACGTCCGCTCCGAGTGTTGCTTTGTTTCGGCGGGCGTAGATAAGCAGCGGCTTAGCCCGCTCAGGCCCCCTCGGCACGCTGTCCTGTCTGCGTGCCCCCACAGCGGGCGATGTCGACGAAATATGCGTCACAGTCTACTTAGGGGGTACCCCACGGTAGTAGATTGTTAGGCGGATGTGTGGCGACGGCGATCAAGCGTAACACAGAGAGCGTAGACACGGCGGTTTTATACAGGTTCGGGTCGGCAAACCACCGTAATACCCTACGTCCTGTGTTCCAGTGGCTAGATTGATCTCGTATATCAGGTTACAAGATCTGTAAATGATCTGAGAGAGGTTATCTGGGGTTTTTTGAGGGGGGTCCCCGCTTGCCTTATATAGCCAGGGAGCAGGGTTACAATTTCCATATCCTAACAGATTACGATCGGTTCCCTATGGCAAGGGATCCGAGTCTATCTACTAGGATCTTCCTTGGTGAGCAAGTCTTCTTAGGAGTCCTTAGCGAGCACGACGGGTTGGTCGCGTGCCGCAAGGTCTCGTAGGCTGGGTCGTCTCCTGGTCGGCAGGTCCAATAAGGTCCCTGGGGATATGCCGAGGTTATATCCCCAACAAGTCCCTAAGCACATTATATTCTTCTGAGTGGTTAATCTACGCCATGAGCGCGTCGCGAAGGTCCTTGTGCGCCTTGGGTGCTTTGTGGAGATTGTCGTACGCCGTAAGCGTTTCACAACAGGTTTGGTTAGACGAGATACAATGGAGATAAAGCACCTTTATTCATTGTTTGGAGGTAGAACAATACAAACTTTATTGAATTAGGACTATATTAGGGCGTCTTGCATTGCCCGAAGCTATCGACCTCTATGCTCGTTCGCCGCCGGAGTTGGGGGTGATCGCTGCTTCTTCTACTTCCTTCTGCTTTTTCGCGGGCGGGCTGTCGCTGCCCTCTGGACTATACGCGTCTGGGAGACAAGGCTTTTCGACGGCGTTTATTGTTTGTTGTTCGCACTCGTATGCGATCTTGAGGTTGGTTCGGAGGCTGAGGATGCCTTGCTGTGTCAGGATCTTGAGCACCATGTAGGTGTAGTGCGGAACCACCATGAGCTTGGCAAGTCTTGGTCGGCCCAGTATCGTGTGGTAGGCTGTTTCAAAGTCAGCGACGATGAAGGTGATGTGTTCCACCCTGAAGTGGTGTTGATTGCCGAACTGCATAGGGAGGGTGATCCGACATACCGGTGTTGACGCCTTGTTGGGGATGATCCCCCAGAAGGAGAAGTTCGCAGGCATGAGGTCCTTCTTGGAGTACTCGAGTTGGCGGAAGGCATCGGTGGATATGATGTTGAGGGCACTACCGCCGTCAACCAGTACTTTCCTGAAGCGACACATGGCGATGGTCGGATCAACGATGAGCGGGAAGCGACTAGGGTACCTGAAGTCTGTCCACTCGTCTTCTCCGGAGAAGTTGATGGGTTGTTCTGACCAGTCTAGGTGGCGTGTGTCGTCCGTGCCCTCGCCTGTTGCTGCTACCGAGTAGACATCCTTGCGTACCTGGCGACGTCTCCTTTCTGCATCAATGACCACAACGCCTCCGAAGATGGAGTAAGTTGTTGATCGTGGGCGGAACTCCGGTGCTGGTGGTTCTTGATCTCTGCCCTTGTCGGGATCGTCCTTCTTTTCCCTCTTGTCTCCTCTTCCTTTCACCGCCTGCTCGAGGAGGTCGCAATTACGCATGGAGTGCTTGGCGTTCTTGTGTATGGGGCATGGGCCATTGAGGATCTTGTCGTAGCTTTCGTCATAGTTCTTTCTTGGTCTGGCATTTGTATTAGCGACGTAACGATCGTCTCGTCTGTAATCGTACTTCTGCGAGTAGCGCTCGGAGTTTCTCGATCTGTAGTCCCGGTGATCACCAGGTCTTCTATCGTTGCGGTAGTCTGGTCGGCGATCCCTGTCCCTTCCGCGCTCCGGGGAGCGGGAGTATTGTCGCCTGGTCTCCCTGCTTCAGGCGGCGTTGTCTTGGTTGGCGTAAGGATTCGCGATCGTCATGAGCTCTTCTATGGATGTTGGTATCTTCCGTGCCAGCTTGTTCCTGAGTTCGTCGGCCCGTAAACCGTTGGAGAAAATGGCGATGGCCTCTGGGTCGAAGATGTCCGTGATGCTCAATCACTTATTGGAGAAACGCCTGATGTATTCGCGGAGACTCTCGTTGCTCCTCTGGCAGACGTTTTCCAGGTCATAACGCGTTCCCGACTGGACACATGTGGCTTCGTATGTTTTAATGAAGATTTCTTTGAGCTGTTCCCAGCTATCGATCGTGCCTTCGGGGATCTTCTGGAGCCAATTGTTGGTCGTGGTCGACAACATCACGGGGAGGTAGTTGGCCATCACATCTTGGTTTCCTCCTGAAGCATATACGGTGATATCGTAGGTGGAGGCCCATTGCTCTGGGTTTATCTTGTCGTCGTATTCGTCCACCAATGTTACCCTGAAATTCATTGGCCACCAGACAGCGCGCAGACGAGGGAAAGAGGTTGAAAATTTCCAACGGGTGGCGGTGTTAGGTCGCGTCATGGATTACCGTCATGCCACGGGGATCTGCCTCGGTACTCCCTAGGAGGGCTTCGTCGCGCCGGCTCTGGTGTTCGTCTGCGTTGCAGGTAGCCGCGTTCCTCCCCATCGCGTAGCGGAGATCATCGCATGTACTCCCTCGGAGGGCTACGAGGTGCCTGCTCTGGCGTTCGCTCACGCCGAGCGTCGTCGCGTGCTTCACCGTCACGTGGCGGGGATCTTTGTCTGTACTCCCGCAGGGGGCTTATGGGGTGGTTTCGGTTGTGAGACTGATCAGAAGATTCAGATGGGTGGGCCGCCTTATTCACCTGGACCACTGCTGCTTTGAGGTGAGCTCCTATTTTCTCTGTCTCGGGCGTAGGGAGGAGTTTGGACAACTCGCATGTTGCCGCGGCGAGGTTGGCACTCAGAGTTGGATATATCTGAATGTCGCCTATCCGGTCGAAGTCATTCTGGAGATTACGTCCTGGCATGCGACCACCATTGCGCTACTCACGTGCAAGTCGTTCGCGTTCGCGGTGCTCCTTGTCTCGTTTCTCTTGCTCGACGCGCTCCCGTTCGCGCCATCGTGTGCGCTCGTTGTTGCGTTGTTCCCTCGCGATGCGATCGGCCTCCGTCTCGTTGTCGCGTGGGACGCTGTCGGCGGAGACTTGGAAAACTATCCCCCCGAAACCTGGGGGGAACTCTAGGATGTCGCTGGTCGATTCGGATGAACCGAGCGTTTCGGGCCTCGTGGAGGCGACCGAGGCTGAGGAGACCGTGCCATCGAGAGATACTGCCTGGTCGGAGTCGTCGGAGACCGGGGAGATGATGACGGTGTTCACGATGGGTGTTGGGGGAATCTGGTTGGAGATCAGTCGATGCGTTTGGCGCTGGAAGACAGCGGTCTGATTACTGAGCCCATAGGGCATCATTGGGGAGGGGCGAGTGTCCCTGGTCATCATGACCATTGTCTTCGGTGGAGACCGACAGCGGCGTGGTCGGCGACCGTGGTGACCTGGGAGTCGGCGTCGCGCCACCTGGACGAGGTCGATGCAGCTGATGATTCCGGCGTTGACGCGATCGACGGCGCCGATCAGGTTGTTGATGTTGACGTCTTTGCGCAGGTGGTACTTCGGTATGGCGGGATTACGCGGGGATGGTGGTGAATTTACCCCGTGTGGCACGGATCCGATGGTCCAAGACATAGATCCAATCTGGATTACGGTGTCGGGCGCCGGAAGGACCATCGAATCCGGGAAGGTGACCGCTTGACAAGCCATGAAGTCGATGCACACACCCCCTACCTGGCGCGCCAACTGTCGACGAAATATGTGTCGCGGTCTACCTAGGGGGTACCCCATGGTAGTAGATTGTTAGGCGAAGGTGTGGCGACGGCGATCAAGCGTAACATAGAGACCGTAGACACGGCGGTTTATAAAGGTTTGGGCCGGCAAACCACCGTAATACCCTACGTCCTGTGTTTTGGTGGCTAGATTGATCACGTATATCAGGTTACAAGATCTGTAAATGCTCTAAGAGAGGTTATCTGGGGTTTTTTGAGGGGGGTCCCTGCTTGCCTTATATAGCTGGGGAGCAGGGTTACAATTTCCATATCCTAATAGATTACGATCGGTTCCCTATGGCAAGGGATCCGAGTCTATCTACTAGGATCTTCCTTGGCGAGCAAGTCTTCTTAGGAGTCCTTAGCGAGCACGACGGGTTGGTCGCATGCCGCAAGTCCTCGTAGGCTGGGTCGTCTCCTGGTCGGCAGGTCCAATAAGGTCCCTGGGGATATGCCGAGGTTATATCCCCAATAGGCGCGCTAGGCAGATCGAACGCAGAAGGGGGCACCTCCATGGTCGGGTCCTCTCCGGCAGGTGGCACCGCTGGCGGGGCGGCCACCGGCTCCGAGGTCGGCCCTCCGGACGGCTCCGGGGTCGGCCCACCGGACGTGGTCGATCGCGTGCTGTCGATCAGCGGTAGCGGGCCTTCAAGAATTGTGGCCCAGGCAACATCCATCCAGGTGGCCACCAGAACAGTAGAGGAAGACCTGTGGCCCGGGCCCTCGATTGGAGGCTCGATCAGTTGCTTGGTGGTGCCTGCCTCCTGCCTCTTCTTCCGCCTGCGGCGTCGGCGCCGACGCGAGCAGTAACCACGGCCACGTTGAGAGTGGTCGGTGTCAGCCGAGCCACAAGCCCCAGTGGAAGCGTGCCCGCCACTCACGGTGCTTGGCAGAGCGGCGCACTTGTGAAAGATCTCTGGTGTTTTGGGTAATTGATGAAACCTAAGTACTAACCTAGCTCTAAGTGTGAGTAGTCTTAGTACACCAAGGTGAAGAGAAGATGGCAAGTGTTGGAGCAAGGTGGAGGCTAATGGAGAAAGCTATCTAGAAGCTCACACATGGAGAAGAAGGAAGAAGGAGGAGACCCTAAGCTATTCAAGGCAAAGGTATAAGTTAGGGCTTTTCTATTTGAGTGATCAAGACACCTAGTGGGTGTGATCACATTTAGGATAGGTAATCGTACTATTAAGAGGGAAAAATAGTTAGTGGTTACAACTATCGAGTGCCATTAGGTTGATCATAAGTGCATTGCATCTAAAACCTAATGAGCAACCCTTGTAAAACGTGTTAAAATATGCCACACACATGCACAAGTCAGAGAAACACTTGGTGATGGCACATGAGATCAAGGGAAGCAAAGAGGAAAGAAATCAGATCAAGGAAGAAGCTCCGGACTAGTTGTGCATAGGAGCTCCGGACCATGGCGAGTGGTCCGATGGCTGCTCTTAGCAACGGCTGGCAACAGTGGAAGCTCTGGACCAGAGGTAAAACGAGGTACCGGACCATAGACGAGTGGTCGGATTGCTCAGTCAACAGAAGAGCCGGAGTCAAAGGGACCTCCGGACTACTCGGCATGGTCCGGTGGACCAGTCTGGTGGTTGAGTCCGGAGCTCGGGTGCTCCTTGCGTGAAAAGTTCAAATCTTGGTGGAGGCTCCGGACTACTCGGCATGGTCCGGTGGACCAGTCTGACGGTGAGGTCCGGAGCACAGGAGCTTACTGTGTTCAGAGGTTTGACTGAGGCAAAGGCACCGAACCAAGGCGAGTGGTCCGACGGTGGCTGATCTAGCGCGCCAACGGTCGATTTTCAAAGCTCCATACCACCCGCTATGGTCCAACGGTGGTGACTAAAACTGGTCTGGTGGTTACGTTTCTGCAGCTCCAAAAGAGAAAAACGGCTAGTTTCTTTAAGGAGGCTATTTAAGGGTGGGTGGCTGGTTCAAGGAGGCTCACTTGCACATTTGGTTGTGGCATACTCTTGTGATCAAAACACACATACTCCCACTCATCTCTTAGTTGATTGTTCATCCATTTGAGAGAATAGAGTGATCAAGCGCATTGCATGAGTGTTTCATCCTAGTGGTACTTGGGAGTGGATACCGCTGTTGTGATTCTTGTTACTCTTGGTGATTTCCATCACCTAGACGGTTTGGTGCAAGCGGTGTGGATTCGAGAAGCTTGGTGATTGTGCTTCGTCGACCACAAGTGGTGATTGTGAGGGGTTCTTGTGCCTTCCCCGCGGGAGATCGCAAAGGTAACTCTAGTGGGTTGCGCGTGTCGTTGAGTGCCCTCTCTTGTGTTGGTTGTGCGGCACCCGGTGACGGCTTTGGCGTGTGATGCCAATTAGCTCGTGAACCTCCAAGTGAGTGAGCCGACATAACGAGGGCGTAGCTAGTTGGCAAGCTAGCGAACCTCGAGAGAAAAATTAAGTGTCAATCTTGTCTCCCTCGGTGTGTTTGATTGGTGATTTTGGAACTACTCATTTGATTGGATCAATCCTCTACAAGTTGGTATAATCATCTCTCCCACTCTTGCATTACCTTCTTCATACTTGTTTTAGTATATTAGGTTGTGCCTAGAGGGCTTCTAGACTTGAGTAGGAATTGAGTGATTCTAGAGCTATTAGGTTAGCAATTGTGATTAGGAGGCTTCGCATCCCGTAGTTTGCTAGTGCAAGTCGAGCTTCACCATATTGCTATCTAACTTGTTGTTGAGTTTGTTTTAAGTTTCCTAGGCTATTCAACCCCCATCTATCCTTGGGATAGGACCTTACATGTGGTATCAGATCTAGTACACCGTTGATTTGAGGCTTAACAACCTACGGTGTGATCATGGCTCAAATCAACAATATGAAGAAACCACCAAGATTTGATGGTTCCAACTATGGCTATTGGAAGGTCAAGATGACCGCACACATCAAGTCAATTAGCTGGAAGGTGTGGCTTGTGGTGGACAAGAAGTTTGAGGTTGCCAATGTGGAGGCTCCAACTCCACAAGAGGAAGAGAAGCTTCAACACAATGACATTGCTCTTAGTGCCATCCATGAGGTTGATTCATTCTATGTAATTTCCAAGGGTACAAATGGAGCTTATGCCAAGTTTGTTGGTGCACCATGGATGGCTTCCAAGAAGTCCATTTGGGTACCAAAATCTTTGGTAACTAACCTTGGAGGACCCAAGCAAGTTTGGGTACCTAAAAAGAATTGGTCTCTCTTGTAGGTCAATTACAAAGCCGGAGGAAGGCATTGGGTGCTTGATAGTGGGTGCAGTCAACACATGACCGGTGATGGAAGAATGTTCAACTCAATCAACCAAGATAATTCACAAGGCTTTGATAGTATCACATTTGGTGACAATGGCAAAGGCAAGGTGAAAGGGCTTGGAAAGATTGCTATCTCAAATGATCTAAGCATTAGCAATGTGCTTCTAGTGGAAAGGCTTGAGTTCAATCTATTGTCGGTTGCCCAATTGTGTGATCTCGGTTTCAAGTGCATCTTTGGAGTGGAGGATATGGAAATCATTAGTGTAGATGGTTCAAACATGATCTTCAAGGGATTTTGGTATGAGAACCTCTACCTAGTGTATTTCAATGCTAGTGAGACCCAACTCTCTACATGACTCATCTCAAGATCTAGCATGGGTTGGTTATGTCATAGAAGGCTTGGACATGTTGGCATGAAGCAATTGAACAAGCTAATCAAGCATGATCTAGTAAAAGGCTTGAAGGATGTCACATTTGAGAAGGACAAGCTATGTAGTGCATTTCAAGCCGGAAAGCAAGTTGACAACACTCATCCAAAGAAGAGCATCATGAGTACAAGCAAAGCTTTTGAGTTATTGCACATGGATCTCTTTGGGCCAACAACTTACTTGAGCATTGGTGGCAACAAGTATGGTTTTGTGATAGTGGATGACTTCACAAGATACACATGGGTATTCTTCTTGAGTGAAAAGAGTGGCACATTTGATATCTTCAAGTCATTTGTCAAGAGGTGCCAAAATGAGTTTGAAACAACTATCAAGAAAGTTAGAAGTGACAATGGGAGTGAGTTCAAGAACACAAGAATTGAAGATCTTTGTGATCACTTTGGGATCAATCATCAATTCTCTCCAAAGTACACTCCTCAATCTAATGGGATAGTTGAAAGAAAGAATAGAACCTTGATTGATATGGCAAGATCAATGCTAAGTGAATACAATGTTAGTGATTCTTTTTGGGCCGAAGCTATCAACATGTCTTGCTACTCTAGCAACCGTCTCTATTGCCATGGAATGCTTGAGAATACTCCTTATGAGCTATTGAATGGAAGAAAACCAAACATTGCCTACTTTAGGGTGTTTGGATGCAAGTGCTATATCTTGAAGAAGGGAACTAGGTTGAGCAAGTTTGAAAAGAAATGTGATGAGGGATTTCTACTTGGTTACTCAACAACTAGCAAGGCTTATAGAGTATGGAACTTGACTAGTGGCATTCTTGAGGAAGTGCATGATGTTGAATTTGATGAAACTCAAGGCTCTCAAGATGAAGAAGAAAACTTGGATGATGTGAGAGGTGACAAGTTGGCCAATGCTATCAAGGATATGGATAGTGGTGAAATTAGACCAAGACAAGTCCAAGATGAAGATGAAGATGAAGATCAAGTGACCATTTTAAGTAATCAAACTAGTGGTTCTCCGACTCAAGATCAAGCAAATGCAAGTGAAGATCAAGTTCAAGCTAGTTCATCATCTCAACCCAATAACATCAACATTCAAGTGCTCCAACCTACCAACATTGCAAGAGATCATCCTCTAGATCAAGTTATTGGAGGCATTCAAAGTGGTGTTCAAACAAGATCAAGATTGGCTTCATTTTGTGAGCATTATTCTTTTGTCTCATCATTTGAGCCAACCAAGATTGATTAAGCTTTGAAGGATGTTGATTGGATCAATGCTATGCATGAAGAGCTCAACAACTTCACAAGAAATCAAGTTTGGGAATTGGTAGAAAGACCAAAGAAGCACAATGTCATTGGAACAAAATGGGTTTTCAAGAACAAGCAAGATCAAGATGGAATAGTGGTGAGGAACAAAGCAAGACTAGTATCTCAAGGTTACTCTCAAGTTGAAGGTCTTGACTTTGGGGAAACATATGCTCCGGTGGCAAGAATAGAGGCAATAAGAATCCTATTGGCCTATGCTTGTGCACACAATATTAAGCTATACCAAATGGATGTCAAGAGTGCATTCCTAAATGGGTATATCACTGAGGAGGTGTATGTTGACCAACCACCCGGTTTTGAAGATGCTAAGAAGCTCGACCATGTATTCAAGCTCAAAAAGGCTCTCTATGGGTTGAAGCAAGCACCTAGAGAATGGTATGAGAGGTTAAGAAGATTTCTTCTCTCAAAAGGGTTCAAGATGGGTTTGGTTGATACTACCCTATTCACCAAGAAGATTGGAAATGACTTGTTCATCTTGCAAATCTATGTGGATGACATTATCTTTGGATCTTCAAATCAAGACTTTTGTGAAGAGTTTGGAGAAATGATGGCTAATGAATTTGAGATGTCAATGATTGGTGAACTTAGTTACTTCCTTGGACTTCAAATCAAGCAAATGAAGAATGGTACATTTGTGAGTCAAGGAAAGTACATCAAAGATATGATGAAGAAGTTTGGGCTAGAAGAAGCTAAAGGCATTAGTACTCCCATGGGGACTAATGGACATTTGGATAGTGACTCAAGTGGCATGATGGTAGATCAAACACTCTATCGGTATATGATTGGAAGCTTACTCTATGTGACCGCTTCAAGGCCGGATGTCATGTTTAGTGTATGCATGTGTGCAAGGTTTCAAGCATCTCCAAGAGAGAGTCATTTGAAAGCCATAAAGAGAATATTAAGATATCTTAAGCATACACAAGAGGTTGGACTATGGTTTCCAAAGGGGTCAAGGTTTGAATTGATTGGATATTCGGACTCCGACTATGCGGGTTGCAAAGTGGATAGGAAGAGCACTAGTGGTACATGTCAAATGTTGGGAAGGTCACTAGTCTCATAGTCATCCAAGAAACAAAATAGTGTGGCACTCTCTACCGCTGAAGCCGAATACATTAGTGCGGGGAGTTGTTGTGCACAACTGTTATGGATGAAAGCCACTTTGGAGGACTATGGAATCAAATTCAAGAAAGTCCCATTGCTTTGTGACAATGAAAGTGCGGTGAAGCTCACCAACAACCCCGTCCAACACTCAAGGACAAAGCACATAGATGTGAAACATCACTTCATAAGAGATCATCAACAAAAGGGTGACATTTACATTGACAATGTGGGCACCGATGATCAATTAGCCGACATATTCACCAAGCCACTTGATGAGAAGAGGTTTTGCAAGTTAAGGAATGAGTTGAACATCTTGGATTTCTCCAGCATGAGTTGATGCACCCCACTTATGACATGCCTCTACTCCAACATAGCAAGGTACAATTGTTTGACATATGCATTCATTCTTTGCTAGGCTTGTGTAGAGCATATAGACATCACTCATGATAGGCTCATTCATAAAAAACAAATGTTTTCTATGGACATATGACATCACTATTGCTTCTATGAGTTGATTGATCTAGTGATGGCATATGACATGTTGATAAGCTTGCAACCTCACATGTTTAGTCTAGAATGCTTATTCTAATACTTAACCAACATGGCCAAGATAACCATTGTAAGATGTGTGAAGAAGCTTGTCCATGGTTTAAACCGTGTTAAGTATCTAGGACAAGTAATCTAGGTTGAATTTAAAATGATAATTCACCCCACTTCTTTCTAAATTGACTTGATAAACAAATCTCTCTAAGTATCCTCAAGTGATACATGTTACTACAGGTGGTTTCCTTTGTGGTAATGTGTGACAAAGGGGGAGAAAGTGTGTTAAAATGATAGTAGTAAAGAGGGAGAAATAAAAGGGGAGAGAAATTGTTTAAAATGAGAAACATGATAAGAGAAAAGAAACAAGTGAAATCTAGAAATAGGGGGAGAAATAAGATTTTGGAAAAATGAAAACATTAAAATTTGAGCACACAAGTAGGGGTAGCAAGCCTATGAATAATTTGTTGCATTTGAATGTGCATTCACTCATATGCTTGTTTGCATTGAAGTTTTAGTACTATTCAAGTGGTTTCTTGGTTGTGTGGTGCATGACTAGTTGTAATCTTGTTTGATGATTTGATCACTAGCATGCATAGGAAGTTAGCTAGATATCCTCTCTTGTTTATTTTGCGTATTCCATGTGGTATCAAGCTAACCATGTTGCTAAGGGTGAAATGATAGGTGCACTTCGATTGGTATCACGCTTCAAAGTTCTATTCTTAAAACCTTAGCATCATGTCATAGTTTGTTAGTTGTTCACCCCTCCAAAAGTTATATCTAAACATGTGTGCAAAGCTTGATTCTTATTCATAGAAGTGCACACATGTAGGGGGAGTTAACACTATCAAACCAACTTAGAAATGATTGACCACCTTCTAATCCTCATGTACTTCATGTGGTATCAATCATTTCGGTTTGAATTCAAAATCATTTTTTATATCATTTTATATGGGTTGTCATCAATTATCAAAAAGGGGGGAGATTGAAAGATCTCTGGTGTTTTGGGTAATTGATGAAACCTAAGTACTAACCTAGCTCTAAGTGTGAGTAGTCTTAGTACACCAAGGTGAAGAGAAGATGGCAAGTGTTGGAGCAAGGTGGAGGCTAATGGAGAAAGCTATCTAGAAGCTCACACATGGAGAAGAAGGAAGAAGGAGGAGACCCTAAGCTATTCAAGGCAAAGGTATAAGTTAGGGCTTTTCTATTTGAGTGATCAAGACACCTAGTGGGTGTGATCACATTTAGGATAGGTAACCGTACTATTAAGAGGGAAAAATAGTTAGTGGTTACAACTATCGAGTGCCATTAGGTTGATCATAAGTGCATTGCATCTAAAACCTAATGAGCAACCCTTGTAAAACGTGTTAAAATATGCCACACACATGCACAAGTCAGAGAAACACTTGGTGATGGCCCCAAAGAGATCAAGGGAAGCAAAGAGGAAAGAAATCAGATCAAGGAAGAAGCTCCGGACTAGTTGTGCATAGGAGCTCCGGACCATGGCGAGTGGTCCGATGGCTGCTCTTAGCAACGGCTGGCAACAGTGGAAGCTCTGGACCAGAGGTAAAACGAGGTACCGGACCATAGACGAGTGGTCGGATTGCTCAGTCAACAGAAGAGCCGGAGTCAAAGGGACCTCCGGACTACTCGGCATGGTCCGGTGGACCAGTCTGGTGGTTGAGTCCGGAGCTCGGGTGCTCCTTGCGTGAAAAGTTCAAATCTTGGTGGAGGCTCCGGACTACTCGGCATGGTCCGGTGGACCAGTCTGACGGTGAGGTCCGGAGCACAGGAGCTTACTGTGTTCAGAGGTTTGACTGAGGCAAAGGCACCGAACCAAGGCGAGTGGTCCGACGGTGGCTGATCTAGCGCGCCAACGGTCGATTTTCAAAGCTCCATACCACCCGCTATGGTCCAACGGTGGTGACTAAAACTGGTCTGGTGGTTACGTTTCTGCAGCTCCAAAAGAGAAAAACGGCTAGTTTCTTTAAGGAGGCTATTTAAGGGTGGGTGGCTGGTTCAAGGAGGCTCTCTTGCACATTTGGTTGTGGAATACTCTTGTGATCAAAACACACATACTCCCACTCATCTCTTAGTTGATTGTTCATCCATTTGAGAGAATAGAGTGATCAAGTGCATTGCATGAGTGTTTCATCCTAGTGGTACTTGGGAGTGGATACCTGTTGACACAAAAAGCGTTAGAATCTGCAAACACCTCGGGCTATTACCCAAAGCTCGGTATCCGGAGGCGTGCCAGTCGATTTGACCAGTTAATCGACAAGGATGATAACTAGAACAAGATCCAATCCAGACAACAGCGATGCGCCCGGATGCTGGGATTGAGGCTAGATCAGGATAACTAGAGCAGAGCTGAACGAGGCAACAACGATGCGCCCAGATGCCAAAGCTCAGAGGTACTCCCACGCGGAACTTGCAAGGATTTGACGGAGATCAAGGTGATGCAGCCCGTCGAAGCTTGAAGAACTCATTAAAAGCTATAACTATTGCAAAAAAGGTAAATTGCGATAAAAAGTAGAATAAGAGTAAAATTGGTTTGTTTGATATTGGATTGATTTATTTCCCATAGCCCTCGGGCACGTATTTATACTCCCACATGGAGAGTTGTACAAAGACACGACACGTATCCTTCCTAAAACAAACTCCTAATTTTAAGGAAACTGACTCGCGCAGGAGCCGGATAACAATATTTATTTTCCTAAACAAACACGCCTATTTTAAAGGAAAATAAACGACTCATGCAAGAGTCAGACTCAAACTACTATAATAATACTGGTACAAAACACCAGTTTCCTTATTCTTCTCTTCGATGGAAACTTTCCATCGGCAGATCCCTTCAATCGCGCCTCCCTTCTTTGACCACCGGTAACCTTCTGCTGACATCAAACGCTAAGTTATGATGTACTCATCGGCACCTCATGCCCATCGGCATCGGCAATACTTCCTGATCGGCTACCTTGTGCTGGTAACTGTCTTCACCAATCAGTCCCTATCGGCAATCGGCAACCACTCCTCATCGGCAGTCGGCAATGACCCTTCATCGGTAATCGGCAACATCTCCTCATCGGCAATCATCAATAGCAACTTTACAGTCCAGGCTACTTGACTTCACCAATTGACCTTATCAACAAGGAGCATCCAGCCTCCATCGGCAACACACTTAGCCTTCCTGTAGCATATTCCCATCGGCAATACTGGCTCAAGATTCCCGATGCCGATGGAGAACGACCGCTGACCAGTCAAGCCTTAGCTCATTTGGCACGTGCTGAAAAATGGTGTCAACACATGCCCCCCAATTTCAGAGCGTATAATACTTTACGTGCCGAAATTCTCTCCACTGTAGCCGTTGTTGTAGTCGTTACCTCCGAGATAAAAGCACAGTTCCCTCGATCCCCGCGCGTGGAACCGCAATTTAATAATAAAATCCCTCGATTGTAGCACAAACAGTTGCAGATCACCTCGACCACTGTGCGTATCTACCGCGGGCCTCTCCACATTCCCGCACAGTGTGGAACGGAACCCCAAAATGCCCCTGAGCAAGCTTATAGAAGTTACCGGGATCCACACTACTTTTTACCCGAGTCCATTTTCACTTTTACACTCCCTGCCTTCGTCTTCAACCTCCGGCGCCTCCGAAGAACACGAACTCCAGAAACAGTCCTTCTCCGCAATCCAAGGACGAACCGCAAGCACTCCCTCGACTCCAATGGCGATCCAAGTCGACATCCCAAAGGTGAGATCTATTCTCTTCCTAATCCAACCTCCTGTTGATTCCTTTTTCGCATAAATCTGGATTTATCCCCGTTCCTTTTCTGATTCTTTCCTTCCTTTTTCTTCGAACCCTAGGAACGGTACAAAAAGATAGTGATCCCACTTGCTGGTTCTAACTTCAGCTGCCTAGGCCCCATGGGCAATCCAGACCCCACCTTCATAATCAACGCAGAAAACCAACCGGGTGCCCTTCAGATCCGAATGCTTCGGCTTAGGATTATGGAAAGATGCTTTCCGATCATGGCCCAAACCCACTAAGGGGTGGAAGAACTGGTACCTTAGAGTAGCCAGGGCACAGCAGGTGTATTGGCAAGAACGCAGCTTGGATCAGTGCATCAGGCTTTCAATTGCTGATATGGAAAAGAACAAGAATATGCAGATGGCAGCTTCATACTTTTGGTCCGATAGCATGAATGCCTTCCTTTTTAGGCATGGACCAGCCACCCCAACCCTTGCCAATGTCCACATGTTGACCGGCCTGGATATCACCTCTGCCGATACCTTCACCCTTTTCAACAGAAAAGCTGAGTACAAGGTGAACACCCGAAACATCGGCGGTTGGACGGGTTACATCAATGAGTACCAGAAAACCGGATCGGTAAACCAACGAGAACACGCCATTTTCCTGAACATGTGGTTGGAGAAGTTCATCTTCTGCGGCAAAACCGTCGGCCCGACCACCATGCACCTCCTAGCTGCTGAGCTACTTGCCGATGGAACCAGGCTTCCCTTAGGCAGGTATCTTCTCGGATCAGTATACCGTTTGCTACACCAAGTATCCCAGAAGCTACTGCTAGGAGAACCCATCAGCAATCTTGGGGGCCCCTGGTGGTTTGTCAATATGTGGCTGAACGCACATATGCACAAGGCCCTTCAGTTTCATCTGTTTGCCCAGCAATTCCCGAGGGACATATCGGAAGATTACCGATATGGGGACGATGAATCGGCAACTCGCCCTCCACTCAATTTTGGAGAGGCCATCATAGTGCTGCCAGGGACCGATGCCGATACAGAGCACTTCGGCTACTTTTTTCAGAAGTTCTACAACGGACTCTCCTCCACGGAACGGATCTGGTGGCCATACCTTGATGAAAACAATCAGTTTCTGCTGCTATTCAACCTGACCGATGGGAACCTGCCCGAGAACCGAGCAATTATGAAGGCCAGCATCACTCCCCGAGCTATTCCAGTAAATATCTTCGGATCTGGGAAGAATGCCCCGCCATCCTACGAGTTCTACTACCCATCGGTAGCATCGAGACAACTAGCATTCGGCCAACTGCCGATCAAACTTTGCTACTCTAAAGTAATGAAGCCAAGGCAGATAATCCCCAGCGCTCTAGACTGGAACAAGGTCGTCAATCTCCCTCCCGATGCCGATATAGCAGACATCGATTTGTCCTCCTGGTCGCCAACCTCCTTTATCACGAACGAGTACAAGTCCTGGTGGCAAGAATGGAGGTGTCAGCTATTCGCCAAGTCATCGCACTACTATCGGCACCTGGTTGACGCCGATCACATCATCCCCGATGACGCAGTAAGTCCTTTATCCCGATGCGTTCTTTATTACTTTACTTTCGTCATCGGTACTTAACTCTTTTGCGCTTGACAGGTCGATGATCCGATTCCCACAACGAGCAATAGTGGCAGGCCCTTCAATCTTCGGATAATGGGCCCCATATCAATCATCGGCAACAAGGCTCCTTCGCTAGCTGCCTTCATGCCTCGACAGGTACCTACGCCGACACCTGTAAAAGCCAAGGCTACATCGGCCGCTGCTGCTGCCCTGACGCGGGTTCATGCAGTAAACCCATCTTTACCCGTACCGATTACATATTGTTTTATCGGCAACATTCTATTTTGTATAACTCGCTGTGTATTCTCAGGCACTGTGGTCATCGGCAGCTGCTTCAAGCAGACATGCACCTTCCAGCCCTGCTGCCGATACCCCCCGGTCTTCGTCAAAGCGGGTCGGTTCCCCTACTGCTGCGCCAACGAAAAAGAGGCGTCTAAGGCTGGCTTCTCCTTCGCCACCGGCCCAAGTTACACCAACTGTCGGCGCGTCATCGGCAGAAACTCCGTCAGCTCCAGTTGCACCAACCGCCGGCGTGTCATCGGCAGGACTTCCATCGGTTGCTGTGCCTGATCAGCCGATGGACGACGTCCCCGATTAGGAGACAATACCTATTGCAGCAGCGGAGGCAGCATCGGTATCGGCACCGTTGGCCGAAGTTCCCAATGAAGAGACAACTCCACCCACCGCAGCAGCAGAGGTAAGATCGGCATCGGCACCGTCACCTGAGGCTCCCGATGAGAGAACGGCGTCGCCGCCACAAGAACCAGCCACCACATCAGAAGCGACGCCAGCAATAACACCACCAGCACCAGTGGCATCAGCTACTTCTCCAACAGAAGCCCAGTCATCAGCATCTGCTGCCGATGTCCGAGATGAAGTCAGACCATCCAGAATGCCAAGTCCTAGGCAGGAGATCCGCTTCAAGACGGTAATTCAATCACCCTAAAGCTCACAGTACAATCTTCCGATTGGCATATTTTAACCTCTGTTTTCAGGCTCAAGATTCTCCAGACAGCCTCTTCTCCTTCAGCCTGAATCCTCAGAATGAAGGTGAACGCCAAGGCCTCATCCAAGCGGACAGTCTGTTCTCCTTTGCAGTCGACATCCCCGATGACGATGAGGAGGAGGAGAGCGTTGTCCCATCTTTATCGGCAGAGATCAAGTCCAAACTTGAATAATTGCTCTCCTTGCTGCTACAAGACACGTCCCAGCTCATTTAGGACTCATCGGCAGCAAGGATCGTTTTCAAGGACATCCAAGGCCATCTCCCTGCCGATATGGCAGAAATCCTTCTCCAAGCAACCTTCCTCGACATCAAACAAATCCAGTACCAGAGGCTTTCCCGTCGTATTGCCGATAGGGTTGCCCAATCCAAGGACGAGGAAGAGAAGCTCAAGTTCAAAAACATTGTCGATGAAAAGCATAAGGGTATCGGTCAAGCAGAAGTCTCCATCAACGGCCTCAATCAAGAAATCGTTCAGTTATCGGCAAAGAAAGAGGAACTACTAGCCGAGTTACAAAAGGTTGAGGAGGCCTTGACCGCAGCCAACCAAAAGAAAACCCAGTTGTCCGACACCGTTAGGGTCCTGCGGCAAGAAAGGGACCAGAACGCTTGACAAGCCATCTTGTGGAAAAAGAAGATCAGGCCGGTCGAGGGCTCTGCCGATGCCGATGCTAAGGAGATGGACGAAATAGAGCAAATTCGCCTGCGTGCGATATCAGCTATCCACTCCTTGCTGTAATTTGTTTGTTGTATCGGCAAGAATGTAACTCTGATACTTGATTTTGGGTCTTGTAATATAACGTTTACACGTTTTTACCGATGTATTATAATTTCTTTTTCATCGGCATCCAAACGAGCATGCTATGCTTCCACCCATATACTGGGGTAATACCTCTTTAAGTATTTGCCGTTGATCGCTCTAGAGAACGCAACTCCTTCGAGAGTTTCCAAAATGTAAGCATTACCAGGAGCAGACTGTTTCGCCCGATAAGGACCCTCCCAATTAGGAGACCACTTTCCAAACTTAGAGCTCTTGGTCCCGATCGGTAAAATCGACTTCCATACCAGATCACCATCGGCAAACTCCTTTGCCTTTACTTTCTTGTCATACCATCTGGCAATCCTCTTCTTATTCTCTTCAATGCTAATCAATGCCCTCAACCGATGACCTGCCAAATCTTCTAACTCATCTTTCATCAGAGTAGTGTAATCATCGGTCGTTAGTTGATCCTGAGAAGATAATCGCCTAGAACTAGTTTTGATTTCCCAAGGCAGGATAGCATCATGTCCATAGACCAACTGATACGGTGAAACCTTGGTTGCACCATGACAAGCCATCCGATATGACCATAAGGCTTCGTTTAGCACCACATGCCACCTTCTAGGGTTCTCTTCAATCTTGCGCTTAATAAGCTTGATAACCCCTTTATTAGTAGCTTCAGCCTAACCATTAGCCTGGGCATAATAAGGAGAAGAGTTTAACACCTTGAAACCCATGCTAGCAGCAAACTCATCAAACTCTCCCGATGTGAACATGGTTCCCTGATCGGTAGTAATAGTCTAAGGAATACCAAATCGGTAAACAATGTGCTCTTTAACGAAATCCACCATGTTTGTCGATGTCACCTTCTTCAAAGGAATTGCTTCGACCCATTTAGTAAAGTAATCGATAGCAACAAGTACAAACTTGTGCCCTTTACTCGATGGCGGATAAATTTGGCCGATGAGATCAATAGCCCATCCTCTGAACGGCCAAGGCTTGATTATAGGATTCATTGCCGATGCAGGTGCTCTTTGCACATTACCAAACTTCTGACAGTCCTGGCACCCTTTGAAATAATTGAAGCAATCTTCAAGGATTGTCGGCCAATAATATCCATTCCGCCTAATCATCCACTTCATCTTGAATGCCGATTGATGTGCTCCACACACACTCTCATGGATTTCACCCATTAGCTCCTTTGATTCCTCTTTGCTAAGGCATTTGAGCAAGATTCCATCAACGGTCCGATAATATAATTCACCGTCGAGGAGCACGTACTTAGTGGCTTGGAACCTTAAACGCCTCTCAACTTTCCTAGATGGGTCCCTCAAGTAATCGGCAATCTCCTTTTTCCAGTCATCGGCAACGGTTACCGATGTCATGATTTCTTGAATCGGCTGATATCCTAAGGCATTCTGTGCTAGCCGATTGGCCTCTTCATTATGCAACCTAAGAATATGCTCAAGGCGATACTCTTTGAATTCTCTTAACAACTGCAAACATCATCCATGGGCTGCAATCAAAACTTCACTTCGGCATTCATATGTCCCGATCAATTGATTAATCACCAACATGGAATCACCGAAGATTTCAACAGCATCGGCGCGCACTTCCCTGAGTAATTCTAACCCCTTAAGTAAAGCTTGGTACTCAGCCTGATTGTTTGTTGAAGTAGCAACAATCGGTAACGAGATTTCATACTTCTGTCCTCGGGGTGAAATCAAGAGAATACCGATACCTGCTCCATCCTTACATGTAGACCCATCAAAGAATAACGCCCAAGGAGCAATCTCAACAAAGCTCACCATATTACAATGCTGAGTAACAAAATCGGCCATTACCTGACCCTTAATAGCCTTAGCCGATTCATACCTTAGGTCAAACTCTGACAATGCCAAAATCCACTTACCGATCCGTCCACTCAAAATCGGCATTGACAACATGTACTTGACCACATCATCTTTGCAGATAACAGTGCATTCAGCCGACAGTAAATAATGCCTTAATTTAATGCAAGAGAAATATAAACATAAGCACAATCTCTCTATGGCCGAATACCTGGTTTCAGCATCCACCAACCTCCTGCTTAGGTAATATATTACACGTTCCTTCCCTTCAAACTCTTGAATTAAGGCTGATCCGATAACACCGTCATCGGCAGAAAAATACAACCTGAAAGGCTTCCCGTGTTAAGGTGGAACCAAGACTGGAGGATTTACAAAGTATTTCTTAATCTCCTCTAAGGCTGACTACTGCTCTTCTTTCCATGTAAACTCTTGATCGGCTTTTAACTTTAACAGGGGGCTAAAGGATTTAATCTTACCAGATAAATTAGATATAAACCTTCTGATGAAATTAATCTTGCCGATCAAGGATTGCAACTCAGTCTTGTTCGTAGGAGCAACTACCTTGTTAATTGCATCAATAGACTTTCTACCGATTTCGATGCCCCTCTGATGCACCTTGAAACCCAGAAACTGCCCTGCCGATACGCCAAATGCACACTTGTTAGGATTCATCTTTAACCCATGCTCCCTTGTGCACTCCAATATTTTCCGCAAATCGGCAAGATGCTTCTTGAAGCTTCTGGACTTAACCACCACATCATCAATGTAGATTTCAACTATCGTGTCGATGTACTTATGGAAGATAAAATTCATTGCTCTCTGATAAGTAGCACCGGCATTCTTCAAGCCAAAAGTCATGACTACCCATTCAAATAAGCCAACGTGACCTGGACATCGGAAAGCAGTCTTGGATATGTCTTCTTCAGCCATGAATATTTGATTACACCCAGCATTACCATCCATGAAGCTAATAATTTGATGTCCAGCAGCGACATCGATCAGCAGATCGGCAACGGGCATCGGATAGCCATCCATCGGCGTGGCCTTGTTAAGATTCCTGAAATCAATACAAACACAAAGTTTTCCATTCTTTTTATACACAGGAACCACATTAGAGATCCAATCGGCATATCGGCATTGCCGAATAAATCCAGCTTCGATTAACTTCGTAATCTCAGCCTTGATATCGGGTAAAATAGTAGGATTGCATCGGCGCGCAGGTTGCCGATGTGGCTAGAAACCAGACTTGATAGGTAACCGATGTTCAACTATTGATCGGTCTAAACCAGGCATCTCCGTATAATCCCAAGCAAAACAATCTTTATTCTCTTTTAATAAATCGGTTAACTGTTGCTTACATTGGGAATCTAACTTAGCACTAATAAAGGTAGGCCTAGGTTTACTATCATTGCCGATGTCAACCTCGAGTAAGTCATCGGCAAATGTGAAGCCCTGCCCCAACTTTCCATCGTCAACGAACCGATCCATTAAAACTCTTCTTCAAGACCGACTGCTTGGATCGGCTTGATGCGGTAATCGGCAACTTTAAGGAACTCTTTATCCCAGGCTTCACCAGATATGCACCTAGTCTGCTCATAAGTTTCCAATTCTGCCGATGCAACAGTAGATGGGGCTTCACTTCGGACGACTTCAATTCAGTCTCCAATCCACTGTACCAGACTTTGATGCATAGTAGAAGGAATACAGCAATTGGCGTGGATCCAATCCCTTCCCAGCAACAAGTTGTAGGTGCCTTTGCCACTGATCACAAAGAATGTCGTCGACAAAGTTTTACTGCCGATGGTTAAGTCAACGCACACTGCCCCCATAGCTGTCGACACGTTGCCTTCAAAGTCCTTGAGCTTCATGTCGGTCTTGACTAAGTCTTGGTCACTTTTACCAAGCTTTCTGAACACGACATATGGCATTATATTGATCGACGCGCCACCATCTACCAGCATCTTGGTCATCGGCTGACCATCCACTTTGCCCTTAACAAACAGAGCTCTTAAGTGCTGCCTCTCATCATCGGCATGCTTTTCAAAGACAGCCGTCATCGGATCCAGCACCAATTGTGCCATATCGGCAGTCTCTTCATCATCACTGACGGGTGCCATGAACTCCATCGGCAACATAACGACCATATTGATATCTGCCGATGGATCCCGGTCCTTGCGCTTTGGCCTCCACTGCTTCTCCCTTGATGGTCCTTCATCATCACACAGGTCATCACGGCGCTGGTGCTGAATCCTTCTTTTCTAGGTCTTGGTCAGACCTTTAGGGCACCACTGAGGAAGCTTGGTCTTCCAGACGGGCTGGTGCTGCTCCCCACTGCTTACATCGGCAGTTCTTCCGATGTTGGGATCTCTGGAGAATATGTCTTCGTCAGGTATTCTTGCATCGGCCATCTCCTCCAGCTCTCCTTGATCAACACGCCTGCCAAACCTGTCATGGGCACTGAGCATGCCCCCCAGTCGGTCATGTGTCGATCTGTTCTCTCTGAGCGGCCTGGCGTACCTAGGTGCCTGATCATCAAAACAAGGTCTCTTACCTGACCGATCGGCAGTGTAATACCCATTGCATTCTGGACAATTATCGGCAGTAGGCAGCTTGATGCCCTCTTCCTAACAGTGAACGAAGAAGGGACACCTCCAGTGGTCCTTATGCCGAAGCCACTCCCGATGCTCTTCTTCTTCTTGCCGATATCGCTCTTCATGTGATTGCCGATGATTTCGCCTTGGCTGCTTGTGTGTGATTACAACTCTAGGAGCCCTGTTGGCACTGCTGCCCTCATCGGCAACCTTCTTACCCTTTCTGTCATCGGCAAACCTTCTTGCGTCGCGCTCAGGTACTTGGTAGTTAGGATCTACCGATGAATTCTTCCTGACAGCTTCCGACGTCAGCACTCTGGTTTTTTCACTGATTTCCACCATATTGTTTGGAAACGGGTGCTGATCAATCTTCATCGGTTTCTAGACCTTAGAATTTTCAAACTTAATGCGTCCAGATTCAATCTCTGACTGCAATTGCTGCCTGAATACTTTGCAATCAATGGTACTATGTGAGGTCGCATTATGCCACTTGCAGTACCTAATCTTCTTGAGCTCCTCGGCCGATGGAATTACCTGGTTGGGCGCCAACTTGATTCGCCCTTCTTGCAGCAATAAGTCAAACATCCTATCGGCCTTGGTGATGTCGAAGGTGAACCTCTCGGTCTCTTTTTGGCCGAATGGACAAGACACAGGCTTCTTATCCTTCACCCATTCAGCCGCGTCGATGCTCAGCTCTTCATCCGACCCAGAGTCTTCTTCTTTCTCGATGAAGGTCACCTTCTTGTTCCAAGTCTTCCTGGGTTCAAAGGTTTTGATATCCTGATCGGCAATCCTCTGCACCAGGTGACTTAGACTTTCAAATTCTTGGGACGCATACTTGTCCTTGATGTGCGGTAGTAATCCTTGGAAGGCCAAATCTGCCAGCTGTCGATCATCAAGCACCAGACTATAGCACTTGTTCTTCACGTCCCGTAGCCTTTGAACAAAGCTTTCTACCGATTCGTTGTTGCGTTGCCTCATTTTGACCAAATCGGTAAGCTTTTTCTCATGTATGCCAGCGAAGAAGTATTTATGAAATTGCCTCTCCAGATCAGCCCATGTAATTATAGAATTTGGAGGCAACGATATGAACCATGTAAATGCCGATCCAGACAACGACGAAGAGAACAACCTCACCCTTAACTCCTCCCTGCTGGCAGCTTCCCCGCACTGGATAATGAAGCGATTGATGTGCTCCATCGTCGACATGTCGTCTTGGCCGGAGAACTTGGTAAAATCGGGCACTTTGTACCGATTTGGAAGAGGAATCAAGTCATATGTAGGAGGATACGGAGTCCGATAAGAGTACGTGTTGACCTTGGGTTTGATGCTGAATTGTTCTTTCATGACTTCGGCAATCTTACTGACCCAGTATGCATCCTGCTCTTGCCGACTCATTGGCTGGTTGTTGACTGGTGGAGTCGGCTGACGCGCCTCTTGAAGATGATGCGTAGTAGTCACGGGCGCGGCACCAGTCATCTGAACACTATGCATCGGTTGACTTACCGATGGATAGTTTTGTACACTTGGCGGATTTGGCTGAACCGTCGCATTCATCGGTTGTTGTACGATGATCCGCTCTGAGTGTAAGTCGGGCCTCCATAATGATACATCGACACGCCAGGCTGTTGAGCTGGCGGCTGGTTGACCCACCCGGGATTATAAATCATCGGCATATGGCTTACCGAAGGCTGATAGCTGACCGGAGCATGTGGCTCTTGTATTCTGGAGCAATCAATCACCAGATTACCCTGGGGAACTAGCGCCCCAGCTTGAGAATTCGCCACCAGAGGTTGACTGCCAGCCGTCATAATGTGTTGCATCGGCACAAAGCTTGCCGATGGTGGCATCAGAGGTACTTTAGGAATTACCTGAAGATCATCCGATGGAACTTGTACGGTTGGAGCAGGCGCAAAGTTGTGCATCACAGGGGCCATCGGCTGTGACCGCGTTGCCGATGCCGTAGAGTTCTTCCAGGCTGAACTATCTCCCTGCACCAGATTAGAACCAGCATATAGATTCGAAGGCATACCGTATCCCCACCAGTTAGCAGGGGTTGGTCCTGAAATTGCCGACGCCGCTGGATCTGTGTTGAGCTTGGTGACGCCGCCAGGGTTCGGTCTTGGCGATGTAGCCACATCGGCAGACGATTCCACAGGGGTGGAAGACGCCATTGGGGCTGCCGATGGGCTTGTAGATGCCAATCCAGGTTGATGGTACGCTGGACCGACGTATCGCGGTGCATGTCCTTCTTTGAATGATTGCGTAACAGCATTGTAGACAGTATTGGACAGCACGTTGGAGTGGCTAATTAATGCTTGACTTACAGCGGCATTAACCATATCTTGTAGCTTACCAGGATTGGCGTCGCACGTGACCTGCCGTGGCAACGGCGGATCTTGCTTCTGGATTGCTTCGCCGCTCCTGCTGAGGCTGAAGGACTTCAGATATAATTGTTTGTACTCCTCCATAGCCCGCTCCATGGCCTGCCTCTGATCATCTTTCAGATCGGCCTCAGAGACTTCAATGGCGTTCCTCTGGTTAACGTCAACGTGATCACCCATGACAGATGTGTAGATTTGTATAATCGGGTCCCACCGGGTGTGCCAAAAGAGGTGTTGACACAAAAAGCGTCAGAATCTGCGAACACCTTGGGCTATTACCCAAAGCTCGGTATCCGGAGGCGTGCCAGTCGATTTGACCAGTTAATCGACAAGGACGATAACTAGAACAAGATCCAATCCAGACAACAGCGATGCGCCCGGATGCTGGGATTGAGGCTTGATCAGGATAACTAGAGCAGAGCTGAACGAGGCAACAGCGATGCGTCCGGATGCCAAAGCTCAGAGGTACTCCCACGCGGAACTTGCAAGGATTTGACGGAGATCAAGGTGATGCAGCCCGTCGAAGCTTGAAGAACTCGTTAAAAGCTATAACTATTGCAAAAAAGGTAAATTGCGATAAAAAGTAGAATAAGAGTAAAATTGGTTTGTTTGATATTGGATTGATTTATTTCCCGTAGCCCTTGGGCACGTATTTATACTCCCACATGGAGAGTTTTACAAAGACACGACACGTATCCTTCCTAAAACAAACTCCTAATTTTAAGGAAACTGACTCGCGCAGGAGCCGGATAACAATATTTATTTTCCTAAACAAACACGCCTATTTTAAAGGAAAATAAACAACTCATGCAAGAGTCGGACTCAAACTACTATAATAATACTGGTACAAAACACCAGTTTCCTTATTCTTCTCTTTGATGGAAACTTTCCATCGGCAGATCCCTTCAATCCGCGCCTCCCTTCTTTGACCACCGGTAACCTTCTGTTGACATCAAACGCTAAGTTATGATGTACTCATCGGCACCTCATGCCCATCGGCATCGGCAATACTTCCTGATCGGCTACCTTGTGCTGGTAACTGTCTTCACCAATCAGTCCCTATCGGCAATCGGCAACCACTCCTCATCGGCAGTCGGCAATGACCCTTCATCGGCAATCAGCAACATCTCCTCATCGACAATCGGCAATAACAACTTTACAGTCCAGGCTACTTGACTTCACCAATTGACCTTATCAACAAGGAGCATCCAGCCTCCATCGGCAACACACTTAGCCTTCCCGTAGCATATTCCCATCGGCAATACTGGCTCACGATTTCCCGATGCCGATGGAGAACGACCGCTGACCAGTCAAGCCTTAGCTCATTTGACACGTGCTGAAAAACGGTGTCAACAATACCGCTGTTGTGATTCTTGTTACTCTTGGTGATTGCCATCACCTAGAGGGTTTGGTGCAAGCGGTGTGGATTCGAGAAGCTTGGTGATTGTGCTTTGTCGACCACAAGTGGTGATTGTGAGGGGTTCTTGTGTCTTCCCCGCGGGAGATCGCAAAGGTAACTCTAGTGGGTTGCGCGTGTCGTTGAGTGCCCTCTCTTGTGTTGGTTGTGCGGCACCCGGTGACGGCTTTGGCGTGTGATGCCAATTAGCTCGTGAACCTCCAAGTGAGTGAGCCGACATAACGAGGGCGTAGCTAGTTGGCAAGCTAGCGAACCTCGAGAGAAAAATTAAGTGTCAATCTTGTCTCCCTCGGTGTGTTTGATTGGTGATCTTGGAACTACTCATTTGATTGGATCAATCCTCTACAAGTTGGTATAATCATCTCTCCCACTCTTGCATTACCTTCTTCATACTTGTTTTAGTATATTAGGTTGTGCCTAGAGGGCTTCTAGACTTGAGTAGGAATTGAGTGATCCTAGAGCTATTAGGTTAGCAATTGTGATTAGGAGGCTTCGCATCCCGTAGTTTGCTAGTGCAAGTCGAGCTTCGCCATATTGCTATCTAACTTGTTGTTAAGTTTGTTTTAAGTTTCCATTATAGGATATTCACCCCCCCTCTAGACTTGGGATATGACCTTACAGCTTGGCGGTGTTGTCGTGCCACGACCTCTTGCAATCCCGCGCGAAGTGGCCAAGGCCGTAGCAACGGAGGCACCGCTATGGGAGGTTGCAGGTGGCGACGCGGTGCCCCCCCCCCCCCCCGCTAGGCACTTGAAGCAACGGTCGTCAGCATAAGCCGGGAACTACCATGGGCCGGTGTGTTCCCCAGCGTTCGCCGCATGGCGCTGCCGTGGACGCGGCCGCGACGCCTGCGATGGCGGGGCAGGGCGTTGTGGGAGCACACGCTGCCATCCATCAGCATCCGGGGCGGTTGCCCGGCGCGCCGACCCCAGCCGCTGGTGGACGGGGCGTCGTTCACGCCCACCCACTTGGACCGAAAGGCCGCTCACCAGCTGTGGGCGCGACCGTCCGCGCCTTCTCCGTCTTCGTCGGGGTTCGCACCGCCCACCAACTGCCCCGCAGCTGCCCGAAGTCATGGCTGGCGCCGTCCACCAACTGCCCAAAGTCGTGGTTGGCGCCTTGTGCGGGCGTGCAGTCGCTGTCCCGGGCGGGCGACGGGCAACCTCAAGGAAGGACGCTGGTCACGCCTCGCTAGACACGTCGTTGTCGTTGTCTGCCCACCGACGGAACTTCGGGCGCCCCGCCGAGCAGCCCCCAGGATGGAAGGGCTCGGCATGGTGCGAAAGGGAGGGCGACAAGCTCGTTGCAAGGGTGGACGGGTTGATGAGGAAGGCGTCGAGGCCGAGGTCGGTGGCACCCGCCTCCTCGCCCACATCAGAGTCCTCGTCCTCATCCTCCGGAACGTCCTCGACCACGACCACGTCCAAGAGCGCCGCCTCAACCCGGGCTGAGGTGTCCCCCACCTCCAGGCTCGGGGAAGCAGCTGCCCTGGTCGACGTCGGCGCGCAGACGGTGGCCACCTCCTGGCCAGCGCCCATGGGGATGGGCTCGGCGGGCGGTGCAGTCTGCGGCGGTGCCCCAGCCCCGGAACTAGTGGGGGCGGATTTGAAGGCAACCGCGGTCGAGGCCCCTGTCGTCGACGCCAGCACAGCGGTTCCTGGCATCGGCGGCGGCCCGAGTGGGGCGGCAGCGGCTGCACTCGGCAGCGGCGGCAGCGGCCAGGCACCGGATCCGGCAGCAGCGGGCTCGGAGGCGGTCGTGGCTGCAGCACTCATCGCCGACGAGGAGGACGCGCCGGATCTGGAGGAGGCTCCCAGCGTCGGTGACGACCTGGATGGGCCAGCGGCGTGGGTGGGCTCGGCAACGGCAGCACGCGAGTTTGGCGGCTGCGTGGTCAACGCAGCCCATAGCGGCGCCCCAGCACCGGATCCGGCGGGGGCGGAGGCCGTCACCGTTGCGGCCGCAGCTCCCGACGCTGGTGGTGGCGCCAACGTAGATGAGGCCTGTGGAGGTACCTCTGCACCGGATCTGGTCGAGGTGGCAGCAGCTCCCAGCGGTGGCCGCGGCAGGGGAGGATCTGCGTCGGGCTCGGGGAGGATAGCAGAGGGGGAGGGAGAGGGAGGGGCATGGGGGGCCGCCGCCCGGCGGCGGAAGGGGCGGGGTCAGCGTCAGCTCCGCGCACGGTCCGCCCGGGCCGGGGTCCAGATCGTGGGCAGTGTGTAGCTCAGTTCAATTATTAGAAATCCACGTTGTCATTCATCGAACAAGATATAAAGTAAAATATTAGAAATCAACTCACCGGTGCAGGCACGTAGTGCTACCTGTGGCGGGTGGCAAGCGAGGGCACAAATACAAAATTTTACTTGCGAGTGCAGGTGTGGGAGTGTGAGACCTGTATCTGCGGATAAAATACTCTTTGCTATCTTTAGAGTACCTTCAAAAGGGCTCTAAATCCCTCTTTAATTCTTAGATTTTAGGAAGACGAGATAAAACTCTTCGACAACTCATAATATATTATCTTAATCTTTGACTTGGGAAAAATCACCATATTTCACGTAAAGTTACATGGTTTCAAGTCATACGTAAGTCGCCCAATCTAGAGGTGGAGGTACGTGAAAAAAATAAAAAGTACAAAAGAGTCCCTGATGCAATTGTATGTGAGAAAAAGAATATATAAAATATTTAGGATAATTTATAAATAGTATAAGACATCTTATGTTAAATAATTTTCTATATTTTAGGAGTAGATTATTAAAAACTTTTAGAGATGATTTTTTTTCTTCAATCATCTTTTTTAGAAATTGGAAAACATAAAGTTTTTAGGAGAAATATTTAGACTCTTATTATTGCTGCAATTGCGAGACCTTGTGTTTTCTTATAAAAAAAAGAGAAGGAAAGCAACACACAAACCACGATCAACAAAATACAGTACAGTACTTTGGTAGTCGCATTCGCCGAACACTTGGGAAGAACGGCAGCAGCAGTGCAGCGCGGTCCACGGCCTCCACGGCGGGTGGGGGGTTCGGCGGCCTCGGCGACGGGACCCCAAACACCAGAAATGGAGGGGGCCGCCGGGCAGAGGCCGCGAAACCCAGCGAAACCGACGCGGGACAAGTGGAAAAGTCACGGTTTCTGCCAACACACGCCGAGTGGACGGGGCCCTTTATTCCCAGTCGCCGGCGCCCAGCGCCAGCAGACCGTGTGACTCGTTAAAAAAAAACGCGTGAGTCCCTTGACCCAACTCGAGCCTTGCGTGTGTCTAAAAATAGCGCCCGAATCGTCCGCCGGATCGCGGCGGCAGGCACATCGATTAATTTATCGAGTCAGGTGAGGAGTGGGGCGGAGCAGATCTCGCCGGCCGGGGCTATGGGTGCTGCCGGCGCGATCCGGCGGGCGGCGGCGTCGGTGGTCGACAGGGCGTGCGCGGGGGCGCGGGGCTTCCGCCGCGCGCTGGCGCGGTTCGCGCCGCGGCCCTCGGCGTTCGGCCCCGCCGCCGACGCGGAGGCCGCGGCGGTGCGCGCCGTGAGGAACCTCCGGACCTTCCGGTTCCACTACGCCGTCCTGCAGTGGGTGCTCCTGCTCGCCTCCCTCGCGCCGCGGCACAGGGCGTCCGTCGTCTTCCTCATGGCGGCGTCCAAGGGCCTCCTCGTCTACGGAGGCCTCCTCAAGGCGTTCCCCAACTCGGCGCTGCTCCGGAGGCTCCTCGACCGCCGCCTCGTGGCTGCCGTGTTCGTCGCGCTCGTGCTCGCGGACATCGTCGCCGCGGGCGCCGTCGCCAACCTACTGTCCGCGCTCGCCGCGGGCGTCCCGGTCATCGTCCTCCACGCGTCCTTCCGCGTCCGGGACGACCTCGAGGGGCCCTCGTCGGACGCCGCATCCGAGAACGGCAAGGAAGACGAGACGTCGGCGGTCGTTGAGAAGGAGGACGGCGACGTTGAGGCGGGGCCCACGCGGCGGCCCATGGCGGCTCAGGCACCAAGATCGCCCAAATGAGGAATTACTAGTAATACGAGCTAGTAAAAACCATACATTTTTCATAGAATTTTAATTAACTACTACTGGTCCCGTTCTCATGTAATATAGGAAAAATTCATGGTCAAACCTATCTTCCTGCCTGCTGCTTGATTCATACTGTGAGCCTAGGATTCTTTTTTTTTTTTATGGAGAAGTTGAATTAGTAGAATGTAGTGGTAACTGTGACATTGAACGTGGAATTGAGGAGTAATACTTATAGGATGCTCAATTGTGAAGTCCTCTATTCATTTTCCTGGAGCGTTGACGGATCCTTGATATAATCTAATCTAATACACATAAAGCATGCTCCACTGAGCGATTCTGTTACTGCTACTTGTTTAGGCGCTCCATTTGATCATACAGTGTATGATGTATCAGGTTCGCAAGAAAATTGGCCCGCGGCATGCTCTGCACTGCCGTGCAGCTCAGACACGCGGCGCTAATGTGCTTCGCGTGGTCCGCGTTGGGCTGTAGGCATGGATGAATTCTGTATTCACAGCTCACGGGCTCACAAGCGGTGTTGCTTCCCCCAGATCTTGGAGGGCCGTGCGTGTGGTGGAGACGAGAGGAGGTGAGGAAGAAGTGCACCTTCCCCCTCCTACTCCTACTCGCCCCTCCTACTTGGAAGTGCTCTTTTCACCGACAGCTGCCCCCACCAGGCCACCACAAAAAACAGGTGATGCCTCGAAGCCGAAGGAGCAAGCAACTCGCCTTCCCCAGTTGGCCACACTCCGGGGATGTTGATGTATGGCCTGTCTCTCCGTTTCGTTTAGCCTTGCAAGTGAAGTTGCAGTTCGCAAAGAAGATAAATCTAGTCAACAATTACGTCAAAGATGTGAAATCCTCTGCAGTACTTTATGACGGCAATCCATCAGACATCACATGCTACAGATCATATGCACAACCTGAAAGCCATTTTTCCTTTTCTCCAGAAGAGTTCTGGAACGAGGAATGGAAAGAATGATTCTTGTGAACTGCTGATAGGACTAGGAGCGGTAGTCCATGAGTATCCTGTTCCAAACCCGAACTCGACGTCCAGCTGTTGGCCCCCGGAAGGCCCATCAGCAGGAATGGCCACAGGTGGATGCTGCTAATCCAGTGGGTTTGACGTCCAGCTATTGGCCCAGGAAGGCCCATCAGCCGCAGTGGTGGCCACCCTTCAACAGCCACAGGTGGATGCTCCGAATTCAGTGGGTTGGGCTCCTACAGATTCCGAGAAGACTGGTCTGATTGAACCCACGCAACGCAGTTTCTCGAGTCTAGGGTTTTGCACGACCAACGACGCCGCTGAGGTGTCGGCGTTGGGCGGTCTTTGCCGGGCCGGGGCCCTATATATTGGAGAGAGAGGGCGCGGCTAGGGTTTCCTCCGACGGCGCCGACAAAAACCAGACCAAAGTCTCCAAACAAGGAGAGCCAACACCCCCTTGCAGTCGCCGCAATGGAGACCACCTTCATCATGATCAAGCCTGACGGCGTCCAGAGGGGCCTGGTAAGCATCATATATTTTCCCAGTTCGTTTCCGTTCATTCGATTCGATTTGGTGATGTCCGCGCGCTTTGTGCTCCGATTTGGTACTAGTTTGTGTTCACTTTATTATTCTACCTGTTTTTTTCAGATTGGTGAGATCATTAGCCGTTTCGAGAAGAAGGGCTTCTACCTCAAGGGTAATCTAGCGTCCATGTTCTGATTCAAACTTCCATTATGTTCTGAAACTGGCTACAAATTTTTCATTGAAAAATTAAAGCTGTGTCTTTGGACTGAAGTTGATCCGTTTTGGGCTCAAATGAGTTGTCACTTTACCTAAAATCTGTTGATAAAATTCTGATTTTAAGTGCACAGCTGCTAAGTTTTCTTTAATCTGATTACTGTTTGTAAACAATTTTTGCTTGGTAACCTGCCAACTGAAAATGCAGCCTTGAAGCTTGTGAACGTGGAGAGGTCGTTCGCCGAGAAGCACTACGCTGATCTGTCCTCCAAGCCCTTCTTCCATGGCCTCGTGGACTACATCATCTCTGGCCCTGTGGTGGCCATGGTCTGGGAGGGCAAGAGCGTCGTCGCAACTGGCCGCAAGATCATCGGCGCCACCAACCCCTGGCTTCTGAGCCCGGCACCATCCGTGGTGACTTTGCTGTCGACATTGGCAGGTCAGATCTCGTTATTCATGTCTGTGTTGCGATGGTTATTGCTTAATTTGCTAAAGCTGCGAAATCCAATTGGAGCTGCTATACATTGTATGGAAAAAATGTTCACATCCGGAGTTCCTTTGTTATAGTAATATCCAAAATTTGCTCTATTTCATGGTGATGCTAAAATTCATAACTAACTACTGTTGGATTTGTCTAGAGGAACAGTTGTTTTTTTTTTGAGAATCTGTATATATATGTTTCTGACCAAAGGTGGGCTCCCAGTTGATTAGTTTGTTTCTATCTTGGGGCCATGAAAGCATCTGTGGGTGTCTCATGATTGCAGCCAATTCAGCTGTCTTCATGCTTGCATTATGACTTGTTACATCCAACTCATGGGTCCAGCTGGTACAACCTCTGTGGCACGTGGCCACCAGATCACAGCTTATACTTGTTCTGAATCTGACGTGGAGTCCACAAAACCTTTAAACATCAATAGAATCATGTGATGTACTTTCATGATGTAGTTGTGGGGACTGGTCTGGTTGCTGTTGAGTCTGATATGTTCACAACTTTATCAGCCCGACTTATCAGCCGTGGTGCTGTGTTTTCCTCTCACAACAAATAGCCAAAAACAGCATAAGTCAGCTTATCAGCCGCAGAAACCATCTGCTAAACAGGCTCAACTATCCATTAACTTTCTTACACATGCATAGTTGGGGGCACTTCATCTGATTCTGATTGGTTGTTGATAAAGGTTTGCTGCATTGCACTTCTGATTTAATAAAAAAAGAACCAATTTATGTAGTGTTCAGCCTTTTGGATTCTGTTTGTGATATCTTATTTTACTATGGTGCCAAGTTTTCATAAATGACTTTATTTTTGTGCTATAGGAATGTCATTCATGGAAGCGACAGCATTGAGAGTGCTAGCAACGAGATTGCCCTGTGGTTCCCTGAGGGCCTCGCTGATTGGCAGAGCAGCCAGCACCCCTGGATCTACGAGAAGTAAACAGGGAATGCTTCGCATTGAACTATGAGAGCCAGAGGAAGCATAGCACCAGCCGTGCTTTAGCAATATTTAGAGTTTGAAAAGATTATGATCTGTATCGCAGAACCTTATTTTCGTGGACCGAATTTCTTTGCTGTTGACATTTTGCTTATGAATCTTATATATGGATATGGTATCTATTTCATGAGTTACCCCAAGCAATACCACTGGCTGTGCCAACGTAAATAGAGCATTCTGGTGCCTCGTTTTGTTGAGCGGCGTGGGTATTGGTCGCTGGCGGTGGAGACATGGCCGCGTTGGGGCTGGCGGCTGTTTGGTGCAGCTCTCACCGGCACCATCACCTCTATCTACTCTATAAAGTGACATTTCAAGAATCTTGTAAAAAAATATAAAAATCTATGACATCAAATAGACATAATATGAAAATATAATTGATAACAAATCTAATAATATTTAGTTGGTATTATAATTATTATTATATTATCATATAAGTATAGATTAAATTTAAGATACTTTGACTCTTCAAGATTTTGAGATGTCTTATAATTTGGGATGGAGGGAGTATTGCCATAGATTATATGGACGGAGCTAGTAGAGCTAGAAATTATTGGCCTGTTTCATAGAGCTCTTTGATTTTTTTAGAGTACTCTTAAAATCATGATGTAGAATTATTTCACAGAGCTGTTTTTCAACTCTCAACCTCTTAATTTATTTTAGAAAACCATTTCATAGAATTAGCACAAAACATAATCAGCTTTTGGTAATGGGGTCTGTGTTTCCATTGGTTGCTTCACTTTCTTGGTTCATTTTTCATCTCCGGAATCAAAACATAACAAACAATGGTGCTACAACGGGAGGAGCCAGAGCTCCCAAGAACTATTTGAAGAGCTATACCAAATTGGATAGTGGTGTTACAATGACGGGGAGATTAAGAGGAAGGATAACTTTTCGTCTTAGCTTAGAAGAGGTCTAGCTTGATTTTGGTGATCGAATGAGGAATGTTGTCCTAGGCCACCCGATTTATTGTTGAGCTCACCATGAGCCATGACGACTTCCATGGCCAAGCTTAGAGCATCTTAAGTCGCACCTCAATATAACTCCCCAGTAAAGTGATAATAGGGTGTCCCAATATCAATTTGTGGATTACTAGGGGAGATATCACAATTAAGATATGTGGTCTACATGTTAGTTCACAATATATTTTCCCTTTTTATGTATGATCATCTTCTCTCCCCTAGCCCTTGCTTTATGTGGTCTTCGCTATGCACCCAGTCATGTCGGCCTTGTCCCTACATTGATCTCCTTGTGCCAACCATCTTTGGCCTTGGTTCTAATCCACACGGCACCAACATCGACCATGACCCCGTTCCTCATCGTGTCAACCCACTTTGGCCTTGAAAATGTCCCCCCCAGGCCCACTCAATCTAGTTGTGAATCTATTGCCACCCGACGCCATGGCCCATCCCGCCCCAAAGTCGACTAGTGTACCTTCATCCATTTGGTAGCCAATGACATAGCATCGCTGCACACTTTCCTACAACACCACTACAAGATCCTACAAGATCTACACGAAGGCGGTGACCATGGCTCACACATCCTAGTTGGAATAAGACATTGTCACATCGTTTAGACGGAGGCACAACGATGCGATTTTGTTTTCCATACCTCAAGATCAATGGCTAGGACCAAGGTGGGCCATGGATCACGGTGGGCATGGAAGAAGAAGGGGTAGTGACAACTAAGAATACCTGAGCAAGAGGTACCTTGATCAGAGGTATTGAAATCATCGAGATGTCCAAGAGGGGGGTGAATTGAGCTTTTCTAAATTCTAAAAACAAGAATTAAATCCTAATTCTAAAATACAATTACCCCTTGTGTCTAGAAGAGTGTTATAATGTTCTACCACACAAAGTTTAGCAACCTAGTTCCATTCCTAAGCTTGCAATTCAATTCTAAGTATGGAAATGCGGGAATTGAAATGTCAAAAGTAAATTGCATAATGAAATTAAAGGAAAGGTCAAAGCGATGTTTTCCCAAGGTATAGAGGAGTCAACACCCCCCTTAGTCCTCGCTGTAACACCCACGCAAGGGTATTAATTTTGATTTCCCCCTTTTGATGATTGATGACAATACAACCTCGAGTATGTATAAAGATGGTTTGATGAGGTTTTTAAATGACATGGTTCATATAAGCATGGGTTAGTGAATATTAATGAATAGACATGCTTATACTAACCAAGCCATAACATGTACTCAAAAGATGTGAAATAAGCAATGATAATCGAAGTGAAGTGTGGAAGCATAATATGAGTATAAACATGTGACATTACATATATAGATATGAAGAAAAACATACATGTCACAAGGCATAAGTAGCATCCCACATATATAATACAATGATGAAGGCAGTAAACATGATGCATCATAACAGAGTATATAATACACATCACAAAATCCAAATCCCTCTCACAACTTCCCCTAAGTGTACATACTCGTATTCTCCTTTTTGGCATCTAGCACCAAAACCTAATAGTCACCAAGAGGGGGTAGAGAAGACGAGTTGAAAAATGGAACACGAGGGGAGTTCTCAAACACTGAGTAGCCCATATATGAACCTGAGTCATTGAGTGCTAACCATCTAAAACCATACGTACGGCTACAAATTTACTAGTTTCGCTCTAAAATGTCGACAAGTAGTTACTATAGGGCTCATGCTATTTGGGGTAAACAATTCTCCCTTTATTTGAGGGGAGAAGATTAATTTTTGATGGGCACCAAACTAGGGAGGGGCTATTGGGTAGCTACTAGAGCAAGAAAATCACCACCTTCCCCAATATAACATCTTTATGGGGGATGAGGGTAGGGGTGGATGTATATATGGGTGTGTGGGTGAGGTTAGTCGGAGTCAGGAAATCAATGTATGAAGCTTATAGTCAGAGTCAGAAAATCAATGTATGAATCGCATACCCATATTTGGACGGCTATAGTCGAAGTCAGGAAATCAATGTGCAAGTCATAAGATCTTGGGAACCTGGTCCTGGTTAAGAGGTGAACGGTACCTTAGCGATTTGAGCAAGTGTAAAAAGACAGACAGAGGTGCCTCGGCTGGCCGCGACATATGATGGCTTGCCTGAGATGAAGAAAAGACGGGTGGTTGTCCTCCACTCTCTTAGAGCATCTCCAGTCACAGACCCCAAATCAAACTCATACATTTCCATTTGGGAGGTGACCTGCAAAATTTGAGAGTCAAATTCAAAGTTCAACTCTAGCCATAGTCCCTAATTTGGGGGGTGGGGGGGAAGGAATAGGAGGACCTCTTTTCCAAGGACCCGAAACTAAACTTTGAGAGTCCTAAAATGGGAGCTCAAATACGAGGTGCATTGGAATGAATTTTTTTAGACCAAATCCCTAGATTTAGAATACAAATACGAGGTGCATTAGAATGAATTTTTTTAGACCAAATCCCTAGATTTAGAATAGGGGCTTGTTTAGGAGGTGGGTTGAAGTTTGCTCTTATGCTCTTATGTGTGTTGTTAGTTTACGCGTTAATTATTTATATCACCACTCTAATACAATATATTTACTCCATTCCAAAATAAGTGTCGTTCTATTTTAACTTTAACAATATATATATATATATATATATATATATATATATATATATATATATATATATATATATATATATTATTTATAGTTTATAATTAGTATTATTAGATAAATTGTTGAATGTATTTTTATAACAACTTTATTTGGAGGTATAAATTTTCCTAATATTTTGTATAGAGCTAGTCAAACATTATTTTAGGATGGAGGGGTAGGTGTTCTCACTCGCACTCGCACTTGCACTTGCATGTACTGTATTAAGTTCCAAAGCCTGGTTTTGTACACGATGATTGGAGTACCATGCTATATAGCTAAACTCTTGCAGCCGTTCAATAGTGGCCAAACAAAGCAATATAAAATGAGGCTTTGATGCATCCCTTATTTAGGCACGATTCACACCCTGCAGGTAGAGGTCCATATGGTTCATCCGTAGCAACGAATGGGGTCATTGCAGCCCTTGGCTGCAGACTGCCTGAAGCCGAAGCGGCCACCCTTCTCCAGGTACTGCTGATGGTACTCTTCTGCTCTATAGAACCTTTTGGCTGGAAGGATCTCGCTGACGATCGTCCGGTTCAGAAGCTTCTGCTGCTTCTCCAGGGATTCTCTTGCCGCCTTCTCCTGCTCCGGGGTGTAGTAGTAGATTCCTGACCTATACTGCGTTCCAACATCATTGCCCTACATGCAAGATTCAAACAATGCTTGGCTGCTCAGAGATTCAGATTAACACTTAAGAAAAGCTAATCTAGCACAGAAGTTGGATGCAGGGTTACTGTTAGAAACACATTGATTCAGTATATAGGTTGATGACGCCCTAGCAAGTTTGTAGATAGGCCAGAAATAGAAACTACAGCTCAATCTCAAGGTCAATCATGCACCACACTACTGTTAGTTTAACACAAGGACTAGTACTGAAAGCTGAAGTTGAAGGACTATAGCACTCCCAAACATCTCGTGGTCCATCATTTTCTCAAATTCTAAGTGTCTCTGTAAATTTGCAATCAACTAAGGATAACAGATTGGACTCAAGAGAGCCATAGATGGTTGATCATTGGCAGTCCTTCCTACAGGAAGCAGTACCCACTACCTGGATATTATTACGCATCCATAACAATCAGCGATGGCAATCATAGTTCTAGACTTCTAGACTTCTGGTGCTACAAGCCTACACCAGTCCTTATTGTTATTGGCCGATCAGGATCAGGACTAGGTTTGCATCAGAAACTACCGTACGGTTGCTCTTAGTTCTTCCTGGAAAAAGGAGTGCTCACATCGACCTGGTACACCAGACGCGTCGCTTTGGCCGAGTGATTAAGGCGTATGCCTGCTAAGTACATGAGGTTTCCCCGCGAGAGTTCGAATCTCTCAGACGACGAATTATTTGTTTGTTCATTTTTTTTTCCTCTCATCAATTCACAACAGAATCTATTTGTTCTAGTGCCGACCGCCGTAATCGAACAGACGAACCTATCGAAACAGCAGCCTAATTCCGAATCCCCGTAAAATCGTCACAAATTCGCATAAAAAACCCCAAAAATCTCTCTCAAAATCAAGCGCCTGGGTATGTCTGACCTGTCGGTTGGGCGTCGTGGGGTCGTGGCGCGCCCAGAAGGTGTCGAGGAGGTCGTCGTACTTGCAGGCGGCGGGGTCGTACTGCACGCGGACGACTTCGTTGTGGTTTGTGGTGCCGGTGCAGACGTCCTCGTAGGTCGGCTCGTGGACGTTGCCCTGGCTGTAGCCGACCTCCGTGCGCGTGACTCCCGGCACGCGCTGGAACACAAGCTCCACGCCCCAGAAGCAGCCGGCGCCGAACTGCGCGAACTCGTTCCCGGGCGCGGGCTGGTCCTCATCGGGCCCCTGCGCCAGCGCCGCCGACGCCTCCGACGCGCGCGGGCTGCCACCCAGCCCGCTCAGGCCCAGCTTCCCAAGCCAGCTCATCGCGGGGTGCGGGCGGGCCTTCCGGCGCGGCGCGAGGAAGTGGACCGCGCGGTGGTGGTGGTGGTGGAGGAGGGGCCCGGAGCGGTGGAGGGCGCCGACGCGGGAGGCGAGGAGGAGAGGGGAGGAGGCGGGTGAGGTGAGCAGCGGAGGCATCGGGGGCGAAGGCCTTGTTTTCCTTCCCCTTTTGTGGCGGCGTGGCCCAGAAGCTTCGATTCGACGGCTCGAAGCCTGGTTGGTTGGTTGGTAGCTGGGTGTTTCCGCGTCTATCCCCTATTCCTTGAGCCTTTGCTGTGGTATAGCCGTATAGTGATGACTGATGAGGAGGAAACCACACCCTGAATTGCATGGTCTCCCTTTCTTCTTGTTCGGTGCAAGAGACCTAGCCAGAGCTGTTGGCCTTACGTGTTGGGCCCAGGTGGTTGGGCCCTGCTCTGTTCGTGGTAATATATACAGATATTTTGTAAACATTCTATAGTTTTTATAAAATCAAATATCACAGCTATCAGTTTCCAACAAAAACAATGAGAGACTATTCGGTTGATGGATGTTTTTTAGCTGACTGATGTTATTTTATTATACTATAAAAAAATTGTACTATAACTGATAACCGTTATGTTCTGAAAAGTATGTCAAACCACCTGTCGGAGCGCCGGTTTATCAAAGCTATGATATGCTTGCCTTGCATATTTTGAACCGAGAACATTCGCAAACAAAATTAGGTAACATGTAATTGTTTAGAATTGCAGACAAATTCTTGTCCAAATATACGGTGATTGATCGAAAGGTTTCTGGGTTTGAAAACTTTGACGTTGCTGAACACGTCCCCACCGGTGCCTGGTGGTATTTGCCTGTCTTTCACCGGGGGAATGGACATGTGACTTTGTTCGGGGATAGTATCTCTTGGATAGGGATAACCGGATAAGAGAAGATTAAAGCTATGCGGATTACCAAGGCGTTGCGGCACTCCGGGACACGCAAGGACGAAACAGGTAATGTAATTGCTGCGAAATGGTCTCCTAGACAATATGAGCATGATTTGACTGACGAGAACTGGATGTTAAGCATAAATCGTGTGTAATCAAATGACGGAACACGTCGACCTCGTCAAGTCGCCATGCACTAAGTATACTCCTGACATGGTGAAAGCAGTGCAATTATGAAGTAAAACTACGGATTGCGGAGCCAAGTACACTAACAAAACTTGATTCCATAAAAAAAAATACTGCTAAAATAGGTGCAAATCGCACGCTCGCCGTGCACGGTGCATGCCCAACTCAAATATTAGCAGTATATACTACTACAGCACAACACTGGCAACACAACGGATTAGTACGGCTTCAGTATAAGTGTTTACTTACATCAAGAACACATTTTGGCTACCGTCTAGTATGTATTAGCTAGATGATCACAATCAGCTTACTGGTGTTAATAAAGGTATGTACGGTGGAACGACCTATGATTGTTTTGCCGGAAGTGCTGTGTACTGGTGAGACGATGAACATGCAGCATCAGAACCAGCTGATCTCAGCATCTTGAGCTTCCTGAAGTTATCGTGGCATGGAGCAAAGAACTCATGCCTGAGCGCGTCCTCTGATGAGAGCCTGCACCTGGGATTGACGGCCAAACATTTGTCCACAAGATTAAAAAAGGAGTCAGGTATACTGTCGAGTAAATCTGGCCTCCGTGTGTTGGCTGCACACCAGTCCCTTAGATCCACCGAGCACAACGGAAATTTGACGTCAAAGAGATCCTGAAAACAAAGAGGAATGCTTTAGGAATCATTTAGCAAGCTATTTGAATGATGTCGGAACTTGAGGTGAGAATTAGCATACGGATGGGTACGAAGATTCACAGTTGTGCAATTTTGCTACTTCCCATAGTTCTTCACTGCCTTTCAGCTTAGCTATTTCCTTGATATTCCTTTTATCAGACAAATGCAACATTTTAGCAACATTCTTCAGTGCGAAATTGAGGACACAACACTGTAATGTACTCCCTCCGTCCCAAATTATAAGACGTTCCAAGAATCTTGGAGAGTCAAAGCATCTCAAGTTTGACCAATAATTATAAAGAAAACTATAAAGATTTATGATATTAAATAGACGTATTATGAAAATATAATTGATAACAAATCTAATAATACTTAGTTGATATCATAAATGTTATTATATTGGTATATAACTTTGGTCAAATTTGAGATAGTTTGACTCTCCAAGATTCTTGGAACGTCTTATAATTTAGGACGGAGGGAGTACAAGTCAACTCACTGTTCAGGATCTCCACCAAAAGGTGTTCTGCCCATTATCAAGTACAAGAGCGCCACGCCAGCCGACCAGACATCAACTTTACAACCCTGGTGGAAGGACCTAAGGAGAACCTATACAAAAAAGCGTCACTTCAGTATATGCAGCTTCAAGGATGAAATACTCTTCGCACAGCAGAAATCATAACCAAACCTCTGGAGCCCGGAATCCTTTAGTTCCAACACATGGACCTTCTCTTCGATGTTTTCCATGTCCTGCACTGCCAATCAGTTAGATCGTCTAAAAGGATGTTCCACTGACTGGCAACTAGCCATAAAGTGCAATAGACAGTTACTGGGAAAACCCACCTTTGCTGTTGAACATGCCAGAACCAGCAACAGCACTACCACCAGACCGCAGGGGCATTGGCGTCAGTTTAAAGAGCTTTCGATCCACACTACCGAAAGGGGCAGCAACCCTCTTCCTTTGGGAAACAGGAGTAGGAATAGTATTTATCTTTGGACTTTGCATTGTCTCATGTAAGAAGTTCATTAGTTCTTTTCGCCCTTTGTAAGGCATTGGCTGCTTTAACCTATCTAATGATGTTTTAGTGCTTGTAGGATCCTTTGCAGATGTTACACCAGATACATCTGCAGCTTGGTTACCATGCCTACTTTTATTATCAACCTTAGGTGCACATGCACTATCCACTGGGCTTCTACTAGATCTTTTCCTCTTCAAAGGAAGAGGTTGCTTTGAATCAGCAGCTCGTTCTTTGGCATGAACTATTGGGGCAATAGTTGATAGAGTTTGAGATGTGGTATCCTTCCCACTTGAAGTTGCATCAGATTTACCTAATCAAATAAACAAAAAATTCATTTGCATCAATCAGGCACAGGACACAAGAATAGATATGCAGTGATTTGAAAGTTCAAAATTAATAAGCATTTCCTAGCATTCTATTAAGTAATATAACTTCCAGTCAGATAGTGACCGTTAACGACTACAGTACATAATTAGGGATGCAAGTGGGTAAACAATGGTGTGGTCACCTAACTAATTAGGGTCAAATGCTATTCTAGTTCATTTTTCCACCTTCCTAAAACTACGAAAATGTTTGAGTCGACCCAATGACCGAAATTAGTTTGAACTTGCATCCCTGTACATAATGTTGAAAATTTTCAGTAGCTCTGGTTCAGTCATTATGCCAAGTTACTTCTAAAAAAACGAGCAAGTCATCATGCCAAGGACAAGGAGCAAAAAGTAGTATAGAACCAAACTTTTTATGCCACTTGTCACTCAGATATGTTATGTGTAGCATGTCAGTGTTCAAGCAAATGAAATTCATTACCCTATCAGGATCATCATTATGACAATGCTTTTCGACAAAAAGTTTGATCTGATCCGATGGATCTAACTCTGGTACTGAACTATTGATTATATTTGAGTTCAAATGTTCAATATTTCAATTCAAAGCTCTTTTATGCTAACACCAATGTTTTATGGTCGACTGGTCGATCCTGGTCGACCTGGGACCGACCAGGCGATTAATCATGATTAATCGTCGACCAGGTCGATTAATCGACCCTGGTCGTCTCCTGGTCGTCCAGGTATATCAGCCGGTCAACCTATATATATACCTCTATATATACTATATTATACACAATAAAAGTCAGTAATATCAAATAGAACCATAATTAGCAAGTAGCAACACTAATGCAGCCTTGATCTTGACACATCTTAACAGCAGCACTGCTGCACAGCAGTAAAAACTAATTAACACAGCCAGCATATTACATAACCAAAGTCCAAACTAGTTCAACAGTACAGATAAGCCAAAAAACAGAGTCCACAGCCTGGTCGTCCAGGACCTGGTCGGACGACTAATCGCGATTAGTCGACGACTAGTCGGACGACCAGGTTTCTGGTCGAGCTGGTCGAGTCGGACATCCTAATCGACCACCTGGGACCGACCAGGACGACTAATCGCGATTAATCGAGATTAATCGGACGACCTGAAAACAATGGCTAACACGATGAAAAATGTTCCAAATTTATTGTTTTTTTCTGGGATTGAGTAATATCATGGAAAATATTATGAACTGTATTCAGTGCATGGAGTAAAAAACTGGGACAATAAGGTATTCTGACAGAAAACAATGAGAAGAAATTCACTATCAAACACCAATTAATATTCAAATTTAGGAAGTGAACTTACAGTTTTTCAAGAACTTTTGGTGGGGATCCTGCATGTGAGGTCAGGAAAACACACAATGTCAGAATTTCAGTCTCACTTAGCATCAATAGTAGACTTCAAGTAGGAAGAACAGTAGGCGCACTAACATTTGCCAGGTTAAAGTCAATAAGATACCCCTTCTTCTGTTTGCGACAGAAAAGGAAGTTTCCAGGTTTGACATCTCTATGCACTACCCCTAGAGACAGGAATACCAGTTATCAGATACCCAGGATTAGCAGTAACAGTAAGCAACAGAAAACAAAAGTTGACTAGGGTAGCAAGCAGTTATACAAACCTGTCTATGTAAGCTTGCAAGAGCTCTGAAAAGGCAGTGCCCATACCACTGCAGCTCAAGCAAGGTTATATCCTTTTTCAAAATCTGAAATATAAAGAAATACTTTAAAAAAGGATGATAGATATGGGTGCTTAATAGGACAGCTTCAGAGCTAGTAGATTAGAAAACACTAAACCTCTGGTCTGTCATGCTCAACATGTTCTAGAACAAAACAGTCTAGGTCACCACTTTTCAAAGAGCATTCATATTTAATCACACAATGTTTGCCTCTGCACAGGAAATCAAGGCAATCGCATTAAGGTAACTATGGATAACAAGAACTCATACAGTTTTAGGGAGAGGGCCAGGTAATTAGTACCCAAAACGCTGCAGCATCTTTAGTTCATTGGTAACATGATGTGAATGAGCATTTGGGTGAGGACCTATTAGCATAAACATACATAGTTAATTTCTTCCTCACAAAAGCCTTCATAAAAAAAAGGAGAAATGAATACATGAAAATTGGTGGTTTGGTATTCATACATTTTATAGCGAATGTCTTTCCATCTTTTGTCCTCTGAGCCCTATAAACAGTCCCATAACCTCCTGAAACAATGAACATCACCTCTTGCTCAGCATTTAGAAAAGAAAAATCTAAATGATAGTTCTAAAAGAAATATACAGGATTCTTACCAGACCCTTCCTCCTCTTCTATGACAAAACCCTTGAAGGCAGGAAGTGGTTTTGGTGCTACATGACCCTGAAAACGATGGCAGCAGAATGACAACAGATTACATAAAAAGGTCAACAAATAAAATCTTGTAAACAAGGCTGGGATAGGTACAAGACATCAGTGATGCACACAAGAAGTTACTAATCATGAAGTCACCATATGTAGACAAACTAACCTTTTGAGTCTTTGCTGTGCGGTCCTTATCTTCTTTTAGCTGTTCATTTTTCTTGCACTTCTCCTTTTGCTTCACAGCCAATTTATCCCGTCCATTCTTAGACACAGTGACCTCCGCCTTGTTCAAGGACTGTTCTCCATGATTCAGATATCTGATATCTCTATTTTCACAAACAATATTCAGGTTCTTCATATTCATGCTGTCTTGCCTTGTAGTTTCTTGCGGTAATGTTTCAGAGTGAACATTTCTGTTCATCTGAGGTTCTATAGATCCAGCTTTGTTGTCCATAGAAGGCTGGAACAAAATTTGTGTTGTCTTATCCTTGCAAACTTCTGCATATGCACTAGCACCAAGTGGGTTTTTTTCCTGAACACAACTTGGGGCATTCTGATGATGCCCATCATTTAGGCAATTGTATTGTAGAGCATCTGCTTGGTTGATAATCATATCAAATGCCTCTATACTATCAGCTGTTTTCATATAATGATTAATCAGACTGCCAGGACTTTTGCAAACAAGATTTAGATCTTCATCAGCCCCATTTTTGCTATCTCCAATTAAAACATCATGACTGGCCATGGGAAGGACAAACTCTTTCTGTAGATCATCACTATCCTCTACATGTTCAGATTCACTAATCTTGTTACTTTTACCATCAACTTCCACATTGATGTTTTTCAATTTCTCAGCATCCAGTGGAGGAAGATTGACAGAACAAGGGCAATCTGAAAAACCTGTTGGCACCAGTGCTAAAGACATGTTCCCAATAACTGTGCCATCATCACCTCTAAGAGGCTGGTCAAGTTTGGGCTGAAGAAGCATGGTAGTTTTAGCAATATTGGGAGCAAGAGTAACCACAGCTGAGAACCCCAAGGAAGGTTCACCGAAAAATGTGCTGAGAGTGGGAAGCCTATCCTGAAATTTTTGCATAACCTCCAAATGTACCTGAGTCAGATATGACAAAGTATTCAGATTATTGTACAGCTAGTGTATTGTACGCATTGTACTTGTACATGCTCTATATATGAAGGCACCCCCCCCCCCCCCCTACACACACAATGGGTGTGTGGTGATTCCCCTCATTCCTTTGTACACAAAGCATGTTGGATGTGAACAAACCAATATGGATGTGAAAATACTGCACAGAAATTTTATCATCATTATCCTTGTTAAAATGTGTGTACCAATTAGTATTTAAGGCATTACAATTGTGAATTACAAATCAACTAGTGTCAACCAAAACCAAGAAAGAAAATGATGCCTCGAAGATTGAGAGGCTAAAAATTCACTTCAAGCTATCTCCCATGTCATTTACTCTACTGATGGACCACACCACTCCGAAATTGTGACAGCCCACTGATGAAAACCAGTAAGCACTATGGAACAGAAGGCCAATTATCTCTAATATTTTGTGCAGATGGTCAATAAAGGAAACAAAACGAAAGGATTTCAAATACCCAATCAAACTAACTACAAGCAAATTAAAGCAGATTGGCAATTTGTTGGCGATTTGGATATTCGAGATCTTTGATTTAGAACATGCTGCAATGAAACAACAAGCATACAACTGGGATGAGACATCGTACCTCTCCAGTTGCAACCGTAGCACAGGTCTGTACAACCAGCTGACACGACTGATGCTCCGTTTGATCCACCAAATCTGCAGAATTGTTCCCGAAATGAGCTCAGAAAAAACGGATAGCCCTCGAGAACGAGCATACATACAGCACGGAAAAGTGAATCTCCTCTCTAAGAAATTAAGCTACCTTCGTCGGGTGCCAGTAGTCGGCGCCTCTTCGCGCTGAAGCACCTTGCATCCGACCGTTGCCGCTTACGCTCATACTTAATCGACACCTTCCCCAACCACCGCTTCACCTCCGGAGGCCTCAGGCTCACATTAGGCCCCGGGATATCCCACCCCATGAACCTCACAAACGCCAGGACGGCTGTCTCGGAGGGCGTCACAACGCCGTCGTCAGAGATCCATAGTGGCGACCTAGGTAAGCAACACATCTGCTCGACGACGCTCGCCGAGATGGAGGGAGCTGCGGCGGCGGCGGCGGCGGCGAGTTCCGAGGTGGCGACAGGGCGGCCGAGGCGGATGAGCACGGTGAGGAGGTGCCAGGCCAGCTCCATCTCCGCCGAGGAACCCCCGCCAGAGTCCATCGTAGAGGACGAGGCGCGTGGATCTGATTGGCTAGGCATGGAATGGAGGCGGAGGGCGGCGAGGTTTGGCTTGGAGCTGTGTTGTTCTCTCGCTTCCTTCTTCTGTTCCACAAGAGGGGAATATGCTTTTGCGATTTGGTCCTCAGAGTTATTGAGTTTTGTGGATTGGAGGGCAACAAGAGGCGGGAAAATTTGTTCACGAGTGGAGTTTTGAGAGCGGCGGATGCCAGTGCGGTGCGAACGCGTGCCGTTTCCCGCCCGAGCTTTCCATCTCGGGCTCGTAATTGCTACGTCCACACAGCTAGTGTACACACAGCTTACCTTCTCGGGCTCGTAGTTGCTGCAGCACGTCCCACACAGCTTAGTGTACTCTACCATGATTTAGGTGTCGATAAATTTAATTTAACTTATAGAAAAAAACAGATTCTAATATCTATTTAATGATAATAATTAAGTATCACATTTTTAATATATAGGAGTATTTAGTTAAAGTTAATTATGAACATATACGTAGAAGGAAACGTATCTTGTGTAAACCATAATTTCGTGAAAACCCGTACAAACCATGGCAAAAAAATTATTTAAATTTATAAAAACAATCACACATGTAGATGATACATAACCTTGTAAAATATTTTGTGCAAACTTGACTTCATTTGTTAGATATAAAAATAACAATTTCTAACAAATCATTTAGACACATTTCTGGTTTAAAATTTCTTATTTTTATATCTCACAAATGAAGTTGAGTTTGGATAATATTTTTTACAAAGTTGTGTATCATCATATCATCTACATATGTGATTTTTTTGGTGAATTTAGACGAATTTTTTGTCATGTTTTGCACGGGTTTTCACGAAGGTTGTGGTTTGCACATGATACGTTGCCTTTGTAGAAAGGGCGGAAGTACACACCTCTGTAACAAAACACTATCCGGGCAGCGCATACAAATGGTCACTGACTCTGGGTGTGTTTGGTTTTAGGACAAGGAGGACGGAAGTACACACCTCTGCAACAAAACACTATCCAGGCAGCCCATACAAATGGTCACTAACTCTGGGTGTGTTTGGTTTTAGGACAAGGTGAATGGAATATGGTCATCCATGAATTTCGGGATATTGATATACATGTTATTTGTTTAGTTGTATGGATGAGACGAACCATTTTTCTGTTTAGTTTGATAGATAAAATTGAATGGATGAGAATATTTGACTAATTATATCTATTATTTAAAATTAACAATAACTAATTATACACTAATAAATATCTACAAATACTAATCTTGTCATTATAATCACTAATTAAAAATAAAACAAGTTAATTAGCACTATACTAGTCGAATTATCAAACAAAACATGCGTCAATCAACATATTAACATCTATCAAAGCTTATCTTGTCATCATAATTACTAATTAATAATATAGCATACTAATAATTCTTAATTTATTTGTTAATGACAAATATTAGAAAACCATGGATAAGCTCATCCGCCAGATTTCTAAGGGTCACGATATCCAGCATCTGAACTGTATATTCAAATTTAGCTTGTCCATCCAACCAAACAAGCCTTGTCCGTGAATATCCAGGTGTTATCATCGAACCAAACACACCCTGAATGAGGCGCTTACACATGTGACCCACAAGGCTCTGATTGGTAAAAATTGTCTTTTAACCCTTACTGCACAAGCTTGGAGTTGCAGTCCCTCATGTTGCATAAAAAAAAAAGTACTCCCCCCATCCCAAATTGTAAGTCATTCCAAGAATCTTGGAGAGTCAAAGTTTCTTAAGTTTAACCAAACTTATATAACAATATAATAATATTTATGATGTCAAATAAGTTTCATTATATTCGTTATCAATTATATTTTCATAATATACATATTTGATGTTATAAATCTTTGTAGTTTTGTCTATAATTTTTTATCAAACTTGAGATGTTTTGACTCTTCAAGATTCTTGGAATGACTTACAATTTGGGATGAAGTCAAAATTCTTGGAATGACTTACAATTTGGGATGGAGGGAGTAGCATACATACAGCAGTGAATAAATAAACACCTTACTCCAGTTACAAGAAGATTAGCACAAAGTGCGTAGATCTGAATGAAAGGGCGATAAGAGCATCGACACATAGCTAATGGATGTCAGTACTGATAACTGTACTTTACAATCAGAGTTCATCTACATATTCTCAAAGAGGATATTATTGTTCTAATGAAATCAACTACTGCAAGCTACTGAATAAACGATCAAAATTTTGCTAAAATACAGAAAGGCGATGCCCACTGCTATCTCGTTGTTTTCCGACTTCTGCGGCGGCATTCAAAGCAGTCCGAGCATGGATAGTAGGCCTTCACTCCAGTTTTATGGCTTATTTGTAATTTCGTGGGTGAAACCTTAAGCTCCTCTATGAGAACCTGACGCAGATTTTCATTTTCCTCCTGCAGTTCCTCAATAACTTTTTGGTGCTTTAGTACCTGGAAATGCAAGAAAAGCAGAAACGATTAATAGTCTTGCATTTAGTTGTGAGCTCATCTTAACAGAAATACAATATGACCCAAAAGAATTACCAACCACCAAGTGGTTCTCTACTGTCTCCCTACATGTAAAGAGGACTTTTAGCAGCTAAAAGGATTAGAGGCAAAATATTTTAGGCTAAAATTGGGATGGACGAGTAAAACGCAACACAAGAATTCAAGAAAAATTGTTGGAATTGCCAAGCAAGCATCATAATAGTGACTGAACTCACCAACTGAAGTACACTATCCATTCCATGCAAATTTCCAGGCTGTAAAATTGTACAGAGAAAATTGTTCATTCAACTTGAGCAGCAAAAGACATAGCTAAAGCTACAATGAGACAAACAATACGCTTAAGAATGTTTTAGCGCGTACAGCATCTCTGAAGTCCATCTTTGTATCATTCTGGAACAGTGGACTCTGTAGAAAATTGGAAATGACCTTTTCAGTTCGACTCACAGTCAATGCTTCTGGCTGTGTAGATTGTACTCTTGACATTTCATAACTTGAAGTGTGGTTCAAATTACTTTCTGCAGTCTTAGCCTCTAGATCCATGGACATGTCATTGTGAGTTTGTTGATTGCTAGACAAAGAATGAGCCATAGGATTTGATGATGACGGCATCTCAGGGGTATCTTTTAGCTTTGACGTCAATTTAGACAATGTTTCCTAGGGAAAAAACTAATGCTGTCAATGTTAATGCACTGAAAAATTGAAAGAGAAAATTTGGGGGCAAACTACAGTGCATATTTGTACCCCAACAGATGACTGAATTCCATGAAGCACTCGTGGCTTCAATGCAATTCCTGAAAGTTGAAGAGATACTTTTTAGTTTTGCTTCATTTCACATGAAACAACTTAACAACTTGGTGCAGGAAAAGGTAAGTGGTAAAAACCAGCTGAACACATTGCAGCAGTGGAAGAAATGGCCATACACGCAACTTAAGGATATTGCTTGCTGCAAGAACTGAAAAGGCAGTCTCCTCCATTATCATGAAAAGGCATTGGAGTAACTTCTTTGTTGCAAGTGCTCAAAGGATGAAAGGATAGATGAACTAACTACATGCATGCAATGAACAGAATCACAAGTGAGGCACAGAAAATGAACCAAAGGATCACTATGTAAGAACAATTACATAAGTACTGCATTAGTTTTAGATGAGGAGGAACAGACAATAAAAAGGTCACATGCTAGCATGTATACACTGTTGCTCTGACTTAACACGGAAAGTAAAAGAAACTGAACTGGAGACAAAGCATCATAATTGAAGACAAGAGAGGACAGTTCTTATAAGAACACGGACAAGAGATTACAGAGCTAATTATTTCAAATAGCTGCAACATATACCTATTCCAAAACCATGGCCTATACCAACTCCACAGCCAATCCCTGCTTCAATGTTCTTTAACCCGGCCGTCCTTAGCTAAAACACAAAAACAGAGATATATATATCACACTCAGATAAGTACCCAATAAAGGATCAGATTAACATTGTGCATTTGTCGGCGCAGAAAAGTGCTACTCTTATCATACCACGGAATTGACATGCCTTGTGACACCAGAAAAAGCATCTGTTGCTCCCCTTGTAGCACTCATAACTTGCTGAAGCCCAGGTATCATACCTGACCATCAATACAGAAACTAACCTCTTAGACAAGAAGCTGATCATGAAACTAATCCATTACCCTAAGGAAATTCAGCAAGCTCAAGACTGTATTTGACGTGCAAGTACCAGAGTCACAAGCATGAACCAACCATATAATTATATATTTCCAACCGTAGTAATCTCAATCTCAAAATATTTTATTCATTTACACACAACACGAACTGTTTGACGGAATGTCACACCCGAAAAACACTCCACCTACCTATGACCGATTCAACTTCTCTGAACCCATCTCAGTCACCTAGACGAGAATAAGGCACTGCAAAATTCATTACCTAGGTAGATGGGTCGTCCGACACCGATGCCGACACCACATCCAACGCCGAATCCAGTGAAGACCTGCAGCACCTTCACGCTGAAGGGGTTCTCCATCCGGAATGCGGGCGGCGGAAGCCTCCGCTCCTGGGGACTCGACATCAGTGGCAGGCTCGGGATTTTGAGGCTGGGTATTTGATACGTACAAGGTAATCAAAAGATCATAACCAAAAAACTAATATTTGACATGTATAATGCTGCATAGTTGAAATTGCATATAATATATAAGAAATATATAACACACAATTGCGCATGAATTGAATTTATTTAACACATATTTGACTAAGTAATTTGGATGCAAACCTTAACTCAGGCTAAATGACTCACAAATTGCTATCCCTAACAAACTGAATCTCTCAATTTAAACTTACAGAATGAGGGAAATTCGGATTCGCACCTCGCTATACGGTGCTGGGCTGGTGCTTCCGCCCTCTGACGTCCGCCCGAGACGCAGCCCTGAACGCCGCTGCCGTTGCTGCCTTGCCGGTTGCCCCCGTTGGCGACCACACACTCCCGGATGGCGGCTTCAGCGGCAGCTCGCGGTTGCTGAGTGCCCTTGCCTGTCACCGGCGGCCGGCCGCCGCTACTTGCTCGCTAGGGTTCAGCCGTTTGGGGAGAAAACGAGAAGCAGGAGTGCTGCTACCTGTGCGGGAGACGGGAGAGGAGGCGCGTTTTTTTTTTCTTGCCACAGGGGGATGGTGTCCTGCACTCCTGCGGCCTGGGCCTCATTGGGTCTTGAGTAATGCTCTCTAGTGGACGTTTTGCGACGTGTCGGACCGCAAGTGGGCCGGTCAGGTGCGGTGGCCCGCACGTACCCCCAACCCACCGCACGCCTCCTCCTTCCACCTTCGTCATTTTCGCCTGCCTCCTTCCACTCCCTCCTCACTCTCTCTCTCCTGCACCCACACACCTCCTCCGACCACCAGGCCGCTACCCACGCCTCCTTCCGCCATGCCTCCTCGATGCTCCCGGCCACCGGCTTGTCGGCGGCGAGCTCCTCCCCCTCTCCCACGCCGCTAGGCCTCCCCCCACTCCGCTAGGGTTTCATCCCGTTCGTCGGCCAGGGCGGCGGCGACATTTTTGGATGGCGGAGGACGCGGATCTGCCGGATCCGGCGGCGGAGGCGGTCGCGGACCCGACACCGTCACCTCCGTCTCCCTCCCCTCCGGTGGCGACATTTCTCGACGGCGGTGGCCTCGGATCCGCCCGATCCGGAGCGGACCGGGCACCATCACCTCCTCCTCCCTCACGTCTGGCAGCCATGGCGGACGTCGAGGGCGGGGCAACGACGGCCCCGGTGGCGGATTCCCTGCCACGGGCGCGCGGCTGCCCTCGCCTGCGCGTCCTCCCGCCTCACCGACGGTGAGCCCACCTCTCTTCTCGTCCCTGCCGTCGTCTCTCCCCATCCCCGGCAGCGTGGGGCGGCCGCGGATTCGCGATGTTTCATTGTTTTGATTGCCAATGTTTCATGCTCATATGATGAGTTGTTTCTCTGATTTTTGTCCCCTCCCCTCTCCCCCTCTGAGATCCAAATGTTTCTCTGATGATGCCTGTCGCGGTGTTTCAGTGTTTTGTTGTCCAATGTTTCGAGCGCATATGATGAGATGTTTCTCTGATGTGCCCCCTCCCTCTTCCCTCCTCCGGGTCCAATGTTTCTCTGATGATGCCGCGGTGTTTTAGTGTTCCGTTGCTCAATGTTTCGAGCGCATATGATGAGATGTTTCTCTGATGTGCCCCCTCCCTCTCCCTTATTCGGGTCCAATGTTTCTCTGATGATGCCGCAGTGTTTCCGTGTTTTCATTGCAAATGTTTCGTGCACATATGATGAGATGTTTCTCTGATGTGCCCTCCTCTCCCCCCCACTGGGATCCAATGTTTCTCTGATGATGTCGCGCGGTGTTTCAGTGTTTCGTTGCCAATGTTTCGAGCACATATGATGAGATGTTTCTCTGATGTGGTGTCCTCATCCCCCCTCCGGGTCCAATGCTTCTCTGGTGATGCCGCGGTGTTTCAGTGGTTTCATTGCCAATGTTTCTCATTCGCTCTTCTCGTGTTTCATTTGTGTTTTTTTGGTGTTTCATTTTTTTGTTTCATAGAGCGGGCGAGGGTCTGGTGAGACTCCGGCGAGGGTCCGGCGAGGCAGGGCGGGGTGCTTGGTTGACGAGCTGGTGGCGGAGGCCGAGCGGAGGGTTGGCGAGGGGCGGCATGTGTGGGGCAGCGGGGCATACGCGTGTGTGTGTGCGCGCGCGGGGTGCGGCTGGGCGCCTCGGGATGATGGGTCGGGCCCTGCTAGCGACGGACGTTCTATCATAGAACGTTCGTTCGCTAGCAGTTCCCTTGGGTCTTCGGGTGGGGAGGAAAAGAGAAAAACGTGTAGAAGTATGTAACTTTGGGCTGATTTGCTGTACTGGTATTTAGTTTTGTTAATTTTTTTTGTAGTGACCCATTAAGAGTATAGATAGATGAAACTACCGTGCACTGTTTCCAAAATCTGGATGTGTTGGAAACTGTGACATGAAACTCCCACTGATGATGGTCTTAAGATTAATCTCATTATTAATAACTGCTAAGGACAGTTCCAGAATAGGCTTAGGGAGACACCTTTTCGCTAACAGGTCTATGATTTTTTAAGATGACGACCCCTGTCCTAGCTTTCCATGAATACATGGCCAATTCAATCACCGACGCAGTGGAATCCGCCATCCACTATGGCAATCGAGCTAGAGGCCTTCGCCGCAACATGCTCCAGGGCCCTAAATAAATTCAAATGAAAATGTTGTCAACTACAAAGTTTTATAACTTTTTAAGAACTACAACTTTTAGTGTAGTAGTTTCTCCATCTGAGGTCATTTACAAACTTTAAATTTCAAATTTGACTAATTTAAACATAGTTTTCAATGACAAGATGATTTTAAATGAAAAAGTTGTCAACTATCGTCCTCTTCGCTTGGCTTATCAGCCACCGAAACAGTGTTTTTGTCTCACAGAAAAATAGCCAAAACAACATCAGTTGTGGCTTATCAGCCAAAAAATGGTCAAGCGAACATATCGTATAAAGTTTCATAACTTTTTGAGATCTACAACTTCATTTTAGTTGTTTTCCCATCCAAGGTTGTTTGGAAAACTAAAAAAATAGTGTCCAATTATTTTTAGTGACGGATTTTTTAAGAATCCGCTTGTAGAATTTCTACTGGTGGTTCACTTATAAAATTAGCCTCTAGAACTACTTGATTTCTAAATGTAGATTTCTTAAGAAATCGTCTATAGAAATAAGATTTCTACTGGTTGTTTTCATAAGGAATTCGTCTGTAGAAATACATGATTTCTAGTGGTGGATTTTTTTTTTAAGAAAAATCGTATGTAGAAATCAATTTTCAATGGTGGTTTGGAACCATTTAATTTCTACTGACGTAGGTTAAGAGAAACCGCATGTACACACCAGTGCACATCACTGGCATAGAGCTATTATATACTCGTGAATGTTTAGTTTAACTAGTATGTTAGGGTTTTACATGAGTAGCTAGTTCTGTTCACCATGATTTATGTTCTAAAATTAATCATAATAAACTTATTCAATTATCCAACAGATTGTAGGTACCAGGTCCGTCGCTCGTGTCATCACAAAGACCGAAATACCTCGTACATCCAATAATTATCCAACAGATTGTAGCTACCACTACCAGGTCTGACTCCTTGTACCAGATTTTCGTCGCGTGTGATCGTGCCATGTGAACGACGAACACCCCTTCGCAATTAGCACCTGGCACCTTGGGAAAACAAGCACATCCACCATGTGAACTAGTACACCGTATACCGTACTACTCTGTACTGGGTCAACTAGGATCTGTCTTGTATACATACGCGATTCACGCATTGACTAACTTCAATTTACTTTCTTTTTCCTACGAACCTCGAGAACCTTAACCTCGTCATAGCTGGTTGTATTTTGTACGTGTTCCTTCCGACCTCGTACATGCAGCGCGTAGGAGGTGCGATGCCCTCGTTGGCCGGCCACCTCGAGATCGAGCAGCACACTCCCGATTGGAAGCAACCCAGAAACAAAATCAAACCAAACCCCCAAAACAGAGAGAGAGAATGAGCAAAATCTGCACTTTATCTTCCTAGATCGCCTTCACAATCCCGTGAAAGGTCGGCAAGCGCTATCTCATGATCCTGGCGTCCATTTTTCTATCGTTTTCCACCCGGCCGGCCCATCCCTTCTTTTTTTTTTAAGAATTACACAGTTACAACGTAGACACTCAAACACGCACGCACACTCACCCTATGAATACACGTACGTAAACCCTACCTTTATGAGCACAAACCCTACCCCTATGAGCACCTCCGAAGAACTGAGCCGACAGATATCTCAAGCTTCACGAAGTCACCACAGGCGCCTCATTGTCGACGGAAACGTCGCCTACCACTGAAAGCGTAGCGTCGGAAAATCCCTTCTTCTTTTTTTAGAATTACACAGTTACAACGCAGACACTCAAACACGCACGCACACTCACCCCTATGAATACACGTACGCAAACCCTACCCCTATGAGCACAAACCCTACCCTTATGAGCACCTCCGAAGAACTGAGCCGACAGATATCTCAAGCTTCACGAAGTCACCACAGACGTCTCGCTGTCGACGCGGACGTCGCCTACCACTAAAAGCGTAGCGTCGGAAAATCCTGCCCCTATGAATACACGTACGCAAACGCAAACCCTACCCCTATGAGCACCTCCGAAGAACTGAGCCGACAGATATCTCAAGCTTCACGAAGTCACCACAGGCGTCTCGCTGTCGACGCGGACGTTGTCTACCACTAAAAGCGTAGCACCGGACACTCAAACACGCACGCACACTCACCCCTATGAATACACGTACGCAAACCCTACCCCTATGAGCACAAACCCTACCCTTATGAGCACCTCCGAAGAACTGAGCCGACAGATATCTCAAGCTTCACGAAGTCACCACAGACGTCTCGCTGTCGACGCGGACGTCGCCTACCACTAAAAGCGTAGCGCCGGAAAATCCTGCCCCTATGAATACACGTACGCAAACGCAAACCCTACCCCTATGAGCACCTCCGAAGAACTGAGCCAACAGATATCTCAAGCTTCACGAAGTCACCACAGGCGTCTCGCTGTCGACGCGGACGTTGTCTACCACTAAAAGCGTAGCACCGGAAAATCCTGGAATAAATTCAGGAAACCATAGTTTGAAGACGTCGAATCCTGGAATAAATTCAGGAAATCATAGTTTGAAATTCGCTCTCACGGGGAATCGAACTCAGGACCTGTAGGGTCCGCTCGAGTGACTTAGCCAACCAGACTAAGCATCCTTTGCCTATCCCTCCCTTATGTTGTTGAAAGCCTAAAGCTAACGGTGTGTAATGTGTGTCGTCGTCGACCTTCCACCAGCACGCTGCACCGATGGGGCCGTGGGGCCAGGCCCTTTCTACAACTGCCGTTGGTGAAGCGGTCGCGGGAGCAAAACAGCGGTGGCAAAAGGCCCACCTCGTCGATGGGTCCCGCCGGCGCGGTGTGGGTGGGCCGTGGCCTGTGGCCACGTCCACATTGCGTGCACGATGGTGATGGGCTGATGGCGCCGCACGATCGCCGTCCCTCTCCCTCGTGCGTGGACGGACCACATATCCGTGGCGAGATCCACATATCCCGTTCCGGATTCGACCTCACCCGTCCTTCATCTTTACCCGTCGTCTGTCAGTTGTGGATGATAGACTGTGCTTGCATTCAGAGCGGCATATCATCTCATCATCTACTACAGTAGTAGTATAGGTTATCTATCTATCTATCTATCTATCTATCCTCATCGTCGGCACATGGATCGCAGTCTTTATAACTGTGCAATTTATTAGTAGTCGCTGCGGTTCATGCAAAAAGCGAATGGTACTATGCACTCTGCATATAGTATGTGTGTAACCAGCATGATCACACGCCGATGAACATAGGCAGCCGCAAACTGAACTTTTTCCTTTTTCCATTACAAGGAAATGAGGAAATGATCGGTTGGTGGCTTCGTTTTGGACGCCACGGGTGTGGCGGAACTGCCTTGGCCTTTGTTTGCTCAGAAAATCCCTTCATTGTCATTGAAACTTATAATGATCCCTTCATTGCCATCAGAAAATATGTCTTCTCTTTACTGTCATCCGTTTAGATTTTTCTTCCCTTCATTGCCAGTACCGTCAATTTTATCGTAACAGAGTTGCTTCTGGGCAACGGGCACTGGCGGCTCCTGACGTCGTCGCTCGACCACGCACGCGTCTTGCTCCGGCCGGGATCCGCTCCAAGGACACGATCGACCAGCGAGCGCATGTGGCCGAGGTGCCGATCCATCCCGACGTCTGGTCCAGCGGGCACCGTGCGACGAACGAGGCACGACGCACCGGCGCCGGCGCTCGGCACTTGTGGCGGACTGGCGCGTGTCGTCGCCCAGCCTGATGTCTATGCGCGCTCCCTTGCATGAGATGTCGAGTGAGGCAGCGGCGCATGATACGGTAAGAGCATTTGCCAGTATATCCCCCGGCCCTCTGCTCCCAGTCCCCAAAATCCACTACCCAGAAACAGAGGCAAGCCACTCCTTGTCCTTGGACTGTCTTGCGGTCACGATGGAGCACAGTGCACAGAACTGTCCATGGTGCCGTTGCGCTGGATGGATGGGGCCGACGACCGGGAGGATTGCCCGGATAAGTTCTGCAGTGACTCGGGGTTGGTGCCGCAGCACGTGGACGGAGCTGCTGTTAAGGTTCATCACGCAGCGCTTCGTCAGTGCCCACCGCGAGGAATAGCGAGTTCGTCTCGGCTACCGAGAGAGGCGTCGTTCTGGCACTGGCAAGTTCTGCAGTGACTCGTGAAGGACCGAGAACGGCGACCAGAGGGGGGGGTGAATGGGAGCCTCAAATTTCACTCGGAAATATTCGGGCCACTCTTCCCAAAAACAACCCCAGCAAGAAAGCTTACTCCACCAGCAAGATCACGACCCTAGAGAGGGTGGATACCTTTGGCGAAGACCAAGAGGTACAACGGATCTTCCGGAAAGCAAGAACTCAAACCGTGACACCGATAGTGAGGCTCTCAAACCCTATGGAGAAGAGAAGAGAGCTCTCCCAAAACTACTTATGAGAACTAGTCTCAAAAGTGTTTCATCAAGTTCCCTGCGTGATTACGAAACCAACGCAACAAACAGAACTCAATTCGGAGTCCGGAAGAGGGAGAAACGGCCAAAACAGCGACGAAGAAAATCCTGAAAATCCTTGCTGGAAGGCCGACGGACGCTGGCGTTGGACGGTCCGTCGCCAGAGTCCGACGCACCCAGAAAAATCAGCCCCTACTGGAAGGGCGACGGACGCTGGCGTAGGACAGTCCGTCGCCAGAGTCCGACGCACCCAGAAAAATCAGCCCCTACTGGAAGGGCGACAGACGCTGGCGTAGGACGCTGACTGAGGGCGACGGACGCTGGCGTAGGACGGTCCGTCGCCAGAGTCCGACGCCAAAAACGAAAAACGACGACCAGCGAGGCGACGGACGCTGACGTCAGCACGCCCCAGCGTCCGACGCAAAACCCTCGGAGCGTCCGACGCTCCCGAAAACTGCACAGTGAACCCGAAAATCGAGAAATCTCCTCCAAATCTTCCCAAAACTCAACCAAATGAACTCCAACTGCAACCAAACTTTGTAGGCATGATCCTTGTACAGTTGGGGAGCTAATCCTAAGAAATCATCGCTCAATTTGGTGAGAAATAAAGGGAAACGAGGATTTGGGGAGAAGGGGCAAGAACGAAGAACACCGCAAAGAAATCGCCCGATCTACGCACTTGTGAGGTTTGAGGGGAATTCCTTCGGTGCAAAGATGCTCCTCACGAATACGAGCAACTTGGTTCAAACGGATTTGCAAGAGCTACTCCCTACAAAGAGAAATCATCTCGGGAAAAAGAGGGAGCAAAAACAAAACGCGAAGAACACAAGCAAAACGGGGACACGATCAAGAAATCGAAGCCACCATGGCTTACGGAGGTTATGGCCTCCGATTCCTCACAACAAACTCGAGTTCTTACAGAGGTTGGTGAAATCAACCTAGGGATCTCATGAACTAGAGAGAGGCTAGAGAGAGAGAGAGAGTTGGGGCAAATGATTAAGGTTCAAGAGATAGGATAAGGATACCCCTTCATCCTCTATTTATTAGAGGCTTTGGCTATTTCCCAAAGAACCCCCTAGATACAATGAGTGAACTACCTAGCCTAAGCATTGCAGTCCAAGCTCCGGTAAATATCTCCCTCGATTTGAATGGACGGTCCCGCTTCCTGCCGGGAGTTGCCGTCGCCTCGACGCAACCTCCAGGATTCCGCCACGTGCCATCCCCGCTTCCTCGGAAGCTCCGCCCAGGTTTTGAGGCCCAAACCCGCGAAACCCGCCACCGGTAGCTTTCGGCTCAACTACCGAACCCCGAGTTTTGCGGCCCAAACTCGGAAACCGACGCGGATGGTTTTGAGGCCCAAACCACCAAACCACTCGACGCGAGCCACCTTGTCTTCGCCCGGTCAGACTCCGAGTCCCCTGAGCCTCCACTCGACTCGCGCGTCCACCGTCTTGACTTGGTCGACTCGGTCTACCTCCATGTCTTCTCGCACTCGCCGGTGCCAAGTACTAGCCACCACAGCTAGTCCGCCGGCGCCCATGGTCCCTCAGTCCGAGCCCCGCTTCCGCCCTTCACCGCTCTCAGTCCATCGGCACGGCAAGCCTCTACTCGACCTTCTCCACACCATTGACCACTGTCACTAGGCATAGCACTTGCACACCACAAGCCGATAGACAGGCACACATTTGCTTTCGCAAAAAGGTTAGAAGTAGACGCTCAAACTGAAACACTCATGTGTTGGTCAATCGCTCATCATCAAAACTAAACATCATGGGCATATATCAACCATGTGTTCGCAACTCGCACTGGCATGCTCGTCGGTCTATCGATCTGACCTATGGCTTGACCGGCCGCCGATCGAGTGCGTTGGTTGGCACAGTTGGAGTTGTCCGGCGGTCACTGCATCAACGTGGACTACAAACCCATCAGATGAGCGGTCACGACTCACGACACACGTGAGCTGCAAGCGCTGGGTAACCAGCGACGGCGAGAGAGGACTGAGGAGACAGACAACGACGCATGGTCGTGGTGCACATGCATGCGGCGAGCGAAGAGAGACGAGGCGCGCGGCCGGCGGTCACTGCATGCATGGCAGCATGGGGCACGAAGGAAACGAGGTGGCCTCGTGTGTTTTAACGGTGTGCTGGCGTGCATTAATATAACTTTTGATGGCGATGAAGGAATTTTCTCTTGTTTGCCATACGGTCACGGTCACACACATCGACCAACGACGGGATGGTCCAATTATTGGGGGCATCGGGAGCTCAGAGCTAAACGACGCCTTGCCCTCGCTGCCTCCTCGGATTGGAACAAGAAACGAACCCACATGCTGGAAGGAGACAGGGACCCACCATTTCACAACAATACTAGTTGTAGGTACGGAGTACAATACAATGCAATGCAATTGAGAAGGTACTAAAAACTAGCAGCACGTAGGAACGTACTACTACTACTACTACTACTAACAGTACAAAGGAGTCCAGTACAAGACTAGTCGTCGTCAATCTGATTTCTGCGCACCCAACAGCTTGTACCGACGACGAAAGGAAGCAGCCAAAACTTGAGGCATGGATTTCACAAACAATCCTTGTGCACCACCGTACCACTGCTGCTAGTACGAGTATAGTAGTATTACACGGAACACAAAATACCGGGCACGCCGCCAGCCATCGACGAACAACACAGAGTAGTTAGCATCGACATGACAAAGACAAGAATACCAGTAGGTAGACCACGAAACTGGCTGATGCGGCAGCCTGATGAGGCTGATACTGAGCGCAGGAGGCAGGAGCAAAAGTAGTCCCGGCATCCCAACCAAATAGTCACAGGACCTTGATGGCCCCTGCCGCGGCACCGCAGCCGCACCGAGCAGGGGGCGCGATGCTGAGGTCCAGGCAGTTGGCTGTTTCCATGGAGAGCGATGCCCCCGCGTGAACGGGAACATTTGGATCCTTGTTCATGAAATAGTAATAATCAGTTAGTTGATTAACCTGCAGGAAGAGATCACTTGTCAGTTCTGCTCAGACTGCAACGTTTTACTCCTACTAGTCTACTACTACTACATGAAGATGTACCCTGCTTGCCAGTGTAATTAATGAAGGGGATGTTAGTTAACAAGTATTATTACCTGCATGTTATTGCCTACTAAAATCTCCCCGAAGCCTGATCTGTAGCTTGGTATCTGAGGTGAGGTTCAAAATTCACTGTTCAGCTCTTGGGTTTCCAATCTTCTTCTATCTATGTATACAAAGAATTGAGGAATATATATTGACTGAATCTGCATATATTAATTACCGGCACATCGCCACGGTCGGTATGAATTATCTCCTGCGTAGGAGCCGGCTTGGTAGCAATGATCTGAGGGCTTGGCAACTGAAATATGATCCAAACAAAAAGGGAGAAATTAAAGAGGATTGATTAGCATCCAAGATCTAGCTAGGTATTTGACAGCCATTGGAATCGTTATTATTGTATCAGAGATTGCAGAGTGCTCACCTGATCGCCGTTGAACTTGTAGTCAGCGTCAGCGATGCCGACGTCGAAGAGGCTCGCCCGGCGCTTCTTCTTGCCGGGGTTGGTCTGCCGGAGGAAGTACTTCTGGGCGTGGCTGGCCACCTGCGTCGCCGTCCTGGTGGTGACGAAGCCCTTGGAGATGCCCCTCCAGTCCCCCTTGCCCAGATTCCTTAGGCCGTCCAGGAATTTCCTGTGCTCCTCCTCGGTCCATGGAATTCCTGCGCCGATTTCAACAACCAAACAATACATACACACCGGATCAATTCACAGTAGTATTTCTGGATTGCAAGAGCTGGCTGGCGTTGACTCGCACGCACGTAGATACTAGCTCCTTCCTGTCGATCTGTCTGTCGTTTTTGTGTTATAATTTATAAAGGCCTGGGCCCTGGGGATATGATGAATCTTTACTGGAGCAATCGTTTTTCTTGATTCCAAGTAAAAGGACAACATTTTTCGTTGAGGAATCCGAATCCATCCATCCATCCATCCGGGGATTATTAGAAAGCAATCGATCGAATCCAGGAGACCGAGAGAAGGAGAAGAAAAGAAAAAAGCTCACCTTTCTTCCTCTCGTGGGCCTTGCGGCGGCGGCGCTTCTGCTGGCCGGACGCCAGCTCAGCGTCGTCGGAGGCGTACCCCTTGGCGTCTCCGGCCTCCTCCGGCGACAGCAGCGGGTTGATGGTGAGGTCAGGCATGCTGGAACTCTTCTTGAGGAACTCCTCCGGTTCCCCGCGGACGACCCGCCGGCGGACATCCACGCCGAACAGCCTGAGGACCACCGGCATCATCGTCTCCCTCCGCTGCTCCTCCTCCGGCCGGTCGATGTCCATGTCCATTTCCATTCTCTTTCCCTCCCCTGCTCCGCCTGCGGCTGTCGTCCGCTGCCTCGTCGCTGCTGACAGTGCAGTGCCTGCCTTTGGATTGGATGTCGTCGTGCTTTTGGAGGCTACTGCGGCACAAGAGGCCAATTAAGCAGGAGATGAGTGGCTGCTGCCTGCTGCCCCCGTTGGGGGCCTTACTTCTTCGGCCTGGTTATATTTATACCCCCGGTCTCTGTGTTTTTTTTCTTCTTCTTGAGGAAATCGTTATGTTTTGAAAGGTTTTAACGGTTTTTTTTTATACAAGTAGGAGTATGTTTTTTGAGCGAATTCGATTGGTCAAAATTATGGTTGACCGATGCAACCGAAGGAAGATTTCTTGGAAAAACACGGATATGATATGATGGTTTGGCCCAGCTCCAGCTAGTACATCGGTAATATAATAAAATAATATAAGATTTAATAACCGATTGTGTGACGTCAGCAGTCACCTCAAAAACATCTCGTATTGTTCTTTTTTGCTGTGACCAAAATTGCCAACAAAAATACCAGTGGTCAGTGCATCCGACTGCCTTTTCATAAATATCGATACCCTCGTTCGTTCGTAACTTAACCCGTATCATTCCACGTTGTTCATGAACCTGTCGACGTCTGCGTGACTAGACTACTGACAGGGCTGAGACGTGGAGAAACTTGGCAGTTGACAAGATTTTTATCGGTCTCGATGATCATCAGGTACCTGCTGGAGCCTGGGAGAGGTGCAGTTTAATTTAGGTGTGCAGAAGCAGAAGACCAGAAAAGTTCATCATTGTCCCCAGCGCTGAGATTTGGAGGCAATTACGTGCAGGTTTCCACTCACTTGCACACAGAAGCACACACAGATCCGACCACCACCAGCTGATTCAGTTCATCACGGCAGTATCAACATCATCATATGTATATATCATGATTAACTCATGAACAATTTCCTCGCACTGGACTCTTGTACAGTACGCTACACGCACGCACCATGCATGCATCTGCAGCTCGATCAGTTCCATCCCTTCTCAGTAAGTTCCACCGTGTTCCGATCTATTAATTCTCTATTTATATCAGCCAAGAAAGAAAACGCGCGGTGATTGATCCACTCTGGGTCACAAGTCGGTCAGTACTAATAAGTTTTCGTCGAGGAGAGAACGATTGAGAAGCAAATTAAATAGCCTTTTGACCGGCCGGGCGGCCGGAGTTGGCACGCACAGCACGTAGAAAGATGAGATGGGTGCCGTCCGACCGGCCCGTGGTAATTTCATTCACCCGCGCCGCGCGTAGATGGAATTTCGCCCGCCCGCCCGCCCGCCTGCACGCACATGCATACAGAGCACAACGCAAGGCAACCGCACGCTGCCTCTCGATCGATCGCGCGCGCGCGTTTCAACCGGCAGCAGAGCAGTCACCACGCGCGCGCGCCGTGGGTGCTCGATCTATACGTACATGTCCGTCCGTGCTCGCATTGGCGTACCGGAGCCGGCCGGACGGACGTACGGACGCACGCACGCACGGCGGAGGATTGCAGGCCTGACGCCCGGCATTTCCATTTCTATTTACGCCCGGCATTTCTCTTTCTATCTGACCCAATCCAACGGCCTGCTAGCAGAAAGCAGGCAGGTATACGAGTGCGCTATTACATGGTCTATCTATTACTGTAACAGACGTACGTACAAATTAAGATATCTTCGTCCGGACGCCGCTCGCGGGGCCGGCATCGCGGCACGCGCTTTCGCCGGCCAAAGCCTAAAATAATAACTGCCGGCACCTACGATCGGGGTTTCAAATTATATAATACATTTTTGCTTTTCTATCTAATTAACTTGCTTTTGCTATCTGTTTAGATATATCTACATGCAAAATACAAGGCTACTTAAAAAATAATAATTTAAAATGGTCTAAGAGAGTATCTTATCATCTACGGAGTAGGAGTACTGCTCCTAGACTAGAATGAGCCAGGCCAGCCGGTAATCAACTAGCCGATGCCGTGGGAAATGTGTCGAATATGTGTACAGTTTTGATTACGTTGGACTTGAGTTATATTAGGGGCTAGGATAGAGTTGGAGTCGAGCTCTGTATCCTAAGGGGTCATAAATATGAGGCAACCCCTATAGTAACCATGAGACGACTTGGCGGCTGGTTAGGGTGGCGGCGAGGCCGCGAGATCGCCCGGATGCCGGTGTAGCTGTTGTTTATGGGGAGGAGCGTCCGTAGTCATTGCCCCGAGGATTAAGCACATCGCTGAACCTCGTTAAAAAACATCGTGTCTCGGTGTCTTTCTCGTTTGCGTATCGTCTTCTATGGTGGCTATGTTTCCGAATTTGTCGGTTAGTAGTTTTATTTGGGTCTGAAATTAATCGAGCACTCTAACATATGCATTGGACTAGTGAGTATCTCCAACGATTCGAATCGACATGGATCATCGCGTCCCTCGATACGTATGCGTTTGCGTGCCTACGACCGGACCGGACCGGGAACACATCGCGTTAATTTGGTACTACCCTGGGGCCTGGGCTACCTGCTGCTGCTGCTGATGCATGCGCCTGCGCATTGCATTGGCCGGAGTCGTCGGAGGCTCCAAAGGGGAACACGGGTCGAGATCGAGACGCCGATTGGCAGAGCACGTCTAGTTTCCGCCTCCGATCGACGACGTCTTTGTCCTCGTCTCCCTTGTTCACGACAGCACCGGCCGGCGCCTAGCTATCTACGCATACCTTCATCACTAATGAAAGGATACGATAAGTAGTACAGGTTCGTTCGTGCCTGGACGGCTGATTCCTTCGAGACGCCACGTCCCTGTTATTACCGCTTCCTGATAATTGCTAATTACCTGTCGCAAGCAAATCGCTTTTGTGTTCTATGTTGTGCACTAAATTCATATAATATATATAAGGGCGTATATATACTGAGATTAGCAGTGGGTTGTCAGTATCTGTTTACTCTGACTGAGCTTGATGATGATGACCTGGGTACCATACTTGACTGCGATAGTAAAAATAACTGCTCGCCTCGTTCGTTCGCCTAGAAATGCATGATGCGGAGTGGTAAATAAAAGTACGAGAGGACGAAAGCCGATAACCGTTTGGGTGACGCAATTGGCCGCGCGCGTCGAATGATACACTAGACCGGATGCTGATTATACTTCGAAACCTTTCTATCTGCATGCGGAGCTGGTTTACCGGCCAAGTGTATATATGCTCACTACTGTTAGTCTTGCATTTGTTTGTTACTTTTAGAGCAAGAGCTTCTAGATGCATGGCTAGGCCGGCGTTGCTTGTTAAAGCACTACAACCTCTTGTGGGTGCTCCAGGAAGTTTGTACCCACACCAAAATTCTATTAATTATTAAGAACTCTCATGCATGCTACAGACTTGTGCTCTCTCTTGCTTTGAAAAGAGAATAGGGTTTGGTGAAACCCAAGCTTGGTGGTTTCGTTTAACAACATGGAGTAGGCCAGCCTTTAATTTGTGGTGAACCAAACCACGAGGTAAACACATCTTATCCTTGTGTTCTTGCTGTTTTTTATGCTCTACTTGTGATGTTTGTGTTTGTGATTTTAGGGTTTTTGCTCTCAGATCTACTTATACAAGAGCTTCCAACCTTGTAGAAGTGGTGGAATAGGGCCTAACTACTACCAGGAAAACTAGTACTTCACTCCATCTACTTTTCTTTTACCGGAATTTGAATTGTGTTTTTGAGTTGCTCTCTTCCGCGGAAGTACCGCAATTGTCCTTAGAACTTCATCGTCGTGGAAGTTTTGTGCACAAGTGTGGAATTGTCGTGCCTATATTAATGTTTGCATTATACAGGCCTATTCACCCTTATAGGCTTCCCTGATCCTTTTCAATTTAGTCCTTGAACTTGGCCATCGTCTTTGGCTCTAAGAATGAATATACATTACTACAAATTCGAACATCACTATCGGTTCATCACTGCCGGTTTTGTTTGGGCCGGCAGTGATGAACCTTCACTGTCGGGTTGGGGCTGAACCGCTAGTGAAGCTCCTTGAAGAACCGGAAACGGCGACCAGAGGGGGGGGGGGTGAATGAGAGCCAAATAAAAATTCCTTTTGGAAGATCTTGACCCTTGTCCCAAGCACGACCTAAAACACGAACTAGGCTCACGACCCACAAGTGGGTGGATGTTCTAGGAGATGTCCTAGGAACACAGCGGAGCTAGCCAAAAACCCGGGAAAACAAACCGCGAAACAAACGGAGAAAACAACAAACCACAGGAGGCTCCGGACGACCTTGGTCAAGACCACCGGACTAATGGAAGTGGTCCGGTGCCTTTGGTCTGGTGCACAGCAAGGCACCACCGGACTAGTCCGATGCCTCCTTTGAGAAGTCCGACGCCTGCCCAGAAAACATGCAGTAAGTGCCTAGGCTCCGGACACCTAGTCCGATGCTTACCGTCAGACTATAGGAAGTGGTCTAGTGCACACACTCGCCACAGAGCAAAAGAGAACAGCAAGGTCCTTGGCTTCGGACCACTCGTCCGGTGCTCACCGTCGGACCAACGGCTCTGGTCCGACGCTCTGAACAGTCAGACAGCCTCCCGGGACTTGACCACCGGACCAGTGGCCTATGGTCCAGAGCCTAGTCAGAGTGGTCCGGAGGTTAGTCCGAAGCTCACGCTTAGAAAACTGTTTTTCGCGAAAACGAACTTCTCTCCACCAAATCTTTCCAAAACTCAACCAAATGATCACCAACGGCAACCAAACTTTGTAGGCATGATCCTAGTGCAGTTGGAGAGCTATCCCGAAGAAATCATCGCTCAATTTGAAGAGGATAAACAGGAACACTCGGATTTGGGGGAGAAAAGAGCAAAACAAAGAACGCCACAAAGAAATCGCCCGATCTACGCACTCGTGAGGTTTAAGGGGAAAACCTTCGGTGCAAAGAAGCTCCTCACGATTACGATCAACTTGGTTCAAGTCGATTTTGCAAAGCTACTCTCAACAAAGAGAAATCATCTCGGAAAAAAGAGAGAGCAAAAGCAAAACGGGAAGAACACAAGCAAACCGGAGACACAATCACGAAATCGAAGCCACCATGACTTACGGAGGTTACGGCCTCTGATTCCTCGCAACAATCACAAGTTCTTACACCGGTGACACGGTGGATCTCAAGCAAGAAGCTAGAGAAGGGAAAACCTAGGAATAGGTGGGAGAAAGAGTAATGCAAGAGATGGGATGAGGGATACCCCTTCATCCCCTACTTAACGAGGCTTTGGCTATTTCCCAAAGACCCCCCTAGATACAAGACCGAATTACCTAGCCCTGAGACATTGTAATCCAAGTCGGTAACTCTCAGCCACTCATTTGAATGGACGGCCCCGCTTTCTATCGGGAGTTGCCGTCGCCTCGACGCAACCTCCAGAATTCCGCCACGTGCCATCCCCGCTTCCTCGGAAGCTCCGCCTAGGTTTTGAGGCCCAAACCCAGGAAACCCGCCACCGGTAGCTTTGGGCTCAACTACCGAACCCCGAGTTTTGCGGCCCAAACTCGGAAACCGACGCGGATGGTTTTGAGGCCCAAACCACCAAACCACTCGACGCGAGCCACCTTGTCTTCGCCCGATCGGACTCCGAGTCCCCTGAGCCTCCGCTCGACTCGCGCGTCCACCGTCTTGACTCGGTCGACTCGGTCTACCTCCATGTCTTCTCGCACTCGCCGGTGCCAGGTACTAGCCACCACAGCTAGTACGCCGGCGCACATGGTCCCTCAGTCCGAGCCCCGCTTCCGCCCTTCACCGCTCTCAGTCCATCGACACGGAAAGCCTCTACTCGACCTTCTCCACGCCATTGACCACTGTCACTAGGCATAACACCTGCACACCACAAGCCGATAGACAAGCACATGTTTCTACTTTCGCGGAGGTTAGGATAAGACACTCAAACTGAAACACTCACGTGTTGGACGATCACTCATCATCAAAGCTGAACATACATGAGTACTTATCCACCATGTGTTCGCACTCCTCATCACTATCGGTTCGTGGCTGGAACCGACAGTGATAACCTGGACACTTTCACTGCCGGTTCAAGCCACGAACCGGCAGTGATGAGTGACGGCCCATCACTGCCGGTTTTGTTTGGGCCGACAGTGATAAACCTTCACTGCTTGGGGCCGAACCGGCAGTGAAGCTCCTCGTCACTGCCGGTTCGTGGCTGGAACCGTCAGTGATAACCTGGACACTTTCACTGCCCGTTCAAGCCACGAACTGGCAGTGATGAGGACCTTCACTGCCGGTTCGTGGTTTGAACCGCATGTGATATACATGTACACTTAATTTTTTTGATTTTTATAAACCACTTTGGATGGAAAAACTTTCTACATGAAAGTTGTAAATCTCGAAAAGTTATGAAACTTTGTAGTTACCAAAATTTTCATTTGAAATCATCTTGTCATCGAAAAATACGTTCGAATTTGTCAATTTTGAAATTCAAAATTTTGTAAACCACCTCGGATGAAAAAACTTGCTACATGAAAGTTGTAGATCTAGAAAAGTTATAAAACTTTGTAGTTTACAACGTTTTCATTTGAATTCGTTTAGTGGCTCAAACAATCAATTTACACTCGGTTTAGTATATAATGAGGTGAACTAAAAATGAAAAATACGTTCGAATTTGTTAATTTTGAAATTCAAAATTTTGTAAACCATCTCAGATGAAAAAACTTGCTACATGAAAGTTGTAGATCTAGAAAAGTTATAAAACTTTGTAGTTTACAACGTTTTCATTTGAATTCGTTTAGTGGCTCAAACAATCAATTTACACTCGGTTTAGTATATAATGAGGTGAACTAAAACCGAATCTAGACACAAGTGAGTCATGCATGGGTGAAGTGGTAGAGGAGAGATCACGCGAGGCTATGCGCGACTTGAGACGGAGACGGGCGGACGATTACTAGTGGGTTTGCCCCACAATTTAAATCTTTTTTTTTCTATTTTAAAAACGCGATTTTTTCTGGACATCCATCAGTGCCGGTTCGTAACGAATCGACAGTGATGTGCCCCCTCCCATGACTGCCTATTTAGTTATGCTGGTTCAAAATCCGACAGTGATGGTGGGTTACAAACCGACATTGATGTTCATTTATGTACTAGTGATAGCCAACATATTTATTACCATTCAATTGAAAAGCAAGGTGGATGCTGCCTGGGTGATACCTCGGGCAAATTGGATTCATGACGGTTTTCTTGCGCAATCCTAGCTTAATTTGTCATTTGTAGCGCAACGAAGTTGTGCTAGATGCCTTGATCACTTCAATGACATATGGTCTCTAAACCTTTCCACGCGCAACTTAAGTTACCCAGCTCGGCCATAGCGTAAAAGGACCTAAAGCAACAACCTAAATTAGAAAAGGCTAGTGCATCAGGCTTACCCATCTTGCAATATAATTATAATTATAAAAACTAGAATAATGCTAACAACCTATTCTTGTATGTAAGTTACATGTCTTTTTGGTATTTAAGTTTCATCAAAGTTTAATGGATACTAAATATATTTATGTAACATTATATTGATGGAGAGAGATGAGGAAAGTAAGAGCTCTTCTACACCATTTTAAAAATATAGCTGTTTTGGAAACTAGGAGATGAAACTCCCACTAAGTATGGCCTAAGGAACTCCTAAATCTACAGTTTTGTATCTAAATTACTTACATAGGCTATGTAAAAAAACAAAATAACCTTTTAAATTGTCCATTTATATTATTATTGATATATATCATAAAAAGATAACTCAAGGTATGCATGTATGGTGTGTGCTACCATGCAGACCACATATACGCATTTAGGGAGGAGTGGCATATCGATTTCTATAATTTAGCAGTGACAGAAATGTTTCCTTAATTAATAAGTTACCTACGAATTACCATAATAATGTTAATATTATGTATTGATAAAAATATATTAAATTCCATGAAAGGTATTATTTTTTGAAACATTATAGTATTATTTGATCATTTAATTGTACTAACCCCGAAATAATCTTTTAGGAAATGTATACGTTTACTCATATTTTATATGGATTAGGATACCATGACTACGGGAGACATAACACCCTAGTGTGATTGTATTAATTAAGCAGTTAGTTAGGGACTAGAACCTGCACTATTAATAAAATCTAAAGAGGGACTCTAGAGTTTACATGTGCAACAAGCATTTGTGTTTCAACTTAACATGTGAAAAGGACAACTTCTCTTACAGATTGTAGTAGGTAAAACTGAAATTCATGATAGATGGGCTGCAATAACAACTCACATGGCTCAAGCCAATGCAAGATTCCAACAAAACACATGTTGAACACAAGAGAAGATCGATTGCAAAGAGAGGTAAAACTACAAATATAGGTTATGGTGTAAACACATGTAAAGTGATTGGAACTGAACTCTAGCGTAGTTAGATAAAGATTTATAGCCCACTATTTTTAAATATATATGATGTTTAAGATAAAGTAATCAACATAAAGATAAACTGAAAGACTTAATTAAATTTAAAAATAAATTAATGGAGTACAAAAATATCTATATGTACACCATGTTTAGAAAAAAATGAACAATTAAAGAGACAGCAGATACATTGTATACTCAACCAGAGGATATTAGGTTTTAACGTCAAAGACCTCAAAATTAGGATGAAGTTCATGTAGTCTAGTTTAACCAAATACCTTTTGTTATATGCTTGCGATATAAATCATTCGTAGTGTTAAGTTTTATAGCATGGTTTTAAAAAATATCACATCAGCTAAAAGATCCGTGGGATAATGAAATGAAATAAGACACACACCATCCTCTCTCTTCATATAATTTCTAATACACATTATGTTGACCTGTCATCTCATCAATTAATAGTATGAATAAAACTCCCACCACAACTAGCCTAATACAACAACTCTTCTTTAGATAGGATTATAGCCTCGCATTCACAAAGATTCATAATTATAAACAGAAAAACTAAAAATTATGGACTGCTAGTTTAGAGTATATATAGAAGGGCCTTGCAAAGATTGATGGAATAATATACTAGAGAAACTATTGCATTATTGAGATCAAAATCCTTGCTTGCTTACAAGATATTCTCTCTATTCTTCATTTTCCTTTCTTTGTCTTTTTAAAGGTCTAACTTACTTTTGTGGTCCACAAGACACATCTTTTAAGGCACTTTGTTATTTTTTTTTAAAAGGTTTAAGTCACCTTTATGATCTATGGGAAGCATAACTTTAAAAATCTCTTCCTTCTCTTATAAGGCGTGGGTCATAAAAGTCTAAGATTCTCGTAGAATAGCTAGCTAAATATTTTACAATGAGATAGCTCTTTTAAAACCAAATACTTTCACCTTTATGATCTATGTGAAGCATAACTTTACAAAATATCTTTCTTCTCTTGTAAGGCGTGGGTCACAAAAGTCTAAGATTCTCATAGAGTAGCTAGCTAAATATCTTACAATGAGATAGCTCGTTTAAAACCAAATACTTCGCTCATTGCCCCTATATATACATTACTCTCAACAGTATGTTTTCCCAGCTTCCTTAGAAGTTTAAACACAGCATGCTAGCCACAGTGCCGCACTTGCTTAGCCGCTCTATCGATCTCTAGTGCCTGTCTCGTTTCTTTTTTGCGTCTCTGACTCAGAGAGCGCTTGCTTCGCTCGCTCCTGACCCGTCCCTGGAGCGAGTTCGCCGATGGACCTCCTCTGGTGGCCGATCGGTGTCGGCTCCATCATCGTCCTTCTCATCGTCTTGCTACTGCTGATGATGTTTGAGAGCTACATGAAGCGTCGCGCTCACGGGGAGCTGATCCGCGTCGGAAGCTAAGAGCTGCGCGTCGTGTGGGCGAGCCGCCGACGCCGGGAGCTGCCCGCTGAGTCCTCGATCTGGTTCTTCGGTCCGGCTGGTGTGGCATGGACTCGACGCATGTGTGTGCGGGCGCATGCTAGCTAGCTTAGCTACAGTTGCTTTAATTGTATCTTTGGTCTGTTGTTCGTTGCGTATCGAGAGTATAGAGCAGTGTGTGATGATGTGCCTGTGAGATAAGTTTGCTGATCGATCGTCGCTATGGTGTCGTCTGGTTATTGGGGTCAGTAGGAATGTAATTACTATTGCATTAGCATGACCGTATGGTATTCTGTTGTAGCTAGCTATAGTAGTAAACGTGCAACAATTTCGTATGTTCCTCTTGTTCTGTTTCTTCCAAATGATCTGTTGCAAGTACTTGTATTTTTGTTTACTGATCGCATGCAAGTATGCAACGCGAGGGTGTTTCACGCGAACCAGCTGGTTGGCCGTCGTCTGAATCAGTTCTCTAGTAGAGATCGATCTAAGGTCGATCGGTGGCCCATGGCCGACCCGTCCGCTCTGTATTGTGTCCTCATCTCCTCTTCACAGCATCGTCACTTCTCCTTGTTTTGACCTGAGATGACTGATGTTGATCCATCGTCGTGAGGAAAAAGATGACTGAGTAAGAAAGTACGTTTACCGGTGATGTTATGCTTTGTCACTTAGATTCAGGTGCTCACTGGATGACGAGCTGGAGGCGCGTCCTCCTCCGTCGTCCGTCCGCGCGCGCTCCGAGGAGTGAATAATGCCCACTCTCCATGCTGCACGTACAGCCTGAACGCGATCACGGACATGGCGGCGTGCCGTGGGCAAGGGCGAATATATGGGGGTTTGTCGGGGTCAGCCGGTCTCGACGAAATTTATAAAATCCTAGGTAAATTACTGTTGAAACTTAAGAAAATCTACTAATAAAATTGACCCCGATGGCCCCAATAAAATTTCCGGCTAGATTCGCCACTGGCCGGCAAAACCGAATTTCATTACCATGACAACGAAATACGATGGAGCCATTCACATGATCACACAGGGAAAATATGAAGGAAACCAACTATCACTACTACCTGTCCATGCAAAAGAAACGCCAACAAAAGAAACCTCTAAGTTTAACCGGGTTTCATACAAGGCATAAAGCCCAGGTTAGCTTGCAAGTTTCAACTAACACAACAAAAAGACTCTCGGCTAGCATACGGAATTAACTGCTGCTCATTGGTAGAGCTAAGTTGCCCATCCATCTTTATGGAATGAAAGGGCCACCATCTTCACACAGATTCCGCTCCTCGTATCACCTGTTGTTTCAGCTCCTCCTTCAACACGGGGCTACCGCCTACCGGGTCGGGGTTCCACCAGTACCAGCCGGTTCTGCCGAGACGAGGGTTCACTTCGCGTCAGGGGCTCAGGGCTGGCACACTTGGGCTTGGCATGGACACGCTGAGATCGATTGATTGAGTTGCAGGCACCTACCTAGCTAGGTAAAGTGGAGTGATATCTTGGTTGCTAGCTAGGTAAAGTGTAACTTGGTACAATACGTACTAGTACCATAGTATGTATGTGTAAAGACATTAGACATAGAAGAGAAGGATTAGATTCTGAAGCTGCGACGATTCTTCGGTCGGTGAAGGTCAAAAAGTGCATGCATTGAGCTCCCCCCCGTCCTTCATTTCACTGCATTGTGTTGTGTACTGTGCTGGTGGTGTCCCACACGCAGGCCAGGGCGTCCTCGTTCGTAGGCTCGTAGCCGTGTGCCCGTGTCGACCAATGGCGCCCTCCACACGCCACTCAAATTTCCGAAGCAAGGCGGAACACCATTCTGGCGTTGCAATCCCTCCCTTCCGCTTCCGGCGTCTAGTCTCATCATCTCAGCTATGAGGATGGATCGGACGTAAAGAGGCGCGGCTCACGAGACAAAGAGATTATATTTCCCTGTCATGCAAATGCTTTGCCTTCATCGTTTTTTTTAAAAGAATAAGAATATAAAGTTTCAGATAGAGACAATGATACACAACTGATAAAAAGGTACAGACTAAAGCCACTAGGCTAACACTCCCATCTCTATGAGAAGTAAAAGAAAAGGTCCACCTTAGCTAGTGATATGAGCGCAACAAACAAAAGAAAGAACTAATCTTCAATACGATTATGGAGGAGCTTGCTGCCTCGCTCGCTGTGAGCCGATCAGCGAGAGAACCTGCGCCCGAGTGCCAACCTACTCTGGAGGTCGCCTCTCTGGAGATGGATGTATCGTTGACGGATATCCGCTCTCCAACGACCAGCAACGGTTGCTCTCTCCCCCTCGCCATCGCTAGTGCAGGAGCTGCCACATCTCACGCCGCCTCGAGTGGGACAACTCGACGTTGAAGAGGAGATCACGGTGGGCACGTGCACCACCGGCGACGTGACGCCCACGCCGCGTGAGGCTACACAACGTCTCGCAAGGTTCACTGAGGAGGTGCAGTGCAAGATAAGATCGCCTCTGATCGCCAGTTCTCCAAAGCAGAAGGTGATAACAAAGCGCCCTCTGCCAATAAGGAGTAGGCGGATTGCCGCTCAGCCGTTGTCACACATACCGACCTCCAGGCGGGGTGAGGTATTACTAAAGCAGATGATGGGCATTGCACCTCTGGTGGCACTAGTTTCTTCCGCGTCCAAGGGAACATATGACGACATTCTCAAAGAGAACTTGACGTCGAGCCAAATTGAAGCTCTGGATGAGTTATTCCCAGCGACCACCTGGGCGCCAGAGCACCTGATCGGCCTCAACTGGCACTTGGCCAGTGTTGGCACAAATTATAACCCACTTTTATATAACTAAAATGTTGCCAATGACCCAGGATCGAGGAGAAAACAATCATCACATGAGTACTATTTATTAAATAACAAGTTCCATATGTTCATGAATATTTTAATGCAGATATAAGGAAATGGAACAAAAGAGACCCACTATGGGCCCACCGGGTCTCTCCCTCAGCCATGATCCAGGAGAGATCTTTTCAGAATGATTATCAACCATCAGATCACCTTGTGTTTACTCCAAACGGCTCATAAGCATTGTACAAGGATCCATGGACCACACCAAAGAGATCAACATGACAAACACTCTAGAACGAGCAACCACTTCACATGACAGGTGGGACCAGCACCAGAATGGACGAGGTGGGCCAGGGGCCCACAGGGCCATTCGGTCGAACCTCCCCTGGGCCCATCTGCCCCCCACTCAGACCCTAACCAGTGGGGCCACACCCACAAGGCCAGGGGATGGTCCACTGGCCATAGGACCATTCGGCCGAATGGTCACTTTGGTCGGTTGGGTCCCTCTCAACCGCCACAACAAAGCACACATGTTGGAAATCCAATCCGTCCAGTCTAGGTGGTTGTATGGCGGTTTGATCCAAGGGAGGAGGATTGAAGCCTCTTAGATCGATGACGTGGCACTGGAGTAGCCCCTACTCCACCTCCCACTATAAATAGAGGCTTAGACCTCCCTCTCTAATCATGATGTAATCCATACAAGCCATTGTTTCTACCAAGTGGAAATTAGTCTAGTGGTGTTCTCTAGTGTGGGAGTTAGAGTTGAGTTGAGCTTTGCTCGGGCTTTCCGGAGTGTCTTCCCGGAGGATCTGGTATAAGCTCTTGTATCTTTTCCCCTTTTGTAAGACTTTACTTATTCAATATAATATTCCTTCCTTACTTTACTCAGTCTTTACTTTGTGCAATATTATACTTGCTATAGTATTGTTGTGGTTTATCTTGTCAATTAGTTGATATAAACTAGATTGAGATCCTTGTGGCCTTTCCTGTATGCGATCATCGCCTGTTATAGGGTGCTCTAGTTGTCGTATACACGATTAGAGTAGTAAGAATAGGTGTAAGCGTGGTGCTTATGCTTAATCTCACCTTTGGTTATCGCTTGTTGCACAGATTGTTTGTGGTAGCTAGCAAGAGGTGACAGCCTTGTCTAGTCTTTGTATTCCACCACGTGTTTATAGGCAAGTTCTTAAAAGATAAGGCCCCCGTAAGAAGAGGGCGCGCTCCGGTAGGAGTTTTGTCCTCCTACTGATCTATCCCCTCGCCTAGCATACTTGTATTGAGGAATCAATTGATGTTTGTTTCAGCTGAGTGCCATAGTTAAATCCACAAAGGCAGAGTTGGAATCACAGGAGTCCTTTGCTCTCTCGTTGTCCTCCCACATAGTTATACTCACTAGTCATCTCTTACTTATCTTTACCGGTTTGTTATATCATCACCTTCCTATCATTATATCAATTACCCCCTTACACTAGTTGGTACTGAATTGAGGTGATCTCTAGGATCTCTCTTCTATCATCATTTCTAGCTTGCTTTCCTTTGGGAGAATATAAATACGATACCCCGGAATACTCCGAGGTGAAGTGCTACAACGGTATAATCTGTGCGTTTGCGGATTTATCCAATAGTCATAAGAAATACCAACAGCCAGGTTGGTGTCCAGCCCGGACACGCCGGCGAAAAGTTGCAGCAATTGTCGAATGCATGTCACACTCCAAAATTTCCAATTTTGGATTGTGCTTAGAAAACACTAAATAAAATAAATGATTTCTATATTGATATAAATTTTTTCAAGATTAGTTTGAGTTCACACAAATTTAGTTTAGGGAAAAGTGAATTTATAAACTTTTCTAAATTAGTTTGATAGACTTTAATTGTTGTGGTGATTGTTCGTTGCTTGTCTTGATGCATGTGAGTGTTTGAAGTTTTTAAAATGCGATTAGTAAGTCGTTTATCAGTCTCCGGCTCGTCTCTATCTTTTTCTATAATCAAATTCTAGCTCTCTCGATCTTAATCTTCCTTTTTGGATATTCCCAAGATCCTTTGTCTCTTGATCCAAATCATTCCCTTGAGTCCATAATTTATCAACATGTCTCTAAATTCTTTCCGGGAATTTTTCTCTAGCTTTTTCCGGATCTTTTTCCTATTTATTTGTGAGCATAATCTAATTTTTACATGCTCCCAAATATCTTTTCATGATCTCCAAATACTTTATTTGGGTTCATCATGTTACAAAATATCTCCGAGAATTTTTCCCGAATTTTTGGAGTTGTCGGAATATTTCTCGGCTTGAACAATAATTCTAGATTTTCTAGAATTATTTTTCTTCATGAAATTAATTCAAAAATAATTACTTCTAATCCTAAACGACATGGCCTTTGGCTCTTGCTAAAATCAAACTCGAGCTGATAGTGGGCTAACACGTTCACACCTTTTGCAATGACGTGATCTGAAGAAGCAAGCAACTATGTCATACCCTTAATGCTTATAGATGATAGACCTGTTTCTAACTTGGTTGCTACGTACTATGCAAGAGCCGAACTATATTTCCTCCCAATATATACGTTGCATGAGTATGGACGGCATGACTCATCAATATCCATATTTGCCGATTACCATACACAGCTATAAATAGCAAACTCAAGTCCATCGTATTCTTTTCCATACCTGTGGAAACAAACCAATCCAATCTTGACGCAAGCCGCTGCCGCCGTCAATCCATCGATCTGCAACCTTCGACCTTACCTGCCATGCTTTTTGCGGCCGCTAGTCTCTTGGTCGTGCGTCATGCTGGCCTTCTCGGCAACAAGCAAGGTCGACGACCATGTTCCTGCCGACCTCTAACGTGGCTACGTCCGATCGATATCATTGTTCTCGGCAATCTGCTATTTGCTAACCAAGTAACCAGCAATCACGTGGTGCCCTCGACGATAGTACGTGCTGGCACCACCGACCATCCATGCAGAGGTCCTCGACCTTTACGTCTGGATGTTGTTGCCCCTTCAACCAAGCCCTAGCTTACTGCTGCCGGGTTTTCAATTTTCCAGCGCCTCCCATGGCCGTGGTCATCTTCTCCAATTCCGACTCTGCTATCCATCAATGTATTTCGCGTCTGACCCTGGTGAGCATATATCTATGAATTCGTTTTCTTTTTAATCTCATAATATGTCAACTCTATCTCACGTATCGGCTATCCCAAGCATGCGTGTTGTGCTGAATTTGTTCGCTTTTCGATCCTGCATCTCCATCAAAACAAGCCGGCGGCCACAGGCATGACTGGCTCGGCTGTTGTAAGCCTGCAAATCGTTGTTGCTCAGAACCAGTACATCACTAGCAAGCCTATGATGGACGATTGATAAATTAAAGGTCAGCATCACCTTGTTGTCCATTATTTTATTGAACAAATCTTGGTCTGATATCATGACTTTGTCATTCATACGTAATAAATCATCTCCCTCTGTTGCATCTGAATTCAAGAAATTGTATTTTTCATCATGTGCATAGACTATGGATCTGAATATATGTGCTTGGACATGCTCGTCGTTCTCTGAAGATATAATCTTTTGTAGCTGATCGTTTTAATTCCGTTTTAATCCGTTCAAGTTGTGTTAGAACCGTGTCGTTACGCTCTACGCCACAGTGTTACTGTTTTTCATGTAATCTAATTATAATTTTTCGCTCATTTAAATATTAATTAATTAATTAATGTTTAATCAATAGATTTATAATTAATTAAAAGCATGTTAGGTTTTAATTCCGTTTTATACAATTTGAGTTGAATTAGATTCATATTAATATGACCTATAAGGTAGTGCTAATGTTTATCATGACATATGCTTTTCTATATATTGTCAAATATTAAATTAATTAAATATGTTTGCAACTAGTCTGATAGTTAAATACTAATATGATTAATTGCTAATGTTAATATGCTCCTAAATTATAATTTGGTTACTTTAAATACGTATCATATATTTCTATTATATGCTCACATGTTTATTGTCTTTTGCAAAAATAAAGTTTAACCTGTTTAATAATAAGTTATGTGATAATGGTTACAAGATCAAATATTATTAATGGTTAACTTAATATAATTTTAATTATAAATTCTTAGTTTAAACATATTGCATATATGATAAACTTCTTTAGATGTCTTCATATATATTTCTCTTTCGCAAACATAAAGTTTAACTTGATTAAAATTATGTTGTATTGTTTATAAATAAAACAAGAGTAGTTTCGGCCAAGCTTTTGAAATTAAATATGTTTTGATTAATCTAAATTTATACTACATGCATTGTTCTTAATTAAAATAGGCCAAGTTTGTAGATGTTTCTTTTATAATATAGTAAATCTTCCGTTAGACGTTTCTTTTAATGATAGCTCCGTTCTCGGCGTTTCTTGTGTTCTCTTGACCGTAGTATCGATCTCTCTTTTGTCTGTTGTTTTATCTTTTGTCTGGTGTATTGTTCTTAGTTGTCTCCTTTTTTTGTGTGTATGTTGTCTTTGTGTGGTGTTTGCTTCGAGTAGAACGAGAATCGCTTGTGAGCGTTGAAGATCAGAAGGTGATGACCTGAAGCTGATGGTGTGAGAGTTGAGCAAGTGTTTAAGACAAGTATATCATGGGATCTTCCTTGTTGTCCTATTCACCATAATTCATCTAGTCATATTGCATGTGTCTAATTCGATTCCTATTAAATTTATCATAGCTTTGTTTTCCTTTTACCTTGTCAACAATGAGTTTCTATGCATATGGGTAGCTTTGCTATGCTTTACAATAATGAATCATGAGTTGAATCTTGACTAATGGATTATGCAACGATGATCTAAAATTGACTTTTATAGCAATATGGAATAAGACCACACTGTAGGGCAAAAATTGGGACTTAAATGCAACCATGAGTGCTATATGGCTCTGGCTTTAGTTAAGTATGAAGTTTGGACTAGCATGCTTGTAGTTCGTGAAAGTCTCCTTTGCCGAGCTGGTTATGGGTATAGCTTGTGTGGGGACCGCTGCAGGTGGTACCATCGGGGTGTCCCATATACCCCTTTGCATTGGGTCCGTAGGGTCCGCTATATGCTAGAAAGGGCTTTTGAAAGACTTCGTAGTGTACCCTGCCGACCTTCCTTGGAAGTGGGTTAAGAGGTTGATCACCTCGGGCGAAAGGGCAACACAGCTTGTGGGTAAAGTGCGTAACCTCTGCAGAGTGTAAATCTATCATGATAGCCGTGCTCACGATCACGAGCGGCTCGGAAAACTCACAGTATTAGTTACTCATGTTGTTATAACTACTATGATGGTAAGTTTGGAGTTATGAGATAAAAGGTGGTTTCATTAATGATCATGTGGTTACCAACTGGGTTAAGCATAACTAAAGCTAATTGTTGTTAAAACTTGACCAAGTTAAAAGCAACCGCAGTAAGCCAGTGTCAGTCTTTTGAGCTTCATAACCCTGTGTTATATTGCTGAGTACGACATGTACTTACGCTTGCTTTATTTTCAATACTTGGATAAAAATTCCGGATGGGTAACAGAAGATGGATCTAGTGAGTTTTCTAAGGAGTGCTAGGAGTATGCAAACCCCAGTCAACAAGTCCATGTGAAGTTGAAGTTGAAGTTGAAGCCTAAAGAGAAGTTTAGTAACCGTTCCGCTATACTCTGATGCAAGTATTAATATAAGTATGTTTTCCGCTATATAATATTGTTTTTGATACTTTCCTATTCTGTTGTTGTATGTGTGGACTTTCTGGACACACATATGGCGATTCTGGTTTTGTCCTTAAAACCGGATGTGACAATGCAGCTGAAGTCTGCCGGTACAGGGCGAAGCAGGATTACGATATCGTCAGCGTACACCGACACCCGACAACGGAGGCCAGACCAGGTAGCGACGGGAGAACTTGGCAGCGGTCTGCCTCCACTATTAGCTCATTAAGGACCTCCACCACGAGGACGAATAGGAGGGGGAAAAGGGGGTCGCCCTGCCGCAGACCCCTTGCGTGGTAGATGCGCCTTCCTGGACGCCCGTTCACTAGAACCTTTGTGCTTGTCGTCGAAAGGAGCACAGAGATCCAATCTCGCCACTTCGGAGGGAACCCCGCACGTTCCAGGACCTCCAACAGGAACGACCAAGCCACCGAATCGAACGCCTTTGCCAGATCGAGTTTGAGCAGCACTGAAGGGTGTTGTTTGCCATTTAACCATCGGCAAGCCGACTGCACCGAGCGAAAATTCTCGTGTATACGCCGACCCTTAATGAAGGCGGTTTGGTTGTCTCTAATGAGCTCATTCATCCTAGGGGCCAGCCGCAGAGCGAGCCCCTTCGCGAAATTTTTTCCCACACAGTGGATGAGACTGATTGGTTGGTAGTCACGCAGCCCCGATGGCGATTCTGTCTTTCGGAGCAGGACCATGGTGGCCTCGTTGAGCAGGTGGAAGCTCCGAGATTCCATCTCCCAGAGGGCGTAAAGACAGCGACAACGTCTCCTTTGATGATATCCCAAGTTGCTTTGAGGAAGCGCCCATTGAACCCATCTGGGCCAGGGGCACGATCAGAGGGTGTTTCGTGGACTATCCTGGTGACCTCGTCGGAAGAGAAGACGGCTACTTGATCACTGAGGTCCAGGACTGACAGGTTTAGTTGAGGATATTAGGTTTTAACGTCAGAGACCTCAAAATTAGGGTGAAGTTCATGTAGTCTAGTTTAACCAAATACCTTTTGTTATATGCTTGCGATATAAATCATTCGTAGTGTTAAGTTTTATAGCATGGTTTAAAAAAATATCACATCAGCTAAAAGAGCCGTGGGATAATGAAATGAAATAAAACACACACCATCCTATCTCTTCATATAATTTCTAATACACATTATGTTGACCTGTCATCTCATCAATTAATACTCCCTCCGCCTCAAGATATAAGGCACGATTTGGCTTGGTGCGGTTTTCAAAGTCATACTTTAACCATTAATTTATACTATTATATATAATTTATGACAACAACAAAAATATCATTAGATAGTATTTGGAAAGATAAATCTAATGTTATCACTATTGTACTATAATTTTTATATTATTAGACTAATTATTGGTCAAAGATAATGAAGTTTGAATTTTGAAATACGTGCATGCCTTATATCCTGAGACGGAGGGAGTATGAATAAAACTCCCACCACAACTAACCTAATACAACAACTCTTCTTTAGATAGGATTATAGCCTCACATTCATAAAGATTCATAATTTTTATTTAGATAAAGGAACAAGGTTCCCGTCTCTACCATCCGGAGATGATACGCGGCCGAGTTACAGACACAAAACAAGTGCCATAAGGCAACCAATGCCTACGCGTTCAAAGGGAGATCACAAGTTTAAAACAGTAGGTTCTAAAAGACCTAAATGCAAGCGCAAAAGGAACTAGCCGAAGCTCCAATTCGATTCCGAGTGTTCTAGCCAAATTTTGAAAATGCCTCCATGACAACTGTTTCCAACTTCTTGTACCCTTTCCTGAACACCTCATTTTCTTCATTTTCCTTTCTTTATCTTTTTTAAGGTCTAACTTACCTTTGTGGTCCACTTTAGGCACAACTTTTAAGACACTTTGTTCTCTCTTTTTTAAAAGGCTTAACTCACCTTTATGATCTATGTGAAGCATAACTTTAAAGATCTTTTTCTTCTCTCGTAAGGCGTGGGTCATAAAAGTCCAAGATTCTTGTAGAATAGCTAGCTAAATATTTTATAATGAGATATCTCGTTTAAAACCAAATACTTCCGTCGTTATTTTTTTTAAGGCTTAACTCACCTTTATGATCTATGTGAAGTATAACTTTAAAAATCTCTTCCTTCTCTCATAAGCCATGGGTCACAAAAGTCCAAGATTCTTGTAGAGTAGCTAGCTAAATATGAGATAGCTCGTTTAAAACCAAATGCTTCCCTCGTTGCCTATATATACATTACTCTCAACAGTATGTCTTCCCAGCTTCCTTAGAAGTTTAAACACAGCACGCTAGCCACAGTGCGGCACTTGCTTCGCTGCTCGATCGATCTCTAGTGCCCGTCTCGTTTCTTTTTTGCGTCCTCTGACTCACAGCGCTTGCTTCGCTCCTGACCCGTCCCTGGAGCGAGTTCGCCGATGGACCTCCTCTCGGGGACCATTGTCGGCTCCATCATCTTCCTTGTCATCATCTGCGTAGTGCTGATGGTGCTTGAGAGCTACCTGAAGCATCGCGCTCACGGGGAGCTGGTCCGCGTCGTCGAAGGAGCTGCGCCTCGTGTGGGCGACGAGCCGCCGGCGCCGGGAGCTGCCTGAGTCCTCGATCTGTTCCTTCGGTCCGGCTGGTGTGGCGTGGACTCGATGCATATGTGTGCGGGCGCATGCTATCTAGCTTATCTATATATAGTTTGCTGATCGATCGTCGCTATATATGGTGTCGTCTGGTTATTGGGGTCAGTAGTAGGAATGTAATTACTATTGCATTAGCATGACCGTATGGTATTCTGTTGTAGCAAGCTACTGAGCCGTGAGGGCAAAAGTGCATGCACTGAGCCAACGCGCGCCCGGATCAAAAGCGTCACCGGCCTTCATTTCACTGCATTGTGTTGTGTAGCAGAGAAATGACCTTTCGTCAATTTTCAAAAACAGCTTTAGTCCCGCTTGATAACAACAACCAGAACTAAAATGTCTTGGTTGGTGTTACCAAAACATTTAGCCTCGGTTGGTAATACCAACCGGGACTAAAGGTAGACCCTTTAATCCCGGTTGGTGTTACGAACCGGGTCCCTTTAGTTCCTGTTGGTGCAACCGGGGCTAAAGGGTTACCAACCGAGGCTAAAGGTCTCTTTAACGGTGGGTTCAAAACGAAAACGTCTCATTCATTGATAGATGTGTTGCGTAGGTTGGGTGGTAAGTACAACGCGAGGCAGTGCATTAGATCTTGAGTTCGAAACTCAGGGGACGCAAGTTGTGGGGAAATATTTATTTTTTTTTAGCGAAAGAGGCCTTTAGCTCCGGTTCCACCAACTGGGACCTTTAGTCCCGAATTGCTAGATGGATCAGACGTAAAGAGACGCGGCACAGGAGATAAAAGAGATCCTATTCCCAAATGCTTTGCCTTCATCGTTGCACAACTACTTTTTAAATAATAATAATAATAATAATAATATAAAGTTTCGGCGTCTACCATCTGACAATGCATGGTACACAACTGATAAAAAGGTACAATGTTACATAACTGATAAAAAAGGTACAGTGGTATACCAACTGATAAAAGACAGTCTAAAGCCAATAGGCTAACACTCCAATCTCTATGAGAAGTAAAAGAAAAGGTCCACCTTAGCTAATGAGCGCAACAAACAAAAGAAAGAACTAATCTTCAATACGATTCTTGAAGTTCTAGCCTTTCCTAAAGAATAGTCGCTCCTCTTCCATATGCAGCATGGATCACAGTTGGATCCAAAATATCACCCTAAAAATTAATGTACAAAAGTATTAGATATAGTCTTGTTAAATATCATATTATTTTATATTCAACGATAATGCCTAATAAAGTGCAGAAGCTCCTAGCAAAATTTGGTTCCTGGACCTTAAGACTCAGTCGATGTAGCCAAGAACCAAACAGATTTGCAAAGCTAGTAGGTGGTTAAATTCCAAAAGTGACATGCACATTACAAACAAAGCTCGCAAAAATGACAATTAAAGAACAAATGTTGGATAGTTTTGACTGAATTGCAGAGACAACACTTGAGTTCTTAGCTAAATTATCTTTTGTATGTGTTACCTTTTTTTAACTATCACAGGAAGATCTTAATTTTCAGGTGTACTTTTAGTTTTCACGGAGGACTTTTTTCAGTGAGAACTCCTTAACTGATTGTTCTTGCAAAGTTGCAAGCATGATCCCGTTCTCCTCATAGCAGGCTGCTTTATTTGCATCTATGAATCTGGCCCAAGGATGGCCATTGCATGGGCCTCGATCTACGTCGCCCGAGCCAAGCCGGGCCAGGCCAGGCCATCATGGAGCCCAAGGAACAGCTGCACCAATCGCCGGCAGCATGCCGACCTGGGGTGCAATGCAATTAGCGGGCCAATGTTGGCCTCCTGCTGCAGGCGAGAGAAGACCCATTGAAATGCAAGCAAATGCTCAAGTTTTTTTTTTTTAAAAAAATGCAAGCAAATGCTGACGTTGCGATGCAGTCCGGTCATCATCTCAAAATTCTCAACTGTACCAGTACTACGATACGACAATGCATTTAGGGCCTGGTTCTTTAGTCCCACGGACTAGACGGGACTTAATAAAAGTCCTTATTGATGTTTGGTTTCATAAATTTATATAGACTTAACATCATTTAATACATCCTAACAAGACTATTGTACCCCTGTCTGATACAAGGAGTGGGGAAAGAGAGGCAATAATGAAGGGTAGAGGGTGTCAATTGTGGGCCAAAAGTCTCCATAAACCTCACTTCTTGAGACTACTACCTAGCCCAAAAAATCTCTAATTAAGTCCCTAGTGTTTGGTTCAAAGAGACTAAAAAAAACTTAAAATAAGTCTTTAATCCCTCTCCAAGAGCAACCAAACATACCCTTGTACAACGAACAGGACAGGGGCTACCCACCCAACTACTCCACTCCGATTGCATATGCGTTGTGCGTCCTGCATCCCTTTCGGTCGCGTAATGACATCAGAAGTTATTGGATGTTCTGTCCACCGGAACTGCAACAGAAACATGTCATCCCTTGTTTCCTTTTTCTACTTCTTTATTAATTATTAATTAGATTATCATCATACAAGTACATACGGACGTAGTTGTGTTTGCGCAGTGGCCTAACATGTCACCCCCCCTTTTCTTTTTCTGCTGTTTTGTTTTAACAGAAAAAAAGAGAGCAAATTATCCGTGACCGATCGAGGACCCCCTGCCGTCCAAGTTTTAAGTTTGTTTATGTGGTCGGTGTGGTGTCTAGCTGAGATCAGCAATGCCTGAAACGTGCCCCTTTATCGATTTATCAGATCACTCCCTAATGTGAAAGGCTTTAATTAGAGCTTAGGCGAATTGCGGCTCAGCTTTGCTGGGGAAGTTCCCTTTCTGCACGTCACCTAGAGACCAGGCATGGACAATCCGTATTATGCATGCATGATTGCTTCGATATCTTAGGACTTGCATGCTTCTAGAACATTTTAAAATAGTGGTTAGTAACCTGCTTGCGTTTGCGATGTTAACGTCTCGTCTGCTAGTCTATGATGTAGATGGTACTCCTTCGGTTCCAAATAATTTTCACTTTTTTGTGAGTTATTATAATAAACAAACGAGCTTGCAATATAAACGATCTATTCGGTTTCGGTACGCTCATTGGTCATGCTAGCTAGACCCAATCCTACCCTAACGCACCTGAACCCATCGCCGTCGGCGGTCCCGACCACCACCCTGGTGACGCCACACACCACCTCGGTGCCGGCACACCTGCCCCCTCCCCTCCCAAGTCTCAACACCTATAGCATAGGCGCACATCTAGTAAAACCATACCCAAGCCTGAACCTGTCCCTAGCACGCGTAGCGGCTAGAACCGCGGATGCACGCTCCCAAGAGTCGCCGCCACCGCAAGATCCCACTGTCGCCCCCTCCCACAGCGTCCTCTGGGGGCTCCAGGCCAAAGCCGCGTTGTACGCGCTCCCCAAAGCCGCTGACGCCAGTGTCCAATATGCCCCCTTCCCACGGCGACATCGCACTACTCCAGGGCAGTTGCATCGACCCCTAGCCTGCCCTTGGCGAGAAGGGGCAGCCAAGGCGACCACCGCTGCAGCCACAAGCCCTGTCCACACCGCTGCTGCTGGGCGACCCCGCTAGATCTTGCGTTGCCATCGCACATCTCCAAAGGTGGCTACCTTGATCCCCAGCCATCCCTTGGCGAGCAGGGGCCGACCATGGCAAGCAGGGTCTGTTGCTACATCCTAAGGCCCTCTCTGCCCCGCTGTCTTAGGGCGGCCTTGCGGGTTTTGGTGCTGTTGACGGATCTGTAGCGGAGGTGGGATCCCCCACACGCCTTGGTGGCTAGGTCACTAGCACACGGCGAGGCTGGTACCGTGGCCAATGTGCACATTTCATCAAGTTGGAAGCACGGTGGGGTTCCCCAAGGCCCATCATTGGACGAAATACAACATTCACGATGACTATGATGAGGAGACCCGTTGGTCACCTCTTCACCCCTACATGGATGCAGTTCGTCGGTAGCCGCAGTCACGACCTACCAACTCGCTTAATGGAACCGCCTGTGTAAATGATGCATTTACACAGACGGTATACCTAAGTCAGCCGTCTATGAAAATATGATTACACTAGCGGCTTGTTTAAGTGAACTGCCAATGGAAATACACCATTTACACATGCGGTTTCATTAAACGAGCCGCTAGTGTACACAAATTTATGTAGGCGGTTCTTGAGTCAGGTCGGACGATTTCTTTTCCACTAGTGCTGGATAACTGAAACTGTAAGTATATATAAATTAGACCCCACCACCGATGTAACACTTTCGTGTACCAGCGACAAATGATCTTTTTTGTTTTAGGTAGTACAAACGAACTTGAAACATAAACGAACCTTTTCATTTTCTGGTAGTGAGTTAATATGACGAATAAACGGAAATAATTAAAATGAGTTAAATGTACCATAGGTCCATTAACTTTTGGTAGTGCCATAGGTCCATTAATTTTTGGTAGTGTGTTATCTAGGTCCATTAACTTACAAATTACATTTTTGGATCCATTAACTATAAGTTGTGTGTCATCTAGGTGCATCAATTTCAAAATGTAATTTTAGGTCCATTAACTTTTGTTGGTGTGTCATCCAAGTCCATTAACTTTTTAACTGGTTTACTGTAGTTTCAAACCCCTTCGATTAATAAATAGATCTGACATGACATGTCAAATAAGCAGCCACATGGAGCAGAAATATGTAAAATGCAATATATCTTTTATGTTCTTTCACATCGTTTCGTATTATATTTTATTTCCATCCACTCATCTGTATTTGATTGTTATTTTTCTTTATTTAATGGTTTTTCTTTTCAATGTTTTTTTGTTCCTCTTTTGGGTTTATATTATGTAAACGTAATAAAATTTATATTGTATTTCCTACTCCACGGGAGCCGCTTATTTATGTGTGGTGTCAGATTTATTCGCTAATCGAAGGTTTATGGACCTATGATGAACCAATTAAAAAGTTAATAGATCTAAAAAATATAATTTGAATACTGATGGACCTAGATGATGCACTAAGTTAATTGACTCAAAAATATAATTTGAAAATTGATGGACTTGAATGATACACAACCAAAAGTTAATGTACCTAAAAATATAATTTAAAAATTGATAGATCTAGTTGACAAGTGGCTGATCCACGGTCGGCTGCCCGAGCTGCAGCCCCACTCGGGAGCCTGGCTTCTGCTTTAAATCACTGTTATAGCCTTGATTTCTGCTTTAAATCATAGTTAATTAGCCTTAAATCACAGTTAATCTCCAGCACTAGATCTAATAGCTTGTTCGGCTTATTGTTTATCTGGCTCATAAGCCAACTTATGTTGTTTTTGACTCTTTTGTTGTGAGAGAAAAATATTATACAATGACCGATAAATTTAGCTCATAAGTTAAGCCAACAGACTCCTCACTATTTGGCCCTCTTTATCCTAATCCTAAATCCGCCCCTGATAACGGCCCTATTTGGAACAGTTTAAATGGTGCTTATTGTCAAAATAAGCCGAAACTATTAGCCAAATAGCTTGCTTTTTGACAGTTTTTTTGGCCGCGCTTCTCCCCACTACCTCCATTTATACTAAACCGCGGAAGCTGGACCATACCCGCTTCTCAAATAAACGTATTTTCTATATTCATACATCTTATCTGATAAGCGCTCCTCTAGACCCTGTACCAAACGGAGCCAACATATGATCAAACGCTAATGGACCTATATGGGCCGCATCATGCACGTTGTGCGACACCTCTCCGCACGCGTCCAATCAAACAATGCAACACGATATATTCTAAAAGAGAGAGAGAGAGAGGAGTGCCTGCATGCATACCAGATGGCTTATCAGTAGGACCTACATGCAATACACACGTCGCACGTGTCCTTTGCGATTATTTTCCCAACAAACGAACTCACTGAGCCACTAACCAGAAACTTGCATGGTGCGCTCAAATTGCACCGTCGTGCACAAGCACGTACAGTAGGGGATACTGCAGACCTGCTAGCCTCTCCTTTTATTCCTGAAAGGAATGGAATGGAAAGCTACAGTATGGTGCTTGTCGTCGTTCACGTTCCTTCGAGTGCCTCTCCTTTTACTACAGTATACTATCTAGCTAGCCGGAAGCCGGTTACGATACGAGCGCTGATCTTAGCGCGGAATCTGCTTTATGCACACATACGTACGTGTTGCGAAGTGGAAAGTCCACACGTACAAATTTAAAGGCTCTGCGTGGCATGTCACACCCAAAGAGTAGTCGTCAAGCGCATGCGCATTTTATTAGCAGCTGAATTGATAGTCTCGCCCTCCTAGTATAGTTCACTCTGGGAATATATCACCGACGAGCCATCAGCATAACAAATCATACTAGTATGGTTCTCCCAGGTAATTTAGAAAGTGTCACGTTCAACAACAAAAAAAAAAAACCCTTCAAATTTAACGTCAGTCGTGTCGGACGACTTTTTGCTTAGACTCGTGTAAAGAAATTTAGAGAAGGATTAGTAAAAGCACACACATAATAGTACAAAACAGGTAGTGAGAGATCGATGTCTATTAGCTCATCTGCTTTAAATCTTATTTTAATAACAAGCTTTTAAAAAGGAACCGAGGACGACACAAATTTTTCAAAAGCATGACGAGTAACACTCGGGCACATGATGCACATGTTGATGCCATGATGGTGAGCTGCCCCTCTAGTCTCCCCCCCCCCCCCCCCCCCCCCCCCCCCCCCCTCTGCCGTGTTGTGCTGCCTATAAGGCAGCGGCACTTCGGCAGTCTGCTGCACCCACAGAGACAGGAACAGGCAACTAGCTAGCAGTGTGCTCTCGATCTCCAGATCTTTCTCATAGTTTCCTCACACAAAGACGACGACGACGAGCCCATGTCCGCCGCGGTGACAGCACCGCCCTGCCACAGCCGGCCGTCGCCTCTCAACCCCAACTCGAGGGCCACGCCGTCGCCGAGCAGCAACGGCGGCAAGCCCAACGCGGTCTCTACGACAAGGAGGCACCTCGCCAACCTCGACCGCCTCCTCGTCAAGCCGCCACCGCTCCCGCTCCCGCAGCCCAGGAAACTGCCAACCGAGGTGGCAGGCGACGCCGACGGGGAGGCCACCCCCGCCGACGACGACCGCAGCGGACACGGCGGGCTCCTCAACGCGCTGAACCTGACCACGTTTCTGCCCTTCACGCGCAAGGCAGGCGTGGACGAGATGTCCCCGCGCAGCCTGGCGTACATGCAGCGCCTCCTCACCCTCTCCCCGCGTCTGTCGCCCAAGGGCTCCATCGCCGGGGAGTGGCGGAGGTACCACGGCGAAGGAGGGTGGGAGGGCCTCCTCGACCCGCTCGACCACAACCTGCGCCGGGAGCTCCTCCGCTACGGCGACTTCGTTCAGGCCGCCTACACGGCGTTCCACTCCATGCCGTCGGCGGCGTCGTCCAGCGGCCACCACAGCACCATCGTGCTCCCGGACCGCTCGTACCGCCCGATGCGCAGCCTCTTCGCGTCGTCGTCGCTGTCCATCCCGCCGTGGGCGCAGCGGCGGTCGGCGCCCAACTGGCTCACGCAGCGCACCAGCTTCGTCGGCTACGTCGCCGTCTGTGACAGCGAGCGGGAGGTCCGTCGCATGGGCCGCCGCGACATAGCCATCGTGCTACGTGGCACCGCCACGTGCCCCGAGTGGGCCGAGAATCTCCGCGCCAGCCTCGTGCCGCTCACGGCAGACGACAGCGACGACGACGACGCCAAGGTGGCGAAGGGGTTCCTGAGCCTATACAAGACGCCAGGAGACCACGTTGCCAGCCTCTCGGCTGACATAGTGGACGAGGTGAAGCGTCTCATGGAGGTGTACAAGGGGGAGGATCTCAGCATCACAATCGTCGGACACAGCCTTGGCGCGTCGCTGGCCCTCCTCGCCGCCGACGAGCTTAGCGCATGCCTGGCTGCTGACGACACAGGCGACGACGGAAACACGGATCACCGGCGCCCGCCGCCGCCGATCGCCGTGGTCTCCTTCGGTGGTCCCAAGACCGGAAACCGCGCGTTCGCGGAGCGGCTACAGCGCGAGCGCGGCGTGAACGTGTTGCGGGTGGTGAACGCGGGCGACGTGGTGACGCGCGTGCCGGCGCCGATTGCGCGGGAAGGGTATGTGCACACGGGTGGAGCTGAGCTGAGACTGCACAACAGAGACTCGCCGTGCCTGCGCCCCGACGCGGGGCCAGCCTGCTGCCACGATCTGGAGGCCTACCTACACCTTCTGGACGGATTCACCGGCTCCGGGCGGCCGTTCCGCCCCGACGCGAGCCGCAGCGTGGCGCGGCTGCTCACATACCAGCGGCCCAACGTGAAGCGTGCGTACGTGGAGCGGGCGCGGATGCTAGGGTTCGAACCGGCCTCGCCCAGGACCGCCACCGCCAATGGCGCCGCCGCCGACGGCCAGTACGGCTACCTGGCCAGCCCCACATGACTTTATTTGTAACGAAAGCAAGCATGCAAATGCATGCATGCATGCACTCCTTTCTTTGCAAAGGACGTGCACGTGTTTCTTGACGTCCAATCTATTACCGTGTGTATATGTGACTATATATGCCATCCAGTGCATTTGCCTCTGTCCATTTATTTTTCCCTCGCGCTGAACATGCATCCTGGTGACGAAAGTCATCGCTTGTTAACATCTTTCTTGCCACGGCTAAACAAGGATTACCAAAAAAAAATTTAAAAGTTCTCATAGTGCATAGTGCTTTGGTATTCAAAACTTAGTTCAAATTTTTTATACTAAATGTGAGATTCTTATGTGTTATGACTAGTGGTATTGTTTTACTACTACTTAAAATTATTAGAAGAAATTCACCGTTCTAATAGGCACTACTACAGAACTTGATATCAGTGCCGGTTCAAAACCCCCCTTCAATGGCGGTTTTTGAACCGGCACTGACAATTCGACAGTGATGAGGCCAAGCCATCACTGCCGGTTCGTGTTACCAACCGACAGTAATGCTTGAGCCATCACTGCCGGTTTGTTACACCAACCGACAGTGATGCTTGAGCCATCACTGTCGGTTTTAATTGAACCGACAGTGATATTATTTTTTAAAATTGCATTTTATTAATTGTTTTATTTTCATTTGGGGTTTAGGGTAGAGGTGGTGGGGAGGGAGATCGTGGAGGTGTTTGCTATCGAACCATTTGATATCAATGTGAATTGAAGGTGGTTGTGGACTAGCGACAATAGAAACCCATCACACATTTATAATAATTATTACAAAACATCCAAACAAAACTTAAAGTATCGAATTAAATGTTGCATTACAATAGCCTTTCGAGGCGGTCTTTTCCGTAGATCTTCTTGAAGTCCTTACTCTGCACAATGGACATATATCCTTTTCTATACACTATCTCATCCAGAATAAGAGCTTCTATCTCCTCTTGAAATCCTCTTATCTCAAAATCTAGCAACATGTTGCCGCCCTGATCTTTGCGCTATAAATTGATACAAGATGATATTGAGATGCACATACGAAAGACAAAATAATAGAATTAAAATGAGACGTGTACGTACCATACCATCTCCTAATCCTAGTTTTGCCCCAAAGTAGCAAAGCATTGCCCACATCACGTAGAACCCGCATTCGTTGTTCCCCATTGGTTGATCTAGGGCCTTGACCTTTTTCATATACTCCACGCTGAATGGGGCTCTCCATTTTTTTTGCATCTTAGGCTCCATATTTCTCCAATCAGGTAACGCCTTCATCCTATGTGACAATATAAATGAAGTGTGAAGGCTGAGAACATTAATTACAATATCATATATGATTCAAAAGTGTGGTGATATTGGGTTCACTTACATATTTAGCATTTTGACTAGGGGTTCGATAAGTTTTAGTGGCTTCTTTTTTGAGTCCCACACCTCGATAGTTGAATTTTTAAGACTTATATCTACGAGGACGTAATGGTTGCTGCAATCACAAAGTTCATGTTATTGAATGATATATCAAGAAAAAAACACTTAAGTAAGGGTTGAGAACACATACTCGCAATTGTAGGTTAGCAGTGCGTTTGTTTTGCCGACCGAGAACATTCTTTCAAACTCAATCTTCAAACTTTCTGCCACATAGGGATCTGCGAGACCGGCTGTGCATGTTGTCTCATTTACATAGATGGGGTCCAAGAAGTCAAAATTTCTATTTTGTTTTTTGAGGCAAAATCTTGCTACAGACCTGCAAAATAAACATGCATGGATATATTCAAATGCAGATCACGTAGTTTATTATAACGTTGTTAGGGTATGGTACTTACATAGTCCATAACATCATAATCTGCACATCCAGCGAGCGTCGTTGAAAGAGTTGAAAGAGGTCTTCATAATGAATAGTATGCACAACTTCTTCAGGATGATTAAAATGTAAATATGAAGGGATGCATACTTCAAAGGTTGCTATCTTGTCTTCGCTGCTATTACTGTCTATGAGGTAATAATCATGCAACTGTCGCATGTTTGTTGATAATTTTTTATACTCTTCTTGGCTGGCGACCATAGGCTTGCCTAGTTCAAACTTGTATACAACTTTGGTCTTTGCAAATTCGGTTTTTTCAAAATAGAGATTCTCGGCATCCTTCATGCTTATGTCCAGGTCCGCGGCCAAGTTTTGTATCTCTAGCTGCTGAAAGGTGTGTATTTCTCTAGATGTTTCTAGATTACCCGGAATTTTGCTTTGCCTTTTAAATTCGCTATGTTTCTCAGGTATATAAGCCAATCGTTTGTACAAGGCAAGTTTGGCGGCCTTTTCTGCAATCTGAGCTTGTAGAATTTTTTCCTCAGTCGGCGCTAGTTTCTGCCTTTTACTAGTCATCTTGGGATCTTTGCCAACCGAAGCTGATGACCTCCTCTGTTGCGAAGTCGAACCTGATCTAGAGCTAGGCCATCGAGATCTCAGTCTTGAGGAATTTGAAGCTGGTGGAGGAGGAGGAGGAGGAATCTTCTCCTTTGGCGGTGGAGAAGGAGTCTTCTCCTTTGGCGGTGGAGAAGGAATCTTCTCCTTTGGCGGTGGAGGAGGTGTCGGTGGATCTTGACGAGGAGAGAAACCTCTTCGCGGAGGGGGCCGAGATGATTCACTGTCATCATCATCTTCCGAAGATAGCTACTCGTCTAGCTTGATGAAGCGTTTGCGCCAGGCGACATGAGTGCCCAAGTTGTGAACTAGACGCGGCCTTTCTTCCTCCACTGGAAACTCAATATGTATCTTATTGTACTTCTTGTCCAAGATCTTATCAATGCTGACCCTGACATACCCGAGTGGCACTGGCTTGCCATGAATGACGTTCTATCCTCTAGGAAATGCTTGTCCGACCGCCACCTTGTCTTTGGTCCACTGCTGACGGATGTACAACCTGACATTCACAGGTTCTATTATGTCATCCACCGGATGAGGAGCATTGACCTCTTCTTCGTCAGGCATATGGGTTGAGCCACAGCTACTGCGGCCCTTGCTGAGCACTGGACTATTCAAAGCCGGGATTGCATGCGGCCCTTGACTCGAACACATGGATTGCATAGCGCTCGCCACTTGAGCATCTATCCGTGCTTCCATGCTCTGTTCTCGCTCCTCTCGCATCCTTTGGAACTCCTCTTCTCTTTGCGTTCTAGCCCTCACCCGGCTCCTATAGGAAGCGGATTCACCTTCAAATGCTTTCTCCCAAGGAATTACCCCGGCTCCTCTAGTGCGACCGGGGTGCTCCTTGGTTCCAAGTGCTAGCGTGAGCACGTCATTTTCTCTATCCGACTACGGGCCCCTCTATGCACTTTCTCAGTGATCGTGGAAATCTTCTGGAGGAGATTGGTGACAGGTTCAGCGCTGGCGGAAAGGCTCCCGTCAGGATTGTATCGTGCCCCCCTTGCGAGTAGGTAGTTCACTGATCTGGGCTGCCAATCGCTTGTCTAAGGCGTAACGCCGCTCCGCTCTAGTGCTTCGACTTGGGCATCCCAATCCGGAATCTTCCTTACGTACCCACGCGATCCTAGGCGGTGAGGATTATTTGACCTAAGCGAGTTTGCTTTGTTTCTTTCGCTTGATGCCTTGGCCTCTTTGGATAGCTTGTAAGCCTTGAACTCCTCCCAGAAGTCCCTCTACTTGCTAAATTCACCTCCCGCAAAATTCGGTTATTTTTCCTCCTTGATGAGCTTGTGCAACTTTCCCTTGAAATTCTTGAAGGAGTGACCCATGATTTCCTTGACCGTCGCTTCATCACAATCATTAGGGAAAGTGAAATACCCTCTGAGCTTGTTCCAAACTAGTTCCTTCTCCACTTCTGGAACCCTCCACGGGTCTTGCTCACTGCCATTCCACTTCTTATATTTGATCGGGATGAAGTCCCTTACAAGTGCCCCGATGGTACTCTTGTATGGGCCCAATGCTTTAAGTGGCTCCACCGGCTCCCCTAGTTGATCGAACTGAGAGATGTGCCAGTGTCTAGTTGTCTAAGGGAGCTTTGTTGCACCACGCTTAGTCCTTCTGGAACTCTCACCAGTACTTGGACCTTCCGGCGGAACCTGCTTCAAAATTTATGAATAAGTCCCCATCAAACTTTTCTGGTTATATCTACCGTGTTTTTAGGTATGACCTAAGTTATTACCTCGTCTCCTTGGCCCTCTTCTAGGTTTAGCATATGGCTAGGGCTCCAAGGTCTTTGATCCCCTTGCTGGTTGTCATCACTAGTTCCTTGGTCATCGGCTTTGGTCCTAGGGCGATGGGTGGTGAATCGGCGCTTAATTGTCATGTTTCTGGACATGAATTTCGATTATTGGTATTAACTCATAGGTAGATAACATATATACAAGCATAGGATGATGACATATATACAAGCATAAGTGTAGCATAATAAAATCCATATATTCAAGCATAAGATGATGCCATATATACAAGCATATATGACATTTATACATCTATATAAGTTAATCACAATATCAAAATTTCAAGCATAAGTTAATCATAAGAATTTTTTTTCAAAGTATCTCAATGTCTCTCAAAATTTGCTCAAACAATATAGATAAGTCATGCTATACAAGTCTATAGATAAGTCATGCTATACAAGTATATAGATAAGTCTATAGATAGCTCATGGGTAGATAGATAGACTCAAACATCTTTCTCTATCTATCTTTCTAAAGCCATGTATATATATTATATGAAATGTGCAAATTCATGTTATACATCTCTATCTCTCTATATCTCTCTCTCTATCTCTCTATCATAAGTGAATCTATTTATAAGTCATGCATCTCTCTCTTTCTCTATCTCTCTATCTCTCTCTAATCACTACCTATGTCTTATCAATATGAATCTATCTCTAATCTCTACCTATCTCTCTCTCTCTCTCTTTCTCTATCTCTATCTCTATCTAAGCTATCTATCTATCTAAGCTATCTAAGCTATATATCTAACACTAAGTCAAAAACGATTTTGCACAGCGTTGAAAAAAAACCCTCCGTGGCGGACACTTATTCTGCCCGCTGCAGAAAATCCGATGATTTACCCCAACGGACATTTTTTTATTTATAATGGCGGTCATTTTTGCCCACTACGGTAAATCGATTTACCGCAGCGGGCTTCTTAAGATGTCCGCCACAGAAAATATTTATTTACCGCAGCGGACATGTTAAGACGTCCGCTGCGGTAAATTGATTTACCGCAACGGGCCTTGTATAACGCCCGCTTCAATTAAGCGCGAGGCCCAATAGGCCTAGGTGAAGCCCGATTCAAGCAGCCACTATATAACACGAATTAGGGTTCCAACCCTCATTCCTCACTTTATCGATCAGCCGCCGCAGCAGCACAACACGAAGGCTCCATCTCCCTCCTCCCACACAGCAGCAGCACGAAGGCTCCAGCACAGCAGCCGCAACAGCACATCACAAGGCTCCATCTGCCATTCTCCCTCCCTTCTCCCACGCATCTCCCTCCTCCCTCCTCCCACGCAGCAGCAGCATCTCCCTCCTCCCACGCAGCAACACGAAGGCTCGCGCAGCAGCACAACACGGGCGGGTGGTTTGCGCGACTCGTGGATTCTTCCAGCTCGCCAGAGGGCGGCGCGGCGGCCCAGATCCAACGGAGGGCGGCGCGGCGGCCTAGATCCAGCTTGCCGAAGGGCGGCGCGGGCTCCCCTCTTGCGGTGGTGCGCGGGCCCCCCTCTCGCGTCGGCTGGCTGGCTCGCGGCGGTGCCGTTGTCGCAGGCTCGCGGCGGCGCGCGGGCTCCCCTCTCACCACGGCGTGGACCACCACGGCGGGGCGGACCCCCACGGTGGCGCGGACCGCCACGACGGCGCGGACCGCCATGGCGCGGACATCCACGTCGGGGCGGACCCCACGGCGGCACGGACCACCACGCGCGGACCGCCACGACGGCGTCCTCCTTGAGGATCCGGCAAGGGCGGCGGTGCCGGCGGCTGGATCCGCGGCCGGTGCCCCTCCTCCATCACAGGCGGCGGGATCTGGCGCAGAGAACACCCGGCGACGGCAACCTGGATGGGCTCGGCGGGCCTATCTAGGTTTTTTTTTCTTTTTTTTCTTTTTTTGAATGATTAACCGCAGCGGGCATTGTAGTGTATCCGCTGCGTTAAATAGCATTAACCGCAGCGGGCTTCTTATGTTGCCCACTGCGGTTAATCGATTTACTGCAGCAGGCAAACACGCCCGCTGCGAGAAGGCCACGATTTACCATGACCTTAGCATCACAGCAGACGCGTTTGCCCACTACAGAAAACTAATTTCGCCCGCTGTGCAAAATCGTTTTTCACGAGTGTAAGCTATCTCTCTAATTTATCTCTCTCTCTCTCTCTATATCTCCTTCTCCCTCCTTCCTCCCTCTCCCTCCTTCTTCCTCGCCCTCCTTCTTCCTCCATCTCCCTCCTTCTTCCCTCTCCCTCCCTTCTTCCTCCATCTCCCATCCTTCTTCCTCCTTCCTCCCTCCCTCTCCCTCCTTCCCTCTCCCTCCTTCTTCCTCCCTCTCCCTCCTTCTCCTTTGAAGCTAGCAGTCCACTGCGGCCTTCCCTCGAACACCTTGGTTGCATGGCGGTTAGAGCTCACCATCGGTTGTCGGGGGCCGGATTCCGAGCTCCTAGGTGGCGGCGAGGTAGCTGACGAGGTCGTTGGCCGTCGTGGTGGAGGTCCTGGGTGCCGTCGCAGGTGAGGTCGCTCGTCGGCGTCGAGCTACCGGCGTCGAGCAGAGCGGGCGGCAGCGGCAGGCAGCGTGCAGTGGCGGGAGCTCCTCACGGCGTCGAGGTCGTCGAGGTCAAGGGGGCGGCGGCGGCGTGCAGTGGCGAGCTCGGGCGGCGTCGAGCAGAAATGGCTAAGTATGGAACGGGCGCGAGTCTGAAGATTTCAGACCACGCCCTTTCCTTATATACGCGGGCACATCACTGCCGGTTCTTGTTACAAACCGACAGTGATGTCCCCTATCACTGCCGGTTTGTAACAAGAACCGGGAGTGATGAGGAGTCATCAGTGTCGGTTATTTAGAACCAGCAGTGATTATAGGACATCACTGCTGGTTGGTAGCTAAAACCGACATTGATAGGGGACATCACTGCCGGTTCCTTACAAACCGACAGTGATTTGTAATTTATTTAAAATTTGCCCTTTGCTTTAGAATTCAAATTACTCCTGATTTTTGACTAAAACTTGAAAAACTCTGAACATAGAAGTTGCATAATTTTTAATTCTCTACAACTTTTGCTGAAGTAGCATATTCAAATTCTTTATAGTTTTTGAATTCCATTTTGAATTTGAATAAGGGTTTAAAATTCAATTACCCCCTTTGTAATTACTCCAAAAATTTGAATAGAAGTTAAAAATCTTCCAACATAGCTTTTGCTAGTTTTGAGGAGCTCTACATTAATGCTTATACACTCAAGGTCTAATTCTTTATAGTTTTTGAATTCCCTTTTGAAATTGAATAAGGGTTTAAAATTCAAATACCCCCTTTGTAATTACTCAAAAAATTTGAATAGAAGTTGAAAATCTTCCAACATAGATTTTTCTAGTTTTGAGGAGCTCTACATTAATGCTTATACACTCAAGGTCTAATTCTTTATAGTTTTTGAATTCCTTTTGACATGGCATACATCAATCAACAACGTGGTACAACTCAATCAATCAATGATCCAAATTACTAAAACAACATTTCATTAAGGATTACATAGTTTATGATACTCTAACAATTCACGGTGCAGGCACGATGATGGCCTCATTGTGATCACTTCGGAGGTAGCAGGTTCGTCACCCTCTTCAAGGACATGTAGGGTAACGTCCGCCCCAATAGGAGTCATTTCTTCATAACCTTTGTAGTCTTCTTCGTCTGTCACTCCGTCGACACCGACAATCTTCCTTTTGCCTTGCAATACTACATGTCGTCTTCCATTTGTATTGTTATCCCTTGCATAGAAGATTTGCAAAACATCCTTTGCAAGGACGAAGGGGTCATCTCTGTATGCGGTCTTGGATAGATCAACGGTAGTGAACCCATCCATGTCGGTGTTGATTTCATTCAGCCGGACCCACAAACAATGGAAAAGAGCAACTTTCAACTAATGTCCATAGTCTAGCTCCATATCTCATCTATGAAACCATAGTATGTTGCCACCACCATGCCGTACTCATCGTGGGCGTCGAAACGAACACCACTATTTTGGTTGGTGCTCTTTCTGTCCTAATTTTTTTGTGTAAAATGTAAAACCATTTATTTGATATCCTTGGTACATCATTAGCGTAGTCGAAGGTCCGGGGGCTAAGAGATCTAGCTGACATCCCGTCACCATTCCTAGCCTTTGGCGTCGAAACCAGTCACCGAATTCCTCCTTATGTTTTTTCTCAAGCCAAGCCTGTGACCTACCGATGTGCTTCCTTTGCAGTAACTATTTGTGCTCATCAATGTATGCCATCACACCGTCGGCCTGCTGGAGAACAACAAAGTGTGCTTGTCTGAAGGAGACCAATTTGTCTATTTTGACAACTTTCTCACCTATTGTTCCTTTGCCCCCTAGTCTTCCCTCATGATGAGATACTGGAACTCTGACCCGCTTGATGTCCAGATAATATGTGGAGAACTGAATAGCCTCCTCTGTTGACCATCCTTCTACCATGCTCCCTTCTGGTCTGAATTTATTCCTAACATACCGCCTAAAAACTTTCATGATCCTCTCGAAAGGAAACATCTGGTGTAGGTACATTAGGGCAAGGGCTTTTATTTGATCCACAAGATGAACATGTAGATGCACTGAAATGTCGACGTAAGTTGGTGGGAAATGCATCTAAAGCCTGCATATAATCTCGGCTATCTCCTGCTTCTGGCGGTCTAGTCTGCCCACTTCAATGACCTTTTCAGAGATCGCGTTGAAGAACGAACACAACTTTATGATTGGAGCGCGGACCTTGTTAGGGAGGATACCTCGCAGGGCAACTAGGAGCAGCTGAGTCATTATGACATGACAGTCATGAGCCTTCATAGAACCATAGTTAAACTTAAGTTCTCTCATGTTAACTAGGCTCTTCGGGTTCCCACAATAGCCAGTCGGTACTTTGAGATCGTTGAAGAAAGAAATAAGCATTTCTTTTTCCTCCTTTTTCAGTGTCCATGATGCCACCGGAAGTTTCAAGTGACCATTCTCAAGAGTTACTGGGTGCAACTCCTTCCTGAGGCCCAGGTGTTGCATGTCCAAGCGTGTCGCGAGAGAATCCTTGCTTGTTCCCCCGGTGTTCATCAACGTGTTAAGTGTGTTACCGCACACGTTTTTAGTTATGTGCATTGGATCAAGACAGTGACGTACACTCAAAAGTTGCTAGTAAGGTAGTTTCTAGAAGATTGATTTTTCTTCCAGATACTATCGGTTGGTGGTGCTACTGCCCCGTCCCCCTTCCAAGGACAACATTTGTGAGTTTGCTTAATTGTTGAAGTAGTTGTTTCCCGTCTCGATACTTTGGAGGTCCACGTTTCTCAGTAGTCCCATTAAAATCTTTTGTATTCCTACGGTAAGGGTGATCACGACGTAGGAACCTACGGTGTCCCATGTAGACCACCTTCCTGTTTTCTGGTAGATGTGTAGCATCAGTCTCGTCCAAGCACTCGACACACCTAGTGTATCCTTTTGTCTTCTCTCCAGACAAGGAACCTCGCCCTGGTAGGTCGATTATTGTAGCGATAAGTACAACCTTCACCATGACATGTTCTTTTTTATACTCATCCCAGACATCCTTCACACCCATCTCCCACATCTGTAGTAGTTCATCAATCACTGGTTGTAGAAGCACATCAACATCATTACCAGGTTGTCTTGGTCCTTGGATTAGTAATGGCATCTGGACGTATGACCGTTTCATACAAAGCCTGGGTGGAAGGTTGTATATACATAGCGTCACTAGCCAAGTGCTATGATTGGTTCTCACCTGGTCAAACGGGTTCATCCCATCCGTGCTCAAAGCAAACCACAGATGTCTTACCTCTCCACCGATGTTCTTATAGAACATAGTGTTGATAGTCCTCCAGTCCGACCCATCGGCAGGGTGTCTTATCATTGAATCTTTCTTTCGCTCTTCGCCGTGCCAACGCAACAGCTTGGCTGACTTCTCATTTTCAAACAACCTATGCACTCATGGAGCTATAGGAAAATACCACACGGACTTTACTAGCCCTCCTCTGGTCTTGCTTCCATCATTTGATGGCCCTTGCTTGTATCGGGGAGTTTTACACTTGGGACATGCATCCAAGTCTTTGTATTTCTCTCCACGGTACAATATGCAGTCGTTGGAACACGCGTGGATTTTCTCAACCTCGAGGCCAATTGGGCAAATCATTTTCTTTGCAAGGTAAGTCTTTTCTGCTAACTCGGCCTCCGGGAACAGTTTATGTAGTATAACTAACAAGTTATCGAAGCCTTTATCACTCAACCCATTTGTTGATTTGAACTCCAATAGCATGATGTTAGCTTGCAGTTTGCTTATTGGGCAGCACGGAAACAATGGTGTTTTTGCATCCTTTCTCATCATCTCTAGTTTTTTCAACTGTGAAGCATTAAGGAATCCCCCATGCACATCATGTAGAAGCTGTGAAATACCATCATTTTCCTCAATGTCGTCAGCTAATGTATTTATAAACCCATCATCATTGGTAGGCACATGTTCTGTGTACTCATGAACAGGTAATAATGCATTCATGGATACACTAGGCATGGGCACATCATCATTAACATTTTGACCAACCTCCCCATGCAAAGTCCAAATCGTGTAGTTTCTCATGAACCCCCTTGTGATCAAGTGCAAACGTATATGCTCCACGTCGCCCCATTTTCTCGTATTCTTGTAGTCTTTGTATGGACAGAATACAAGATGTGAGTCCCCAGCATTGGCTCTAGCTCGCTTGATGAAATCGTCGATGCCCGTCAAGTACCGTGGGTCTGTACATGACAGATCGTACATCCACCCTCGAGCCATGTCTGCACTGATAAAATGGACAGAGCAATGAAAACATAGGAACATATTAATAGGAGCATTTTTGAACAATATTCTTTTCTTTATAATTTGAATTTGGTCACGCTATAAAAAGTGAGACAACAAAATAGGTGGATGCATGGAGTATTAAATGTGAGTATTAAATGCATGCATGTAGTATTAAATGTAAGTATTAAATGCATGCATGCATGGAGTATTAAATGTAAGTAATAAATACCGAATCTATTCCACATCCCATCAAATCTTTAATACATGCATGGGGTATTAAATGTTAGTAATAAATATAACTAATTACAATTTTTATCCATAATTTTCGAGACGAATCTTTCGAACCTAGCTACTCAATGATTATACAATAATTATCCAATAAAAACAAAGTGCTACAATTTTTCTAAATACTTTTGGATCTAAAAGGTACAAAAAATTGACACAAATTACAACATCTCTCTTCTTGATCATGAAAACTAGCATATCTCTAAATTATAGATTTACACACAAAAATAATGTAAACCAACAATTCTAAAGAATTATGCTTGTTACTAACCAAGAGCAAGAAGATATGAGGATCCAAGAGTGAAGAGGAGCCAACAATGGAGTTCAAGAAATCCACCAGCCGCAACAATGGAGAGAGGTGCTCCTGTTCACGCACTGTTGGGGCAGAGGAGGGAGAGGAGCTCGCGTGCTTTATACTGTACACAACATCAGTGCCGGTTGGAGCCACGAACCGACAGTGAAACACCACATCACTGCCGGTTGGTGGCTTGAACCGGCAGTGATAGGGACGAGAGGCATCACTGCCGGTTCAAGCCACGAACCGGCAGTGATGTGGTGTTTCACTGCCGGTTCGGCCCCTGCCCCCAATAATTGGGGGCCTGTCAGAGGAAGAACCGGCAGTGAAGAGGCATCACTGTCGGCCCAAACAAAACCGGCAGTGATGGGCCGACAGTGCTTGTCGTTTCTGTAGTAGTGAGGGTCAAGAGAATACGCTTGTCAACAAAAACTTATCGATTTTCAGAAGGGTCGTCCCATTTATGTAGAGGTTGAAGAATCATGGCCCTATTGGTTTTGGTGATTAACGACAATTAGCGATATTATTATGGCTAACGTGTGTTTTGCAGAGGCTATGCGTAGCTTAGCCATAGTGATCAAGAAGAATGGGCATTAATGGTTATCACTTAGCCCCCAAGATGGATATCGTTTCGGATTTCAAAGAGACATGATGAAGACCCTAGAATGATAGACTAAGTGCCATAAGGTGATGAAGGGCACTTAGAAATAGATAGGTCTTCTATTTGATCTTTGACCGTACTATTAAGAGGGGTTGAGACTAGTAACTTGACTTAGGAGAGCTTCATGACTTAGGTGTGGTGCACACTTGACTTCCTTAGCTCTAAGCAAGCCTATGGTGATCGTAAGATAGCATAGAACAACTTCCATATTCATCGCGACGAAAACCGAAGTTGAGGAAGTCGTTTTCTGGGCGTCGGACGTTGTCCGGTGCGCCAGACGATGGCTCCGGACGATGACGTATGTACACCCTAGCGTCCGACGACGTTACAGAGAGCTCCAAAGACGTCCATTCTGCGACGGACGGGTCCGTCGCATGGGCGTCGGACGCTCGCGAGCGTCCGGGAATATTTTCCCAGAAACCCGAGAGCAGCCAGTTGGCGCCGGACGCTGAGGCGCAGCGTCCGTCGCTAAGCGTCGGAGCGTCCGGTGCCTGTCGACGTGAATAGGAACTAGCCGTTGGGGCTAGCGACGGAGCGTCCGTCGCCTGTCGACGGAGCGTCCGTCGCCAACTTAAAATGCCAGCCCGAGGCAGTTTTCTGGAGGGCTATTTATAGCTCCTCACACTTCTCTCCCACCTTGCCTTTGCTCATTTCAGTTGCTGAAGTCCTTGAGAAGGTTGGGAAGAGAGAAGAGCCCTAGAGAGAGAGAGAGAGAGAGTGATTCGCGAATCCATCCATCCTCTCCTCTAGTTCATCCAAGAGTTCAAGTGTGCATCCTCTAGTTGTGAAGCTTGAGTGAGTCAAGCGAAGATCGAGGCTTGTTACTCTTGGTGATCGACATCACCTAGACGGTCCGGTGGTTCTTGGAGGAAGGTGATCGCCGGGGAGATTGTTGGTGGCCCTTCTTCATCGACTTGTGATCGGTTGTGGGCGATTCACCGAGCCGAAGTGGCGAAGAATCAGCCCATAGAGAGCACTCATCCCTTGCGAGGGATTGAGGGGGAGCTATACCTTGTGAGGTGCTCCAACGAGGACTAGGGGGGAGTGTCGAATCCTCGATACCTTGGCAAAACATCACCGTGTCAAACATCTCTTTCCCTAGCTCTTTCATACCGCATTATTTTCCGCACTTGTCTTTGTTGGTATTTCTTATGACTATTGGATAAATCCGCAAGCGCACAGATTATACCGCTGTAGCACTTCACCAAGGAGTATTCCGAGGTATCGTAATTTATATTATCCCAAGGGAAAGCTGGCTAGAAATGATAATTAGAGAGAGATCCTAGAGAGCACCTCAACCTTAGTACCAACTAGTATAAGGGGGTAAATGATAAATGTGATAGGAAGGGGTTGATGAATGAAGAATCTACAGTAAAGGATACTTAGAACGGACCTCAGAGACTAGCTAGGTGGGAGGACAACGAGAAGAGAACAGGGACTCCTATGTTCTTCTCTCTACTTCAATATACTTAGCTAGATAACTAGTCTAGACACTATAGTTTGTCTCCTCAATACAAGTATGCTAGGCGAGGGGATAGATCACTAGGAGGACAAAACTCCTACCGGACCGCGCCCTCTTCTTACGGGGGCCTTACCTTTTAAGAACTTGCCTATAAACATGTGGTGGAATACAAAGACTAGACAAGGCTGTCACCTCTTGCTAGTTACCACAAACAATCCGTGCAGCAAGCGATAACCAAGGATAAGATGATGTATAAGCACCACGCTTACACACAACTTACTACTTTGACTACGATCTATAATCAAAGCACCCTATGACAGGCAATGATCGCATACAGGAAAGGTCACAAGGATCACAGACTATGGGTGTGAAGGCTATTAAAGAGCAAATGCATATAGCAAGACTATATCTAGTATAGAAATGCTCAAAGTAAATACTAAGTAAAGTAAAGAGAAAGAAATATATTGATAAAGGTAAAGTCTTACAAAGAAGGAAAGATACAAGAGCTATACCAGACTCTCCAGAAGACGACTCCGAAAATCCCGAGCACAGCTCGACTCAACTCTAACTCCCACTCTAGACTAACTCCTAGAACAATCTAAGGAATAGAGCTTGTAGGCTTCTTCTTCATGATTAGAGTGGGGGGTGTGACCCTCTATTTATAGTAGGAGGTGGAGTAGGGGCTACTCTGGCGCCATGTCAGCGATCCAGGGCCATCCATTCTCCACCCTTGGATCCAACCGACCTTGGAACCGACCAAGGCATGGATGGTGGTGATCCAACATGTGGGGAAGAGCTATGGCGGTTGGGGGGAGCCCAACCGACTTAGGGGGCATTCGGACCGAATGCCCCTATGGTCAGTGGGGCCTCCCTTGCCTCCTTGGATGAGGTCCCACCAGTCAGGGACTGAGTGGGGCCTGTTTGGGCCCAAAAAGGATTCGGCCGAATCCCCCCTTGGGGGTTCTGGCCCTCCTCTGCTCCCTGGTGCTGGTCCCAGTTGTCATTTGTGCTGGTTGTTGGTTCTGTAGTGTTTGTCACGTTTATCTCCTTGGTGTGGGCCCATGGATCCATGTGCTTCGCTTGTGAGCCGTTGAGAGGAAACACAGAGTGATCTAATGGATGGATTCCACTCTAGAGTGCCTCTCTTGGATCATGGTCGAGAGGAGAGAGTATGGTGGTCCCATATGGCTCTCCTTTGCTCCATTTATTCATTCATGCACTCAAACACTCATGGACATGTGGAACTAGTTATTTGATAAAGAATGCTCATGATGTGTTTGTTTATCCTTGATCCTTGGATTAGCGACACCATTTTAGCTATGTAAAAGATGGTCATAATTTGTGCCAACAAGATCCCCCAAGCTTAACCTTTGCTCGTCCCGAGCAAACAATCAAACTTAGCTCGATGGATCAGGAGTTGCTACTATGCTTCATATTTCAAGATTACTAAGTCTACAACAATCATACTTCTCTTTTGAATGGAAAAGTTAGCAATAAAGACTCACCCATATTACCTTAGTCCTTCATGGGGCTTATAGCTTTATCCTTTGTCTTGAGAGGTTGAGAGATAGAACAACTTGACTTGAGTACTAGTTTTCTCATTCTTTCACAAGTTTCATATCGAAGGTTTTGTAAGGTTTTGTAAAAGAAAACTTAGTGTTCCTCAAATGGTACTCTTGAGTCGCTCATAAGGTGTATGATTCCTCACCAAGGTATATATCAAAGTTTGCCTTCTTCCATCCTATCTCTAAAGCTTATGTGGAGCTATAGGTAGGGATCAAAGATGTAGCAAACTTACCTTGCATATATTGTAAAGTCAAATTCCAGACCCAAGGAGGGAAGTGTCATACTCTTAGATCAAGATGTGCAAGTGTGTGGAAATATGGTAAATGATCAATACTCCTATTTGTGGATCTCGCTTTCCTAAAATTATTTTGAGACATAGCTATCTGTTTCATCATTTTTTTCAAGAGAGCTTTGGAAATGCTCATAAAGATTAGGACTTTAGAATGCCCTTGGATTTTTTGAAATTTTGCATAGTCTATGTCTCATTTACTAACAACAAACTAGAGAGAGTTTTTCTACTTAGAGCATGGAGTATGAACTATGTGGAAATGTAGGGCATGTTTCGGCGTACTTCCAGTGTAGAAGCAGCATGTATATGTGGCGTGCACGTGATCTTGATCTTGGGAGCATGATAAATCTCTCGACAAGGGTCACAAAACTTTACTAAACTCAACACAAAGGAAGCATCTTATGTAGAAAGCTTATATCATGAAAGAGCATGTATGACTTTGGTAGGAGTTTTCACCATTGAGGAACATCAAAGTGTTTTATCATTTTAATAAATAAATACTCCGATAGTCATTTTTGCTTAGAACAAAATTATAGCAGCTCTTACCTTGTCATATCATGTCTCACAACAACTTAGACTTAGTTACGGTCCCATATGACTCTCCTTTGCTCCATTTATTCATTCCTGCACTCAAACACTCATGGACATGTGGAACTAGTTATTTGATAAAGAATGCTCATGATGTGTTTGTTTATCCTTGATCCTTGGATTAGCGGCACCATTTTAGCTATGTAAAAGATGGTCATAATTTGTGCCAACAGTCTTCCAATTCATACTAGAACTGTGTAGGAAGGTTTCGCTTTCCTTTGGCTTGCTACCGCTTTCTAGTTAGGACACACTATCGGTAGGCACTAGGGGGTTAATTGGCTCTTGATAGGTTTAATTCTTGTCTAGAAATTTAAAAGAGCCCAATTCACGCCCCCTCTTGGGCATCTTGATCCTTTCAATTGGTATCGGAGCTTGGTTGCTCTTATTTTAGGCTTTACCGCCTAGAGCAAGATGTCCCATGGGGATGGACCGCTGAGAGTTCCTATGTGATTTTGGTAATTGAGTGACAACTTAGGTGAACTAATATGTGTTTAAGTGATAAATACACATGAGATTAGTTCACATATGATTGTGTGATGAAGGAGCTTATTGCACATGAAACATGACATGGAGTCATGTGATCAAGGTGGAGAAGATCAAGATGAGGCTTGGCTTGATGGACCGGTTGCAAGTGTGAAGGGCAAGCGGGTGATGCATGGCGCCGATGGACCAAGAAAACGGTGAAGAGCAAGTGAGGTCAAGATCGATGAACCAACACGGTCATGTGATGATATGGAGTGGATCATATCATTTGACAAGTGATTGGTGCATGTGTTGCATCAACATTGGAGAAGGAGATGGAATGGAATGCGCAAAGCAAAGGTATAACCATAGGGCATTTCATTTCACCAGTCATAGGTGTGTAGAGAAGATTATGACCGGGTTTAGGATAGATAGCCGTACTATCAAGAGGAGCAAACTTGTTTGCATATCGGTTATCTAGTGCCACTGTGAGCGATCTAACTTTGCGATGAATTAGGATCGAGTGGCGTGGTGAGAAGCAAGTGAAAATGCTTTGAAAATATTTGTGAAAATGCTAACACAATTGCACAAGGTGAAGAACACATTTGTGTTAGCACTTGAGAAGCAAGGAAGAAGTGGCAGCTCGGTTTGGCTCGGGTATGAGCTCCGGACGCAAGGGTGCTGCTGGTCCGGACCATCGCGGATGCGTCCGGAAGCAAACCCTAGCGTGCCTAATCGGGAGCAGGAGATCTGGACGCTGTTTATCGTCCGGACTGGGAACTCTGGACGCTGCGTCCGGAGGTTTGCCCTCTCTGTAACGGCTCTGAGTGAAGAACCAGATGCTGTTTGCCGTCCGGACGCAGGGATCCAGACGCGCGTCCAGTGTCTGGCGCTCTCTGGAGTGGAGGTCCGGACGCAGGTTGATGGTCCGGTGCAGCACTGTTGGCTGTGTTCGGAGGCACGTGGCGGCGATCGGTGAGCGCGCCAACGGGCAAATTCAAATGGCTAGGAGGGTCCGGACGCGCGCGTGATGGTCCGGACCCCCTATGAACTTGCGTCCGGAGGTACGCAGGAAGGCCCAGTGAGTGGGCAAAACGGCTAGTTTCGTTGGTGTGGCTATTTATAGCTCATGGCCGGCCTTTGGGGCTGGTAGAGCACCTTGGGCATTTGTTGCCTCTAGTGTGCTTGGTTTGGGAGCCCTCTAACTCACTCATACTCGATAGTGTTCATCCGATTGAGTGAGAGAGCGATTTCTAGTGCGTTGCTTTGAGAGATTGCATCGTGTGGCACTAGGTGATCGTGTTGCAAGACGGAGTGCTTGTTACTCTTAGAGGTTGCCACCTCCTAGACGGCATGGTGGCTTGAGGCTCCGTCGAAGCGCGGAAGAAGATTGTGCGGCGCTCCGGAGAAGTGCTTGTGAGGGGTGTTGTGCTCGCCCCGCGGGAGATCGCGAAGAGCAACTCTAGTTGAGCGTGTCATTGAGCTACCCTCACTTGTGGGTGGATTCTTGTGGCGCCCGAGTTAGTGGGCTAGGCTTGTGAATGCCTATTAGTCACTGAATCACCAAGTGTGTGGTCGACACAACGGGGACTAACTTGGTGGCGACGAACTGAACATCGGGAGAAAAATCACCGTGTCAACCTTGTACATCTTCTCGGTGGTTTGCATTCTCCAAATCACTAGCTTGTATTTACTTATTCATAATTGTGCTAGTGTTTAGTTGTTGCTCTTGTAACTAGTTTAGCTTGTGTATCTAGCTTAGTTACCTTCTAGCTCGTGTAGCATAGAAGTATCTCTTGAGTGGCTAATTGGCTTGTGTAGCCTTGTTAGTCACATTGCTAGGTTTGTGTAGCTAAGTAAAGTTGAGCTCTCCAGTTGGCTTGTGTAGTCTTGCTAGAGAGCATTGCTAGTGAGCTTAGGTGCTTTGTTCTTTGCTTACTAGTATGTGTAGGAGCTCCCTTTGTGCTTAGAGTACTAGTTGCTTAGGTTTGTGTGACCTTGCAACCTAGACTTGTTTAGGTGAGCCTCCTAGCTTGGCACCTTAGTAAGCCCAATTAGTATACTTTGCTAGGTGCTAAAGTAATAGATAGAGGGGTGTAGTCTTGGCTAGACCGATAGTTTTAATTCCGCATTTGATTCGGTTAGCCGGAGCGCTTAAGTTTTAGAAAAGACTATTCACCCCCCCTCTAGTCCGCCATCTTGACCCTACAAGTGGTATCAGAGCTTGGTCTCTCATTTGTGGTCTTCACCGACCCGAGAGGATGGCGACTTATGAGCTAGATGTTGAGTGTCCACACATTTTTGATGGCACACACTTTGCACGGTGGAGAAATTGGTTGACATGCAATTTTAAGTTTATTTCTTCCCAAATGTGGTGGATCGTAGATGTTGGACTCTCTTGTGAAATTGAGAGAAAGGATGCAACTCAAGCACAAAATAAGTGCCTACATCTCGATTGCCAAGCTACTAACATTCTCTACCATTCTATGAAAGATAACATCTTTGGTGAGATTATAGACATGAAGAGCGCTCATGAGATTTGGACCTATCTCATTGAAACATATGAGACGGTGCCAAACATTGATGATGATGTGTCCAAGTTGGTGGCACATGAGGATGTTGAGCATGACCACAACTTGGTGGTTGTGGAAGATTGCTCCACCTCATGTTCAAGTGATGATGAAGATGATCTATCTATCAAGAAATCACTTGACAAGGATAATGAAGGCCCAACATCATGTGTTGCAATTCATGATGCTACTCCAAGCACACTTGATGATGATGATGATGATGATGATGATGATGCATCGGGCTATGAGAGTGATGCTTCCACAAGCTCTTCTACCTCATCACAATGTGACTCTAAGGTATCTATTGGCAATGTAATTGTAGATTGTGATGACCCAAATTTTGAGCTTGTGTGCAAACTCTCAAAGGCTTTAGCAAGTGAGATAAATAAAACAAAGAAACTAAAAGATGAAAACTCACTTCTAAAGAACTCATGTGAAGAACATAATCACTTACTTGATGTTCTTAAATCTTCACATGAGGAACTAAAGCTTGATCATGAGGAGCTTTGTGTGTCTCATGAAAGCTTGGTTCACAAACATGGTTCTCTCAATAATGAATTGCTAAATCTTAAAAATGAAGAGAGCTCATCACTTGGGTCAAATGATCAATCACATGTTGTTGCTAACTCTTGTGACGTAGGGAAGAAGAATGTATCCACCTCTTGTGATGATTTAATTGATATGCCATGTTCTTCAAATATAGATGCTTGTTCTACTTCTATGTATTGTGAGACTAACCTTTTGAAGGAGAACAATGAGCTCAAAAGTGAATTGAAGAACATGAGCAACAAGCTAGAGAGGTGTTACACTTCCAAGGTCACCTTTGATCACATGATGAACAATCAAAGAAGACATGGTGACAAGAGTGGAATTGGTTTCCGCAAGTGCAAGGGCAAGAAAGAGAAGCAAGAACATAAGAAGCTAACTCATTTCATGTGCTTCAAGTGCCACGGGATGGGACATCTTGCAAATGTTTGCCCAACCAAGAATGCTCAAGCTAAGCCACAAGTCAAGCCCCAAGTGCAATACAAGATCAACGATCAAGATGGTGATTCGGGGATGACAAAGAAGAGGAAAACAAGAAGAGGTGGCAAAGCAAGAGCAAGGCATCCAACTCATATTCATGATGCCAACAAGATGATGATGATGAGCAAAGATCAAGAGAAGAATCATTTGGCTCACATCAAGTGCTTCAAATGTGAAGATATGGGACACTTTGCCTCGAAGTATCCTACCAAGCTTGAGATGAAGATTCAAGCACAAGAGAAGAGGCTAGACAATGAGAAGCACAATACGAGCAAGGAAGAAAAGGCTCAAGCAAAGAGAGTGTGCTACTCATGTCGGGAAAGGGGACACATGGCTCATTCATGTCCCCTAGGTATGACTTCCAAGCTCATTTCAATTGATAATGATCATGTGCTTAGAAAGGATGGTAGTGGTACCTCTATGGTTGCTATTGCAAAATATCCCACTATTCATACTAAGGCATTGTCTAAGTATGTTGCTCCTAACTTGAGAGGACCCAAACTAGTTTGGGTACCATCAACAAGTGGATGAATGTGTGTAGGTACCATGGGCATTGGAGACTTGATTCAATTGATTGCATATTGTTCATCATATGATTGAGTCAAGTAATGAAGCTTAGTTCTATCCTTATCCCAATGCCAAGTCAAAAGAATGAAGTCCAAATGCTACAACATACAAGTGCATGATCAAGTTATGGTGGTTGATTGAATTATTTGAAGGCTTGCAATTATCCAATTTGAAGCTTGCTAATGAATTGACCATGATCTACTAAGGTATATTTCTTTTTGATCAAGTTCATTTGGTGTGTATAAGTGTTTTGAATTGGATATACACATAGAGCATATGAGTTGATTGAATTGGATATATATGTGCACTAGTTGCTTGCTATTTGAATGGCTTAATGCTTAGTGATCAAGTTTGAGTTGGTTTGAATGGATATGATCATGAGACTACTTTTAGTAAGTGGATTGAATGGATATATGTCTTATGAGAGTTTTCAAACAAGTTAGTATCAATTTTGGTTCAATTTGAAGGGGCTTAGCTCATTTTGCTCAAATATGTCTTTTAGTCAAAATCTGAGCTAGTTATGATCATAGCCATGTTTGAGAAATCAAATCTATTTGGATTGGCTTGAAATTTGGTGTACATGCTCTACACTTATGGTATTAGTTTCTGTTCAAATTTCATGGGTATTGGATAAGGGATACTTCGGTTTTGGAGTGGATCTTGTCTACACATGTGCAGCAGTTTTCAGCATGTACCTAGGTGGGAAGATGTGAAATCTGGTAGCAATCTAGAAGTCCAATAAAGCTCAAATTTTTGTGGCTGCTAGATGACTTAGTGAATCACATCTCCACCAAATTTCCTGGTCATTGGATATGTACTTTTGGAGATATGATATATTCTTTGAAGGGTACAGAATCTGCCAGAAAAGTGACAAATATTGGATTGACTTAGAGTCACTTAGATTGAAAGGTCCTCAAGTTGGAATCATTCTTATAAGTGATTGAGGTACCTATGTTAGCAATGAGTACAAGGCCATTTGATTGTGGAGTATACTTGACACATATTTAGTACTCAAGATGAAGATCAATCAAACAAAGTCATTTCAACTAAGTATCAAGGATGATTCATAGAGAAAGGTCACTTCTCCCTTTTGTAGGGGCTTGCCGCCTTGTGTAGGTAAACCAAGAACGTTACTTGGAAGGCTAACATGGAAAGTGGTGATCTAGGGATCATTTGGAGATGCTTAGCTGAAAGCTATCAATAGGATTGATCAAAAGAAAGCAAGCAACACCCAAGAGAGATTAATGATCTTAACTTTCAAGTGGTATCACCTTCTACAAGTGGTACATCATTTGGTATTCTCTCATGCAAGCAAAGATCAAGAAAGAAGCAAGTCAACCACAACAAGAAAGTGCACTTGATCATTAGTGGGACTCAAAACATATGGGTGAAGATTAACATTTCAAGTGATATTCATTGGTCTTCACCATGCTCTTAATTGGAATTCACATTGCTAATTGGAGATGAACTCTATATGACTATCCTCTAGTCCAACATAGCAAAGGTGAAATTGTTTGACATATGCATACATATTGCTCTAGGACATGTTTAGTGCATATAGTCATACATAGTGATCATTCATTGAAAATCAAATGAATTTTATGCTTATAGCCTACCACTATAGCTTGATTGAGTTGTTTGATATAGTGGTAGTATATGAGTTTGTTCATGAGCTAGTAAACCCAAGTACTTGATCTACTCATGGATTGTATAAGTGACAAGTACAACCTCTATAAGATAACCGCTTAATGCGTGTGAACAAGCTTAGAGAGGGTTTAAACCGGACTTGGAAGCTTATGCTATTCATTTTAGTTCAAGTCCAACATAGAAGCTCATGAAGATTAATCTAGTTCAAGCACAAGACAACAATGCAAATGGATATCAAGATGCAACTTACAAATGGTATCTAGAATTATGCTAATCTTTCAAAAAGTATCAACTTTCATATTGGTACTTGCAAAAGATGTCTAGTTCTAGCATACTTGTGATGATCCACATTGAGTTAATTCAAATAATTCTACAAGTGGTGAAGGACCGAGAACGGCGACCAGAGGGGGGGTGAATGGGAGCCTCAAATTTCTCTCGAAATATTCGGGCCACTCTTCCCAAAAACCAAACCCAGTTGTTGGGTGCTCAACCTCCCCGGAGAACACGAGCGGGGATTCAGACGAAATCGGAGAAATATGAGCTCACCGGCAGTGGAGGAAAACTCACCGGAAACCCCAAAGACCAAGTTCTCAACCTCTATGGAAAAGAGGCAAGAACCTAGGCAAAATGGACGAAAACAGCAAACCAACAGAGGTTCCGGGCCAGTTCAGACTGGACCACCAGACCAATGACGAGTGGTCTGGTGGCTGGTCCGACGCTCTCACCAGCCGAGACCAAAACGAGCAGGGAGCACCCGACCTCCGGACGACCTGCTCCGGACTAGTCCAATGCCACCTCCGGACCAAGGAGAGTGGTCCGGTGCTCACCCTTCCCACTGCCGAAAAAGAACAGTAAGTACCCGACCTCCGGACCAGACTGTCGGACGGCACCGTCGGACTATGCACTCTGGTCTGACGCGTGGCCGACTCCCTCAGCAGAACCACCAGACCACTTGTCAATGGTCCGGAGCTCAAAAGCTGAGTAGTCCGGAGCTAGGTCCGACGCCCTTCGCTGCTTGACACGGCTGAGGTCAAGACCACCGGACCACTTGCTATGGTCCGGAGCTAGGGGAAAGTTGTCCGGAGCCTAGTCCGACGCTCACGAGCAGAAAGCTGTTCTTCGCAAAAACGGATTTCTCTCCGCCAAATCTTCCCAAAACTCAACCAAATTATCACCAACTGCAACCAAACTTTGTAGGCATGATCCTAGTGCAATTGGTGAGCTATCCCGAAGAAATCATCGCTCAATTTGGCTTAGAGCAAAGGGAGGAGAAGAGATTTGGGGAAAAGCTTAAGAACGAAGAACACCGCAAAGAAATCGCCCGATCTGTGTGCTCACAAGGTTTTAGGATAAATCCTTCGGTACAAAGATGATCCTTGCAAGCACGAACAACTTGGTTCAAACGGATTTAGCAAAGCTACTCCCAACAAAGAGAAATCATCTCGGGAAAAAGAGGAGAGCAAAAAGCAAAACGTGAAGAACACAAGCAAAACGGGGACACAATCACGAAATCGAAGCCACCATGGCTTACGGAGGTTATGACCTCTGATTCCTCGCAACAAAATCAAGTTCTTACAGAGGTTGGTGAAATCAACCTAGGGATCTCAAGAACTAGAGAGAGGGTAGAGAGAGAGAGTTGGGGCAAATGATTAGGGTTCAAGAGATTGAATGAGGGATACCCCTTCACCCCCTATTTATCGGGCTTTGGCTATTTCCCAAAGACCCCCCTAGATACATGAGTGAACTACCTAGCCTAAGCATTGCAGTCCAAGCTCCGAAAAATATCTCCCGCATTTTGAATGGACGGCCCCGCTTTCTGCCAGGAGTTGCCGTCGCCTCGACGCAACCTCCAGGATTCTGCCATGTGCCATCCCCGCTTCCTCGGAAGCTCCGCCCGGGTTTTGAGACCCAAACCCGCGAAACCCGCCACCGGTAGCTTTTGGCTCAACTACCGAACCCCGAGTTTTGTGGCCCAAACTCAGAAACCGTCCTCCGATGGTTTTGAGGCCCAAACCACCAAACCGCTCAACTCGAGCCACCTTGTCCTCGCCCGGTCGGACTCCGAGTCCCCTGAGCCTTCGCTCGACCTGCTCGTCCGCCATCTTGACTCGGTTGACTCGGTCTACCTCCATGTCTTCTCGCACTCGCTGGTGCCAGGCACTAGCCACCACAGCTAGTCCGCCGGCGCCCATGGTCCCTCAGTCCGAGCCCCGCTTCCACCCTTCACCGCTCTCAGTCCATCGGCACGGCAAGCCTCTACTCGACCTTCTCCACGCCATTGACCACTGTCACTAGGCATAGTACCTGCACACCACAAGCCGATAGACAGGCACACACATGCTTTCACAAGAGTTAATGATAAACGCTCAAACTGAAACACCCAATTGTTGATCAATCACCCATCACAAAACTGAACATCATGGGCACATATCAACCATGTGTTCACAAGTGGTAATCTCACAAGTGATATCCTACAAGCTAACAAGTGATCCTCAACTTTAAGTGATCAAATCAAAAGTTCTCTTGCTTGCAAAGCTTATTTGGATGGCAATTGCTTTGACCAAAGGGGAGTTGCCCTACTCAAATAGTATAATGGTCAATGATCTTTCATGAAGAGTCATTCCAATACATAGATGTTAGTGTCCATAAAAAATGAAAAGATACAAGTATCAACCATCTACCCTAGTGCAACCTTTGCATCAATATGAGCATACCTTTTATGGAAATTGATGACAAAGGGGGAGATAATAGTGAACAAATATATATTAGTGAATGGAAATGCACTAAGAGGGAGAGAGACATGGACATGGACCTAAGGGAACAAGATTAAAGGATCAAATTCTTGGGCTAAGAGATGCACACAAGTAGGGGAGCAAGCTCATGAATTGATTGATTGCATTTGATATGTGTATATTCATGCGCTTGCTTGCATATTGCATAAGTATTATATTTTTATGCATGCTTGTGTGGTGTATGCTAGTTGTAGGACTTGAATGATGATTTGGTAACTAGCATGCATAGGTTGGTGAGCTAGAAATTTTGTTCTTTCAAGTGGTATCTAGAAACCGTGCTTATAATGTTGATCTCACGGGGTTTCTAGTGTTTTTGTGTTATCTAGCTAACCATGGTGGTGCTAAGGATGAACTTCAAGTAGAACTACAATGAGTATCTTCAAAGGTTTATCCTATAACCCTTAGCATCACTTAGTAGTGCTAGCACTCCCAAAACTCCTATTTATGCATGTGTGCCAGGCTTAAACCAAGGAGCTTATTGCACATGAAACATGACATGGAGTCATGTGATCAAGGTGGAGAAGATCAAGATGAGGCTTGACTTGATGGACCGGTTGTAAGTGTGAAGGGAAAGCGAGTGATGCTTGGCGCCGATGGACCAAGGCAACGGTGAAGAGCAAGTGAGGTCAAGATCGATGAACCAACACTGTCATGTGATGATATGGAGTGGATCATATCATTTGACAAGTGGTTGGTGCATGTGTTGCATCAACATTGGAGAAGGAGCTGGAATGGAATGCGCAAGGCAAAGGTATAACCATAGGGCATTTCATTTCACCGGTCATAGGTGTGTAGAGAAGATTATGACCGGGTTTAGGATAGATAGTCGTACTATCAAGAGGAGCAAACTTGTTTGCATATCGGTTATCTAGTGCCACTATGAGCGATCTAACTTTGCGATGAATTAGGATCGAGTGGCGTGGTGAGAAGCAAGTGAAAATGATTTGAAAATATTTGTGAAAATGCTAACACATTTGCACAAGGTGAAGAACACATTTGTGTTAGCACTTGAGAAGCAAGGAAGAAGTGGCGGCTCGGTTTGGCTCGGGTATGAGCTCCGGACGCAAGGTCCAGACGCAAGGGTGCTGCTGGTCCGGACCATCGCGGATGCGTCCGGAAGCAAAACCTAGCGTGCCTGATCGGGAGCAGGAGATCCGGATGCTGTTTATCGTCCGGACTGGGAACTCCGGACGCTGCGTCCGGAGGTTTGCCCTATCTGTAACGGCTCGGAGTGAAGAACCAGACGTTGTTTGCCGTCCGGACGCAGGGATCCGGACGCGCGTCCGGTGTCTGGCGCTCTCTGGAGTGGAGGTCCGGACGCAAGTTGATGGTCCGATGCAGCACTGTTGGCTGCGTCCGGAGGCATGTGGCGGCGATCGGTGAGCGCGCCAACGGGAAAATTCAAATGGCTAGAAGGGTCCGGACGCGCGCGTGATGGTCCGGACCCCCTATGAACTTGCGTCCGGAGGTACGCAGGAAGGCCCAGTGAGTGGGCAAAATGGCTAGTTTCGTTATTGTGGATATTTATAGCTCATGGCCGGCCCTTGGGGCTGGTAGAGCACCTTGGGCATTTGTTGCCTCTAGTGTGCTTGGTTTGGGAGCCCTCTAACTCACTCATACTCGATAGTGTTCATCCGATTGAGTGAGAAAGCGATTTCTAGTGTGTTGCTTTGAGAGATTGCATCGTGTGGCACTAGGTGATCGTGTTGCAAGCTGGAGTGCTTGTTACTCTTGGAGGTTTCCACCTCCTAGACGGCTTGGTTGCTTGAGGCTCCGTCGAAGCGCGCAAGAAGATTGTGCGGCGCTCCGGAGAAGTGCTTGTGAGGGGTGTTGTGCTCGCCCCGCGGGAGATCGCGAAGAGCAACTCTAGTTGAGCGTGTCATTGAGCTACCCTCACTTGTGGGTGGATTCTTGCGGCGCCCGAGTTAGTGGGCTAGGCTTGTGAATGCCTATTAGAAGCCGAATCACCAAGTGTGGTCGAACACAACGGGGACTAACTTGGTGGCGACCAAGTGAACCTCGGGAGAAAAATCACCGTGTCAACCTTGTACATCTTCTCGGTAGTTTGCATTATCCAAATCACTAGCTTGTATTTACTTATTCATACTTGTGCTAGTGTTTAGTTGTTGCTCTTGTAACTAGTTTAGCTTGTGTAGCTAGCTTAGTTACCTTCTAGCTTGTGTAGCATAGAAGTAGCTCTTGAGTGGCTAATTGGCTTGTGTAGCCTTGTTAGTCACATTGCTAGGTTTGTGTAGCTAAGTAAAGTTGAGCTCTCTAGTTGGCTTGTGTAGTCTTGCTAGAGAGCATTGCTAGTGAGCTTAGGTGCTTTGTGCTTTGCTTACTAGTATGTGTAGGAGCTCCCTTTGTGCTTAGAGTACTAGTTGCTTAGGTTTGTGTGACCTTGCAACCTAGACTTGTTTAGGTGAGCCTCCTAGCTTGACACCTTAAGCCCAATTAGTATACTTTGCTAGGTGCTAGAGTAATAGATAGAGGGGTGTAGTATTGGCTAGACCGATAGTTTTAATTTCGCATTTGATTCGGTTAGCCAGAGCACTTAAGTTTTAGAAAAGACTATTCACCCCCCCTCTAGTCCGCCATTTGTGCGCTACACGAAGGGACCAAGTGTGAGCGTGAGGAACGCTACCATTTGGTCATGGCTAAGTTGAACTCCTTTACTATGCTTACTTATGAGAATACCAATGAGATGTACTCACGTATTAATATTCTTTTAGAGGAGTTGAATGGACTTGGGCTCAACCAAATGGCGTCGGCCGATGTGGTACGCAAGATCCTTTGTGTCTTGCCAATTGAGAAGTATGGGCACATCGTCACGGTGCTTCACCAAGGAGACCTCTCCGGCGCCACACCAACTCAAGTCTTGGGCAAGATCAATGCTCACGAGATGAACATGAAGATTGGTGATGGTAGCTCTTCTACTTCCAAGAAGAAAGAAAAGGAAGAGAAGAAAGACTTGGCTCTCAAGGCATCCTCCAAGGAGAAGTGCAAGATTCAATATGTTATTGAAAGTGCAAGTGAAGAAGAGGATGATGAAGACCACATCGCACTCATGGTGAGGAAGACGACCAAGATGTTAAAGAGGCTTAACAAGAGCATAGTCATTTTGACTCAAAGAAGAAGAAATTCTTCACAAGCACCTCAAGGAAGCCAATCTCCCAAATGAAGTGTTTTAATTGCGGCACTCTTGGTCATCTAGCTCATGCTTGCCCTGAAGAAAAGAAAGACAAGTTTAAGAACAACAAGTTCAAGAACCACAAGAAGAACAAGAATGGCAATGATGACTCAAGTGATGATGACAAGAAGCAAGACAAGCCATACAATAAGAAGAAAAACTTCAACCTTCACAAGAAGAAGAAAGATGGCAAGGCTTACATTGTGGGTGATTGGCTCACCGACATTGAGGACTCTAGTGCTTCCTCCGATGATGAGAGTGGAGATGAGAAGGTGGACGCTTTGGTGATTGGTGCTTCCCTTCCACCGCCACCTTCTCCTTCATCACCGGGCTCATCCTCTACACACCTATGCCTCATGGCTAAGGGTGAAAAGAAGGTACAAATAGAGGATGATGATAGTGGTGACTCTAGTGGTAATGATAGTGATGATGAAGAAGCACCTTCCTATGATGAGCTAATTAAAATTTGCAACAAGTACGCTAGCATCATAAGGAACTACAAAGGTAAAAATGACAAGCTACTTGAGATCAAAGGAAACTTGCATGATAAGCTTGGCACCTTGACTAGTGCTAATGATGATTTGAAGCTTGAGATTAATTCTCTCACATCTAGCACTAGGGAGCTCAAAGCCTCTCTTAAGAAAGCAAATGAGAAACATGATAAGCTTGAGAGGTCAACACAAGAGCTCCACACAAGGTATAACTTGCTAAAAGATGACTACCAAAATGTGAAGCAAGAACATGGCACACTAGTGGTAGCAAATTAATTGCTTAATCAAGATCTTGCTACACATGTTGCTACTAACCCATGTGCTAAGTGTGATAGTGCTACCTTGTGATATCTTGATTGATGATGTGGCTCTTGAGCAAAGTGCCAAGTGCAAGGGCAAGAGGGTTGTCGAAGCCGACAAGTATGATGACTATGTCAAGATGAGAGAAGAAAACTCAAAGCTCAAGGAAGAGCTAATCACTCTCAAGTCTAACAAGCCTATTGTCATCAAGCCGGCTCAAGAAGAAAACAAGGATGCTATCACATTGATCACCTCTCTAAGAGAAGAAATTGTCAAGCTCAATAATGACAAGACAAAGCTTACAAGTGGCTTTGATAAGTTCACCAAGGGTCACAACCTTCAAAGTGGGCTTTTGATGAGCACCGTCATGAAGAATGACAAGACCGGCATTGGGTTCAAGGAGAACCAAATCATGAAGGCAAAGGTTGAGATTGAGGCCAAGAATTATTACAAGAACAAGTACAATGGAAACAATCAAGAGTACTCAAAGCCCAAGCCAAGAAGATGCTTTGAGTGTGGTCAAGTGGGTCATTTTGCTTATGATTGCAAGACTCAACCACCCAAGACCTTTCCCAAGCACACAAGGTCATTTGCTGTCACACCCGTTTTTAAAAACAAAAACAAGTGCATAAAAGGGCTCATGTGCACCCCGGGAATAGTCGCACACATGAGTTGACAAATTATATAAAGTACCATCACAGTGCTTATTACATAGCGAATAAATATTCATTACATAGTCTGAAACAAATAACTTTAACTAGACGAAGATAACTGCGGAAGCTCTAAAGGGACTGGTTGACTGGTTGACTCCAAGACTAGTACTCATTGCGGTAGTCATCAACCCAATCTTCATCTGTGGTGTTTGAAAAGCAAGGGTGAGCACATACGTACTCAACAAATATAACACGGGGTTCATGAAGCTCAAAAGGGTATGCAGGGTTCATAGCGGTAGGCATTTTAAGTAGATGAAATTCATCTTAATATCAACAATTACCAAGGTAATTTGCATAAGCTCAAATATCCATGATCATAAAGTAAATGACAATAATATACAATAAATAAATAACACATGCATAAGCCACATAGAAGTAAGAACCCAATAATTCTGTGAGTTTTCCGAGCCGCTCTTGTCCGTGAGCACGGCTATCATGATAGTTTATTAACTCTGATCAGAGGTGTACAACTTTACCCACGAGTCGTGTTTGCCCATTTGTCCGGGTTTGCAACTCCCAAAACACTGCCAAGGTGAGCGGGCAGGGTACACTATGAAGCCTTCCAAGGGTTCGTCTAACAAGTTAGGGCCACAAGGTTTCCATGGCAAGGAGATATAGAGCCAACCTGTCCACGGTCACACTCCTTCGCGGCTGGCCCGTAGATTAGGAACCACACTATACCCGTCTCGGCACACCCCTTTCGCGCCATAAAGGTAACCACTGAACAAGCTAGAAAAGGTCCCCATACTGAGCTAAAGCCAGAGCCATATAGCCCTCGTGGTTGTACTGTATATCCCAGATTTTGCCGACAGATAAGCTCCTATAATCATATGTTGCTAAAAAGCAAGTTTTACCATTATTGCATATAGTCATTAACAATTAAGATCATGTACATCTGATATGAGCGCTAGCAATACTAATCATATGTGGTGGATCAAAACATAGGTGTCAAGGTATTCAGGATAACAATCACTAGGATCAAACTATGGTAAACAAGGAACATCATGCATATGAGTTATATTATTTGTGAATAGGACATCAAGGATAATCCCATGTTATACTTGCCTTCTTCGAAGAACTCTTGCTGATCTTGATCAAAGAAAAACTCCGGTTCTTCAACGGGTTGCTCAACGTCTATACCGATCAACAATCAACATCATTCAATCAACGGCAATCATACACGAAGCAAACAAAACTATGATTAGAACACTACACCAACAGTAATAAATAAGATGAAAAGTTTATAAAACTGGTCTATGCATTGCTACGATCACATCGATGTTTTGTTCACGCAAAACGGAGCTAGAACGACGAAGTTAGGAAATAAACGGGTTTTCCTATACAAAGATAATAGATTAAATCTAATCACGAAATTAAAATTTTCCAAATCTAACTAACAAAGGTTTTAACATAAAGAGAATTTTATTACGAACCTAACGCAATTTGAACGGGTCAAAAAGGATTTAAAATGAGCAAGTTATGGAGTTTTGAATTTCAATGGCAATTTTGTAAATAAGGATTTTCCTTTTTAAACCAAATTAAAATAAATCCAGAAGGGTTTACGCTTTCCAAAGGCCAAAGCATATTCTGGTATGGCGCCATGGACTGCGGGTTGACACTTGAAAACAGTCAGGGGCTCTTTAGCAAAATGTCAGATCGAAGGGGTATCGGCTCATCTCGGCTCTTGGATCCAAAACCGAGGGCCAGGATTAGAGGGGAGTGGCCGAAGGGGTATCTGACACTGTGGTTCGTCCGATTCTGAGTCAAACGGCCACGATTAGAACAGAAGGGGAGAAAGGGGAAGTCGCCAGCCAGGAACAGTGCTGGCGTGGCGGTTCGCCATGGGCTCCGCCGTGGAGCTCGTCGGCGTGAGCAAATCAAGGCCTACGGGCCACTATCCGATCAACCAAGAGGCCCGGGAGGTAGAGGGGGATAACGCGGACTTACCCAAGGCCTTCGCGCGAAAAGAGGTGCCCTAGAGACGGTGGTCGACATGACGGTGCGGCCGCAGACTCCCTGCAAACGATGGAGAGTCGCGGTGAACACACAGAGGCAAAATTGAGCGTGGGAATAGGTTCGCGGGGTCTCATACCGTGTTCCTATGGGAGAAGAGGCCCTGCGGTTGACGAGGACGCTCGGACAGGAAGCAATGGCGGCGGCGGGCTCGGTTGCGAGGCGCAGATGCCGTATAGACGGGAACCAGAGATGGGAAGGTGTGCGGGACTACTTTTATGGGCGCTGGGTTGATCCAAGAGGCAAGAAATCCTGAGCAATTTGGGAAGGGAGGGAATGGAATCGGGATTCGATCCTGCCGCGCTCTGCTTGGACTCAACGAAGGCAGGGGAGGGGAGAGCTGATGAGCAGGTCCATGGTGCCAGCGGCACAGGGAGGAAGGAAGGGAAGGTGCCCCCGCACGCTTCTCGGCCGGGCCGGGGAGCTGGCCTCGCGGCCGGGCCTCTACGTCGACGCGCGGAGAAGAAAGGAAAGGGTGAGGAAGGGGACTGACGTGTGGGCCAACCGTGTCAGTGGCACAAGAAGAAAGAGAAAGGAGGGCTGACTAGGGTGACCCTGCTGTCAGCGGTGCAAAGGGAGGAAGTGCGGTCCACCGTACTGGGCCCTTGGCCGTCGGCCCAAGAGAGGATAGGGGGAGAGGGAAACGGGCCACCGCGGGGCTGGGCCTCTTGGCCGGTTGTCGGGCCGAGCACAGGGAAGAGAGGGAAAGGCCTCGGGCCAAAGTGCAAAAGAGAAAGAGAGAGAAAAAAAAGACTTTTCCAAATTCCAGAATTTGATTTTTCAAATGAATTTTCAAACACATTTTCAAACTCAGTTTTGGGTATTTTTCATAACCACTCAAACCAAAATAAAATGCACCAGCATGCAATGCACCACATGTTACTATATGATAAGTTTTAATTTCACCAAAACTATGTATATCTTAATTATATTGAATGCATAACAAAGAAAGCATAATTAAATCAAATTAACATTTTCAAAAGCATGCAAATTTTGAGGTGTTACATTTGCTCATGATGTTCAGTATGTCATCAAGAAGGACCACAAGGGTAGACCACTAGTAGTGTTCCTTGGTCCACCAATGAAGAACAAGCCTAGAGTTCTTTGGGTTGCAAAGGAGATGGTTACCAAGGAAATGGGGCCCCGCTTTGAGTGGGTTCCCAAACAACAAGCTTGACTCCAAGTTACTTGTGTGTAGGTGAACTACAAGACCGGTGGAAGTCATTGGGTGATTGATAGTGGTTGCACTCAACATATGACCGGTGACTCCCGGATGTTCACCACACTTGATGAAGAATGTGAAGGGCAAGACAAGATTACCTTTGGGGACAATTCAAAAGCTAAAGTTCAAGGTCTAGGCAAAGTGGCAATCTCAAATGATCAATCAATATCAAATTTCTTGCTAGTTCAATCTCTAAGCTTCAACTTGCTTTCCGTGGGTCAACTTTGTGATCTTGGATTCCATTGTCTATTCACTCCAACCGAGGTGATTGTGACCGAGATTGTAGATTCATCAATGATATTCAAAGGGTTTCGGCACAACAACCTCTACTTAGTGTATTTCACCTCAAATGAAGCCGAGTTGCAAACATGTCTATTCTCCAAGAGTTTTCTGGGTTGGCTTTGGCATAGAAGATTAGCTCATGTGGGTATGTCAACTTTGAAGAAACTTGTCAAGAAGGAGATGGTTAGAGGTGTAAAGGATGTGGTGTTTGAGAAGTACAAGTTGTGTAGTACATGTCAAGCCGGCAAGCAAGTTGCCAACACCCATCTCACTAAAGCATTCATGTCAACCTCAAGAGTACTTGAATTACTTCACATGGATCTTTTCGGCCCCACTACATATGCTAGTCTTGGAGGAAATCTTTTTTGCTTGGTGGTAGTTGATGACTACTCTAGGTACACTTGGGTGTTCTTTCTTCAAGACAAGGAGAAACTCAATCAATATTCAAGAAGTTTGCAACTAGAGCCCAAAATGAGTTTGATGTGAAGATCAAGAAGATAAGAAGTGACAATGGGACCAAGTTTGTAAACACCAAGATTGAAGATTATTGTGATGAAGTTGGAATCAAGCATGAGGTGTCCGCCACCTATACCCCAAAACAAAATGATTTAGTAGAGAGAAAGAACCAGACACTAATCACTCTTGCAAGATCAATGCTTGATGAGTACAACACCCCCGAGAATTTTTGGGCCGAAGCAATCAACACCACATGCTATGCGGCCAACCGACTATTTGTCCAAAGGCTTCTCAAGAAGACCCCCTATGAGCTTGTGAATGGGAAGAAACCGGATATATCCTTCTTCCGAGTCTTTGGATGCAAAGTGTACATCTACAAGAAGCGTCAACACTTGGGCAAGTTCCAAAGGCGATGTGACATTGGTTTCTTACTTGGTTATTCACTTAAATCCAAGGCATATCGAGTATTTAACAAAGCCTCCAGCCTAGTTGAAGAAACATATGACTTGGAGTTTGATGAAACTAATGGCTCTCAAGAAGAGCATGAGAATCTTGATGATGTAGGTGATTAACCCTTGAGGGAGGCTATGAAGAATATGCCCGTTGGTGCCATCAACCCACTAGAGGTGGAAGAAGTAGAAGATAATGCAAATCAAGTACCTTCTCCACCACACACGCCTCAAGTTGATGAAGAACAAGTGCGAGAAGCACAAGAATATACCTTCATCCCTCAAGATCAAGACGAGGCACAAGCTAGTGATGTTGATGCACCACAACCCCCTACCCAAGTGATTGATAGAAGATCTACACCTATGCTTCAAGCTCATCCACAAAACCTTATCATAGGGAGTCCATCAAGGGGGGTAACAACTCGATCTAAACTTGCTTCTTATGTTGAGCATCACTCCTTTGTTTCCTTTGTTGAGCCTTCTAGTGTGGAGGATACACTTGCGGATCCGGATTGGGTGAATGCCATGCATGAAGAGTTGAACAACTTCACCCGGAACGAAGTGTGGACACTAGTAGAAAAGCCCAAAGGAGCAAGAATCATTGGCACCAAGTGGGTGTTTAGGAACAAGCAAGATGATCAAGGCGTGGTTGTGAGGAACAAGGCAAGATTGGTGGAAAAGGGTTTCTCCCAAGTTGAAGGCTTGGATTTTGGGGAGACCTTTGCACTGGTTGCAAGACTAGAAGCCATTCGTATCCTTTTGGCATATGCTTCACATCACAAAATGAAACTTTTTCAAATGGATGTGAAGAGTGCCTTTCTAAATGGTTTCATTAATGAACTTGTTTTTGTCTCACAACCTCCCGGGTTGGAAGACCCAAATTGCCCTAATCATGTGTATAGGTTGTCCAAGGCACTCTATGGATTGAAGCAAGCTCCAAGAGCTTGGTATGAGAGGCTAAGGGACTTCCTACTCAAGAAGGGCTTCAAGATCGGGAAAGTAGATACCACACTATTCACCAAGGTGCTAGATGGAGAGATCTTTGTTTGTCAAGTATATGTCGATGACATTATATTTGGGTCAACAAACCAAGATCATAGCAAGCACTACGTCAAAAATGATTTTGCACAGTGTTGCCAAAAAGACCTAAACAGGCCTCCGTGGTGGACACCAATTTTTGCCCGCTGTTGTAAATCCCATGATTTACTGCAGTGGGCATTTTTAATTTACCGTAACAAACACTTTTGTCCGTCATGGTAAATAGATTTATCGCAGCGGGCTTTTTACAAGGCCCGCTGCGGTAAATACCCTATTTACCGCAGCGGACGTCTTAATGTGTCCGCTGCGGTAAATTAATTTACCGCAGCGGGCATCTTATAAGGCCCACCACAGTTAAGGCCGAAGCCCATTAGGCCCAGGGCGAGGCCCAATAGCCACACCCCATATAAAAATAGGAGTTAGGGTTTCTCTCCCACTCCCTCTCTCTCTCTCAGTCTCTCTCTCAGCACAGAAGGAGGATCCGGCTCCTCTCCCAGCCCTCTCTCTCTCCCACTCCCCCTCTCTCTCAGCACAGAGGCGGCACTCGGGGCAGATCCATGGCGGCGGATCTGGCGCTCGGGCGGCTCGCGAGGCGGCGCGCGGGGCCGGGCGGGTCCACGGTGGCGGTGCGCGAGGCCGGGCGGGTCCACGGCGGCGCGCGAGGCGGCACGCGGGGCCGCGGCGGAGCGGCGCGCAGGGCGGCGCAGGGCCGCGGCGGCGCGCGAGGCGGCGCTCAGGGCCGCGCGGGGCAGCGGCGGTGCTCGGGGCCGCGCGCATGGCCTCGCGCGCGCCCGCGAGGCAGCGCGCACTCGGGGCGGAGCGCGAGGCCGAGCACGGAGAGCGGGGCGCCGGACCGCTATGGCGCAGGGCGGATCCGGCGGCGGCGGCAGCCTGGATGGGCTCGTTGGGCCCCTGGATGGGCTCGGCGGGCCTATCTAGGGTTTCTCTTTTTTTGTTTTTTTTTTGAATGATTAACCGCAGCGGGCAAAGCGGCCCGCTGCGGGAAAACGTGATTTTCCGTGGCGTTGTCGCAACAACGGACGTAGTTGCCTGCCGTGATTAATGAAAAACGGCCACCGTGAAAAATTGTTTTTCACGTAGTGAACGAATTTGGTGCATTGATGTCTAAGGAGTTCGAGATGTCGATGATTGGCGAGCTAACCTTCTTCCTTGGCTTCCAAGTGAAGCAATTAAGGGAGGGCACCTTCATATCTCAAGAGAAGTACACTAATGATGTGCTCAAGAAATTCAAGATGGAGGATTGCAAGCCAATCAAGACCCCAATGCCTACTAATGGGCATCTCGATCTCGATGAGGGAGGTAAACCGATAGACCAAACTCTTTACCGCTCTATGATCGGTAATTTACTTTACCTCACCGCATCTAGGCCGGATATCATGTTTAGTGTGTGTATGTGTGCTAGGTTTCAAGCAAACCCTAAGGAGTCACATCTAAGTGCGGTTAAAAGAATCCTTAGGTACATAAGGCACACCCTAGCATTTTCCTTTGGTATCACAAAGGAGCTCCCTTCCTACTTTGTGGCTATTCCGACTCGGATTATGCCGGGTGTAAGGTTGATAGGAAGAGTACCTCCGGCGGTTGCCATTTGCTAGGAAGATCACTTGTTTCTTGGTCCTCTAAGAAGCAAAATAGTGTGGCATTGTCTACCGCCGAGGCGGAATACATAGCCACGATAGCAAGTTGTGCACAAATCTTATACATGACCCAAACACTTCTTGATTACGGTGTGGTTTTAAAAGATGTCCCACTCTTGTGTGATAATGAAAGCGCCGTAAAGCTTGCAAATAACCCGGTTCAACACTCTCGCACCAAGCACATTGATATCTGTCATCACTTTCTTAGAGATCATGTGGCTAGGAAATACAAATCACTAGTGGGAGTTTCTAGCGAAAATCAATTGGCGGATATCTTCACTAAACCTCTCGATGAAGCAACCTTTTGTAGGTTGAGAAGCGAGTTGAATGTTCTTGATCACTCTAACTTCACTAAAAGATGATCTTGTGTGAACCAACCTTGCATCATGTGTAATATAATCATGTTAATCTAGTAATGCACATAGGCTTGACTAACATGGTTGGAATAACCGTTCTTGAACGTGTGAAGAAGTCCAAATCATGGTTTAAACTTGCAAGCAACCTAGATTCAAATTCTTACAATGCATTGCATTTGCATGTGTTGTTTGCCGTTTCTTTTCGGTTAAGTTTGAGCATCCTCTGTGTTCGTCCACTTAGGGGGAGCATTCCAAGCTCAAGACACTTCTTTAGCCCTCTTGTGGCCATATGATATCTCCTTGAAGTTTCCATTTTCATATTTTGAGCCAAAACTATATCTAAACCTATGGAAAAATACTTGAAAAGGAGAGTTTGAGAGATGGTTCTCATATCAAGTCCAATCAGGTGTTATTTGGATCTTATTTGGATTGGCACTTGGTTGGGAGAAAGACGCAAAATCAGATTTGAAAAATTCTATTTAAAAGGCGTCGGACGCTTGGTAGCGTCCGTCGCGGTGTCAGACGCGTCTGGCGCGTCCAGGAGCTCTCTGGACCTTTCTATTTCGAGTGTCGGACGCTTCACAGCGTCTGTCGCGTCGGCACCGGACGCGTCTATCGCCAACTAGAGCTCTCTGGACCCTTACTGTATAAGCGTCGGACGCAGTGACCTAGCGTCCGTCGGACCCGTCGGAGCGTCCGTCGCGAACTTACAGAGCGCGTATCATTTTGAAAACTGCTTCTTCCTCCCTCGGTCGACTCTTTTCTTTCGTACGCCGCCACTCATGTCTCTCACCCAATGCCGCCGCCTTTGTGCTCCCTCTCTGCTCCGCCGCCCATTCTCTGCTCCGTCGCTCGCCGGAGCTTCCCAGCCGCCGTCGGTCCTTGCGCCGCCCCGCCAGCAGCCTGTCCCTCTGATTCATCCCTGATTCGCGCGATTTAGCCGAGCAGAGTAGCAAGGGCAGTGTAAATCCTTTGCAGGGTTCCCCCCATTCTCCTTGAATTCTTCAAAGTCTTCAAGGTGACTCTTAGCCCTGCATTCTCCTCTCTCATGAAGTCTTTTTCCAAAATATTGAGTTATTCCCATCCAAAACCTAATTCCCCTTTGTAATTTGTTAGGGTTGCGGATTGCTTTGAGTTCTTGACCGAGGCTCGTTCCTATTCTCTTTTGGTCACTAATCAAAGGTATGGTTTGGCAGATGCGATCTATTTCTCATCCTATTTTCATGCTTCACCATAGACTTTTCTCACCCCTAGATATATGCTTATGGTTATATATTTTTTCTATCTATCGTGCAGTTTGGGCAGTGACAGATAACTCGGGGCAAAGCCCACAAGTAAGGAACGAGGCAAAGCCTCGAAAGTGACCGTCCAGGGCCGTTGAGCCACTCTAGTTTGATAAGTGGCAGTTGATCCTTGTTTGAGTTGGCAGTTGTCAGTGTCAGTGACAGTTGTTCTTTCCGTGGCCGACAATGCCACACACGAAGAACGTCGGCCCTGTTCCTGGCAGTGGTGGAGACCCTCCACCTCCACCGCGTCCACCCACCAACCAGGACAGGGGCAAGAAGAAGCTTATTGTGAAGAAGAGGAAGAGACCGCTGATGGATCCAGACTCAGTGGCAGCACTCGCAGCGGCAAAGGCAGCTGGGATTGCCGAGCAGGGCGGACGTCGCACCGGTTTGAGGATCTCTCCTCGCCGTGGAGCGCGTCGTGAGTCCCCCTCTCAGGCTGAGGCAAAGGTTGACTCCCCAGAGGCTCCAGAGGCACCAGAGGCTGAGCAGGCAGACCCTTCAGGGCATTCTTCAGTGCAGGAGCTGATGTCCAGATGAGTGACTCGCGCTCGTGGTTCGTCGCCTCCTCCTATGCCCGATGGACCACGGCGTAATGACATACCTCCACCGAGACCTCGAGTTCCAGATCCAATGAGGTACAATGTCCAGGGCATGTCAGCCAAGCAAATTCAGGATATGAGATTTGCAGACTTTCAGACGTGGTTTCCAGCACAGCGAGACCCTCGTGCCGGCTCAGACTTCTACACGACCGTGCACGAGGACTTCTACAGAGCCTACGTCGAGACACGTGCACCGCTACGGGCACACAGAGTTTGTCCCCTGCAAGCGATCATAGAGGTCGGTGGTCCTGATATAGCTCAGCACCTTGAGTACCTAGGTGGCTTGACAGGATTGATCGGTAGGGTTGGGAACTATCAGGAGGACTGGGTCAGACAGTTCTACGCTTCTTTGTGCGTCTCACCCGACCACGACTTTCTGCACTTCGCTTTCAGAGGTCGAGACCACAGGATCTATGCGACCCAGTTCTGTGAGATCTTTCACCTGGAGGCTTCAGAGACACGGATTCACACCCTGTGCTACGGTGACTAGGACGCACCACGTCGTCCTCATGAGGGAGAGGTGCCCTCAGTTGAGTTCGTGCGGCCTTGCTTCAGAGAGCCGTTCAGAGAAGGGTCTAGTCGAGGCACCCGTGATCTCACGGCGACTGCCCGGATCCTGAACGAGGTACTTAGGCGCACCATACTACCCCGAGTGGGAGCTCGTGAGACTATCACACGCCTGTAGTTGTGGCTATTAGCACATCTTGTCCGCAAAGAGAAGTTTGACTTATGGGACTTGATTGTTAGTGAGATGGAGGACATCATAGCTTCAGGATTTAGAGGTCACTGGAAGCTTCAGTACGCACATTGGATATCCTATTTGATGGTTGCTCGTGGCGAGTATATCTCATAGCTTACCACACTCACTCGCTCTGACACCGTCTTTCCTGAGTATAACATGAGTCAGTTGGTGAGTCACAGTGGCAGAAGTCGCTTGAGGCGTCAGGGACCGCACACTCGTTAAACAGGTGTTCCACCTGAGTCAGCAGTCCAGCAGGAGATAGTAGTTCCTGGTTTGGGAGATGATGAGCTTGCAGATAAAGATGCTTAGATTGACGCTTCTGCCGATGATGCCTATGTGGATGATGTTCCTTCTAGCAGCTCAGATGACAACTATAGGCCGATTCCAGAGTATGTACCCCGGTCTCATGACCACGAGGCTGGTGGGTCAGGTTCAGCGTCAGGCACTTCAGAGGCCACCATCCTCTCTCTTCTGGCTAGCATGCAGCAGGAGCAAGTCAGACATGCAGAGGAGTAGAGACGTCAGGCAGAGGATGTCCAGAGACTCACTGCTCAGCAGCTAGCAGCTCAGGCTGAGGCTTAGGCTCGTCAGGATGAGTTTCAGCGCCAGTTCCTATCATATCAGATACAACAGGCTGAGATTCAGAAGACTCAAACCATGCTTCTTGAGCGCCTCCTCAGCTCGAGCTCCGAGCAGACCTTTACTCCACAACTTCAGTTGCCCGGGGTTGAAAAATCATTGCCCTAGTTGGTTTCGGTGATTAACGACAATTAGAGATTATTATGGCTAACGTGTGTTTTGCAGAGGCTATGCGTAGCTTAGCCATAGTGATCAAGAAGAATGGGCACTAATGGTCATCACTTAGCCCCCAAGATGGATATCATTTCGGATTTCAAGGAGACATGATGAAGACTCTAGAATGATAGGCTAAGTGTCATAAGGAGATGAAGGGCACTTAAAAATAGATAGGGCTTCTCTTTTTACCTTTGACCGTACTATTAAGAGGGGTTGAGATTAGTAGCTTGACTTAGGAAAGCTTCATGACTTAGGTGTGGTGCACACTTGACTTCCTTAGCTCTAAGCAAGCCTATGGTGACCGTAAGATAGCCTAGAACAACTTCCATATTCATCGCGACGAAAAAACGAAGTTGTTAAAACTGTTTTTTGGGCGTCGGACGCTCCTGACAGGGGCGCTGGACGCTGTCCGTCGGCGTCGAACAGAGGCATCGGACGCTGGGTGGTTAAGTCCACAGCGTCCGTCGACCCTCCAGTGGGGATGTTTTCTGGCTAAGATTTTCAGGGTCCGTCGGACGCTGTCCGTCGGCCAGGCGTCGGACGATGGTAAGAGAGTCCGTCGACCTTCCACAGAGGGTGTTTTTCAACCCTAGCCAGAGCGTAGCGTCGGACGCTGGGGATGAGCGTCCGTCGCCCAGTGACGTAGCGTCCGTCGCTGGGAACAGTGTGTCAGAACTAACCGTTGGGCAGGGCGTCGGACCGTCCGTCGCCTAGGCACCGGAGCGTCCGTCGCCCAAACTATGAACAGAAACTAGTCGTTGGGGCATGCGACGGACCGTCCGTCGCCTAGTCGACAGAGCGTCCGTCGCCAACTTAAGTTGCCAGCCCGAGGCAGTTTTCAGAGGGTCTATTTATAGCCCCTCCCACTTCTCTCCCACCTAGCCTTTGCTCATTTGAGTTGCTGAGTTTGTTGAGAAGGTTGAGAAGAGAGCAAGAGCCCTAGAGAGAGAGAGTGATTCGCGAATCCATCCATCCTCTCTCTAGTTCATCCAAGAATTCAAGTGTGCATCCTCTAGTTGTGAAGCTTGAGTGAGTCAAGCGAAGATCGAGGCTTGTTACTCTTGGTGATCGACATCGCCTAGATGGTCTGGTGGTGCTCAGAGGAAGGTGATCGCCGAAGGATTGTCGGCGGCCCTTCTCCATCGACGTTTGTGATCGGTTGTAGGCGATTCATCGAGCCGGAGTGGCGAAGAATCAGCCCGTAGAGAGCACTCATCCCTTGCGCAGGATTGAGGGGGAGCTATACCTTGCGAGGTGCTCCAACGAGGACTAGGGGGAGTGTCGACTCCTCGATACCTCGGCAAAACATCGCCGTGTCAAGCATCTCTGTCCCTAGCTCTTTCATACCGCATTACTTTCTGCACTTGTCATTCTTTTCATACTAGAATTGTGTAGGAGGTTTTCGCTTTCCATTGACTTGCTACCGCTTTCTAGCTAGGACACACAAGCGGTAGGCACTAGGGGGTTAATTGGCTCTTTATAGGTTTAATTCGTGTTTAGAAATTAAAAAGAGCTCAATTCACCCCCCCCTCTTGGGCATCTTGATCCTTTCAATTGGTCTCACAGCAACAGCACTTTACCTCCCAGCCACCTCAGCCGACAGTGTCAGTGATGCCGACTCCAGCATTACCGTCGGGAGGACAGCAAAGTCAGGCACCCATTGCTCCACCTTTTCAGGCACCGGCTTCACCAGAGTGTTAGTCTCCGAGGACCCAGGTGTCTTCTTGGTTAGCTTCTCCCAGTGACTTTCAGAAAGGCTTCACACCTATCCGGGGAACTACCATTGTCGAGGCCTCACGCGAGCTCACAGCCTCCTACAGGGAGATCACAGGCGAGGACTCTCCAGTACCAGCAGCTCAGCATGAGACTCCGCCAGTAGAGGCTGCGGTGGATCCTTCGGCGACGGGCACTCACCTCTCTTCAGTAGCCTCATCGGAGATCGCACCGGATCAGTCTACTCAGACCGTCACCACTCCTCCAGCTGCAGTTCAGACAGATGTTATCTCAGTCGCAGTGGAGGCAGTTGAATCAAGGGCTCCAGTCCAGGATGAGGCAGTTACAATGGCCGTATCCACTCCACCTCAGTCCCAGCCAGCAGAGCTTGTTGCAGCAGTGTCGCTTGTTGCTTTGGCAATGTCTACTCCTCCCCCGCCTCGAGTCTTCACTCGTCGGGTTCTTAGACCCGTCACTTCAGAGGCAGGACCGTCAGAGGCTCTAGCTCAGGGTGTTCCACCTTTCGAGCCTCAGGGGGAGCCAGAAGAGTCAGCTCAGCCTTCCCAGACCGCTTCTCAGACAAATGCAGCTCCAGAGGGTCAGGCAGCTGAGGACAGCGATGACAGTCCAGACTACTCTCAGTTCGATCTTCACTCCCGCTCCACGGATGGGTCACTTCCAGATGCCCCAGCTCCATAGTTTTGGTGCTTGGCGCCAAAGGGGGAGAGAGGATCGAGTATAGCGATAGGGGGAGGGATTCGTTTCTTTGTGTGATTCCATTTCCCCCCATGTCTACTTTATTGCATATGTGTAATTTTATGTGTTGGATGATGTTTGTGAAACTTTCCTGTGATGTGGTTGTGTGTGACAAACTCTTGATATTCACTAATACATGTTGTGAGTTGTCACTTGTTGTTAGGAATATGCCCTAGAGCTAATCATGTAGATGATTATATTCCGATTGTGTCCATGATTAATAAAGTGTTCTTTGAATATCCATTATAGACAACGAGTATTGATTGACGATTATGTGAATTGTTTGTGGAACTCAATTACTTGAATGGTTATTCCAATAGTTGTCCCTGGTCGGCATTCTTGTAAGAGCACACTTGAATATTAGACCAGCACATGTATTAGTTGATGGCTATGTTTGACAAGTCATAGACATGGAGATGTCAAACTAATAATGTGGGCACATGTGAGACATGTAGGCTGGACTGACCCAACAAGAGAAAGTCTCTAATCATGTCATGTACGTTATGTCCTTAGACCTGAGATTGTGGTATGTACTCAAGATGTGAAACGATCTACTTAGAGACTATCAAACGCTACTCCGTTATTGGGTAGTTATAAAGGTGGTCCTTGGGTGGTTGGGAAACATGCTATGAGACATAGACAATCAAGATGGAATTTGCCCCTCTCTTCGTGAGAGAGATATCACTGGATCACTCATGTGATTGGATCAACAAATGCATGGCCATGCTTGGGTTAAGTGTTAACCCACGAGTTGAACCATATATCGAGTGGCGAAGGGAATAACTTGTACATGGTCATAGTGGTTCGTCTGATATGATCATAGCGTATGCATAGGAGTTGACACGCCTTGCTAGAGGCCGCTATCAACTATTGGTAGAGTAAGAGTACTTGGGCCATGTCTATGTATGCGTGAGCCCATAGGGTCGCATGCTTAAGGGGCTGGAAGCCTAATTCGGGTTGGACCCGAATTAGACTAGGTTTAGGGTTACTAATGGGCCTCCAACGTGGGAGCTCGTCAGGACGCCTATATAAGCAAGGGGTGGGCGCGGTGCGATATCGATCCACGCCTTTTGGCAGCCGCCGTCGCCTCCCCACGCTCGCGCCTTTTGCTCCTCGCGGACCTAGCAGTCCGGAGGCGCAACGCTTCCTCCCTGCACGTGTGGGATTCCTCGGAGGTGCTGCATCTGGAGCACAAGGACGGACCGCGCGAAGGGGACGTTGAGACGGAAAACCACGCAACTGCACTGCCTGCTGCGACGCGCACGACTACATCAAGTCGTCTTCCGCTGCACCTGCGCGTCTAGTGGTAATCCCGTAACCTGTAACTAGCAGTAGATCCTGGTCTATGAGGTCGAAAAGTTTTGTTTTCCGGCTAGCGTAGCAACCTCGTTTTCCTACACTTGTTTCATGATATATCTCTTTGATCTAATGGTAATTGAGCTTCCGCGCCATACTCCGATGTGTTTGTGAGAATATCATGAGGTACTCCAATTCTATTTCATATTCGTGAGTACTTTGTTTGTGATTTGGTTTGGATGAGCAAGTATGCTTCATTTCCTTTCACTAACCCTTGCTCAACCATTCCAAGTCACCTGAAATCCTAACCTTTCACTCTTATATCCATACTCGAAGAGTTATTGTCGTCAATCACCAAAAAGGGGGAGACTGAAGAATCATGGCCCTATTGGTTTCGGTGATTAACGACAATTAGCGCTATTATTATGGCTAACGTGTGTTTTGCAGAGGCTATGCATAGATTAGCCATAGTGATCAACATGAATGGGCATCAATGGTTATCACTTAGCCCCCAAGATGGATATCGTTTCGGATTTCAAAGAGACACGATGAAGACCCTAGAATGATAGGCTAAGTGTCATAAGGTGATAAAGGGCACTTAGAAATAGATAGGTCTTCTATTTGATCTTTGACCGTACTATTAAGAGGGGTTGAGACTAGTAGCTTGACTTAGGAGAGCTTCATGACTTAGGTGTGGTGCACACTTGACTTCCTTAGCTCTAAGCAAGCCTATGGTGACCGTAAGATAGCCTAGAACAACTTCCATATTCATCGCAACGAAAACCGAAGTTGAGGGAGCCGTTTTCTGGGCGTCGGACGCTAAGGTCCAGGGCGCTGGACGCTGTCCGGTGCGCCAGACGCTGGCGCCGGACGCTGACATATGTACGCCCTAGCGTCCGGTGATGTTACAGAGAGCTCCAGAGACGTCCATTCTGTGACGGACGGGTCCGTCGCATGGGCGTCGGACGCTCGCGAGCGTCCGGGAATATTTTCCCAGAAACCCGAGAGCAGCCAGTTGGCGTCGGACGCTGAGGCCTAGCGTCCATCGCCAAGCGTTGGAGCGTCTGGCGCCTTCTGACATGAACAGGAACTAGCCGTTGGGGCTAGCGACGGAGCGTCCGTCGCCAACTTAAAATGCCAGCTCGAGGCAGTTTTCTGGAGGGCTATTTATAGCTCCTCACACTTCTCCCCCACCTTGTCTTTGCTCATTTCAGTTGCTGAAGTCCTTGAGAAGGTTGGGAAGAGAGCAAGAGCCCTAGAGAGAGAGTGTGATTCGCGAATCCATCCATCCTCTCCTCTAGTTCATCCAAGAGTTCAAGTGTGCATCCTCTAGTTGTGAAGCTTGAGTGAGTCAAGCGAAGATCGAGGCTTGTTACTCTTGGTGTATCGACATCACCTAGACGGTCCGGTGGTGCTTGGAGGAAGGTGATCGTCGGGGAGATTGTCGGTGGCCCTTCTTCATCGACTTGTGATCGGTTGTGGGCGATTCACCGAGCCGGAGTGGCGAAGAATCAGCCCATAGAGAGCACTCATCCCTTGCGAGGGATTTAGGGGGAGCTATACCTTGCGAGGTGCTCCAACGAGGACTAGGGGGGAGTGTCGACTCCTCGATACCTTAGCAAAACATCGTCGTGTCAAGCATCTCTTTCCCTAGCTCTTTCATACCGCATTACTTTCCGCACTTGTCTTCCAATTCATACTAGAACTGTGTAGGAAGGTTTCGCTTTCCTTTGGCTTGCTACCGCTTTCTAGTTAGGACACACTATCGGTACGCACTAGGGGGTTAATTGGCTCTTGATAGGTTTAATTCTTGTCTAGAGATTAAAAACAGCCCAATTCACCCCCCCCCCCTCTTGGGCATCTTGATCAGAGGTCCAAAAGGGATAAACTACAATTTCTAAAAATTAATTAAGAGAGCCAGTGGACTACCTTCGAAGAGGCATGTCTATGTTAATTGAGGTTTAGCCCGTTACCTTGACTGCAATCCATCTTGGCCTGCTATCGACCTTAGAGTATATAAGAGAGGTATAGTAGCCCTAGCTCATCACTTCCCTCTCTAGCCATAATCAATTATGATGATTTTATGGGTATAAATGTACACACTCATAGACATGTTCATGGTCATAGATATTTTCTATGTTTCTCGCTTCGCTTGATTACACTACTAGAAAACATACCTTTCGTCGGTGCCCGAAATGTACAATAGTCTCGGTTATTTTTTTGTCCGGGGCTAATAGACCTTTAGTCTCGGTTGGTAACACCAACCGGGACTAAAGGTCCAGAACATTTAGCCCTGGTTGGTAATACCAACCGGGACTAACCCTTTAGTCCCGGTTGGTGTTACCAACCGGGGTTAAATGTCTTTCTACGGTGGGTTCAAAAGGAAAACGTCTCATTCATCAATAGATATGTTGCGTAGGCGGGGTGGTAAGCATGCGTGAGGCCGTGCATGAGGCCTTGGGTTTGAAACTCAAGGGGCGCAGTTGGTGGGAGCCTTTATTTTTTTAACTGGATGGACCTTTAGTCTCGGTTGCACCAACCGAGGCTAAAGGTCTGGACCTTTAGTCCCGGATTCCCAGTCCCGGTTGGGAAACCGGGGCTAAAGGGGGTTACGGACCGTGGCTAAAAGCCACTTCTCTAGTAATGTTAGTGAGAGGTATTTTTCCCTATATGAGGAATAGGGATCTAGTCTGAGATCCTTGAGCAAGAATGAGATAGAGTTGTCTTTGTCACCTAGAGAGCATAGTGGTCATATATATGTGAGTGGTGGAGTTGTGTTTGATCTAAATGTATAGCCATGTTCATGGTCATAGATATTTTCTATGTTTCTCGCTTCGCTTGATTAGTGAGAGATATTTTCCCTATAGGATGGATAGGGATCTAGTCCGAGATCCTTGAGCAAGGATGAGAGAGAGTTGTCCTTGTCACCTATAGAGCATGGTGGTGAGATATATGTGAGTGGTAGAGTTGTGTTATGGTGCTATGATCATTGGGATAGATGAGATGATTCCTTGTGGATAATTATACCTTGATGTTGAGTTGTTCATAGGAACACCTACAACCAAATAATATGATCTTCTTCTTAACCTTGCATTCCATTTACCACATAACAAAGCAAAAACAGGATGGGAAACAATTACTAGTATAACCATACTGAAATTCGTTGATACGGGTGAAGACCCTGAGTATGACTACAAAAATGATAGTTAGGAGGACTAGGTGGTTAGGTCCTACAATCACCCTTCTTGTGAAGATGGAATCTTTTCCCAACTAATGTGCCATTGTGGCAATATAATAATGGGCAAAACTATGTGATGTCACCCTTTAAAATAGGCACTCATGGTGTATGAACTGTCGTGTGAGCTAGATGTTTGTTAATGTGATGGGAGGATCATTCAAGGACTATCACATTATATTAAAATCTATGATTTTTTCCTTCAAGGAAATCATGGATCGTTTCACCAACTCTAATCGTCACTTTGTAGGGTCGAGATGGAGGACTACAGGGGGTGAATAGTCTTTTCTAAAACTTAAACGCTTTGGCTAACCGAAACTATTGTGGAATTAAAACTATCGGTCTAGCCAAGACTACACCCCTCTATCTATTATGTTAGCACCTAGCAAAGATGTCTATTATACTACTTAAGGTGCCAAGCTAGGAGGCTCACCTAAACAAGTCTAGGTTGCAAGGTCACACAAACCTAAGCAACTAGTACTCTAAGCACACCGGGAGCTCCTACACATACTAGTAAGCAAAGCACAAAGCACCTAAGCTCACTAGCAACACTCAATAGCAAGGCTACACAAGCCTAACTAGAGAGCTCAACTTTACTTAGCTACACAAACCTAGCAATGTGACTAACAAGGCTACACAAGCCAATTAGCCACTCAAGAGATACTTCTATGCTACACAAGCTAGAAGGTAACTAAGCTAGCTACACAAGCTAAACTAGTTACAAGAGCAACAACTACTCACTAGCACAAGTATATGAAAGTAAATACAAGCTAGTGATTTGGAGAATGCAAACCACCGAGAAGATGTACAAGGTTGATACGGTGATTTTTCTCCCGAGGTTCACTCGGTCGCCACCAAGCTAGTCCCGTTGTATCGGCTCACTCACTTGGAGGTTTACGACTTTTTACAGGCCTCACTGCCTAAACCCCTCAAGGGTTTCCGCCTAACCAACACAAGATGAGGGCACTCAACGATACCTTCAACTAGAGTTGCTCTTCGCGATCTCCCGAGGGGCGAGCACAACAGCCCTCACAAAGCTCTTCTCTAGAGCCACGCACAATCTTCTTGCGTGCTTCAACGGAGCCACAAGCCACCAAGCCGTCTAGGAGGTGGTAGCCTCCAAGAGTAACAAGCACCACGAGCTTGCAAGTCGATCACCTAGTGCCACACGAAGCTATCTCTCAAAGCAACGCACTAGTAATCGCTCTCTCACACAATCGGATGATCTCTATCAAGTGTGTGTGAGTTAGAGGGCTCCCAAACCAAGCACACTAGAGGCAAAAAATGCCCAAGGTGCTCAGCCAGCCCCAAGGGCCGGCCAAGGGCTATAAATAGCCACCCAAACGAAACTAGCCATTTTGCCCCATCACTGGGCTCTCTGCAGAGGGTCCGGACGCACTCAACAGTGCGGGTCCGGACCATGCAGCTTGCGTCCGGACTACTTCCTGTTTGAATCCGCCCGTTGGCGCGCTTGCCACAGGCCGCCACGTGCCTCTGGACTCTACTGTTCATAGGGTCCGAACTCGCTATTCTCGGCGTCCAGAAATATTTTCTAGAGCGCCCAAGGCACCCGAGAGCTCCCCCGAGCCAACAGCACCTCCGGACGCACACAACAGTGCCACACCGGACCAACACACGTGCGTCCGGATCTCCACACCAGAGAACAACAGAGAGAGCCAGACTCCGGACCCTGCGTCCGGAGCTCTGCATCCGGACCGCAATCAGCGTCCGGACTCCTCTTCTCGGCCGCAACTGCCTAGGGTTTGCTTCCGGACACATGTGCCATTGTCCGGACAGCACATGCCCTAGCGTCTGGACCCAGCGTCCGTACTGTCTGTCTCTGCTCAAACAGTTCTCCGACTTCTTCCTTGCTTCTCATGTGCTAACACAAACGTGATCACCACCTTTTGCATCTGTGTTAGCATTTTCACAATGTTTTCCAAAGCATTTCACTTGCTTCTCACCACGCCACTTGATCCTAATTCATCGCAAAGTTAGATCGCTCACGGTGGCACTAGATAACTGATATGCAAACAAGTTTGCTCCTCTTGATAGTACGGCTATCTATCCTAAACCCGATCATAATCTTCTCTACACACCTATGACCGATGAAATGAAATGCCCTATGGTTATACCTTTGCCTTGCGCATTCCATTCCATCTCCTTCTCCAATGTTGATGCAACACATGCACCAACCACTTGTCAAATGATATGATCCACTCCATATCATCACCTGACCGTGTTGGTTCATCGATCTTGACCTCACTTGCTCTTCACTGTTGCCTTGGTCCATCGGCGCCAAGCATCACCTGCTTGCCCTTCACACTTGCAACCGGTCCATCAAGCCAAGCCTCATCTTGATCTTCTCCACCTTGATCACATGACTGCATGCCATGTCTCATGTGCAATAAAGCTCCTTCATCACACAATCACATGTGAACTAATCTCCTGTGTATATATCACTTGAACACATATTAGTTCACCTAGGTTGTCACTCAATTACCAAAATCACATAGAGACTCTCACACTTTGAAGTCTACTTTCTTGGATTGAGATAGACTGAAGGCCAGTGGTCCTTATCCCACTTCGAGCAACCAAGGGTAGGATAGGGTGACCCCATCTTGGGCCCACTTTGGTCCATATTTTGCTCAATATCTCCTGCAAAGGTTCTCCAAATAATATGGTTTAGACTTTATTTGAGAATGAAATTTCATGATCATGCTACACAAAAGAGACAATATTATTACAATGTCTATACTTGGTATCAGTGGTGGGTTACTTACATGAATGAGTAGATGTTTGTGATCATTGGAATTGATGAAGGATGAAGCATGAATTAATAGTGCATAAGCGTATAAACTCAATGAAAGAAAATATCAATTGACAAATGAGACAAGTGAAAATATATATGGTTTGGTATCAATGATAACAAGATAGTGACGAGATCAAGATAGAGAAGCAAGGAAAGTAGTTGAACAAAACTTGAGTTGAGTTTGAAATTTGGTGGTCACTCATGGCTTTCTCAATGGAGATGTATGTCCTTCTTGGAACGAGCCAAACTTTGGGAAACATATCCTTGATTTTCACTTTGGTTAGATTTTGTTTTGACTTCTTGCTTTGTTTTGTTGATTGCACTCGGTTCGGTTTTGTGTGTTTATGAATGTAGAAACTTTGTAGATTTGCTAATTGGGATATAAAGAAGCAGATCTCCAAGTTTGGTTTGAACTATAACTCATTATATTTGTTGAATATCCACGGATTACTAGATAATCCGCTTGAATATTAGTAAAAGTGGAGATAATATGAAAACTTGCCAAATTGTGGATAATGCAAAATATGTGGATAATCCTCAAATTTACTGACAAAGTGCCTTTAACTTATCAAATGCAAGTTTATGATTCATTTTTTTAGAAATTGTATATTTACCCATCTTTAGACGACATTCAGCCCTTTTATGCTTGGTTAGGTGTGAAGATGATTTCTCATTTCTAGTGTCGTTTATTAAGTCCTATATTTCCTTGAATGGGTGGTGTGTATATATGGACATCTTCCATACAATCGACAACTTTAGTCATAAGCTCATGAATGACTTTGTAGTTATTGACAATTGACACATATATGGTCCATGTGACAATTGACAAATATATGGTCCATGAGAATCTTCATGGAAATCATTACGAGGCGCCAAGGAAGAGGGCAGATCGAATTAATTGGTCGAAGGTAAACTATGGCTAGGGACCAAACAACCCCAGTATTCTCTTTGTCCCTAACTGAATAAATTTTTATAGTTGTTTTTTAAACTTTAACCAAAACTTTAGAAAAATATTAAAATTTATGTTATCAAATTAGTATCATTAGATTTACCGTACCAAATAATATATTTTCATATATGGTGCTCATTTCATATCATAAATGTTATTAGTTTTTTTATAAAGTTAGTTAAAATTAAAAAGTTTGACTAATATGGATGGTAACAATTGTTTTATTTGGGGATAAAGGGAGTATCTCTTAATTTTGTTGTAGTTTGTTATGAATGGATTGGATATGGACACAGTACATGACCGAGAGTAACCCGTGAATGGAAACCACATATTACATTTCTTTCATTGTATTGATATATACATGGTTGAGGAAAACTTCATATCCGGTCTCTCCTAAGGTGGATCTATGGATTTGTGGGTAGATGAGGCTAATTGGTGACTCGAAGCAATGGGTCGGGCTCGGTGACGCGGGAAGCAAACCTGCTCCTACCGCCGACGACGATCCTAGTTGTTGTTCTACCTCTGCGTAGATAGAGATGGATCCCATCGGCAATGGTGACCCTAGAGGCGGCAAAGGCATAGGAGTTTGAATAGATCGAAGAGGTTATCCTCGGTGGTAGCGATAGAGGACTCTAGCAGAGATGACAGTCATAATCCCATTGACGGCAGCTACCCTATGGGTAGTAGAGGTCGTGGAATCTGGTGAAGAGGAAGAGGATCATGTCGACTTGTGTCTAATCGGCTAGTGCTGATTGGACGACAACGAAGGATGATGGTGGGCTATCTTGTGATATGTGGCGTAGCCTCACTTAAACGGAATGAAGATGGCACCAACGACGGTTCACAACAACGACGCACGACGGCGGTGGCAACTTGATGACTTTCACCCACTATTGACGGTTCACCCACTATTGACGGTACAAAATCTATCAAATTATATACTCAAAAAACGTCAACATCCTCAGATTCAAATAAGAATAACATGTCATGAACATATTTTACCAATAACAAGATCCACTAGGCAAAAAAGGGTCTGGGATGGCCACGTATGGGGTCGTCGATCTGGTGGAGCAAGCCCTCAAAGAAATTTACATCCTCAGGTTCATTCAAAAGAGTCTCATCATGACCATCCCCGTAACACCTCAAATGTTAAGCTTCATTAAACCATGCTTAATTAAAACCTAAGTCCTCATCCCATAAAGCATTCATGCATAGCATCATCATTTCATGTGTTAATTCCTTTTGCTATGACCTTTGTTTGTTTAATATGTTTAACCTTGAACCATCCTGCTAATTGCAACCCAAAGTTTAATGCTTTAATTATGGTAGAAAAATAAGTTTAATTTCCTGAAATTAAATTGACTTTAGCAATATTTAAAATAATGTTTCTATCGGCCTTAATTTGAGTTTGAAATTCAAGTTTAAAAAACAAACCAAATTTGACCTAGATGTTTAAAGCAATCTTGTGCAGTTTATTTTTCTAAGCAATATTGGTAATTTCACCAAAACTTGAAAGGCATTTTAAATTGATCAAAAATGAGTTTTGAATCAATTTTGGAAAAGAAAATGAAAAACAAAAAATTCAAAAAAGAAAAACTTACCTGGTGGGCCGGCGCCACCATTCTGGCCCGCGAGTGGAAGCTGGCCCAGTCCGCGCCTGCACCCGCACCGTGCGCCGCTCCCACGTGCCGCGTATGAAATTGCGCCGCCTGCGCCGCACCGCGCCGCTCGCCAGCCCGCGCGCGCCACGTGGCCGTCGGCATACGGCCAGTCGGGGCGGTGGCCGTCCCGACCGCGCCTTGACCTCCCCTCTATCCCCCGCGCTGCCCTCGCTCTCTCCCACTCGCTCTGTCTCTCTCTTGCTCTCTCGCCCTAGCGCAGCAGCAGCGCACGCGCGCGCTGCCGTCGCCCTTTGTGTCAGCCGCCGCGCTGTTCCTACTGCACAGCTCCGCGCCGCCGTCCGTCATGCGCACTACAGCTCCGTCTCGCCACCCCGCCTTCGCGACGCCGCTCCTCCGCCACGGTAAGGCGCCGCTCGGCCGCAATCGCGCGCCGCCGCGCCGCGGCAGCCGGAGCTCTGCTCCGCGCAACTTGCGTCGTTCCACGCCGCCTCTTCGTCCTCTCTCTCGTCCGTGTACGCGTCGAGCTCCGCGAGGCCCCCGAAACCCTAACCGCGGCTCCCCACACCGCGACACCGCCAGAGTCGCGCTGCCGCCGTGCCGCCATGGTCGGTGGGGAGCTCGCTTCGAGCCCTCGCTCGCCTAGCCGAGGCCACCGTCGGCTTCGTCTCGCCAAGGCGAAGCCGGTGACGCCCTCCCTGTCGCCGGAAGCCTCATCGGCGACTAGCAGCGCACCCGCAGTGTGTGTGTGCATGTGTGGCTGACATGTGGGCCCGAGGCCCACCTGTCGGCCACAGCTGCGTGTGTTTGTGTGTGTTTTCGGGTGCGCGTAGTGTTTTAGGTTTAAAACAGAAAAGAATATGTTTTCTTTAATTCATTTTGAATCTTGTAAAATGCATATCAATTCGTAGAAAAATCCTAAAAATATCAAAGTGGTTTTGTTAGGTTTATTTTGTTTAGATCTACAGTTTGGTATATTTAACATGATTTATTGTACAAATTTTCTGTATAGATTTATTTAATATTGTTAAAGGCTGGAACTTGAGAAATGCATATTAAATAAAATATAGCTCTGAAAAATGTGAAACTTGTTTTGTTAGGTTTCTGTAACATAGATCTATTTAAGAAAAATATTAACTACCCTATGTTCTGTTTAGAAAATCCATGTAGCGTTTAAAATATGATAAATAACTACTTTAATGAATTTTAATAATAATTGTTTTATGCAAGATTAATATCTGATAATTTTTCTAAGGTATTCTGGCATTTAGCAATATTAAATAAAAATGTGTGCTAAACTGTTTGATGCTTTTCAAAGTACAACTTAATTGCAAGTGTTGTACTACCTTATTAGGAAGAGTTATTGCATTAACCTTACTTGCTTAAGTTGTTAAGTGGATGGATAATTACTAAGTTACATGCAGCACTTCACATACATATCATCTCATCATGTTCTCATTTCATCATACGCACTTATATATGCTCGCATCGCATCATACAGGATCGCGGGACGAGAACCCGGAGAACATGACTCAAGAGAAGGAGCAAGCCACTCAGGAGGTGCAGCCCGAGGATCCCGGTGAGGAGGATCACCTGCAGGAGTGCCCAAACCACGTCGCCAGCATCTTTGAGCAAGGCAAGCCTCGGAGCATTCTCCCGGTTTGCAAAAGTCTAACATTTAGTTACTCCTGCTTTATTGATGCATTAAGTATATGAGTTAAGTGCAGCTGTTAATGCATATTGCCTTGTTATCCTATTCCTACCTTTACCTTGTTACCCAAAGTTCAATCGTGGCAGTCATGCTTAGTTGGCTTAGTTCGGTATAGGTCGGGTGATTTCATTACCCACGAGATATAGGATATATCCTCATCGGATGATATGGGTTATCTCGGAATGATAGCCGGAATGGTTAATGGAACTAAGATCAGCGGGAAACTCCCTATACTTTGGACGGGGGTGACTCGACCATGTCAACTAAGGACTGTTTTTGTTGTCGTTCGTCTGGTCATGTTGAACACATGCCCTACACTTAACTGGAAGGATAACTCGTTCCGACCGTGAAGCCGATACACTACTCGGGCCAGGTTTGGATCGTGACGCATCGTGCTGGTGCGAGGCGGGGTTCGAACATAGGGGCGCGATCTAAGACCTTCACACATGTTGGCTTTCGGACGGTCCTTGGGTGTCGGTGGTCCCTATTCATCCCGCGACTTTACCCGAGTAGCGTCTTCGGTGACCTATAGCTCACTACGTGCGTGAGTGTGGTTTGTGTAGGGAATACCCCTCAGCTGAGTAGGAATCCGATTCGAATCGTCATCGCCATCGCGTGAGTGTGGTTTGCATAGGGAATACCCCTCAGCTGACTAGGGTGATGACAACATTTACACGACTATGAAACTAATGATGGTGATTCGGTTTATGGAAAGCCTGGAATGATGATGGATCTCTTGTATGCTTAAATCCAACATGCCTGGCATAGACTAGTGGCTAATGTAGATGACAGGTAATATTACTAAAAGCTTGCTGCTATATCTTTACTAAAACATGAAAGGTTAGTCACATGCTTTTCCGCAAAAGAGTCAGCTAAACCACCATAAGCTTTCATCCTCCTTGGAGTCTTTATTTTTCGTTTATGGCAGTTAAGTCTCGTTGAGTACCTTCTTGTGCTCAGGGTTTTATCCCATGTTGTTTTACAGATGGTCAGCTCCTGCATGGTTATTGTGTTAACTGTCTCTACCCGTTGGGGACGACTTCTAGACCATGGGCTTGGTCACTTCCAGACTCCTCTTTTGCTGTTGCGGGATATGTTCCTTAGTCTGGCACTCTGTTAAGAACTACTTTGGAGATTATCGTGTTTAAAAGACTGCCACTTCTATGTCAATTTGAACCATGGGTTGTAATAACTATTGAGTCTTCGCACTCCGATACTATTGTATTATGTTGAACTTTATATCGTGTGAATGGTGCTACTGAACTATCTCGATCTTGGTTGTATTGTGGAAATGTTTGAAATCCTTCGAGATTTCATGGACTACCGGGACTATATGGGCTCAAGTGCTCTTAAGTGGCAGTTAATTCGGCTACTTTAGTACTTGATCTCTTATCATTCAGACGGTTCTTTTACAATCCCCACCATTCTCGTTGTCATCGTCATTGTCCTGAATTATATCCTCCACCATTATGTTGTCGGCTGGTGCTGAAGATGAGACAGGTGCTCTAAAATGTCCAGATCCACCGTTATCCTCCACCACTGACGACGAGCTCAATCATGATGCACCGCCACTCGCATCAACTCTTTCACCGTGAAATGTCCAGACGGTGTAATCCTTGACAAACCCATACATAATCAAATGAGTGTGCACCGTGCTATTTACGTAGCCTTTCAAATTCCGATAGTGCGAACATGGACATGTGGTTGTCGTCCGCTTCAACCTCTCACAGTGAGCTTTCTCCACGACAATAAATTTCTTCAATCCATCCAAGTATCGTGGATCACTAACTCTGTTCATCCGGTACATCCATTCGGACCTATCCATTGACTTGAATGTCTGCAAATTGCCATTGAGTTAACGACATCACAAGAAAGAAATATGATACAAAAGTAAAAACACAAGTTTTTTTCTATATATCTTCATTAATTGAAATGGCTAGCTAGATCTAGAACTAGCTAGGTAGAGGCACAAAGATGAATAAAAGAGGGATGCAAGATCCTCCATGTACCTCTTGTTTGGGTCCTCTCCTCCAAATCCAAGATCTAAACCTCAATTCAAGATTTGGTTCAAATTTAGGGCAAAACCTCCCCCTCCACACAATTTGGAAGAGAAAGACCTATGGGGAAGAAGAGGGGTGGCTGCAGAAAGAAACAAGAAGTCTGACAAAAGCAAAAAAAACAAGATTTCTCTCTCATGCATGGCTTCTAGATGTAGATCTAGATCCTAGAACTAGCAAGAGGCACAAAGATGAATAAAAGAGGGTTGAGAGAGCCTCCATGTACCTCTTGTTGGGTCCTCTTCTTCCAAATCCAAGATATATACCTCAATTCAAAGGTTTGGTTAAAATTTAGGGCAAAACCTCCCCTCCATGATTTAGAAGAGGAAGACCTGTGGGGAAGAAGAGAGGGCGGCGGCTGGTATTTATTTCCAACAATTAACAGTGGCGGGCAACATAAGATGTCCGCCATAGTAAACGCCTATTAACTGCGGCGGGCGCCCTAACCTGCCCGCCACGGTTAATCGATTTACCGAAGCGGGCAGGTTAGGGCGCCCGCCGCGGTTAATAGGCGTTTACTGCAGCGGGCACGTTATGCCGCCTGCCGCAGTTAATCGTTTACCGCAGCGGGCGCTGGGGCGGCCGGCCCTGGGAGGCCGGCCACCCAATTACCGTGGCGGGCAAATAGTGTGCCTGCCACAGACCCCAAAAATGGAGAGCTGCGCAAAATCATTTTTGTAGTAGTGCAAGGTGGCATGATGCAAGAGAAGCACCACAAAGTTATTTCCAATGCTTCGATCAATTCTGTGTTTTCTCTAAACGACTCAAAATGAAGTCATATGGATTCTTGAGGTCACAACGAAAGATCCAACAAGAGAAGCAACCAACTTCAACATGACACGTGAGGACACCTTCTAGAAGAAGGTGGCAGAACCCTGGGGTCATAGCGGGGTTGGTCGACGCCCCCTTAACCTCTAGGGTGCCAGCTACACCCACCGACCCTTGCATGCCTCCATGCAATAGAAGTTGAGCTATACTTACTAGTTATCATTTAGTTATATGTATCTTGGAAGTGTATATCATCACATTCCAACCATATTTTGATTACTCCCTGTTACATTGATTGATACTAAGTTGCAGTAAATATAAGGATCTCTCATTAATTATCATTCTTAGCTATCACTTTCCCTTAGGATAAAATAAATACGATATTTTAGAATACTCTAGGTAAAGTGTTATGGTGGTATATTCTATGTGCTTACAGAATTATTCAATAGACATAAGAAATACTAACACCCACTGAACCTTGCCATTTTAGAAGAGGATGCCGAGAACCGAGGATGTACCAAGGTTGTAGTTTTTTTTCTTTTTTGATTGTGTGTTCTCCTCCTTGTTAAGTTATGAGTCTAAGTGCTCTTGTACCTTTTTTCTGTGTATATCCTTCGTGGATATAGAGGCCACATTAATGAAAATCCATTATTCAAAAAATACGGGTTCATGGAATGACAACCATAGGCACACCAAGAGTGAAGTAGCAGCCTGGTGAGGACATCACTCCTTTAAATGCACCCACACATCCTCCAACCGTTATTCAAGGTCTAATGACCTAAGCTTGAATGCGACAACTTAATTTAGAGGTGATCTCGTTTTTAATCGATCCTTTTCACACTCTTGAGAATAGACTACTATCTAATGATGTAATCTTGCTTAGAAACAATGGAGGGGGACACAAGAAACTTGGAGGAATATGTAGAGGTGGAGAATACCAGCAAGGATGTCCAACATAAGATGGAGAGATCCAGTCCAACTCGACTTCGACTCAGTCTCGGCCTTCAGGACCAGTCACCACTAAAATGGACGCGTAGGACACATCTGGACTTCATTTTTAATAAATCAAGTATGATTGGAAAGGTAATTATATAATCTAACAAATGGCTTTGGTTTGAGGTTGAAAATCTACATAAGTTAATGGGAATTATCAAAATAAATCAGCATTCAGAATCTACCAGGGTGATGTGTCACCATTTTTGGTTCGCTGGGCTATGTATCGTCTTAGAGCCCATTAGAGGGGGGTGCGTCCAGGTGAAGCAACGACCCTTAAACCTTTATAATTAGTCGCAACCACCTTCATTAGGTTTTAAGTTTTGCTTTAGAACAATTTGTCATCGACAGATGCCGTTATTTGGCTCTATGAGACTCCACTTTGAGATCTTAATCATACATCTATAGTTTGTCCCATCTTTTTACGTACTTTCAAGTTCTTGCTTGTGTTTTTTTACGTAGGCAGCTTCTTGGCAAGGTCAACTAGTTGGTGACTCGGTTGATAACCAGAGAAGTTGTAGTGTTAAGATTCTAGGGTTCAGATTTATTGATCTAAAGTCGGATCGGTGTGTTAAAGCTGAACTTGTCAGCCTTCAACCCCTTGATCGCGAGAATTGACAAGGCTCTGGCTGGCTGGCAGAACCATTTCTTGAATGTGAAAGGCAGGTCAGTGCTAGTGAACTCAGTACTGGATGGTGTTGTAGCTTACCTAATGGCTGCCAACCAAATGCCTCCCGGAGTGCTTGAAGTGCTAGACTCTAGAAGAAGAGCCTTCCTATGGAATGGTACAGCCAAGACAACCGGGTTGAAGTGTCTAGTTGCATGGGCTGCTGTCTGTCAGACAAAAGAAATGGGGGGGCTGGGTATATGTGACTTGCAATTGCACAACCAGTGCCTCCTCCTGAAACTTCTCCATCGATTACACAACCCTGATGTCTCCGCTTGGGCGCAGTGGGCGCGCTCTGGCCTGAACTTGGTAACCCTCACTGGTCGCGATGCGGTTGGGGCTCACTGGGATGCGCTGCGCAAACTGCTTCCCTTCTACCAATGCATCACAACAGTCGTCCTCGGGGATGGGCAAGCCACAAGTCTCTGGAAAGATCATTGGTGGGGGTCTGGTACGTTGGAGGACTCCTTTCCATGCCTCGCCAGCCATGTGACGTCGCATGGCGCCCCGGTGAAGGATGCCAAATCACTTGGGCTGCGGCGGCAACTTGCCCCAAGACTCTCAACACAGGCAGCTGCTGAACTGGTTCAAGTGGAGAGCATACTAGAGAGTGTTGTGCTCCGGAACACTCCCGACCGCAGACTGTGCCCCCTGATGACATCTGCACATAAGCCATTGAGATTCAGCACCTCCAAACTGTACAAGGCCATCAAAAATCAGGGCGAGCATGCTGCCTTCACCAAGTTTGTGTGGTGCAACAAGACGCCTCCGAAAATTCTCCTTGTGAAACAGCGAATCCAGTGCCGAGTGAATCTGAAAAAGAAAAATATACTGGACAATGACATTTGCCCGATCTGTGGGCGTGAATCAGAGACAGTGAACCACCTGATCCTAACCTGCTTCTTCGCCAAACAGCTAGGTTTGGGCCCGAGCTGGGGTGGACACTGACAGCGTGCAAGTTGAGACGATCTGGACCATGCCTAAGCCGCCCCAGATCGACGCTCGTCATGCCAACACATTCATACACCCGGTGTGTTGGATGATTTGGAAACATCGGAATGACGTGGTCTTCAACAGTATGTCGCCTTCTCAGAGTCGCCTTGCAACTAATTTCTATGACAGCTCATCTCTGGAAGAGTCACCTTCGTCCTTATGACAGATCAGTAGTATCCCAGTGGTGCCATCTGTTCTCCCCATAATGTAAACCTCAATGTGTTGTAATGCTCTCTCCCCCTCAAATGTAAACTGCCAACCATGGTTGAGCTGCAAGTTTCCTTGCTGCTCCATTGCAATATAAGGTGGGGGCTCTCACCCCCTCCGTTACCATCAAAAAAAATACGTACTCCACCAAAATGTTAGTTATCTATACTTGACAGAAAATCGGCAAACATGTCCTCATCATAGTAGCAGCCCGCAGTGGTGGATCAAGCACGCACAATACGATCGAGCCCATTCGGTTGCGCTTATATTAAGTAGATTGGAGTGGAAGGTTGAACCATTAGTGCGCAACACCTGCGCGCTAATGGCATCCGTAATGGGGTGACAATCTGGTGGCTAAAAGTGTTTAGGGCAAGTTAATCTGAAACACAACATATCGTTGCGGCGGATAAAAGTTGTTAGTTAAGTAGCTATCATGTTTCTAATCATGTCAAGTCGCACATTAATAAATCATCTCCTGTGTAAAACTTGCAACCTTATTACTTTCCACGTGGATTGCAAAAACACTCTTGGAATTGTGTATAAAAGTTTGTTTGGATAAAAGTTATTAGCAAAAACTAATAGTATATCGCCGAGTTGGGATTATTTGTGTGTTCGAACCTGTTCCACTAGATTTGAGTTTCCAACTGTATGCGTCCGCCGGCAGCCAGATACTTGTACGACTTTCACTATGTAAAAAAAAGCACATCGCGGACGAGCGTTCAGGCATAGTGCGTCTGTCATAACACATAAGTAATAAGCAGATATTACAGATGCATGTTGTAAACACGTGACTGTGATATTCAAATACTTTGTATGTGATATGGTTTAAGAAGACTGGTGCGAGTAAAGCGGCGTATGTAGTAATAACCCCTTACCAGAGACGAATGTTATGATTTATGAAGACGTGTCTGTCATAATAATAGTGTTAATATGCATCTTAGAACTTTTCTAATAGAGACGCGTGTCCTTGACACACGCATGTAGTAGCATGTAGTAATAAATGGTACCATAGACGGTAATTATAAACACGTATGTAGTGATAACCATACTATATATACTTGTTCATGTAAAAACAAATATTAGAAAGGGATTTAGTGAACTCTTAAAAATGTTGGAAGCAAGTTTTATCTGCTCACACAGTCACACCTTGCTGGGCGGCATCTGGTAGTCCCCCAGGCTCCCAGCACCCACCCACCCGTCATCTGAAAATGAAGCATCCAGATCCAGTGTCCACCAAATGAAGCCACGCTGATCCGACTGACAAGGACAAAAGGAGCGGGTCGATTCCTTTAGGACGCCTTTGGTTGCGTTTGGTTGGAGAACCAAATTGTATGGGATGTAATGATTCATGAATACAGGGATCAGAATATTCATGATGCATGTTTGGTTGGATGAATGGAACCAACCATTTTTTCTGTTTGGTTGGAAGAATATCCGTTGGATCGGAGGAACGGGAGGGTGAGATGAAGCACGAGGCTTCGCTAGTCACGGACGGGCGGGCGCGTGGAGCAGCTGGTCCGTGATATTTTGGGGGGCCAACAAATACAACATCTTCACAGCATATTTTTTTTTGGTATCATTCAATTTCATCCGGTCCTTTAACCAAACACTACTCATCCATGAATGATCCCATCCAATCTCATTCAATTCAGTAAACCAAACGCACCATTAATACCATTAATGTACAACGAAAAAATTGTGGCAATTGCTCGTCGATGTTCCCACGTCTTGCTTTGAGGTGTCTCTGTTGCTATTGCTACTCTAGATCAATGGCTCTCATGCATGCATCCAAGCCGATATGGAGTGCAGCATCTCTGTTTCCTCTTTCGGAAAAAGGGGAGAAAAAGACACAGAATCTTTCTGTAGCAGCCATGGACCATTAACATATAATCTGTTCGCAACAAAAACAGGACCATTAACCTTAGCGTGTTTTTCTCTTTTGTTGTTTGTACGCGCATTCATGCATCTCTACAGTTGACTGCATGACTTGCTTAAAGTCTGGAAATGGTTTTTGGACTTCATCAACTTCATAATATACGTGGGCCAACACGCGGTCTTCCACCGTACACGCGTTGTGTGTGACTGAGTGAGCGTGACTCCGTTGTTTCCGTGGAGTGATTGGGCTTCTGTACAGGTTGCAAGGCCCATCTAGAGCAGGGCCCGCTCGGATCTGCCATGCTACCCTGGCCCGGCCGTGTATTGTTCTCCGGAATTTCTTGTTCCCCTCCGCCACGATGAAGACGGCCTCGGCCCGCGGGGTATGTTTGGAGGCCTCGCTCGGACCTGCGATGCTAGCCTGGCCCGGTCCATGCATTGTTGCTGTCCTCCATGATGATGAAGGCCATCGCGGCCCGCGGGGTATGTTTCGAGTGACAAGTCTCCAACCAGAATGGTTTGGCTATACAGGACCAAAGGACCCGGGTTAAGTATGTGCAAATGGGAGAAAATGGTGATTCTGCTATTATAAAAACTGAGTTTTGCAATTTTATCATCCACAAATGGGATTCGTAAATTTATCATTCTCAAATGATGCATACCCACAAATATGCCCTACGAAGAATTTGTTACCAAATTAATTCTTGCCTATCCGTTTTACCCCTCTAATCGCTGCCTTCTCGTTCTTCACGGTCACTGGTCACGGAGAAGAGGAGGCCGACCGCACGCGGAGGTTGTGTCGGTTGTTGCCGAACACGACCTCGCCCGGAGAGGAGGAAGAAGACTGGCATGGCTGCGCCGGGCGTCGTCGAAGAGGAGGAAGAAGATCGGCATGGCTGCTCTGGGCGCCGTCGAAGAGGAAGAAGACCGGCATGGTTGCGCCATGCACCACGGCGCCCGTGCTGCCCGCCGCCACGAGCAGCCAGTCCAGCGGGTCTGCGAAGCCGAACAGCTCGTGGAACTCCGGTCCCTTCTTGACCACGTCGCACCCGCCGCCGGCTCCGATGCCGCTGCAGATCCCCGCCTCCGTCTTTCCCGCGTCGTCGCCACGCCTCTTTTATTCTAGCTTTGGGCGAGCGAAGGTGCAGGCGTGCAGCACGACACTCCTCCTAGACGCGGCGGCTGCCCTGCCTCCCGTCGGGGAAGTGGCGGTTGCGTCCGCCCGGGTCCCTCGCCTCCGTCCGCCCGGTCCCTTCCCAATTTCCCCTCCGTGAGACTGTGACCGTGAAAGATGAGGATTATGGAGGGGTAAAATGGGTAGGCACGAATTGATCTGGCAACAAAATCTGCATAGGGCATATTTGCAACTGTGTATTATTTTAGAATGCTAAATTTGTGAATCCCATTTACAGAATGACAAAATTACGAAGCCCAGTTTTCATAATGGTAGAATCATCATTTTCTCGTGCAAATGATCGTGTTTGGTTATCTTTGTTATTGATCTAGTATGAGACGACTTTATGTTTGGTTACATGCATGATTGAAAGTTTTTAGTGTATGACACATGGACCTGTATACCATGGGTGCATCGCATCGTCCTACATCATAAGAGAAATAAAAATCGAGAAGATGAAGTCATGCGGGACGAAAGGGTGGAGATGAACGAGACGGAGCAAGAAAATGATACGACGCAGATATCCAATCACGAACAAATGCACATTGTGGAAGCCGAACCGTATGTGTTAGAACTCAAAGCGGACTCGTAGTCGAACTAAGACGACTAAACAACTACTCCCTCCATTCCAAATTGTAAGTCATTCTAAAAATCTTGGAGAGTCAAAGCATCTCAAGTTTGACTAAAAATTATAGACAAAACTATAAAGATTTATAACATCAAATAGGTATACTATGAAAATATAATTGATAACGAATCTAATGATACTTATTTGACATCATAAATATTATTATATTATTATATAAGTTTGGTCAAACTTGAGAAACTTTGACTCTCTGAGATTCTTAGAATGACTTATAATTTAAAATAGAGGGTAATTTAAAATGGAGGGAGTAGTATAACTGTCCGGCTAGCTCACGCTCAGAACTTCACTAGCGAGATAGGAAATGAGACGTAGAAAGAGATTATTTTTTTTATTGTTTTCTCGTGCAACAATCGAATCAAGCACAGGAGCATTCGAACCAAACTTTATCCCATCGAACTTTGCCAGTATGGTTTGAACGAAGGACTGGAGCTGCCATTAGCTGGAGATGCTGGTCATGCACAGCTCAGCCGATGATGCTTCACGTCGCTTGCCAGCGACGCGAGTGATGGTCAAAAGCGGCGTGTCAGGCTGGCAAGTGCCGCTTCCATTGACTATCAAGTAGAAGTAGTATTTTACTGCCAGTAAATTTCGAAGGATCCTCCTCTGCGATCTTGTAGTACTAGAAACAAAACTAGAAAACGTAAAAAGCAACGATTCGTCAAAGTGGGCGATGGATGGAGTGACCATCTTGCTAAAGCACCGTCGAGCGTTGATCCATACAAAACAGCAGCAAATCCTTGTACCCTACTACTCCTACTGCTCCTGAAAGTGAAATCGGCGCCTGAAAGGACGAGAACGCAGCCGCCGCTTTGACCGAGGCCGTTTTCCTCAGCTTCTGTAGCACAAAAAATGATCGATCTGGGATCAGATCATGGAAAGCAATGCTCCCTCGCTTCTTTCGATAAAGAGGAGGAGAATCCGACCCTTTCCCTTTTCTCCCTTCTCTAGAATAAAGAACGAGAAGATCCCTAGGATTGTGGGAGTGGGAGGAAAGGAATGTGGTCTCTGCCAGTGACCACTTGGCGCTAAATTCGTGCTACTGTCTGCTCTCTTTGCCATCGTTGTTTTCATTTTTTAGAAATAATTTTAAAATTTTCATTATATTTATAGTACATAATATTTAAATTTAGTTTTTTAATAAATTTATTTGAAGATATAAATATTTTTTATATTTTTTATAAATCAAGTCAAATTTATAGCATGAACACCGTAAACAGCGATATGATAACACGAAAGGAATGAATAGTTTCTAAGCTTAGATCACAGTCAAAAGGAACATGGTGCCATGTTCCACGTTCCAAAAACGTGGTACAATTTCGCTCCCGTAGTGTTAAAATCATCCTTTTGTAATTATCACGTTCCCCAATCCATGTTCTTGGATCCATTGGTCCGGAAACTTTTGTGACTATGGTTTAGATAACTACTCCCTCCATCCCATAGAGAGTGACGTTTTTACTTTTTGACACCGTGTTTCACCATTCGTTTTATTCAAAATACTTTTGCAAATTATAAAATAAATAAAATTATTATTAAAGTATCTCTGATGATAAAACAAGTCATGAAAAAATAAATAATATTTATACAAAAAATTTGAATAATACGAACGTTTAAAGAAGATGACACAGATTCTAAAGTGACACTTTCAATAGGACGGAGGGAGTAGAAGATAATCGTTGGTGTAGGAGAATATAATTGGTTGAATATTAGATATATTGCATTGGGCCTCATAGGCTGATTATATAGGGTACATAGGACTAACACCTCTTGTGGCTAGACAATATGGTACTATTCCTATTACTCTAACATCCCCCCGCAGTCATAGCGGGAGCGTTACAGACGGTGAGACCGGAGAAGAAGCTGACAAGCTAACATCCCCGCAGTCATAACAGTCGATGTGTCGTGTATGCTGTGGCTGGAGAAAAATCCAATGAGTCCTCATGCAAGGCGGTAGCCCTTTGTGCCGATGTCGAGGTAGCCGAGCGTGAGCGCACAATAGCCATGGTCGGAGAAGCCGTGCTGAAGATTGCCGAGGTCGATGTAGTTGTGATCGGGTTGCCGTGTCGATGGAGCTGCAGGCGTAGGCGCACAAGGGGCGCCATGGTGATGACGGAGACGCGTCGAGGCAGTCGTCGTGGAAGGAAGCGATGCCGAAGTCGACGCAGTCAAGGCCGTCGAAGATGTAGACGAAAGGTGATGATGCAATCGAGGCAGACGGGGCGGGAACGGTAGGGTCGATGCCGAAGTCGATGCAGTCAAGCCACCTGTGCGCCGATGCGCTGGCTGGATTTGCCAGACTCAACAGCGCGTCGGGGACGAAAGCACGCCTCGGTGTTGCCAATACCGGGCGTACAAGGGAGAGGGCCCCAACCACAGTCACGTGACGTAGTTGTGCTGGACGAAAAAGAAGCAATGCGGTAGAGAACACGTCGGCGAGCATGGCTCAGCAACGACGCGAGGAGTGGCCGGCGAGCAGGGCTCAACGACAGCATGGGTAGTGGCAGCTCGATGACGAAGACTTGATCAGCAAGACGAAGACCTTGTGTAGACGGATGACGCAACAAAGATTGCATAGCACAGACGTCGATGCACAGGGGACGACGATGTAGATGCAACGGCGAAGTAGACACACGGGCGGTGATGCTGCGGCCCGATGAGGCGACACAACAACAAACATGCAGCCTCGTTCCTCGGAGAAGATTCATGTACGACTCGGTGCGATGCCGGAGTAGTACGTGCGAGGTCGACAGGCGGTGGGCGACTCAATCCCAATCAGTGATCGGTCAAACCAAAAAGATACAGCAGTAGTGGATCGGGTGTACCCGGCCTCGATTGGACCGTGCGGGGCGCACGACGTGTCGTGGTGCGCAGGGTTGAAGATGTCGACGTGGTGGAGCTAGGCAGATCCGCCCGATAACAGCGACATGCTCGATCTGACTGTCTCCATGACAACCCATGATCTAAGCGTGTTGCTGGGCCTGGCCGCCACCACGGCGGCACGGGACGGGGCGAGATCCATCTGCCTCCATGCGACGAAGATCAAGGTGTTGACGACGAGTCTGGGGACGAGGCGGCGGCGGCCCGACGACGAGGCGACGGCGGCCCGACGACGAGTCCGGGGACGAGACGGCAGTGGCGGCCCAACGATGAGTCCGGGGACAAGGCGACGGCGGCCCGACGACGAGTCCGGGGAAGAGGCGACGGCGGCCCGACGACGAGTCCGGGGACGAGACTGCGGCGGCGCGACGACGAGGGAAGATCCCGATTTGCTGCGTGACGACGACGATGGCAGCCGGATCAATAGGATCGGGCACCTAAACAGGGGCGCTGCCCCCGGCGGAGATCGATCCCTCTCCGGGGGCGCACGGCGGAAGCGGCGACGGCTAGGGTTAGGATCTAAACCTAGGTGAAAGATACCAAGAAAGAAAGGTAGGATGCGTATAATGTGGTCGTTGTATTGCAATGGGTCTCATGGGCTGATTATATAGATTACATAGGACTAACACCCCTCATGGGTAGACGATGTGGTACTAATCCTATTACTCTAACATCCCCCACAGTCGTAGCGGCAGCAACACGAACGGTCAGACTGGAGAACAATGGAGATATATCCCCCCGCAGTTGGAACACCGTGCGTAAGCTTTGACTGGAGACTCATGCAGATGATAGCCCATTAGTGCCGAAATAGCCGAGGTCGAGGTGGACGTGGTCGAAGCCATGAAGGAGGCGCGAGTCCGAAGTGTCGTCGAGGCGCTCGAGTATAACTCAGCAGCTTCTTGCCGAGGACAGCAACAGGACGGTTGCGGCGGACGGCGATGGTAGACGGCGCGGTTTTGCGACTTAGGTCACGCTCAGGGGTGGCGACGGCGCAGGTTGCAGCAAAAGTCACGCTCAGAGCAGGGGTGGCGACTTCGTCTTCCTTCAGAGGATCCGCGACGGTGTCCGCGCGAGAACGGCTGGAGGCGCGGAGGCGGATCGAGCGCCTGCTTGATGAGGACCGGCGGCGAGTGGCGCCCCCGCCTGAACAGGCGGCGACACCGGTAAGGGTGGCTTGATCACGAGCGTCATTGCTGCAGCCTGGAGGGCGCAGCAACGACCTCGTCCTTCGGGAGTGTCGACGATGAACGACGACGAACGACAGGGCGACGCAAACCGATATCTGATCGAAAAAAAAACAAAACAACTAAAACAGCAGCAGCAGACGAACCAGGGTACAATCTCAGGTGCCTCCTAGCAATTCCCAGCCCCTCTCCTTCCTTGTCTCTTCCCTGTTGTGGTCAACAGCCACAGGAGAAAGAAAAGAGGAGAGGCAGAGGGAAACCAGAGGGAGGGCGGCGCGCGCGGATCCCTGCGCGGAGGCGGCGGCCTCCCAACGGCGGCGGATCCCACGCGAAGGCGGCGCGGACCCTGCGCGGAGGCGGCGGCCGCCCCACACGGCGGCGGATCCCGCGCGGAGAAGGCAGACTCCCCCGGCGGCGCCCTACACCCGAGGTGACAGCCCCCCACGGCCACGGGTTCCCGCACGGAGGTGACGTCCCCCACGGTTGTGCCCTAAGAAGGCCGATGAGGAAGGCAGCCTGACGACGACGGCGGTAACGACAGCGGCGGCGTGGAGAGGTAGGTCTGCTGCTCCTTGATCACGACGGCGCGGCGGATCAGAGGGATCCACGACACATCCTAGGAGGCGCTGCCCCCGGTGGAGATTGATCTCCCCGGGGGCGGCGCGACGGCGACGACAGCGGAAGCCTAGTTAGGTCACAGGATCGTGACCCTCGGATACCATATAGGAGAATATAATTGGTTGAATATTAGATATATTGCATTGGGCCTCATAGGCTGATTATATAGGGTACATAGAATTAACATATCTTGTGGCTAGACAATATAATACTATTCTTATTACTCTAACAGCTGGAGTGTTTGTCATGTTCCACGTTCCAAGAACGTAGTACAATTTTATCTAGTGTTAAAATCATCCTTATGTAGTGTATCACGTTCCCCAATCTATATTCCTCGATTCATCGATCCGAAAACTTTTGTGACTATGGTTTAGATAACTAGAAGATAATCGTTGAAGGAGTATGTCCTATACCGTATGAGATACTTGGATAAGGTGAAGCTCGTGGCTACAAGACTTTATAGGATTCTTGGTTTAGCCATGTAAGTAACAAATGGGAGCGTCTGGAAGTCTTCTTCACTGCCGGATGAACCGATAACTTTTTTGATTGCTGGAGAAGACAAATTTGGAGAAGAAAAATGGATTAGTTTTACAGGAATAGGTGAGGCTTTGGGGATGTATAGCTAGTTTGTTTTCTTCTTTATCTGTTCATGGTTGTGTTTTGTTCTCTGTTTTCATGCTGAAATTTATGGATGATATATGAATACTTAACTGATGATATTTGCAGTACAAAGTCCGGGGTGTAAAGAAACGGAGTTTTCTCTTTGCTCTGAGTAGTACTGGGCGTATGCCGTCTCCTACCCTCCCTTGTCCTTGATCCGCCTCCCCCTCGATCCTGTTACTCTTAATCCTTCCTTTTTCTTACGGATCGGGATTGGCTCGTTGTTCCCTTTCTATCGATCCTAGTCTCGTTGTGTTCCCTGATATGACCCCTCTGTATTGGGCTCTGGATCAGTGGAGTTTTTCGTTTGTTCTTGCTACGACGGTGGGGAATCCTGCACCAGATTCAGGTGTCTCCTCGTCTAGCTTCTTCCAGAGCCGGCGTTGACATCTGCCCTCTTGCTCACCGTCCGGGTGCCACGCGTTGTCTGCTGGATTCTCCTCCACGATTCCGTCGCATCCTCGGGCTCTCTGCTCGCGCGGCGGCGGCGGTGTCGACTGCACCTGTGTTTGGCCAAAGGATTTGGCAGGCGCTTGCCCATGCGGAGGCCCCGCCCGTGCCGTCCGCGGCTGCTGCGCCCTGCCCTCGCTCCCGCACCTCCACCACCCGTCCGTCCGTCCGCGTCTCTCGCTGCTTCACCCCCAATCTGGTTGCTGTTCCTCTCCCGTTCGAACCAGTTGACGCCTTTCCCCTTTCCACTGTTTTCCCCAATCCCTAATCCTTGATTATCCAATCCAGCTCATCCATCCCCAATTCCTCCATAATCGATCCCCTCTCTCAAGATCCTCTCTTCTCCCCGATTTTCCCCTTTCCACTGTTTTCCCCAATCCCTAATCCTTGATTATCCAATCCTGCTCATCCATCCCCAATTCCTCCATAATCGATCCCCTCTCTCTAGATCCTCTCCTCTCCCCGATTGCCACCTGCCGTTGCGCTTGTGTCCACTGAATGGCCTGGAGGCACTGTTTTTGGGCTTCTGCTCGGGAACGCTCTCAACAACATCACCATCAGGCATCGGCGCCATGACGTTCTTGGCGTGGAACTGCCGAGGAGTGGGTGGCAGCCTCGGCAGCCCTAAAATGAAGCACCTAGGGCGTCTCATTGCATCGACTAAAGCACAGGTAATATTCCTATTAGAAACTCGAAATTCAAAAATCACTGACGCTACTATTCAAAATCATTTCAATGTTGATCATACTCATGTTGTCCCAGCTCAAGGCCTATCGGGGGCTTTGGCTCCTTTGGAAACAAGAAGTAGATGTAGACGTAGTAACTAGTACCAATAATATCATTCTTGCTCTTTGTGTTCATAAGCAATCTATGAAGAATTTTGGCTTAATCTGCATGTACGGTGATCCTCATCACCACAACACTACTAGTATTTGGGCGCAGGTCAAAGCTTTTGTTGAAACTAATCCTGGCTTAGCTATGTTCTGTATGGGGGACCTCAATAATATAATGAATGCCAATGAAAAGTTGGGACCTAGGCCAGCGCATGTTAGTCGTATATCTGATTTTTGTTGTATGGTTAAAGATTGTGGTTTCTTTGATCTAGGTTATAATGGACCAGCTTACACTTGGACTAATAAACGTTTCAACACTAATCCCACTTATGAACGTTTGGGTCGTTGTTTAGCAAATGCAGAATGGTGTACAGATTTTCCCACCACGACTGTCTATCACTTACCGATGATGAGAAGTGATCATGCACCCATCCTCGCTCTCCTTGCATCTGCTCCTCGTAAAACTAATAAAACCTTCAAATTTGAAAATTGGTGGCTTTTGGAATAGGATTTTCAGCAGGTGGCCAAGAAAAGCTGGCAAAAATCCCACCATCGTGCCTTCCACCAAAAAACCACTTACTTAGCCTTTGATCTCAAAAAATGGAGGAAAACCAAACCCAAGCTTTCTGATCAGCTGGAGACCATTGAGCAACATCTCCTACAACAGCAGTCCCACTCTCCTCAGTTACAGAACCACAGCCTTCAGAATGATCTTATCCACCAGCATCATGCCATCCTCACCAAACAAGAAGCCTTTCACAAACAAAGGTACAAAAAAACTGGGCCATAAAAGGTGATCGGAACACAGCCTTCTTTCACCAATCCATCCTCAAAAGGGCCAGACGCAACCGCATAACCCACCTTACAAATCCTGATGACACTGATAGCACCACACCTCAGCAGCTGGCTCAAACTCTGATAACTTATTTCACTGAACTCTTCACGTCTAACAGTGTGCAGGGTGTGCAGGACGACATGGTGGCCCAACACCAGCAGGGTTATGCACCTAATCAAATTGTTGTGAATGATGAATTCACGCTGTCTACTCTAAACATGCAGGAAATACACAACATTATCAAGGAGATGAGAAGCAATGCAGCACCTGGACCTGATGGACTTAATGCTGCTTTCTACAAGGCCACCTGGGCTTGGAGCGGTCATGATGTCTACAATCTGGTAAAAGATTTCTACTGCTCTGCTCACCTTCCTGCTGACATCAACACTACTTTCATTGCCCTTATCCCCAAGAACAATGCTCCTCATACTCCTAGAGATTTTCGTCCAATCAGTCTTTGCAATGTCAGCTACAAAATCATTGCCAAATCCCTTGCTAATCGCCTAAAACAGCATCTCCCTCATATCATCCATCCTACTCAGGCTGCCTTTGTTCAAGGCAGACACATTGCCTCCAATGTTATCATTGCTCAGGAAATTATCCACTCTTTTAACCTCACTACTTGGAATCAGAAAGCCTTTCTTCTTAAACTTGATCTTGCGAAGGCTTTTGACCGCATTGAATGGCTCTTCATTGTCTCAGCTCTACGTCGTCATGGTTTCGATGATCATTTCATTAGCTTGCTTCATTCCTGTATCTCTACCACCACCCTCTCTGTCCTCATTAATGGTGATTCCACGGCTGCCATTCATCCACAACGTGGGATTAGGCAGGGTTGTCCTCTTTCACCTTACCTTTTTGTCCTTGCCCTCAATAAACTATCCACGCGACTACAAAATAGTGTTCACATCAACAATATTGCTGGCATCAAGTTGGGTCCTGACAGTCCTCAAATTCATTCTCTCTTGTTTGCTGATGATCTTATTGTCTGTGGTAGTGCTACTGCTGCTGAAGCCAACAACATCAACATAGTTCTTTAGCAGTTCTGTGCAGTCTCTGGCCAGACTCCAAATCTTTCAAAATCTGCGATCCTGTTTAGCAAACATGTGGATACTCCCACTCAGCAAGCTATCCAAAATGTTTTTCCTGTTCCTCATCTCACTCCTAATACCATCCACCTTGGGCATCCTCTCATTTTTAGTCATCGTGATCGTTCCAAAGCTTATGACTTCATTATCAACAAATTTCGGGCCAAACTCACGACTGTCAAGGCCAACAAGCTTAACCATGTTGGTCGCCTCACTTACATCAAATCAGTACTTGCTTCCATCCCTATTTACTACATGTCCATTGTGCTTTTCTCCAAAACCTTCATTGACAAGATTACTACCGTAATTAGACGCTTCTGGTGGGCTGGTATTCAGGATGACTCCCACTCCGCTCCCTTTCACTTCAGATCCTGGGATGACATATGTCAGTCCAAAGTTAATGGGGGTTTGGCCATCAGGGACTTGTTCACTGTGAACCGTAGTCTCATCCTTCATGCTGCCTAGAACATTGCTACCCACAAAGATCCTTATTTGTCTGCCATTCTCAAAGCCAAATATTATCCCAACACTTCTTTTTGGCTTTCCAATAGTAACACCACCAAATCGTTGTTCTGGTCCTCAATTCTTCAGGTCAAGCAGACTCTGAACCATAACTGTGTTGTGCAACTGCACAAAGGTGACTCTAGCATTTGGTCTTCTCCTTGGTTTCCTCTCTGGGACTCCATCCATGATCACCTTAACCTTCCCGTCACCAGGCACCCTCTTCCTCAGAATATTGCTGATCTGTGCCATCAACACACTAAGCAGTGGGATACTAATCTAATTACTCAGATTTTTAGTGAGCAGGTTGTGCGCGCTATCGCTCAAATCACCGCTATCCCTTCAGATGAGGTTGATATCATCAGATGGAAACCGGACGCCAAAGGTATTTGCACTGCGAAGAATGCTTATCGTTTTCTCAAAGCCCAAGTGCAGGTCCACTTACCCCAACAAGGCTCTAGAAGCATTACTCCTGAGGCACTGTCCATCCTCAACAAGACTTGGCAACTCAGGAGCATACCACCTAACATCAAAACTTTCACATGGCGATTGATCAGAAGAGCTCTGGCAACAGGTGAAAGAGCGGCAAGGTACTCTAATAATATTAATAAAAATTGTGGCCTTTGTGGTTTACTAGAAAATGAGTCACCTATTCTTTCATTGCACATTTGCTAGAGCTGTTTGGTTCTCTGCTAATCAACATTTTTCTACTTCTGTTCTACCTCAAGAATCTGATGGAGTGCAGGAAATTTCAGCTCTTATATTACATAATCACATCTCTGATGACCAAATGCTTACAGTTCTTACCACTCTCTGGTACATCTGGAAGGCTAGAAATGATAGAAGATTCAACAACAAAAAATGGACTATTTTTCAGGTTCATAGTGCAGTTAAAGCAGACATCGCTGCTACCTCACACTACCTGAGGCAAGATGATGAATAGATTCATCAGGAAAATGACAATGTAGCACCACTACAGGACGTGCAAATACCACAACAACAAGGTATTATTCCCAATAATGCAGGCATTTATGAAACAAACTCAAATTCCCAGGAGGCGAGCATGCACTATGAGGCTCAAAATCACAACCCAACAAGATCTGGTATGTATCTAACCACTACAGCCAGGGATCAGCTTAGCTGCTATACTCGTAGCCACACCAACACTCTGATGAACAGGTACATGTTGCACATGCCGGTCCTCCTACCTGGAGTCAGATGCTATGCTGAGGCTTCCACAACTCCTGATAACACTTCTTTGCTGCCAAGAGATGCTGGACTTGGAGTGTTTTTTGTCAATACACAGGTACAACCGACGCACACAATCTACATCAAGGCGCTCATGACCGGTGCTGAGACGGTGTTAATGGCCGAGGCGGCGGCTTTAGCTCTTGCAGTGACTGCTAATGACGCTCTCGATTTCAACAACACCAACTTCTTATCTGACAGTCAACAGCTCGTTAACTTCCTCAACAATGCAGATCAAGCTAACCCCCCCGATTGGAGAATCAAATACTTTACCAAACACTTTGCAAATTGCGTTGCTCCAAGACAATCAAAGATCTACAAGGTCAACCGACAACTCAACACTACGACAGATGCTTTGGCTAAACAAGCATTACTGGCATCCAACCCTAGTAATGAAATGTTTCAGCCTGTTTGCTCCTATAATGATCATCAGCATCACTGTCCAGTGATGCAAGCTCTATGTTATGTAAACATCAACTTTGTATCCATCATTGCAGCTCGATGCTGCTGAAATAAAATGCTTCTTATCAAAAAAAAAAGTCCGGGGTGTTGTCCTTGAAGTTTTTTTTTTAAAAGATAATCATTGCATTGCCACGGATATCACAAATAAATTTTAGTATGTGATACAGTATTTTTCATGGAATGTAGGTTAACAAATAATAGATGATATGGGTTTTTGCTGTGGTACACCAAAATGACTGAACCGTTTATTTAATTAGATCGAACGGTCAGAATTATCTATTACTTTCTAAGAGGTAATATGTGAAATAAGGAAAGTTTTAGATATAAATTTTTTTTAAGATCTAATTGATGCATATACAATCTATTAGATTTAATGAATCTTTTTATTTATGCAACTTTAGATATAAGATAACTTAATTAGAATAAACTAAATATTTTTTGAAGCACATGTATAATTTAGTCATGCAACTAACGTACGTGTGTATACATACGTACACAACTTATCAGTGTATGAAACTTTATGTACATAAATACATGTTTTATTATAAGATCATCTACAATATAGTTTTAATTAAGTTAGTATGATATAAATACGATATCATATAATGTATTAGCGTGTAATATATTTTAGATCACTAAAGTTTTTTAATTAATTAACACATTAGTTATTATATTTTTATGTAGGTAATATATTCTTTTATTAATTGAGTCACCTAAAAGGAAAAAAGATGTGACAACATGCACATAAAAAAGGATGGAGCTGCATGCCCATCTGTGTCTCCTTGATCAAAGGGATTTGAGAATTTTTTTTTCTTTTTCTAAATTAATTAATTAATTTAAGAATCTAAAAAATCGATGGCTCAAATTTATTTGAGATATTACCTCCTAAGAAGTAAAATATGTACCGTAGCATTGCCCAGATGATATAGTTTGTAGCCATGGATAGATTACTTAAAGAGATATGTATCATCATTGCATATATTAGTAGTTTGCTAATGTTGATGGCTTGCATATTAAGACAAAGTTTTAATATAATTTCATATTATAAGATATTTTGATATAGATATAGATTGGTAATGTGAAATTCCCACATTTTTATTTTTGAATGGCACAATAGTCGTTTTGGCCCCTTAACTATCACCGAAGGCTCAAATTGGCCCTGAACTATCAAAACGACCACTTTGGCCCTTAAACTTATGATTTTCGTCTCAATTTGTTCCATTATCCCTGATCGATGGACACGTGGACAGATGGACTGTGAAAAGGTCGAAACTGCCCCTCATTATGTTCTTTACTTGTTGGACGCTAACGGCATTTCCAACCTCGTCGTTTGTTCTAAAAAAATACCAAAATCTGATTTAATGTTAGAGAATTCATAAAAAAAAATTGTTCAACCAAAATTTAATGTTCGAAACCGGTTTTGTTTGACCAAAATTTGTTTTACTACAATCATGATATACATTTTATTACTTGCTTAGAATATTTAAAGCTTATATGATCTCACAAAATTCAAAACTAGGTTAAAGTGAAACAGTGGATGCAAATGGAGGTAAATTCTAGTCTAGCTTAACCAGGTAAACTTCATGTGTTTTGTAAAATCATGTCTCATGTGGATAGCTCCTTATGAAGAGTAATTCCTCAAATTTGCATCCAGGTTATATGTTTTGTACTATATTTGTTTAGAGAGATTATTCTCGAGTATGTACCTTCAATCATCTATGCTCATTGATTTTTCTAAGATAAAATATTTTTTATGAATTTTATGACATTAAATCATATTTTGGTATTTTTAAAAACAAACGACGAGGTTGGAAACGCCGTTAGCAACCAACAAGTAAAGAAAATAATGAGGGACAGTTTCGACCTTTTCACAGTCCATATGTCCACGTGTCCATCGATCAGGGATAATGGAACAAATTGAGACGAAAATCATAAGTTTAAGGGCCAAAGTGGACGTTTTGATAGTTCAGGGGTCAATTTGAGCTTTCGGTGATAGTTGAGGGGTCAAAGTGACCGTTTTGATAGTTCAGGGGCCAATTTGAGCCTTCAGTGATAGTTGAGGGGCCAAAACGTCTATTGTGCCTTTTTTGAATCTTTGAACATATAGGTTGGTGTTAGAGTGCCACATGAACACATCCATGATAAGCTTAAGAACATGTTTCCTTTTGTTTAGTTGTATTATTTTGTACATATACCAACACACACGTTGACGTCGTGTATGCAACTTGTCCAAATTTTTGATAAATGAATTAGCTTTCTTTGTTATTAATGAAAACATAATTTTTCTAACCAGTTCGGAGATTGTGTTTAGCCACACATATCCATCGATCATCAAGCCATTCTAATCACATGGTATTCATGTTGTTTAGCCGAACAGTATACAACCGGAGGCGGCGCTAGGGGTATTCCTAGGTATTTCTTGGAATACCTAAAATAAATAAATACATGTATATTCTATTTTTAAATTGGTCCAAAAGCCTATAAAATGAATTGGTAGCAAGGTAGCAACAAGCAAATAAACTAGACCAGACCCAAGCAGTCATAGTTCTCCCCGTCGACATCCCATTCCTAACTTACAATTCTCATTCCTAAGCGGTTGTTTTGAACTTTTTTATACCTTAGCATACCCAGTCATAGATATCTGGCTCCCCCACTATGTACAACTATCAGACATCATCGGGCCGCCACTAATGTGCGACAAAACTCACATCACACGGGACCTGACTTGAGAAGCGAGTCCGGTGTACATAACGGGGACACGTACAGCCAAAGGGGAAAAATGTCCTTGCTACAACAACCATGAATCCTATCTGGCCTTTGTCCATTACGAGTGATTCTAAGCAGTAGACCAGTATGCTAATTATGGGCTATTATTAACTTCATTCAAAATTCAAAACCATGTGATAGTGATCGTGGGTTCTCAAATTTGGTTATTTCAAGCTCCTGAAACACATGGTCTTTCCCAGTTGACGTGCACCGTTGTTTGAAGAGCTGGTAGCTGTCGGTTGTCGATCCAAGCATGAATCCACCGTCCATCACAGATTTGTTGATCTCAACGCGTAGTACCATAGTGACGTCAACCCTGCAGCACAAATGAACAGTCAGACAAATGACGAGGAGCGCGAAAATCTGACAGTGCGTCACCTGAGGCGAGGATGGCCCAGCGAAGCGCGACAACAGTGGCGGCGGCGCCCGACCGTGCTGCGTCGGCCGAGGAGTCGCAGTTGGAGGTGGAGTTCCAGTCCCCGCAGAGGCACAGGTCGGCGTGGCTCTCCATGTCATGGCCGCACGCCCCGCCGGTAGCGCGGCACGCGCCGCAGAACCCGCGGTTGGACTCGGGCAGCGTCCACGACACCCGGATCCCGTACGCCCACCCCGCGGCGCCGCCCTCGGCGCGCACGGGCGCGAGGCTGTACGCGCTGCTGTACCCCTCGCACTCGAGCCGGCTCACGTTCACCGCCCGGATGGCGCCCCAGGGCACCGCGCAGCACTCGGGTGGCTGCCCCACGGCCACGTCGCCCGACGTCCGCCGCCCGCCGCCGGCGTAGTAGTCGTCCCAGGCGACGCAGCCGAGGTAATCGTCGCACCCCATCCCGGACACGTTCCGGCAGGGGAGGTGGCGGTCAGGGAAGCCCTGGAAGAGCGGCGAGGTGGCGCGACAGCCGAGGAGGAGGAACACGTTGTCCGGGTCCGGCGACAGGTACGCCTCCCGCCATGTCTCGAGGACGAAGCCGTTGCCCCGGCCCGCCGGGGTGAGGTCGAGCGCGCGGCAGTCGGACATGGCCGGGTCGTGCAGGGTGAGGCCCCGGTAGGCGTAGTCCACGTCGAGGACGCGGTAGGAGCCCGAGGGGAGGTGGAGCATCAGCGCGCCGTTGATGCAGAAGAGGAGGTCGCGCAGCCCCGCGTGGCCGCACCCGGGGTGGAGCGCGAACGGGTAGTCCACCGTGATGTTGCCGCAGAACGACCGGCACGTAGTGATCGGCACGTTCGCGGCCGCGACGGAGGCCGGCGGCGGCGGCGGCGCCGTGGTGGTGCACGCGCATAATACCAGGGAGAGCAACGCAGCCAGGTAGCGACGCGCCGGCGGTGCCATTGCCTTGCCCCTGTCAGCGCGAGCACGATGCGATCAGTGGAAGTGAGAGTGGCAAGAATTGAGCAACACACGCCGTGCTAAGGGGCGTATCAACTGTGACAAAGCAACACATGACAGATCGATTCCTTGCTTCCTTCGGAAGAAGAAGAGTTGGGAAGCATCATTTGCTTTCCTTTACCGACGTTCTGCCTTTACTTTATTTTGATTTTTATTTAATTCCCACACAAAGCTTCATCTTGTCGTGTGACGTGGACCGTGGCTTTGCCATTGTATAAAGCTTTGTTCCGAGAGACCACAAGCCAGGATATACTAGTCATGTCATATGCAAGTTAGGTTTACATGAATAATTAATCTTGCCAGAGCCTAGGACGCCATCGAATAATCCCAATGCATGCTTAAACTAAATAAGAGCAAGTTTTAGCTCTTATAACTTGACTTATAATAAAATATATATTTTTTAGAAAAAATAGAAAGACAACTACGACATAATTTAGCTATTATAACTTGTTTTATAACCAATCAATTATCTTTATTATTGACCTTCTTCTAATGGAGCGAACGCCCGTGGAATATAGAGATGACGACTTCGATAAAGTATTAGGTACTAGCGGGGAGCTAAAGACACTTGTGTGTTTGGCCAATGTTGTCATCTTTTTTTTTTTTTTTTTTTTTGCCAAAACACTGAAGGAGATTTTTGATTAGGGTCCAAGGACATACTGAGGCTGCTGAGTTTACAGGATCCGATTGAAAAAAGAGTTTAATAGAATGAAACAACCAAACGCTCTCGACACACGTCTAATGACATTTTTCTAGATCCCCTTACAACGGTAACTTGTCTTGCAAATTTTACATAATTGTCAGATAAGCACATTTTTTTTTACTATGTAGTAGTACCTTTAACCTAATATAACTTTAGCATCATCTAAAGTCGTCAAATTCTTAAAAAAAGTCAAAGTTAAAAGATTCACTTTGGGAAGAAAAAAAAAACTACCTAGAATTTGCACAAATGAAGTAATAATGATACTCATGTTCTAAGACATTTCTTTTTAGATAAATGGTATATAACATCTGTGTGTTTTAGGGGTTGGCAACAGGCGGATTTTGTACTTGTCCTTTCATAGAAAAAAATCATTACTTGTGATTTGTGATTTGTTAATTGTGATTTGTAATATGTAAGTTTATGATTTGTGCTAAGGACATTTTTTTTTCTTGTGATTTGTGGTTTGTTATTTCTGATTTGTAATCGGTGGTTTGTGATTTATACCAAGAATAAAGAAAAGAGAGGAGAAAGATAAACAATATTCATAGAGAAAAAAATATGTGTTGTTAGCCTTTAAAACACACAGTTGTCATACAAACAGACTCTTTATGCCTCTATACTAATTCATGTTATATCCATCCATGGTATATACAAGCAATTTTAAGATAAAATAAGAGTAATTAGGACGCAGAGAGTAGTTTAGCTATTATTATTTTTTAATTATTACTTTCTTCATTCTAAATTATATAATAATTCTAATATTTTTGGAAAGTAAAAGCATTTTAAGTATTATTAAAATTATAGAGAAAAATTATAAAGATTTATGATATCAAATAGATATGCTATAAAAATATAATTAATAAAGAATCTAATAGTATTATTTAGTATTATAAATATTATTATTTTATTAAATAAATTTGTAAATTTAGAATGATTTATAATTTAAAATAGAGGGAGTAGTTGTTTCTTTGGGACTGTAGCGTTATTCTGAGCACTTTGGTCATATAAATGAACAACACCTAAGTGGTACGAATGCTTGTGAAACAGTAGCAGCAATGGGTTGTCACAGTTCGTATTATCCGTGCTCTTAGATCCAATTTTTTTTAATCACTTGATGCGTATAGCCGTGAACAAATAAGGACATTCGGACCTGTTTGGTACTCATAACAGCTTCATTAAACTAAACTGTTGTGAGCTGTTTTTTTTTGTCAAATATCTTTTTTCAAAACAGCTTCATCCTTGGAGTTGTTTTTCTTCCTCTTTCACAAAAATATGAAGTGGAATGGAGCTGGAAAAAATAACTTATCTCATCTCTCCTTTCTTTCTCTCTCAAATCCATACATAAAGTTGTTGATAAAACTGTTTTGCTAAACACTTTTTCTAAAATAACTCGGTTTCACTAAAAAAGAGTTGCTCCTAAAACTATTTTTTCCTAAAAAAACAGTTTTAAAGCAGAGCTGTATTATTAATCAGCTCGGACACGAAATTTTCTTGCAAACCAACATGCGGGCCTACAGATTTGATTGCAAGAAGCGCGGTCCACCAAAGCAAACCAAGCCCGCTACTACTTGTCTAACGGTAATATATAACGTTGCCCAAATCAAACAGGCGAAATCTTAGCAGCGGAAGACGCCGCCGCGTAGCCTAGCGAGGGACAAGCGCTAGTAGTACATCTCTGCTGCTCTGCCCTTCTGTGGCTCTGCCGTTGCTGCCGGCTGCCGCTGTGTCTTCCTCCTCGGCCCAGCCCAGAGCCCCAGACCCCGACGGCCACCATCCCGGAGAACACGCTTTCTCTCTCTCCTCTGCCACGAACAGCTCTGTCCTTTCCCTCTCCGCCACTGCACCTCCCGTCACTTCCCCAACCTCTTTTGTCCGATACTACTACACATCACACTGAAGAAGCTGTCCACGCCACAATGCAGCCGTCGCGCTCACAGCACACAAAACATCACCTTGGACTAGGACTAGGAGGCACGGGAACGCACACGCGGTTCCGCACCCAGGTGCTGGAGGCGCCACTGGATCCGGGATCTGATCCTGAGTACCAGGACTTCCAGTTTCGGTTCATCCCAGAGGTGTTCGAGCTCCAGATGGGCGCGGGCGGTGTTGCCGTCGGCGGCGGGGCAAGGAACGGTGACGGCAAGGTGACTACGGAGAAGGTTATCGGGTTCGAGTTCGACAAGGTCAGGATCAGCATTGCGTCCTCCAGCGACGACGAGGCGGACGGAGACGCGCCGCCGAGGAGCTCCTTCTCCGGAGCGAGCCACCCGCCGGAGCCAGTGGACGAGATGGACACCGTCTTCGTCGCTGTCGACGGCCGGGAGAAGCCGGCCCCGAAGCCAGTCATCTCGTGGGACGCGTCCCCGCCGCCGAGCGGCGCGGCGAGCCCGCACAGCAGCATCGACAGCTCCGGCGCCGCGGCCACGGTGACCAGCCTCGCGCCGAGCTGCACCGTCACCAGCCGGAGCGCCAAGACCAGCGTCAGCAGCACCGCGGCCAGCGACGGCAGCGGCTGGAGCACTGGCACCGGCGCTGGCTCAGGCAGCGCGGGGAAGCCGCACAAGGGCGGAGACCCCAGGTGGAAGGCCATCCTCGCGGCGCGCGCGCGCGACGGGCCCCTCGCGATGGGCAGCTTCCGGCTGCTTCGTAGGCTCGGCTGCGGCGACATCGGCACGGTGTACCTGTCCGAGCTCAGCGGCGGGGGCGCCGGCAACGGCGGCGTGGCGAGGCCCTGCTGGTTCGCGATGAAGGTCATGGACAAGGCGTCGCTGGAAAGCCGGCGGAAGCTGAGTCGCGCGCAGACGGAGCGGGAGATCCTCCAGCTGCTCGACCACCCGTTCCTGCCCACTCTGTATGCGCACTTTGAGACCGACCGCTTCGCCTGCCTTGTCATGGAGTTCTGCCCCGGCGGCGACCTCCACGCGCTCCGGCAGCGACAGCCCGGCAAGCACTTCCCAGAGCACGCGGCAAGGTACTCATCCCACTCCTGTCCCTTGATCCTTTGTTTGCACTGTTTTGGAATTGCAAACAGTTGTGTGTTAGTGTGTAACTGTGTATATAGAGATACAGGTATCCATTGTTTCCACTGCAATTTTTTGCTTTCAGTTGCAGTTGAAGGCTTGCGGCTGTGAGTTAATTTTTTGCTTAATAATTCTTTTCTGGATTTTGAAACAGCTTTGTTTCTATATAAAAAAACTGGATTTTGAAACAGCTTTGTTCCCATTTTTCCCCATATACTCTGACATGACTACATGAGTATAGAACACAAGCTACAGATGTGCCTGGTGGCTCATTCCCACTTTAAGTTGTGCTAGTAAAATTTTCAACAAAAAAAAGTCGTGCTAGTGATAGACTGCTAGTTAAAGTTGATTTTTTTATTTACTACTATTTTTGAAAGGAGTGCTAGTTAAAGTGATACTGTCTTCTTTGCTTTTCTCACTGTTTCTATCATGCTTAACAAATTGATGCCTAAAATAGCATAGACGCAATGTTTAATACATGTCTCATTGTGTAGAACTTGATTCCTAGATTAGGATAGACACAATGTTTAATGTCCTGTTTGTACATTTTCATTATTGCTTCTTGCACTATTCGTGGATGCAAGGTTCAGACAGTCATTCTTTGCAAGAGTCTGAAACTATCAATAAACATATGTTCGCCAATCGCAATACTACGTGTTTTCCTAATCTAAAGATTACAGAATGCAGTCATTTAGATTCAGAGCATCTAATGTTCTGCCAGAGACAAGTTTGATTGATCTCACGACATATATGTAGTATCGCACAGTTTTAATTCTTTGCAATTTTCGGCAGGTTTTACGCCGCAGAAGTGCTTCTTGCGCTGGAGTACCTGCACATGCTTGGAGTGGTGTACAGAGACCTGAAGCCGGAGAACGTGCTGGTGAGAGAAGATGGCCACATCATGCTCTCCGACTTCGACCTCTCCCTTCGTTGCGCTGTGTCGCCGACGCTGGTGCGATCTTCCCTGAACTCCGACCTCAGGAACGCGCAGGCCTGCGCGCAGCCTGCGTGCATCCAGCCCACATGCTTCATGCCCAAGCTCTTCGGCCAGAGGAGCAAGAAGATCAGCAGCAGCACGGCCAAGATGAAATCCAAGGGCGCCGAGTCCAGGCAGCAGCAGCAGGCGCCGAACACTGGTCTGCCCGAGCTCGTCGTGGAGCCGACCGGGGCGAGGTCCATGTCGTTCGTGGGGACGCACGAGTACCTGGCCCCGGAGATCATCAAGGGCGAGGGCCACGGCAGCGCGGTGGACTGGTGGACGTTCGGCGTCTTCCTTCACGAGCTCATGTACGGCAAGACGCCGTTCAAGGGGCAGACGAACCGTGCCACGCTGTTCAACGTCGTCGGGCAGCAGCTCAAGTTCCCGGACTGCCCCGGCACCAGCAACGCGAGCAGGGACCTGATCAAGGGCCTGCTGGCCAAGGAGCCCCAGAGCCGGCTGGGCGTCAAGAGGGGCGCGGCGGAGATAAAGCAGCACCCCTTCTTCGAGGGCGTTAACTGGGCGCTTATCCGGTGCAGCACTCCCCCCGGCGTGCCCATGGCCGTCGAGCCAGGCGCGGTAGCACCGCCTCCGCCGGCAAAGCCAGCGCTAGCGCCGCCGTCAAAGCCGGTGGAGAGGGTGGAGATCAACAGCAGCAGCAAGAGGATGGCAGGAGCTGCCGGTGCTGCTGAGTCCGGAGGGAAGTTCCTAGACTTCGAGTTCTTTTAGGCTCCTAGTTTTATTTTATTACAGTAGTAGTAGTTGATTGACGATACTCGTTGCGATTCCAGTTGTAGGTGTAGTTCCGTAATACTGGAGTGCTAGCGTTTGGCCAGTGACATGTCTGACTGGTTCCAGTTCTAAGTACTCCTATGTTGCATCGTCTCACTTTGTTGCTTGTTGACAGTTGAGACTCACCCCATGTTAGTAGTAAGTAGTTACTTAGTCGAAGAAACGATTCTCATCATGTCTGTTGCCATTAATCAAAAAGTTAAAAGTATTTACTAGTACCAGATTACTACATGATCAGTACCGTAATGTGCCCAAGCAGAGCATCCTGTCTATACGGTGCAGTGCAGCAAACCAAAATGTGAATGCCCCAGGCCATAACATACAACGTGAAGTGGAACAGAGAAAAATACAGAGGTAGCACTAACTACCACCTCGTGATCATCATCATACGTGATACGTTACGTTAGTATACGTCGTGCACTACACGACCAGGTTGTCTGCTGCGCCGATGAGCCCCATGCCGGCGGCGGCGGGACTCCGGTGCCGCATGAGCACGCGCAGCTGCGCCCGCTGGCACTCGAGGTTGGACACGAGATCCACCCTCTCCTCGCGCGGGCGCAGGCGAACGGCCTTGGGGAACTCCACGAACCCCTTGATCCCCCTCCGGATGTGCGGGTTCTCGCCGCCGCCGCCGGGCTCTCGCCGGTGCGGGTGACTCCTGCTCGGGCTCTGTTGACCGTGCTGACTCGTTGACTTGGGGCTGCTGCAGCTGCTCTTGGCGGCGGCGGCAGTAGCAGCGTGGAGGTGGAGCTGGGCCACGGCGTCGTCGATCTCGCGCAGCTTCTCCTCCACCGCGGCCCTGGCGTCGGCGAGCTTCATCTGCACCCGCTCCTCGCGCCAGAGCTCGGCGACGCGCAGCACCCGTCGGTCCTCCTCCAGCGCGCGCTCCGCCTCCTCCCGCAGCGCCCGGCACTCGGCCTCGCCCCGCCGTCGCTCGTCGGCCAGCTCCGCCGCCAACGCCTCGCTCAGCGCCTCCGCCTTGCGCCGCATGCGCCGCTCGAACTCCAGCTCCGCCCTCAGGTCCCTGATGCGCGCCACGCAGAGCTCCAGCTCCGACGACATGGTGCCGTACCCTTGGTCCACCTCCTCGTCGTCGTCGGGCGCAATGATCATAGGCGGGCTCGGGATTGCTGCGGCGGGGGGCTTGAGCTTGACAAGAAGAAGAAGAGGGCGAGCAGCAGGATGAGAAGAGATGGGTGTCGTGCGGGCGTAGTGGGGGTTGTGATAAAGCTTCCAAGGTGGAGGAGAGCCGGCGCCATGATTGGCCTCCACTTGCACCGACGCCATATTTTCCGAGCTCGGGATCCAGTTATTTTACCCCTCCGATCCGTCCTACTCTACTCTACTCGAGAGCAGGAAAGTGACGCATGGCCCCCTCCAAGCTTCGTCTTTGTGAGCTGTAAAAGGTAGTCACGACTCGCTCTCCCTCACCAGAAATCACATGCAAGGATCCCGATCTCGGCGCCGCCATCATGGTGGCTCATGATCCTCGTCGGTCGTCGCTCTTCATACGCAACGCAACGCAGGCTGTTTATCATTCCGTCTCTGCTCCTTCGGTCGGCTACGGTGACGCTGGCATTCTGATCTGGGTGGGTGTAGGAATCATGTGCGCGCCATCCGCCATTCCGTTGCTTTTTTTTTCAGTTGAGTTGAGGCGCGCATGCCACGCAGTCTCGTCGCGTCGCATCCTCGCATCCTTTGCACTTTTGCAGAAGCTAGTGGTGACAGTGCTTTGCTCTCGATGAACAAGCAGCTCCAGGGACCAGAGGCCAGGGCATCTTGCTAATCTTTGTGCCCGTTGTGATAAGTGCTGGACAGTGTCATTGCTGCCTCCAGTCGTGGTGGCAACATTGATTGTCTTTGTTTGTTTGATGACCGCGCCTAATGCCTTTTTTTGGACCATCACCCAGAATGATCTTCCGAGGGTACAGACGTGTACAGTACGTACTCCTACATCACAAGAAGAACTGCATGCCAGTCCTGGCTGCACTGCACCGCCCAGCATGGACTGTACAGGCTGCTCGGAATTGATATCCGCTGCCAACGCTACACCTGCGTCGTCGTGCGGTTTCCAGTCCTAGTAGCCCTGCCGTACCATAAATCATGTCAGGGTCCAACGGCCCGGTCTCGTGCAACGCAGTAATAGCGTGCGAGTATACACGGGGCAGCATGTGCAGTACTGACGATGTAACGGCCACCGGACCTGTAATTCGGTATCACTCGCGTCGTACACCGTGATACCAATCAATGGCAATGCACTCCTATATCAGTGTCTCTATGCATTCAATATTTCGAGAAAATACTCCCTATTTATCTATAGTATTTGTGCTAAAGTAGTTTAAAGGCTCGTTTGGTACGGCTCTGCTTCAAGTTTTTTTAGAAAATAGCTTAATGAACAACTCTTTAGATGAAGCTGAGCTATTTTATAAAAAATGTTTGATAAAATAACTTCACCAACAACTTCATGCATTGATATGAGAGAGAAAGGGGGAGAGAGAGGCTGAGATTAAGCCTGGGCAAAAATAACCGAAACCGAAAAACCGAACCAAAGCCGAAACCAAAATAACCGAAACTGAAAAATTCAGTTCCTACTCTCGGTTAACCGATTAACCGAATTATATGAATTATACTTCACTTACTTGTATTTTGTAAGAATTATGTTTGTGTTTATGTGTGGTGTGTCATATTTAAACTACTATATATTTGTGTTACTATATTTCTAATGTTTCTTAATGAATTAGTGTTGCAAAAAATTGCTTTAGTATATATATATATTGTGTAAGGACCTGATTAGCCTATATGGGGAGGTGAATAGACATGTTTAAAACAAATCTCACAATTTCTGTCAGTCAGGCCCGGCATTGTCGGCCTTTGGTCCGGCACTGCCGCGGGTGCCTAACACTGCTGCTCTCTGGGGTGGTAGTGCTGGTCACCTAGACAGAACCTTGCACAATTCAAAAACTATAACTCAAATGAAAATTGTGCTTGAATCAAAACCTTCCTAGAGATGTAGGGAACCTCTAGCACCACTTTAAAGTGACAGCAATACACCCACCGAGTAGATCGGATCCAAACCCTAGAAATCACCTTGAGAGCAATGTATATCAAAGTAAAGGAACAAACATAAGGTGACACAAGATTTGACCCGTGGTTCAGCTCGCCACCAAGCTTTCCTACGTCCACGTTGTTGAGGTGCGCCACACAAGGCTCAAGCTCACCACAAAAGCTAGCTCTTTCCTCGGTCTCAAGTCAAAAGAATGAACTCTTGAGATGAGGGGATATGTATTAGCAATATGAGGTGTTACAAACCTCCCTAGGCTGCCACACGAAGGAGGCAAGCTCAAGGGCGACACCTAGCCAGCTAGGAGCAAAGCTCCAAGAGTAAAGAACTCAAACCGTCGGCCACCACGCAAACCAAATACTTGTAGGAGTTGAAGATCCGAGGGAGAAGCTTCTTCTCAAGCGTGGAGGCTCAATCTCTCAAAGATTTGAGTGGAAATCAATAGGGAGAGAGAGCTTGAGCACAAAAGGAGAGTGGGAGAGCAAGAAGGGAGCTTCTCTAGCTGCTTCTACGAATGATTCTGAGTGAATGAGCAAAGTTACCATTTGGGGAAGTGAGGAGGTAAGAAAATACCCCCTCATTGCCAACGGGCATAAAACAAGTCACGGCAGTGTCGGTCTAGAGGCGCGGCAGTGCCGGACTGGCAAAGACAGCAAGGAATGGATCAAGGAATAGCTGTTTGTTTTGCCTACTATATAAGTGGAGGTGTATGATGTATGTATAGATATAGCATTTGGTTCACTTGTTGGCATGCGTGTTGAATCCCTCTTAATAGTACGACATACCTAAACTTATTTTCGAAATATAAAATGAATTAAACACCCATTGATCTTGTTGCCATGCACTTTTGTAATTAGAGGGGTCCGCCAAACTGTTCATCAACCTTCTTATGTTTAACATGTTTGTCATACTTGAAGAGTCTCATTAGTCCTCTAATTATATTGTCATGTCACTAAAACCCACTTAGGGTTTGATTGCACTTTCATTTTGTTTGACCTTTTTTGAAAACTTTGGTTAGTTCGGTTACGAAACTGAACCGAAATTGTCGGTTCCAAGAATTTTTTGGAACTGATCCGTTTCTATTTTTTGGGAACCAATTTATTTCAAAAATCGAGGAACCGAACCGACAACCGAATGGCCAGGGTGAGCTGAGATAAGCTACTTTTTTAAGCTTCATCCCACTTCATATCCTTGTGAGAGGGGAAGAAAAACAGCTTCATGGGTGAAGCTATTTTAAAACGAGGTGTTTGACAAAAAAAAACATTAAGTTCTACCAAACAGAGCCTAAGTTTGAACAAATTTACAGCTTGCATTTGTGTTGCAAATTGATTTATTATAAAGTATTTTTCATAATTAATCTAATGCTATTTATTTTGCAACATAAATCTACTATTAATAATCATAAATATTATAATATAAAATAAATGAGTAATCAAAGTAATTTTGAGGAACATGTCACGGCAGATTATGTCTTATAAACTGGATCGGATGGAGTAATATTTACAAAGAAAAACTCAATTAGACTAATCGTAGCTTATGTGTTTTGCACGTGAAGCTGAGGACCATTTTGGTAAAGCACTCGTGCTTTGCTTTTTGATTCTTCAAAAAAGTGATTCTGGTTTGGAGAGTAATGTAGAGAGTGGGTGAGAATCAGTTTTAAAATGATTCACGTGGCAAATGAACAGGGAGAAGTGGGAAGCGGGGTTTTTACTCCTATATAGTTCCGAATATAAATGCAAAAGTAATTCTCATTATCTTTCCACTAGAATCCAGTTTATATTTTAAGTATTTGGCCGAGCTTTAAAGAAGTGTCAAAACTTTACAAGATTCTCCGTCACATCAAATCTTTGAAAGTATGTATGAAGTATTAAATATAGATAAAAAAATATAACTAATTACATAGTTTATCTGTAATTTTCGAGACGAATCTTTCGAACCTAGTTACTCCATGATTGGACAATAATTAACAAATAAAAACGAAAGTGCTAGTGTCACTATTTCAAATAATTTTGGATCTAAACAGTTAAGTGTGAGATAGCATGAGCTTTAGGGTCTATTTGATATTTGATAGAGTTCTCTTCCTACTCTTGGTTTTTATACTCTTGGTTTTTATAGGAAGTGATTGTAATTCTCTAGAATAAACTCTATGTAAAAAGTAATTTTCACAAAGGAGATTAATAGAAGAAGCTAAGTTGCCCTTCTAGCCTACTAGTTTATTTCACGTAATCGCTTCACTAAATGTCCATAAAATCACCTTTTGCAAAAAAAAAAATAAATTGTTTTGTGCGACTCTTTCTAGATTCAGCCTTGAAGATCTGCCAAACAGACTTTGTGCAATTAGTGTGGGATCCAGGTTTATTTTTAAAAGTTAAAGCTACAATTTTTTTATTACTAGTAAACATACATTGTTGTAACACAACCTACGAATTGTTTGCGTGGTTACCTAGGTGATTTGTGGTTTAAAGATTTATTCAATTTATGTGTCATATATTCCACTACATCTTGAAATCGAACTTTGTATATATCACTTGTGGACACATAATTCTAACTCATATCTCTCATATAATTGAAAATTTCTCTAGGCCACTTCCCTCCTTCAAAATCAACGTCTGCTACGGATGCAACGACTGAGATTAAAAAGTTAGAAGCCGCTTCCCACTCTCCCACGCTCCCACCACACGCAACACCGCGACCAAAGTTCGAATCCTCCAATCCTCGAATTGTCTTGATTATTCTTTTTTTCTCACGTGTCCCGGTCACTCCCGCACGAGAGCACCACGGAACCTCTCGGTTAGGCCCGCACGAGAGGACGGCCCGACGGCCGCACGTGCCCAGTCCGCCGAGTCCTCTCTCTCTCTACCCCGACAAGCCCTCCCTTTCTTCCCCGGCGAGCGAGCGAGGGCTGCAATCTCCATCTCCGCGCGAACGAGGGCCTGAAAGGATCAAGATGCCCAAGAGAGGGGATGAATTGGGCTTGTTTTAAATTTCTAAAGAAAATATGAAAACCTATCAAATTCCAAACACCCCCTAGTGCCTACCGTCCGTGTATCCTAGTTAGAAAGCGGTAGCAGTTCATGGAATTTAAGAACAACCTAAGCAATTCTAGTAGGAAAGATAAGAACACAGCTCAAAGTAAATGCAAAAGAGTAAAGAGCTAGGGAAAAAGAATCTCAGTGACGCAGCGATGTTTTCCCGAGATATCGAGGTGTCGACACCCCCCTAGTCCTCGTTGGAGCACCTCGCAAGGTATCACTCCCCCTCTACCCGCGCAAGGGTAGAGTGCTCTCTACGGGCTGATTCTTCGCCACTCCGGCTCGGTGAATCGCCCACAACCGATCACAGAAGCTTGGAGAAGAGCCGCCGACAATCTTCCGGCGATCACTTCCTCCGAACACCACCAAACCGTCTAGGTGCTGTCGAACACCAAGAGTAACAAGCACAAGACCTTCACTTGACCAACTCAAGGCTAGGAAGGTGGATGGATGCACACAAGTCACTCCTAATCACTCTAGGAGGGAAGAACAAGATGAACTCTCTCAAATCTCTCCCTCACTAGGCACTTGGCTCTTCAAGGATTCTCTCAAGGTGTAACCAGCTGAAACAATGGCCAAGAGACCTCCTAAGGACGAAGGGGGCAACTATAAATAGTTCTCACCTCCAAAACTAGCCGTTTTTTGCTTTTTCTTTTCTCTGCGAAGCCACCGGACTAGTCTGGAGCTCACACCACCGGACCAAGCACACTGGTCCGGAGCTCACTCGTAAAACAAACTCAGGCACCGTCGGACCACTTGCCTTAGTCCGACGCCCTAGTCCGACGCACTGGTCCGGAGCCAGGGTGCTCACTGAGTGAAAACATTTTCTCTCATTCGAACCACCGGACCACTCTCCTTGGTCCGGAGCCCTGGTCCGACGCTCTGGTCCGGAGCCAGGGAGCTCTCTGCATGGAAACGACCTGCTGACTTGAAGCATCGGCCTAGTCGTCGGACTCACCGTCGGACTAGTCCGGAGCCTTCTCTCAGGCTCTCTCTCTCTGACAAAAGCCATCGGACCACTCTCCTATGGTCCGATGCTCTCCAGACAGGTGGTCCGGAGCTTCTCGAGCTGGACTTTTGCCTAAGTCAGGGACCGTCGGACCACTCTCCTTGGTCCGACGCCTACTTGGCAGACTGGTCCGGAGCCTCTTTCTCCCCCTGTTTCAACTGTTTTCTCTAAGTCTTTTCTAGGGGTTTTGCTCCTACCATTTTTAGGGTTAACAAAGGGCTAAAAGCAAGGTATCTAGGACTCGTTGTGACAAGTGTGCATATGTCCACTTTCCTAAACTCTCCTAGGTCAAGCTACTAACCTCATACCCCCCTTTATAGTACGGTCAAAGGAAAAACAAAGTCCTAGCTATACTTAGTGCCCTTCTCAACCTTATGACACTAAGGACTAGCCTAGTCTTCAACTCGAATCAACATCCTTTGAAACCAAAGCGATTTCCATCTTGGGGGCATGAATATCCATCACGCCCATTCAAATTGTATCACTAATGACCTAACACAAATGACTTTGCCTCTGCAAAACACACGTTAGTCATAGTGACCTAGCATTGTCGTTAATCGCCTAAACACAAGGGATCATGATTCTTCAATCTCCCCCTTTTAGGTGATTGACGACAATACAAGCTCGAGTAGAGAATAATGAGTGAATTTTAATAAGAGAGAACATGACTTTACATGAGATAGGCATGGGTTAGTGAAAAGAGAGACATAAACATGCCTAACCATTCAAGCCATGACAAGCACAATAGATATGAATTGAGCATAGTACTTGATTTCAAAAGGATATGCTATAGCCAAAAGATCAGAGATTAGAGCGGAAGCAATATAGCATAACCAAGTGACATGATATATATAAGTAAAGGTCAACACATCTCACACAACCATCAAGTCTCAACCATCACACATATCATACAATGCATAAAAGACGGTAAACGTGATGCATGATGTGATAGAGTTAATACACATCAAAAGAACGAATCCTACTAGCTCCCCCTGAAGCTAGCCCATCTACTCGACTCTCCCTCTCCCCCTTTGGCATCGAAGCACCAAAACTAAGCGTCTGGAGGCGGAGTGGAAGCAACCGTGGAGCGGTCAAGCACCCTGAACTCTGCCAAGTAGGCCTCATCATCTGAGTCCTCCCCCTGAGTGTCTGTCACTGGAAGTGAAGCGGTCTGGGGGACAGGAGCTGACGTGCCAGCTATCTCTGCTGTCGAAGAGTCTGGAGCTGTAGCTGGGGTAGGAGTAGGAGCAGAATCCGGTGCCATTGTCTCTGCTGGAGCCTTTGGAGCTGCGGCGTCCGGTTGGGCCTCATGCACGGACTCGACTGGAGTCTGAATAACCGGAGGCTGCGGAGGCTGTACTGGAGTCGTAGTAACAAGAGTGGCATCGGTAGCAACAACAGCTGTGGGTGGAGTGGATACGGCTGGAGCATGACTGTCGTGGGTAGCCTCAGAAGAAGCAACTGAAGAACGGTGTTGACCAGCTGTCGGTGAAACAAGTCCAGCCTCAAGCTCTGCTGCTATCTGCTGACCAGTGGGGGACGGCTGCCCTGTGATGTCGCTGAATGACGCAGAGAGATCTCTGGCAGTAGCACCCATCGTAACAGAGAGCGGCGTGAAACCAGTAGTGAGAGGGGTGAACTGTTGCGTCGGGCCGAAGGTGTCCAACCACTGTGTGACCTGAGTCGCCGGGGACTGGAACGGGGTTGTCATTCCGGCACCCTGAAGTCCACTGGACTGTACGGCTGGGGTGGTAGTGATAGTCTGTCCGGCGGAACTTGAAGGGGCCACTGAGGGACCAACTGAGTGTTGTGGTCCTGCTATCTGACCAACTGACTGAGAGGGCTGCGATTGACTCATCATCTGGATCTGAGGTGCAGCTAGGAACTCAAGAGGAGGTGCACCCGTCCACTTCATCATGTGAGCCATAAAGGTCATGTTCTGCTGCTGAAGCTGCTGAGACTGTAGCTGTAACGCTGTGACTCCAACTGCATGGTAAGCATCTGTCGCTGCATCTCAAAGTGGCGCTCCTCAGACTGCCTTTGCATCTCATCCTGTCTCTGCTGGACCTGAGTAACTACAGTGACTAAGGAGCCCTGCTGCTCATTGAGACGATCAAGTATCTTCAGCATCATAGTCTCTATAGCGGAGCCAGAGCCGCCAACCTCAGTGTCATGAGCCCGTGGGGTCACAGGAGGAACTGGCTGGAAGTCGGCGTCTGAGCTGTCGGAAGAAGTATCCTCAGGGGTAACATCAGCTCCAGTATCCAAATTATGAAGCTCCTGCTGCTCAACACCTCGAATCGACTCATCCTGAGTATCCACATCATCTCTGTCGGCTGGAGCAGTACTCTCCCTGACGAGGCGTAGCACCCGGTTCCCGAACCGGCTGTCAAAAGAACCAAGAACCCTGTAGGCTGGGAAGGAAGTCGGTGACTGATCTAGCAAGACACGGAGTCCGGGGTTGGCTCCCTCAAGCTCAATAGCTATGATAGAAGAAATCCAGTGAGCATATGGAAACTGACGTCGTGCCCTTATACCATCAGCGATCACATCCTCAATCTCTGACACAAGAAAGTCTGCTATGTCGAATGGTGTCTGAGAGACAAGGGCCTGAAGTAGTAGCTGTTGCATGTTAGTCAATCCTTCCTTATAACCAGTGCGAGGCAGCAAGGTACGTCGGAGAACTTCATTCAGACGGTGAACGGTAGGACGGAGCTCTGCCGGGGTACGACGTGAACCCTCTGAGAAAGGTGGCTTGAAGAGAGGAGCAACCTCCTGAACTGTCAACGTACGGCCACCTCGAGCTCGGCGAGGCACAGAGACGCCTCTGTAGCAGTCATAGTGTAGGTTGAGCTCTCCGGCTGTCTGAGTGAGGGGAAGGATCTCTCTGAACCGAGTCATATAGAGCCTGTAACGCTCTCCTCTGAAGGTATACTGAAGGAAGTGATGCTCCGAATCAATCCACACTGAGGCATAGAACTCCCGGACCCACCTCTCAATATAATTCCCGGAACGACCAAGAAGGTCGGCGAGTCCCAAAAGATATGTGATAAAGGGCCGAATCTCCTCTCCAACCAACTCAACAATGCTCTCCAGAGAGCAAACTCTGTGAGGTCTGATCTGGATGCTAGTAAGCTGAGCTGCTCTGTAGAAATCCTCCATGAGAGGTGTGTGCCATCCTGGTGAGACTCTAGGGTCACGCTGATCAGGGCACCACTTCTCAAGAGCCACAAAATGAAGCTTCTTCACCTGTTTTGCTATGAGATTCCTCAAATCAAGGTGAGCGGATGCTGAGGCTGCCGTAGGAGCTGCTGAGGCACTCTGAGGTGACTGAGCTGCCTGAGAACGAGTAGCTCGCCCCCAGGAAAGAGGTGCCAACGGTGTACCAAGAGCTTCTGTGACAAGCTCTTGCTCCTCTGGAGCTTCCTCGGTCTGTGACTGAGTAGGAGGAGTAGACGGTAAATCCCGCGGAGGGGTGCCAAGTCTGACTAAACCTCGACGACCACCTCGTTTTGCACGGTCTGCTGCATCTGCCACTGCCTCTGCTTTCTCAGCCTCTGTAAGCTTTCGCTTCTTCTTCTTGGGCTTCTCAACAACTGGTTTCTTGCCCTTGTCCCTTGAAGGACGTGGAGGAGGAGTGCCATCACCAGAACCACTGACACGAGCACGAGAGCCACGAGCCATCACTGATCAATCAAAGAAAACACTACCCACTGATAGAAACCACTAACAGACACAAGAACCACTGCCAACTGCAAGAACCACTGCCCACTGATCAATCAAGCAACAACTGACAGAGAGGCCTGTAAGCCACTGGACTGAACCTTCTGAGGCTTTGCCTCAATCCCTACTCGCGAGCTTTGCCCCGAGTTTAAGCTGCCACTGACTGCTGTTAGATAGAATAGACAGGATATATATAAGCATATATAAAATCTAGAGATAAGAACCCGTATGGAAGCAAGCATCTAGATAAGAGATAGAATGAAATCTGTCATGATACCTGAGGTAAGTGAGCGTATCTAATCGGAGCAATTCAAGTTCCAAACCACACTCCACAAAGAGGATAGCCAACTGTGAATTACAATTGACAAAGTAATTTAGAGATTTGGAGTGAATATGGATTTGCAAAGAATCATCCTAGGACATGACTTTATCCATGATACGACAAAACGCGTAGTCAAAGATTGAAACCATACCCTAGAAGTGATGAGGCGAAGTCGACGATCGAAGATGAGGTCGGATTGACGATCAAGACCAAAACCTAGGTTTTAGGAAAACCCTAGGTGGGAATCACTTCTTGGCAATGTCAATGGCAATGGGGTGATGGGTGAAACCATAGCTTGGCACAGGCAGGGAGGAGGTGGTGGTGCAGCTGATCACCAGCGAGGGGGTCCTTGGCGGCAAGTGGCGGTGGAGGTGGTGGCAGGCGATGGATGGCGGCGCTGCTGGAGCAGGGGAGACGCAGGGCGAAGCGGTGGAGGCGGCGGCGCTCCAGTGAGGGGCACACCGGCGGCGAGTGGCGAGGGCGAGGGCGGGGTGAGCGGCGGCGCGACGTACGGACATCAGAAGAAAGGCAACTGCCGAGAGAACCAGCCGGAGCGGGGGGGGGGGTTATCACAAAATTTCAGAGCGTCAGACGACTATGCATGGTCCGAAGGCTGGTCTGACGGAGGGGTCCGACGGAAACCAGAGAAGAAAAAAATTCATGGAGAGAGCACCCGACCACCGGACTAGGGCGTCGGACTACTCACCGGACTGGTCCGACGGTCCTTTGACTGTATTGTTGGGTGCTGACTGAGGCACCAGACCACTTGCCTATGGTCTGGAGGAGCGTCAGACGGGTGGTCCGACGGATTCTGTGTTTGGAAGAATTGATGTAGAGAGGGATAGGGCGTCGGACTACTCGGCATCGGACCAAGCAGAGTAGTCCGGTGGGTGGTCCAACGCTTGAATTTGCTCTGAAATTTCCTGTTTTTCTCTCCAATCTTTTCTCTTAGCCAAGTACCAACACAAAAAAGCAAAGAGGAGCACTTGTTGGACTTAGCATAAGAACCATTTCTCAACCCCTCAATTTAGAAATAGTCTGCCATAGGCTAAGATTAGTTTTCATAGAAAAATAGTTCAATAAGGCTCCAAGGGTCACCATAGGGGCACAAGAGGGGTTTAAACCGCGGTTAAGCTTTGTCACACGCTTATCTTAACCGCGTTAGCCAAGCCTATGTGCATTACCAAATTAAACATGCTATAATACATATGAGTGCATGGTTCACACAATCTCATCTTTTAGTGAAGTTAGAGTGATCAAGCACATTCAACTTGCTTCTCAACCTACAAAAGGTTGTTTCATCGAGTGGTTTAGTGAAGATATCCACCAATTGATCTTCGCTCTTAACTCCAACTAGTGTGATGTCTTTCCTAGCCACATGATCTCTAAGAAAGTGATGGCAAATATCTATGTGCTTGGTGCGAGAGTGTTGAACCGGGTTGTTAGCAAGCTTTACGGTGCTTTTATTATCACACAAAAGTGGAACATCTTTTAAAACAACGCTGTAATCAAGAAGTGTTTGGGTCATGTATAAGATTTGTGCACAACTTGCTCCCATGGCAATGTATTCCACCTCGGCGGTTGACAATGCCACGCTGTTTTGCTTCTTTGAGGACCAAGAAACAAGTGATCTTCCTAGCATGTGGCACCCGCCGGAGGTACTTTTCCTATCAACTTTATACCCGGCATAATCCGAATCGGAATAGCCAACTAGTTGGAAGGGAGCTCCTTTGGGATACCAAAGACCCATGCTAGGGGTGTGCCTTATGTACCTAATGATTCTTTTAACCATACAGAGATGCGACTCCTTAGGGTTTGCTTGAAACCTAGCACACATACACACACTAAACATGATATCCGGCCTAGATGCGGTGAGGTAAAGTAAACTATCGATCATAGAATGATAGAGAGTTTGATCAATTGGTTTACCTCCCTCATCAAGGTCGAGATGTCCATTAGTAGGCATTGGGGTCTTGATTTGCTTGCAATCCTCCATCTTTAACTTCTTAAGTAGATCATGAGTGTACTTTTCTTGAGAGATGAAGGTCCCTTCTCTCATTTGCTTCACTTGAAAACCAAGAAAGAAGGTTAGCTCGCCAATCATTGACATCTCGAACTCCTTGGACATCAAGTCACCGAATTCCTTGCAATGGACTCGGTTTGTTGACCTAAATATAATGTCATCGACATATACTTGGCAAACGAAGATCTCTCCATTAAGTTTCTTGGTGAATAGTGTTGTGTCGACGATCCCGATCTTGAAGCCCTTCTTGAGTAGGAAGTCCATTAGCCTCTCATACCAAGCTCTTGGAGCTTGCTTCAATCCGTAGAGTGCCTTGGACAACCTATACACATGATTAGGCAAGTTTGGGTCTTCAAACCCGGGAGGTTGTGAGACATAGACAAGTTCATTGATGAAACCATTTAAGAAAGCGCTCTTCACATCCATTTGAAAGAGTTTTATTTTGTGATGTGAAGCATACGCCAAAAGGATACGGATGGCTTCAAGTCTTGCAACCGGAGCAAAGGTCTCTCCAAAATCAAGTCCTTCTACTTGGGAGAACTCCTTTGCTACCAATCTTGCTTTGTTCCTCACAACCACGTCTTGATCATCTTGCTTGTTCCTAAACACCCACTTGGTGCCAATGATTCTTGCATCCTTTGGCTTCTCTTCAAGTGTCCACACTTGGTTCCGGGTAAAGTTGTTGAGTTCTTCATGCATAGCATTCACCCAATCCGAATCCGCAAGTGCTTCTTCAACTCTAGTAGGCTCAACAAAGGAAACAAACGAGTGATGTTCAACATAATATGCAAGTCTAGAGCGAGTCATAACTCCCTTTGATGGAATCCCTATAATTTGATCATAGGGGTGAGCTTGAAGGATAGGTGTTGATCTTCTATTTGTCTCTTGAGGAGGGGAATGCGGTGCTTCAACATTGCTTGCTTCGGCCTCGGCTTGATCTTGAGGGATGTGAGTGTCTTCTTGAGCTTCCCTCACATGATCTTCTTCATCAACTTGAGGCGTGTGAAGTGGGGAAGGATCTTGATTTGCTTCATTTTCAACTTCTTCCACCTCTTGCGGGTTGATAGCACCAATTGGCATATTCTTCATTGCCTCCCTCAAGGGTTCATTACCTACATCAATATCCTCAAGCGCTCCTTGGGAGCCATTAGTTTCATCAAACTCCAAGTCATACGTTTCTTCAACTAAGCCGGTGGCTTTGTTAAATACACGGTATGCCTTGGATTTAAGTGAATATCCAACAAGGAAACCAATGTCACACCGCCGTTGGAATTTACCCAAGTGTTGGCGTTTCTTGTAGATGTACACTTTGTAACCAAACACCCGGAAGAATGAAATATTCGGCTTCTTCCATTGACAAGCTCATAGGGGGTCTTCTTTAATAGCCTTTGGACGAAGAGATGGTTTGCCGCATAACAAGCGGTGTTGATTGCCTTCGCCCAAAACTTCTCCGGAGTGTTGTACTCATCAAGCATAGACCTTGCTAGAGTTATGAGCGTCCGGTTCTTCCTCTCTACAACACCATTTTGTTGTGGGGTATATGTGGCGGATACCTCATGCTTGATCCCTACTTCATCACAATAATCTTCAATCTTTGTGTTCACAAATTCGGTGCCATTGTCACTTCTAATCTCCTTGATCTTCACATCAAATTCATTTTGAGCTCTTGTAGCAAACTTCTTGAAGATGCCTTGTGTCTCTCCCTTGTCTTGAAGAAAGAACACCCAAGTGTACCGAGAGTAGTCATCCACTACCACCAAGCAATAGAGATTTCCTCCAAGACTAGCATAGGTGGTAGGGCCAAATAGATCCATGTGTAGCAACTCTAGGACTCTTGAGGTTGACATGAAAGCTTTGGTTGGATGAGTGTTTGCCACTTGCTTGCCGGCTTGACATGCACTACAAAGTTTGTCCTTCTCAAACACCACATCCTTGATTCCTCTAACCATTTCCTTCTTGACAAGCTTCTTCAAGGTTGACATGTCCACATGTGCTAATCTTCTATGCCATAGCCAACCCAAAGAATTCTTAGAGAATAGACAAGTTTGCAAGTTAGCTTCATTTGAAGTGAAGTCCACTAAGTAGAGGTTGTTGTGCCAGAACCCTTTGAATATCATTGATGAATCTTCAATCTTAGTCACAATCACCTCATTTGGAGTGAAGAGACATTGAAACCTGAGATCACAAAGTTGACCAACCGATAGCAAATTGAAGCTCAATGATTGTACTAGTAAGACATTGAAAATTGATTGATCTTGGGAGATAGCCACTTTGCCTAAGCCTTGAACTTTGCCCTTTGAATTATCCCCAAAAGTAATCTTGTCTTGATTTGCACAATCCTCATCAAGTGTGGTGAACATCCGGGGGTCGTCGATCATGTGTTGAGTGCAACCACTATCAATTACCCAATGGCTCCCACCGATCTTGTAGTTCACCTACACACAAGCAACTTGGAGTTAAGCTTGTTATTTGGGAACCCCCTTAGTGCGGGGCCCCATTGCCTTGTCAACCAACTCCTTAGCAACCCAAATAACCCTAGGCTTGTTCTTCATTGGTGGTCCAAGGAACACCACAAGTGGTCTACCCTTGGAATCTTTGTTGATGACATAGTGATCATCATGAGCAAATGGCCTAGTGTGCTTGGGAAAGGTCTTGGAAAGTGAAGTCTTGCATTGAAACTCGAAGTGACCAATTTGTACACATCCAAAGCACCTCTTAGGCTTGGGCTTTGGCTTCTCTTGATTGTAGCCATTGTACTTGTTCTTGTAGTAGTTCTTGGCTTCAATCTTAAACTTGGCCTTCATCACTTGGTTTTCCTTGAACCCAATACCGGTCTTGTCATTCTTCATGACGGTGCTCATTAGAAGCTCACTTTGGAGATTGTGGCCCTTGGTGAACTTTTCAAGGCCACTTGTAAGCTTGGTCTTGTCATTCTTGAGCTTGGCAATTTCTTCTCTAAGAGAGTTGATCAAAGTGATAGCATCTTTGTCTTCTTATTGAGCTGGCTTGATGGTGAAGGGCTTGTTTGCCTTGAGGTTGATTAGCTCTTCCTTGAGCTTTGAGTTCTCTTCCCTCATCTTCATATAATCATCATACTTGTCGGCTTCTACAACTCTCTTGCCCTTGCACTTAGCACTTCGCTCAAGAGCCACATCATCAAGCTCGATTTCACAAGAGGTAGCACTTGCACACTTAGCACACGGGTTAGTAGCAACATGTGTAAGATCTTGAGTAAGCAATTCATTTGCTACCACTAGTGTGCCATGATCACTTTTCACTTGGTTGTAGTCATCTTTTAGCAAGTTATACCTTGTGTGGAGCTCTTGGGATGACCTCTCAAGCTTATCATGTTTCTCATTTGCTTGCTTAAGAGACTTTGAGCTCCCTAGTGCTAGATGTGAGAGAATTAATCTCAAGCTTCAAATCATCATTAGCACTAGACAAGGTGTCAAGCTTATCATGCAAGTTTTCTTTGATCTCAAGAAGTTTGTCATTTTTACTCTTGTACTTCCTTATGATGCTAGCGTACTTGTTGCAAATTTTAATTAGTTCATCATAGAAAGGTGCTTCTTCATCGTCACTATCATCACTAGAGAGGTCATCAACATTATCCTCTTTTTGTACCTTCTTGTCACCTTTAGCCATAAGGCATAGGTGTGTAGAGGATGAGCCCGGCGATGAAGGAGGAGGTGGCGTTGGAATAGAAGAACCAATCACCAAGGCGGCCACCTTCCTTTCTTCACTCTCATCATCGGAGGAGTCACTTGAATCATCAATATCGGTGAGCCAATCACCCACAATGTAAGCCTTGCCATCCTTCTTCTTCTTGTGGAAGTTGAAGTTCTTCTTCTTCTTGTATGGCTTGTCTTGCTTCTTGTCATCATCACTTGAGTCATCATTGCCGCCCTTGTTCTTCTTGAAGTTTTTGAACTTGTTGTTCTTGAACTTGTCTTTCTTCTCTTTGGGGCACGCATGAGCTAGATAACCAAGAGTGCCGCAATTGTAGCACTTCATTTGAAAGATTGGCTTCCTTGAAGAGCTTGTGAAGAATTTCTTCTTATTTGAGTCAAACTTGACTCCATTCTTGTTTAGCCTCTTCAACATCTTGGCGGTCTTCTTCACCATAAGAGCGATGTTGTCTTCATCATCATCATTACTTGCACTCTCAATGACATATTGACTCTTGCACTTCTCCTTAGAGGATGCCTTGAGAGTCAAGTCCTTCTTCTCCTCCTTCTCTTTCTTTTTGGAGGAAGATGAACTTCCATCATTGATCTTTATGTACATCTCATGAGCATTGATCTTGCCCAACACTTGTGTTGGTGTAGTTGCGGAGAGATCGTCTTGATGAAGGACCGTGACGATGTGGCTATACTTGTCTATTGTTAAGACACAAAGTATCTTGCGCACCACATCGGCCGGTGTCATTTGAGTGAGCCCAAGGCTATTCAACTCCTCTACAAGCACATTCAAGCGAGAGTACATTTCATTAGCATTTTCATGAGATAGCATGGTGAAAGCATTTAACTTAGCAATGATGAGGTGATAGAGCTCTTCTCTTTCACATTTCGTGCCCTCGTGTAGAGCGCAAATGTTTGTCCAAATTTCATGCGCGGTTTTGTAATTTCGCACAAGGTTAAACACATCCTTGCAAATGCCACGAAAAAGAATGTTCTTTGCCTTAGCATTGTTCTTCTCAAAGAAGGGATCCTCGGCGAACACCGATCCGCCTATGGTGGCGGCTTTGTGAACGCTGACATCCACGGCCTCAATGTAGGCCTCCATCCGCACTTTCCAATAAGGAAAGTCATCCCCATCTAACATGGGTGGCGGTCCATCCCCATGGGACATCTTGCTCTAGGCGGTGAAGCCTAATTCAGAGCAACCTGGTTCTGTTACCAATTGAAAGGATCAAGATGTCCAAGAGGGGGGGTGAATTGGACTTGTTTTAAATTTCTAAAGCAAATATGAAAACCTATCAAATGCCAAACACCCCCTAGTGCCTACCGCCCGTGTGTCCTAGCTAGAAAGCGGTAAAGGTTCATGAAATTTAAGAACAACCTAAGTAATTCTAGTAGGAAAGATAAGAACACAGCTCAAAGTAAATGCAAAAGAGTAAAGAGCTAGAGAAAAAGAATCTTAGTGACGCAGCGATGTTTTCCCGAGGTATCGACTAGTAAGTAATAAGTCAGATTACATACGCAGTAGAGAGGCTTTGAGTATCGTGGAAAGTAAAAAAAGACAATAAAAATATTTGCTCCTTAATATTAGGTATTGAATTTAAAGAAAATGCATTCGCAGTTAGCCTATGCAGTGTACGGCCATCAGATTATTCCCTTTTTTAATGGGATGGATAGCGCCATCAAATTCGCGCGCCAGGGAGAGGGTACAGATGAACTGGAGATGGGCCGTTCTAGGCTTTTTGTTCTTCCCTGGATGGGCCAAAAATTCCTGCTAACATCTTCTATCTTGTGGAGGAACTTTTGGATTGCACTTACCACATTCAAAGATTTGGTCCCCCAGGGTCGCACTCCCAGGCTTTGGACGTTAAATAGGCCTTTATGACTTTGAGCCCATTTATTGTTCACGGCCTCACGGTTGTGCATGTTGTCCATAGTTCACGTGCACCGGCCCACTAAAAAGGATTTTTTTTTTGGGAACCCACTAAAAAGGAATGGACTATCAGTACCTCACCCAAATTCGCTCCTGCTACAACAAATCTTAGTCGCTGCCTCCATTCACATTCTTAGTCGCTGCCTCCATTCGCATTGCTGTTACCTGTTAGTAGATCACACAAGAGCACAGGACACAAATGCTTCCATTATATAAAAAAAAAAAGGCACACAAGTCCTTGTATACAACTGTTTTGTTGCAGAAAAGATGCAGATCTCTACAGCTGCATAAGCTTCGCTGCTCAGCAATTATTGTAGATTGATACCAGTCCATCAGGACCACAATTTTCTGCTTGATGGTTCTGGAGTCTATGTCCATCATACATGGTGCTATCACTTAACGACAGTGGTAAGTTACAGAAGAATAAGCAATAGCACTGCAGCTGAGACCTGATGAAGTGATGAGAGCTTGCCAGCTTTTCTTACCCACTGTACTCCACTAGACCGCAAGCTGAAACTCCTTAGGTGCACACGTACTGATACTATGCATGGCAGCTCTGTGAAAGGTCACCCAGCATTCGGTTAATCGAATCCAATCGGTTCGGTTCCTCGGTTTTTCAATAAATTTAATTCTTTCACAATCGAGAACCGATTGGTTCTTTTTAAAAACAGGAACCGACGTAAATCGGTTTCGGTTAATTTGGTTGGTTCCGGTTATAACCGAACCAACCGATTCTCTCAGATTCACCAAAGGAAAAAAAACAGATATGCCGCCGAGCCCCTCGCCTCCGCGTGGAGCGCCGCCGACGAGCCCCTCGCCTCTGCGTGGAGCGCCGCCGAAGAGCGTCTTGCCTCTGGCCTCCGCGTGGTGTGCTGCGCCGTGGGAGGACGGCTTCGGCAGGGGCCGAGCACCTCGCCTCTAGGAGTTGCGCCGTGGGAGGACGGGCTTCGGCCGCCGAGCACCTCGCCTCCAGGAGATGTGCCGCGAGAGAACGGGCTCCGGCCACCGAGCAGGCATCAGGCGAGCACCTCGGTTCCCGGAGATGTGCGGTGATGCGCTACGAGCCTACAAGACGAGCAGGGGAGTGGGAGCGACGGGCCTAGCGATTGAGTGGCCGGTGACGGCTGACGGCTGGGAGGGAGATGTGGAGCAAAGGGATTAGGGTTTGGATAGTCTTTATATATACCAGGGTCTATTGGGCTGGGCCTTTTTCTTTCTGATTATTGGGCCTTGCTGTTACATTGGGTCATTTCGGTTAATCGAGCCCTAGAACCGAATTAATCCTATTTATTTCGGTTACTTAGAACTAGGAACTGAAATCTTCGATTTCGATTAGTTCGGTTTCGATTCCGATTAGTTCGGTTCGGTTATCGGTTTTTTGTGCCCAGACTGAGTGAAAGGTGACCCAACCTCTCTATAGTTGCGGACACGTACGGTCCGCCTACCTGTGAAAGGTGATCTACATAGTAGATAGATCGCTCTTTATTCGTTCCTAGCTAGATTCTCTATGCACTTCTTCAGCACTAGGCATTCTGGACCCTTGCATGCATGCTCGGCCACTCCCTAAGGCTAGGCAGAGTAACAAGGATAAGGATAGAGAGCTGTTGACACAAGAAAATGTCACCTACTTGGTTTGCCGATTGCATATATTTGATCGATTTATGTATTGGCAATATTCGTGGACAAGTGCTACAATGATGGCCAGGGACGCCGCATAACAAATCTTCTAGGAGCCGGATCATTTGGTATGAATATTTGTTTCCAGAGATTATGGGTGAGTTTGTTTGGGTTACCAACAACGCCGAATCAGGAGTGTGGGCATTGTAAGTTTGCATATGGATGCATGCTTGGTAAATGATGTATTCTCTCCATTCTAAATTATATAAGATATTCCAAAAATTTTGAAAGTCAAAGTATCTCAAGCTTAATCAAACTTATATGACAATATAATAACATTCATAATGTCAACTAAATAACATTAATTTTTTTATCAATTATATTTTTATAATATGTCTATTTAATGTCATAAATCTTTATAATTTTTATTATAATTTTTTTGTCAAACTCTATATATTTTGACTCTTCGAAATTCTTAGAATGTCTTTATAGTTTGGGATGGAGGGAGTAGCTTTCTACGAGGAATTAGATTGGTCAGAGAGAACACTTGCATGCTAACTAATATTTCTCAGATTAAAGAGTCTGCAATGCTTACGTAATCATTATGAAAGGGCATGAGAGCTGTCCGACTTGGCCGTTGTTGAAGACTCGAAGGAAATTATGGTATGTTATCGCCATGGCTCGGCGGAAAAAGGAAATCATGGATACTGCCGGAGTATGACTTTGGTTGATTAGACCAACCATGTTTAATCAGGTATACGGGAAGACCAATTGTCATATATAAATATAAAGGATGGACGCTCGATTAGAGCGATCCAACACTCAATCGTCAAAATATATATCTATTACTTTTATCGTTCATCTCAATCTCTTCCATCATGCATCATGATGTTTTGTGCATCTCTCGACGAGATATCTCAATCTCTTTCATCGTCCTGATGTTTTGTGCATTTCTTGACGAGATATCTCAATCTCTTCCATCCTCCTGATGTTTTGTGTATTTTTTTTTGGTCCAGCTCCCCTTATCTGATTCGTACACGGATTAAGTTCCGTTATAACACACGGGAATGTTTACCATACAAAGTACAAAGTCCGATTTCTACACATATTGAGTTCCGTTGCAACGCACGGGCACATTTGCTAGTAAATATAAAGGGTGGACGCTCGATTGAGCGATCCAACACTCAATCGTCAAAATATATACTCCCTCTGTCCCTAAATAGATGTCATTCTCGCTTCCCGAAAAGTCAACGCTTTTAAAATTCCGGCAATTATGTATTAAAATATATAAATAATTATGCTAAGTAATTATTATCATCGGAAAGATCTTTAAGTCTAGTTTTTTAACAAATTTATTTGAAGATATAAATGTTGCACGTATTTTCTACAAACTTAGTCAAAGTTAAGAAAGTTTGACCGACACGCATCCCATAACGTTCTTATTTTTGGGACGGAGGGAGTATCTATTATTTTATCGTTCATATCAATCTCTTCCATCATCCTGATGTTTTGTGCATCTCTCGACGAGATATCTCAATCTCTTCCATCCTCCTGATGTTTTGTGCATTTCTTGACGAGATATCTCAATCTCTTCCATCCTCCTGATGTTCTGTGTATCTCTCGATGAGATATGTTAGCCTTCTAGGTGATTCTAGAATACTCCTGCATTGTCCGACGTATCTCTCCACAAGATATGTCGGTATTATAGGTGATCTAGTCCCACCATGCCTATCCGACGGACAAGAGACCTTCTTGGGTTTTATCAGGCACAAAAACGTGCACCTAATCAATCTCATTGACATATAGGTCGACCTCGCAATTAAAATCTCCCTCCACTTTGTGGTAGGGCGTGTACAACATCTGTATGATCTGGCCCTTACCAATATATGACATGAATCAACGTGAGCACTAAATTATAGTTGTAGAGAGTTACCGAACTTGGAGCAGAAGGTGTGGAGCACACATGTTGGATTCATGACCTGCACCCTGGCTTTTTTCTCCTCCCGAGTAAAGATGGTAATGGGTAGCTGAAAACCCGAAACTCAATGGGTTTTTACCCTATTAGGGTAAAGGTATAGGCCAATTTTTTTGCCCATAGGTTTGTTAATGGGCAAAAAATCAAACCCAACGGGTTTATTGGCGTGGGTCTAGGAGAGTAGTACTCATACCCGCAAACCCATGGATTTTTCAAACCCAATCCGCAACGTCGAAATAATATTTAACTATCATATAAAAAGAGTTTATATATTATTTCATTTAATTAATTTCAGCATATTGGATAGCCCCCATTCAGAATCTAAAAAAATATGAACAATTTGAATACAATAAAAAAGTAACCATTCACTGTAATATTTTGAAAGAAAGAAAACAAAAAATGAAACATGGCTCTACGTGACTGCAACTAATACATGTGTTTCAGTAGTCTTCTACAACCCACTTTAGCCCAAGAAGTAAACTGTAGGCGCACAGTGCAGCTAGAGCCAGCCAGAGATTGCATGTCCTCCGTTTAGTCCCACCTTACTTCCGTGTAGAAGAGATAAACATACAAGTAGAGCATGGGTTTGAGTACGAACTGAAACCCATGGTTCATGGGTTTTTTAGCGGGTACTCCCTCTATCAAAAAAAAAAACACAAGCAATTCTAGCTATGAACTTGGGCAAAGGTGTGTCCAGGTTTGTAGCTAGAATTATATTTTTTTTGGGACGGAGTAAGTAGACTTTATATTTGTGGGCATGGGTTTAGATAGGCAAAATACAGTGGATTTGTACTCGTTGCCATCTCTGCTCCCGACCTCCGTCCTGCTACCGATCCCAACGATGCGTATCATGTCATGGACCCGTTGGTGACTCAATGCCAACTACTTTTTCATGCCATGCCACGAAGTCATGCATGAAAAGAGCCGGCTGGCTTTGCCCAGCAGCCGGATAGGTCCAAAATGCCAGCCTTGCTTTACCGCTCTTCTTCTTCTCCGCCGTGTCCGTGATGCTGAAGAGGGGAAGCAGTGATTGCGATTCGGAAGTAAGGAAAGGCCGCGCTGCCTGCTGCGGCGGACAGTGTGGTGGGGGCATGGCAGCAACAGCTGGCGACTAGCGGCATGCCCCTTGATCGCCTATCAAAGCCATATAACTTGGCTGCATTAGCGCTAAAGAGTAAAGACACCCAAAAGGCACGCCAAGATGCTTCATGGACTTCAAGATTTCCAGGAAGGCCCGGAACAAACTGTAGGATCGGCGTGTAAAGCCAACAAGAGAAATGGGCGCTGTTGGCTGTTGCGCACCTGGATCTTTATGAACAACTAATGCAGCACGGCAACGACAACGGCAGAGAACAATTGGTATGGTCCAACAGGGAACAGGAAGAGACCAACGCATACCCCACTCCTGAGTCCTGAGCACATGCCGGCAGTCTAGTCCGGAGTTCAGACCCTAAAATTTTCAACCCACAAGAAACAGGAATCCATTTCAAAGAACACTTAGGTACATAGTATATAAACAAAGCAGAGCACTAGAGCTTTTGTTAGACAGAAGCACAGGCTTGATTAACGCTAGAGTGCAAGGTGACCTTAATGTCTGTACATTATAATCTCCCCTCGCACTTCCCAGAAAAGGGTGAAACGAGACCAATAAATCCTTGGCAAAATCACATTATCTACAACTGAAACCATCCTGACAGGAGGCAAAACATCCAGGGAGCCTTCTCCTATATTTCATCACTCTACTTTGAGCTATATATATATATTATATATTGCAGTTTCCCTATATAAATAAACTACTGAATCACCCAGAAAAAGAAGAGGCAGCAAATGGTCTCTTGGTAATTCTGATGGGGCAAGAGCTTCTACCGCACTGACCCAGCTCGGCGGCACACCACATCAAGAGCTTCAACCACTGTCCCTGAGAAACCAGCTATGGCTTGAAATATTCCTGGCAGGCCTGTCTGTATGTTGTTCAGCGTCATTGATCGTGTGACCTCAACAGCCTTAGCGTGCCTTGTCATCTCATCCTCCACCTTCCGACGGCATTGGGCAATCTCAGTTTTCTTCTCTGCAAGAGGATCACGAGCATCGTACGCGTGGCTTTCAATGCCGTCGCGCCCACTGCCAGGAAGGCCAAGGCCAACCATCGAGTAGGATTGGTAGTACTTCTTCTCAATGGACCTGAGTGAGTTGGTTTTCTTTTCTAGCTCCTTTGAAAATGTCTCTGTCCGCTTCTTGATCTTCATCTCCTCTGCCTGCTTAATGTAAATGACATGAACAACATTCACAAAGCTCTTGATCGCCTCTGAAGCAACAGCATCTGGAAGACGGTCCAGTGCTTGCTTCCACTCGTCACAGAAGCTAGTGAGTTCACGCGAGATCATTGAAGCATGGGCTTCCTGCGGCACACTGTGATCCACTTGGCAGAGTGTGAGCTTCAGCCAGCCATATAGAGAGCGGATGTAGTCACGCTGGTACTTGATAAGGCGGTTAAAGTTCGAGTGCCATGCCGCAACAGCAGCCTCAAGATCACGAGTTGCAAGCCTGTGAAGGTCAGATGTTGACTCAGCCATGGAGTTGTCCACTAGACCACGGACTTGCTGAACAATCTCATTTTGCATCTCATGGAAATAGTTCATTGACCTCCACATACCCAATAGCCTGCATGTAAATGTTCAGAAACAGTTAAGTAATTGAGAGCAGGACCACAAGATCTGGAACTAGGAATGTTGGAATGGACATAAGACTTACGCAAAACACAGCTGAACAAGCTGTGGTGCAAGTTCATTGTCACGGACTCTAACAATAGCTGAGGATGTAGTTGTGGCAGCCTGTGAGGTAACTACGATCAGTGATTGCAGCTTGTTTATGGAGGCCTTAGTCTTGTCCAGCTTTGCACTATCCCTCCCTCTGTACTCCAGGCTCTGCAGAGTAGAAAGCTTTTTCTCATGCTCAATCTTCACACTCTCTCTTGCCTGCAGTAATTAAAATTGATCTATATGTCAGCTAATGGCTCAAGAAACAGCTTAATGAACATAAAGACTTCGACTGTAGCAGTATTGACACTGAAGATCCATCCCATCAATTTGTTAAAGTAAAGACAAAGATATGCTAAATCTAATTTTGGCATTACAGGGATATATTATGTCTAAAATAAGACAAATGGGCAATTTCTTGAGCATCTGTATCTTCATAGATAAAAATTTGAAGGACAAGAGTATTGTAGAAACAAATAGAGCAAAAAAAGGGAAGATACTATGGAGGTGGTGGTTAAGAAGTCAATTGCAATGTATCGTGCTTGCTGCCTTTCCTTAAAGTAGTTAAAACTATTGTGCAAAGACACTGGTGGTTCCAAAGTCAGAAAATGCACCTCTAAAGACACTTTATACAACAGAATCAGATTCTCCTTTCACATTTTCTGAATAAAATGTTCAGATATGTAAGAGGTTCAATCCAATAGTTACAAGTTATCCTTTTCACAAGGTTCATTTTTAGCGCAGCCCTAATAAAGTGAGGGAAATATATCTTAGCAAAAGGATTAAAACTAGCTTCAGCCATGCCCTTGGTTTTTGATGGATTGATAGCCCTACAATACCATGTGAGAGTCCAGTGACTGCTAGGGTCATGGGTCTTTTCAAGAGCAAAGATGGAGACCTTGCCCATCTTATTCAAGCAATTATATGTGTATATGCAATTGCATGTTTCCATGCACAATAAAGGTGGATGCAGAATGTGACGGCTGAGCTCACATTGCTCCAGGTAATGAAGTTGGATCATTATCAAGAGGAGCCAAGCTGAATAGTTCTAAGATGTTTCACTGACAAAGTAATGATGGTGACAACCAACAATTTTCATAGCAAACAACATCTCAATTTGGGCGCTGTTCCAGTACTGAAATGCTGAATATGAGAATCATCAATGTCCAAGCATCAACAGAAGAACAAAATTACCTTGACCTCCTCATAGAGTTTCTTCTCCCAAGCCAAAAGCCGCTCTAGAGTGGATCCATGGCTCTTCCCTTCCGTTGACTCCATCTCCAGTGCATTAGTGTCCAACTTGTATCGCACAGCCAATGGCGGTTTTGACGTCCACGTCGACGACAATGCTGATAGCACGCTGTTGGAATGGTACACCGTCTCTGCAAAAGAAGAAAATCATAGTAAGTAAAACAGCTAAACCATAAATCACAAGCCATTGCATATATTCAGTTAAATCATAAAGCAGAACAACAATCTGAATCACATTTTAGTTTGTGTTCTCGCATACTTTTGATCTGCCGGAAGTTGCGGTCGAGCTGTGCGCGGCTGGCCTCCAGGAGCTCGGACACATCGTTGCCGGAGTCGGCTGCCTTGACAAAGTACTCCTCAATGGCCGCCACGATTTCCGCGAGAGTGCGATGGCGCACCACCATCCGCATCTCTGTCGCCGCCGTGACCGTGGAGGAGGAGTCGCCAGCCTCCGACCTCTCATCCCTCCTCCTCAGGGGCAATGGTACGGCGGCGTACTCTGACGGTGCCGTCCCCCCGTACTCCGATCTGGCCAGGAACCCGCACTCCGATCTGGCCGCGAACCCGCATTCCGATCTGTCCCCCATCTCGCCCTCCTCCTCCGATCTGGTCTCCGACGTTGTCGTGGACGCGTAGTGCTCGTCGTCCTCCCATCCGCCGCAATGCATCCCCTCTGGTTCATGGTCCACCTCACCGTCGTCGTCTTCGGCGGCCTCGTCTTCCTCCTTGAGGTTGTAGTGGTTGTTGTGGTGGAGGTAGGCCCGGGCCTTGGCCTCGTCGTCGAGCTCCCGGAGGCGGCTGGCCTGGTCGACCTCGGCCTTGCGGCGGTCGAAGAACTCCGAGTCTGGAGGCGATGGCGGGTAGAAGTTCTCCCAGTCCCACGCGGACGAGGAGGACGGCGTGCCCACCGGCGGCTGCTTGCGGAATGACGACCGCGCTGGGCTGGCCACGCTGGAATCCGACAGGATGTGGGGCACCCTGAGCCGCCGGGGGCGTGGTGCCCTCACCGGCACCGGCTGCGTCGCCGCCATCGCCGCCGCCGCCGGCTGCGGCTGAGGCTGGGGCGGCGGGCGCGGGTGCGGGTGCTGGGCGAGCGGCGTCGGAGGCGGGAGCGATGATGACGTGGCGGTGGAGGGCGCCGGTGTGGGGAGTGCGTGGGCGGCACTTGGGGCAGGCGGCGGCGCGGCGGCGGAGAGGAGAACGGGGGCAGTGTGGTGCGAAACGGCGAGCGAGGCGTGGCCCTGCGCGAAGCGCGACAGCGCGGCGGCGGTGACGCGGAGGGAGCGGAGGTAGTCAGCGTGCGCGGAGGCTAGCATCTGCCGCGCCGCCACCGCATCCTTCATGTTGCGGCGGCGCTCCTTGCAGCGCCGGACCGTGTCCTCCTGCTCCACCTTGGACGCCGTGCATCCCATCCCCGGAGCAGATCGGTGATCTCTCTCAAACTGCCCTGCTGCTTTGATCTCCCTCCCCTTGGCTCTCAAACTGCCCTTGGCTGCTTTGATCTCTCTGTCTCTGGTGTCCGCTCGCCTCAGTTCTTCCCCACTGGACTCCAGTGAGAGAGGAGTGTGTGGGAGTGAGCTTGCGCTGCTTCTTGCTTCTTTTTACGCTGCTGCCCAATTTATCATTTTTTTATGGAGGCGATGGCCTTTCCCTTTCTCACTGCTTTCTGCTTGCTGGGGAGCCTGGGACCGGCCGGTGGCCCGACTAGCCGTGTAGAGTGGGCCACAGTGACCGACTGACTGGTTTCGACATGCTCTCTATGCTCTTGGCGATTATGTAAGGCGATTAAGAATTCAAATAGGCTGTCTAATTGATGAGCTGTTTCGCCATAGAGCAAAAGAGCAAGGTTAATAATATAATCAACCTTTGGCTGTAAGGATTCCTTAAAGCAACTCCAACAATTTAATAATTTTGGTTTAGCAAAACATAGAATTTGTCAACTCTGAAATAGATATGTCAAAGTAAAAAATATGTAATCTCCAACAGTTCCCCATAATGACTAGGCAAAAACGGAAATTATGGACCAGTAGACCCGGTCGTTATTTTTTTCGCGATATTTTCATGTTCCACCGTGAAAAAAAAGGAAGGAAAAAAAGAAGAAAAAAAGGCGACGCCCGGTGTTCCTCCGTGAAAAAAAGAAGGAAAAAAAATTATCTCCCCTTTTTTAAGGTCTCCAAATTGCAAATGCGGACTCTTATTTACAACTTTGGTAAAAATGTCAAGCCCAAAAGTTAAACTATTGGTCACTAGTTTTTTAGTTTTTTAGGCAAAATTAGATATGCCAAGTCTAAATGTCAAACTGTTGGAGTTGCTCTTACAGCTTTCTCTCAGCTCACTCATATAATGGTTTGCTCTTTACTATGGATATAGAGTTCATTTGTCTCTCTCACAAACTTTTTTGGTTATTGTTTCTGGGTTGGCTGTAAGCTTGCAGCCCACCTCTCCTCTCTCTCCTCCACCTCAGCATTCAGTCATCTTGCAGTCAACCATAATACTTGCTCTAAAAAGGCTAAATGTTAAGGTTAAGAAGAGAGAAAAGAGAGAGAAATAAAGTGAGCTATAAGCTTAGGGCACTCCCAATACAGACTCTATCTAAACATATTTATTACCTTGAATATTGTAGACTTGGAGTCTTATTTTTTCATCATCTATTTTCAATAAATACACTGTCACATCAGTAAAATACTATAAATAAGAGGTAATAAATAGTCTTGGACTCTATGATAAAGTCTTACATTGGGAGTGCCCTTACAACCAACTTGGACACAAAACCAACTTGGACACAAGAACCAAGAAATTCTGTGAGATAGACAAGTGGATCATGAATTAAGTGTGAACATACAACTATTATATAAGTAGACTGAGAGGGAGACGGTAAGAATCCATACAACAAGTAGTTGGTTGGACACAAAACCAACTTGGACACAAAAAATAGACCATAGCTCCATTTTTCTTGTCGTGAAAACAATTTCAGTCCCCGAACAAAAAAAAGACAGACCCACGGCACAAGCGGAATACTTCTTCTGTCCCAAGATAAACACTTCTACCATTTAAAATTTGTCTCACAGCAAATATAAATTTAGATCATAGACATCTACTACTACTAATACTAGTAGGCTTGCTACCTTTTTTTCAGTTTTAAAATTTGAAATGCAATTATTATAGAACAATTTTTGATAAAAATATTGATCTGACCAATACATCCTACAAATGTTTTATCTTAGACCGGAGGGAATAGTCATTTTAGTCATCAACTATCGCCTAAGGTTCTGTTTCTTCCCGGCATTTCAGTCGTTGAATTTTACTTTTTGTCTCCATTCCATTCTAAAAGTGTCAGAGTGACATCTTAGTTCTCAAACTTTACGCGTTGGTCTCATAGTTTATGGATGAAATCAAGTCTAAATACAAAATTTAAAGACTAAAAACAGACAGTTTGATAATTCTAGAATGAAACATTGAATAGAAAAAAATGAGGACTGGAATGGTATATTTTTGAAAGTTAGAGACGAAATTGAGCAATGAACAATAGTTGAGGGATCAAATGATTGTTCAGTCTCAAACACATAACACATTTTGTTTAGTAGTTTGGTATAGAGGTGAAAATAGTCGAAAACAATAAGAAGAAGGCTCTATCACTTTCAAGTTTCATATTTCTTTGTCGAAAATGAAAATGATATGACAACGTGGAAAATGAGAACGATGACGATATTCTGGTATTGTCAAAAACAACACTATATAATCGAAAGCACACAAAACTCAACAAAACGGTACTTAAAAACGATAGCAAATGAACTAACAACTAGGACATACTTAAAACCATGTCTGTCACACATAGTCACACACATTTGCATTACTTTAGCCAAGCCTAGTCACTTGTCTAGATATAGCTAGATTGGGTTAAGGTTTCAAAGTGAGCCACACATGTTTTAATGAAAGAATAGAGACAGCTTCCATTAAAGTATAGAGCCTTCGCCTAAGTTAGGTTCGTGCAGTCAGTATTATGGATGGCTGTGTGACTGGAGTGTGGACGTGCAGTGCTTGGCAACTTGGGCTTGCAGGACTGGACTCTAAGGTGTGCAGCCTGCAGAGAAATGGGGACAGAGAGTCATGTTAATGGCCTGCTAGGCCTAGGTTTTCAAAGTTGAAGATGACCTCTTTTTTCTGTTGAAAAAATGCAATCATGGTAGTTTATGCATAATTACAGTAACACGCTTACATAGTCGGCAACGATAAATACAATTATCCTTTATTTACGGCTATCACTGTCGATTTTGTTTTAGTAAAAAAAACACGGCAAAACCTGAAACTGCACTGCACAGTCGCAGAAAGCTTGTCAAAACATGATCTTAACTTTTTTAAGAATTAAAACATGGCCTTAACTTACAATTACATTTTTTTTAGATAAAGGTATCGGATCGGATGGAATCATAGATGTACTGGCTTGGGATCTTGAGCTCTGGGGTTGAAGATACATAATCCCTATTGTAAAAGAAGTCGTTTTGATAAGATTTTAATAAATATTAGAATATAAATCATAAATAACTTAAGTTGTTAAGTTTGAAAATATGAAAACCATATGAATAGATGTATCTTAAAATATTCCTTAAAAGTATACATATATTATTTTAAAATAAATATTTTTATAAAAATATAATCCCTATCTGAAATGATTTTTTTTATTAATATGGAGGGAGTACGAAGTAGAGAGTCATGGTTGGCACAAATTTTTAACTTTGAACTGCGGCGCGCTCGGGGAGGGGTGGGGGTGTCTTGGGTGTACTTTCGTCTCGAATAGCTCGTGGGAAAAAAATATATGCAATGATGAACTCCAGGCAACTGCATTACGGAGTGGACCCGTAACAATCGATCACAGAGGTTCAGTGAGGATCCAATCCGGTGCTTGACAAACAATGCTACACTGTCAGCACAGACTTGCAGAGTCATTTGTCAGAAAATAACAGCATCAACGTGCGTGAGGTTGGATTTCGATCAGAGCTGTGCTACCACCACTTATATAACCGGACCTAACCAAAAGCCTGACCCCTGTCTTCACCACACCAGATGGCCAGAGCGTGTGTTGTGCGGATTATTAAAAATAAAAATAAAAAAAACTATTGGCGACAGCCGATCGACAGGGAAAGCACTCGACCGTGTACGGGCATCGCGGCGAGGACAACGACGACGACGACGACGACCTACCTAAACCAGTAGTAAACCCCTGCACTGCAGCTTCTCGTTTGCTTTTGGGGCCGATCGCTGGGTTAATTTATTTTCCCCCGCCACGTTGAGACGGCCTGGGCCCGGGAAGCTGCCATGGTAACGGCCGGAGTTGGGTAGTGCTTGGAAGCACACGATCCTGGTCTGGTCGGTTCCGTTCTTTAATCACCGTGTCGGGGGCCGCCTTTTCTTTCCTGTGTCCATTCAGTCATCTCGATGCGGGCCGGGCTGCTTCAACAGCGCTCCGGAAACTGTAAGAAGCCTGGTGGGATGGGGACGACGATGCGTGTGCTTGAAGCCAGCGTTGGACGACACTCTCCTCAGCTCTCGTAGGCCATGCCTGTTGCCCTTGCCCCTTGTGGTGTTCTTGTGGTAGGATTCAGAGCAGGGACGTGGCACGCACCGCCACTGCCAAGCCAAGTAGTAGTCGTGCTTTTTCCTCTGCTTCGTCGTCACTGTTCCCTTTGGGCAGCTCCCGTTGGAGTTCCATGTCACGCTCGCTGCGCCCTGCACCATGCATGCCTTTCCCTGCTTCTTTCTTTCTTTCCATCCTTTCAGAAAAAAATATAGGCATATGCATGACATTTATTGCTACCAGTTGTCATGTCTTTTAGCTTCACTCGTATCTATCCATTGATCCATCCATGCATGTACTTAGCACAGTACTTTGTATAAATCCGCTTTGCGTGCCTGCGCCAGCACGTTACAAAAAGCCATGATGCTGCGTATGTATTATGTAGTAATAAGGAAAAAAAAAAGAGAGACAAAGGGATCACACGAGGTGGGCAGATGAGACGGAAGCTACGTCGGTGGTTTCAGCCATTGCTGGCCTGTTGCCACCTCAACGTGCCGTGCACATATTCCTTGCTCTCGTAAAGTACAGCGAGAATCGAAAAAGAACAAGTCCAGGGAGGATCTAAATTCCAAAATGAAGTCGTAGGGCTGATTTCGTGATGTTGCTTGGGCCGAACAAGATAAGCGGAGCTGCAACGCTGACGACATCAGTTATTTGTGGGCTGCCCGTTTCTACCACACGGGAGGATCAGGCCCAGGAACAACCGCGTTTCCGGCCGTTCCCAGAAATGGCCTGGCCCAGCGCATCTCTCTACCTTTTTAATTAGAACAATGATTTGATTCTAAAAAAATAGAACAATGATTTACGAGTAAATTATTTTTGCTCTTCTTCGGAGCATGCAGTAATAAATTCAAAATTTATTTCAGGTGCTCCGTCGACCCGGAAAGGTTGCTGTCCGACCAGTCGGACAGCAGTCTCCATCCGACCACCCCGCATCTGCAATTCGATTGAGCTGTTTCTTTTATTTTTGGCACAGTGCGGCCCATCCGCTGGAGCAAACCTCGGCCCAAGTTCCGGAGCTACGAGCGACTCCGCGATTCCGACTGAGGTACGTATGTTTTCTTTCCTTTTTTCTTATTTTATTATTTCTCCACGTTTGTCTTTTTTGGATTAAGATGCTCGCATGTAGCGATTTCAAAAGACGAGCATCTTAATTATTCCACGTTTTCTTACGTTTGCTTCTTTTTTTCTCGCTCTCGGTTGTTGGTCCGTTTCTTTTCCTTTTTTTATTTTATTTCTTTTACGTTGTTTTGTATTCTTGGTATTAATTTATTTATATTTGTTTTTCTTTTACTCTAATTAATTGTTTTTTTTTGTGTTTCTTATATTTATTTTTACACCGGCCCATGGCCCCATGCTAACGCAACACAGACTGGGTACTAGTACCTGCCATCCCATCTTCTTTTCTTATTTGACTATAATTAATTATTTCAAAAAAAAATTTAGATTTCATGACTAATGTAATGTTCACGTACTATTTATATGATGTTCTATGCTATATTTTTGGATGTTCGTATAATGTTAATATCATGTTTCATAGTATGCATTTATGTTTTATGATATATTTTGTGATGTTTGTGTATGATATTTAAATTTAATTATTTGTTTTCATGTTTTTTTTCTTTTTTATATGTACTTCTCTTTTCTCATCCATGTTTCACGTTGACTTTTCATTTTTTTGTAATTCATATTTTTATTTTGCATCTTTTATTTTTTGTTATTTGAATTTAATTAGTTTGTTGATTCACTACTTTTATTTTATTACGTTTCATGATATGTGATGTTTATATATTACATATTATTTTTTGATATCCTATAAATGTAATGTTTATTTATTTATTTTGTGATGTTCGATACGTATATATTGATGTTCTATTATATATCTCGTGATGTTCAATAGTATATTAAGTGATGTTCTATTGTGTATTTGTAATGTTTAATAATATACATTGATGTTCTATGATATATTTTGTGATATATACATGGTATATATAGAGTGTTCCACGATGTTTTCCATTGCTCCTAATAATTAAAGTTTACTTTTGTTATTTAAGTTATATTTATTTTTTTATAGTAGTATATTTTAGATTGATTTACCTTATTATTATACATGTGTGATATATTCTGTTTTGACTTTTTTCTGCTTCGTACTTAAATGGTGTGTTACGTTTTAATAATAAAAAATGGTACACTTGTTGCAAGCAAACAACATGGTGTAGCGGTAAGTAATGCTTTTCTAAAGCCAACAATCTTTGAGGTTGACTCCTCAGACGCTCCATTTTTTCCTTTTAATTTTAAAAAATATTTTCCTTTTTTCAGTGTGCACTTGTGGACCTGGTTGGCGCTTTTTTCCTTTTAATTTTAAAAAATAATTTCTTTTTTTCAGTGTGCACTCGTGGACCTGGTTGGCGCTTTTTTCCTTTTAATTTTAAAAAATAATTTTCTTTTTTCAGTGTGCACTCGTGGACCTTGTTGGCGCTGTTTCGTTTGGCGCTGGCGCTGTTTCGTGGAAGCTAGCCAGCCCAAGCCCACATAAATTCGGCCCACGGTCGTCGCAAGTGGGAGGACGGTGGTCCCCTGGTCAGCGGGTGTCTGACCGCCACCAGGGGGCCTATTCGGTTGACAGGATTATGCACTGTTCCGACAGGATTATTCACTGCTGGCTGATTTTTTGTGAGAGAAAAATACTATTCCGACTGGATTTAAGCCGGCTGAACAGGTTTCGGCAGCTAACCGCACCCCAGTCGACCAGGATGTTTTGGGGGTCATGCTGATGGATACTTTTGGCACGGTGTTAATGTGCATTATTTTCCGCCGTGGCACGCGTGCCGACTGCCACTGCCAGGGAAGCTACTCTTCCGCCGTTTCGCGCGTGCGTATCGAGACAGAGAGTGACACATGATTGTTCCCCGTGCGGAAGAAAGTGTACCACAATTCCACAAACAAACTAATAGATGTTCCACACAATTTTTTTCCCACGACTGTTCCACACGAAAGGAGCTGCACAAAGAAATAGATTGAACCCACAAGCGCACACAGCATAAGCAAACTAATCATCAGTATTTTTCCATTTTTCTTTCTCTCAATATATCAATATTCTCGAACCTCGAATGAGACAGAAATGTAAAAAAAACATAAATATAAACTATGTGCTATATGCGGAAGAAAATTTTCCAGTCATATAGAGGGTTAGTACTTGTTTTTTTTAGTTTCGGTGTTTTGTTTTTTTAGTTTCGGTGTTGTATAGGAAATTCTCTTTCCCCACCACTATAAAATCAACAAAAAATATTGTGGGTTTGAACCTCTGCCACTCTCTCAATGCTAATTTGTCACTCGGTAGTGATATTTTTTTTAAAAAAAACACACAACTAACATGGCCGGAGCAGCCCTATCGCGGCTCAACTCCTCCCCCACCTCTACAAGAAATCAGACCTTCTATGACAATTAGAAGTTTATTTCTTGTCATAGAAGGCCCGTCATATAAGACCTTCTATGACAATTACCTGCTATCTTTATGACAATTTGTGAGTCTGTGACAGCTGTAACTGTCACAAAAGTTGTCATAGATGAAAAATTGTCACAAAAATTGTCATAGAAGGTCTTATATGACGGGCCTTCTATGACAAAAAAATAAGCTTCTAATTGTCATAGAAGGTCTGATTAAACAAAGCTGCACTTAAATCCACTTCCTTTGTCTAAAAAAACTGACATTCTAGCATTTGACGAGAGTACCAAGGAAAGAGGCAAATGACCTGAGCACCCTTACTCAGTTGCATTCATTGTTGTACAGACAATAAATCTAGGCTTCTGCGGTGGGAAAGAGGGGCTACGGGGATTGGGTTGGGAGCTATGGAGGTAGGCTACGGTGACAGACCTGGTACCAAACACACTCCAACGACACTCTTTTGGGACATATCTCGAAGGCTCAAACGATCTTATTTTTGAGACCGAGGGAGTATCTAACCTTCTCCATGCCTTTTACCAAAGACCATGCCTTCGACTGTTTTGGGTGTTCCACCGTGGATTTCTTACCCTATGTTGTGATCGTGCTCATCTCCCTGCTAGTTCATGTTGTTGTGCAACAACAACTCAGTTCCAAAATACGCCTTCATCTTGTTCCATCTATCACACGTCAGTCCCAGAGTTAGCCCATAGGATGCTCTTCTAAGAAGATCTAACACCTTACATATTGCAACTGCTGTCGATGAGCGGTACTCCACCAGTTGGGAAAAGTGAGGAGGAAGGAGAGGGGAATATAGTATGACTTAGGGGGCAGGAGGGGCAAGCGGGGGAATCAAAGAGGCACTAGGAGGGAGAGTTATGAGAGAAGGGCTTTACCTCCTAGACTCGTGGAAGAGAGAGGAAGAGGAGGAGAAGTTAGACGAGCACAAACATTATTAAACGATAAAGGACCTATGTAAACATGATGGTTCACTAAAAGTGTGGTTGCTTCGACAAAATAGAATATGCTTGGTCCAGGCAAATTCCTAGGTGTCCATTTTAGGACGCTTGGAGTTGGATGCGTTGTCTTGCCAAAGCTTCTTGAATATGGATGTGATCCAAGCATGTCCTAAGAGTATCTTCAAGAGACTAGCTAAATCTACTGATTTAGTTACTCTTTAAAATAAATAATACTAGATCACTCCAACGTACTCTGTAAAATGAGGAGGCTGGATGGCTAGTGAGGTAAGCTATACAAAAGTAGAGAGCAAAGGTAGGTGTTGACGCAAAAAGTGATGTACTGCGTCTAACACACAGCAAGCCGGAAAGCGCGACTTCAATCGGGTGCCCGGATGCTTCGAGAACCGAAAACGTGCAAGTCAGTTTGACCTGAAACTAACAAGGGATGAAAGTCATTAGATATAAACTGGAACATGCCGGGTAATACCAGACAGTTCCATATGTACGGCCCTGAAGCCACTTACAACGACATACAGCTATGAAAGCTATCTGCCAACAGGTTTTATGGAACATTCGGCTAAAATAAACATGTAACGCACAACTCACTGATTGTTGAACGCGCATACACAAAAACAGGACGTACGAACGACTCGTAATTGACTATAAGTTAAAGCATGACCAATCTCGGCAATCAGCCGAATTGGGGTCCATGGTGAAGGAAACAAGTAAGCAAACATGATTAAACTAATCTAAAGTCTGCATCTGCCGCACGACACCCAGCGTCATCAAAGCTTAAACATGGATATCATGCATGAACCCGCAACACGTGACAATCTAGATTCGAACTAATTCGGCTATTTATAGATATAAGATCTACTCATTGAAACAACATAAAAGTAATTCATCATAACATAGATAGATCTATATAAACTAATAAGAGCCGAACCGTATCAATCTAGATTGGGCAAAATAGTGTTTGCAAATTGTAAAGATTATATAAAACATGCAACACGATAACTTAATGAACCCAATAGATCTTGCCAAATCTATAGGAGCTGATAACTATCTTGCTTTTGCTAAGCATACAAGCAAATATCCGCCGCACGACATTTACTCATAAACAAAATATAAGCGAAGACCTCTTGATTATTGAACAAAGATCCGCCGCACGATCATTGATAATAAACAAGACTACTTGCATCAATATCTAAATCCATCGCATGATACTAGACATGATAACAAGGTTGTCAAGACTTACGGAGGTCGACGGATCGATGATTCCTCTCGAAGAACTCGACGACACGACAAAGGACTCGAAGTTGGCACGGGGCCGGTTTTATTGGTTTGGTTGTGAACACTTTTTACAATGGCCAAGGGTTTATATTTATACCCTGGTCATGATACGAATCCTAAAAGGATACCATTACAAGATATTTAAGGAAAAGAACATGACACTTTTAATCCTAGCTTTCCTTCCGGAATCTTCATTCCCTCAATCGTTGCAATGTCGGTTGCTCGATTCGGCTCTTACTCACCTCTTTTGTCGCTTTCCTTAACGGAAGATCACCACTCCTAAAATAGCCGACCGCACGATCACTTTGCCGAATCCTTATAAATTAGTCGATTGCACCTGCCAAATATTCCAAATGCTTACATCTGAATTTTACTGCACATTGGTCCATCTATCATTTTCCATGCGTGCCAAAATCCAGTGTTAACACATGCCCCCCTCAATTTCGGGATAAAAGTTATTTTATCCTCAAATTGACTACAAGCTTCCCTTTTCCTTCTAGGTCAACACTTGTTTAACACTATAATCGCTGTCCAGGATGAAATTCTAGAGGCAAATTCTATTCACTTTCATGCATCTGGCAATTCTTGGTTGATCCTGCTATTTCTTTCCCGATCAGAGCACAACCGATTGTTTTTATCCTTTGACCCAAAGAAAAAACGATCGAGCCATATTCAATTTTACCCGAGCCTGGTCCAGTCCACCAACGGCCCATCCGAACGGGAAAACCCTAACTTGTCGCTTGATACTCCCATCCGGCTTATAAGTACAATCGTCCTGCTTCCGCCCCCACCAACAGTGTCAATCTAACAGTTTCACTCTTGCCTCCTCGTTCTCTTCGTCAATGGCGGGTTGCAGCAAGCGTCCAGCAGAAGAGCCAGAGGTGACCTCTCGCCTCATCTCTCCGAGAGGATCTCGATCTTCCGTTGGGAGCGGAAAAAGCTTCGAATATGGAGCAACTTCCCGACGAATCCTCCGCAAAAGGTAATAAAGTAACTACGGATCTCTGTTTTTACCTTCATTACCTAACCTTTCCTTTTCTGTAGGACTGACAGTGACTGCACTCCTCAATCTTCGATTGGGAGCGACCGCCCCATGGCCCTAGATTTGTCTAGGGCCCAAGAACTGATTGCTTGCCATAAGCAATCCAACCTTAGGTTTGAAGCCGAGGTCTTAGACACCTGACTCGACCGAGAGGAACTTGCCGAAGTTTCCAAAGAGCGGGATGCCGCCAGAAACCAACTTGCTGGTTAGAACAACTCATCTCCTTTTCCTTTCCTTCTGCAAAATAATCCTGATATTCTGATGTGAATCTTCCTCTTATGCAGATCTATCAGCAAGGCTTGAAGCCCTCGAAGCCGCCATCGCCCGTCTCGCCGTCACTACCCATGCCGACAGCGAGACGTCTCTCGAGCAAGTGGAGCACATCAACCGACGCATCCCGAAGATCTCTCATTCGGCGATTGCATATGGCGCAACGCTCGCTTTTAGCACTGTGAAGCTTCGCGATGGCATAGACCCTAGCAAGTTTGATGTCTTCGCCCACAACCTTGAAGAGGAGATGGAGAACTCCGCGCACCTCATGGAGCAAGCCGGAAAAAATGTTGTAGACGTAGTCGACTACACCATCCCAATCGAGAGGGTGTTCAATGAGTAGTCTGTACTAGGGATCCTCTGTAAAAAACTATCCTGTGGAATATAACTTGCGGTTCTTACTTGCTCATTTTGTCATGATTTTCCTGAGAATAATGAGCCTGCTGACTGTTGTTGGAATCCACATGAGAACATGCCGATCGTGTTCAAAGACTTTCCATTCTAAAGACGATACGTATCGTATCGACTATTTTTCCAAAATCTCTAATAGCATTTTTGTTTTTTTGGCTAAAGGCGATATACTAATATCAGCTATCCGGACATAAGTTCTTTTGAATAATTTTGATCATGATCTTGTTCGACGCTTCAGCCTGGCTATTGGCTTGTGCATAATAAGGAGAAGAATTGTATAACTTGTTTCCCATCTCTTCGGCAAAACCACAGAATTTGGATGAAGTAAACTGAGTTCCTTGGTCCGTTGTTATGATCCGAGGGATCCCGAATCTGTGAATTATATGCTCTCCAACGAAACCAATCATGTTTTCTGATGTAACCTTCTTCAGGGGAATAGCTCCAACCCACTTCATGAAATAACCTGTGACCAACAGCACAAACTTATGTCCTTTGCTAGAAGGAGGATGAATTTGACCGATCAAATCTATGCCCCATCCTCTGAACGGCCAAGACTTGACAATTGGGTTTAAGGCTGATGCTGGGGCCCTCTGAATATTACCAAACCTCTGACACTCTTGACATCCCTTGTAATATTCAAAAGAATCCTCAAGCATGGTTGGCCAAAAATAATCAGCTCTCCTTATTATCCACTTCATTCGGTAAGCCGACTGATGTGCACCACATATTCCTTCATGCACTTCATACATCAGCTTTCTGGACTCCTCTTGATTCAAACATTTGAGGAGCACTCCATCCATGGACTTGTGGTACAACTGGTTATCAAGGAGCACGAACTTGATAGCCTTATATCTGAGCTTTCGGGAAACTTTTTGCGATGGATTTTTCAAATAATCAGCAATTTCGTTCCTCCAGTCATTAATTTCCCGATCTTCATCCAAAGCATGAATTTCCTGATCCTCTCGGTACCCCGAAGCACTTTGAGCCAGCCTGTTTGCTTCTTCATTCTGCCCCCTAGGGATATGATGCATGGTGGCCACCAGGAAATTTCTCAGAAGCTCCTGACACTCTTCGTAATAGCCCCTTAGCATATCGCTCTTGCATTCATATTGGCCGATCAATTGGCTAATTACCAGCTCAGAATCTCCGAAAACTCCAACAACAACGGCCTTTATTTTGACAAGAAATCGGAGCCCTTTAAGCAATGTCTCATATTCTGCTTGTTTGTTAGCAACTAGGAAATCAATAGTGATGGCATACTCAAACGTCAATCTTCTAGGAGAAATCAAAAGAACACCGGCACCACCACCTTTTCTACAAGATGAACCATCAAAAAACAAAGTCTATGGTGTAATGGTTACCGTTTTAGCAGAGGGCTCGCGGCGTCGGGTAACGAAATCAGCAATAACGTGACCCTTTGCTGCTTTTGCCGATTCGTACCTTAAACCAAATTCTGACAGAGCCAATATCCATTTGCCAATTCTTCCATTCAAAATTGGCATCAATAACATGTGTTTTATTACATCGAACTCAAAAACTACCACACATTCGGCATTTAACAGATAACGCCGAAGCTTAGCACACGAACAAAACACATATAAGCAAAACTTTTCTATAGTCGAATACCTTGCCTCTGGATTTAGTAGCTTTCGGCTAAGGTAGGATATTACTCTCTGTAACACCCTAAAATTTGAAATAGAAATTAGATTTGAAATTAAATTAAATTAAATTTGATTTATTTCAAGCATTTGTTGTGATCATAGAATTAATTAAATAGAATTTAAAATAAATATCTCATGTTAGGGGTCAACATGTTTGTGCATTGCATGCCTCTGCATTTTCTTCTTTGTATTGATTTGGTTTTCAAAACTCAAAGAAATATTCCAAAACCCCTTTTTGAAAATCAATTTGGAAAAGCAAAAGAAAAGAAAAATAAAATAGAAAACCCTCTCTCTATCCCCTCCCTCCTTTCGGCCTCGGCCCAGCCGGCCTGCTCCCTCTCCTTTCCTTTCTCCCGCTTGGGCCGGCCTCCCTCGCCTCGGCCCAGTCTGCTCCGCAGGCCCGCGAAGCCTCTGCCTCCTCCCCTCTTTCTCCCTTGTGCGGCTGACGCGCCGGGCCCGCCCGTCAGCACCTCCTCCCTCCTTCAACCCGAGTCCGCTCCGGACTCCTGCCGCGCCGCGTGCGCTCCGCAATAGCCGCGCGAGTTCCTTGCGCGTATCCGCGTAGGACTCCGCCCTCTGCCGCTATAAGTAGCGCCGCCTCGCGCCCCTCTTTCTCATCTAGCAACCGAGCTCGCCTCGCCTAGCCCTAGCAGCAGCAGCGCCGCATCGCTCCGCCGAAGCAGAGCACCGCCGTCGAGTCGCCGCGCCGCGTTCCCGCCGCCGTAAGCTCCCCTCGACCTTCGTGTCGTCTTCGCGCGTCCGCCGAACGCCTCCCCTCTCCCTTTTCCCTCTCTTTTGGGTCTGGTTAACCTCGCCGTCGCGTCGCAGGGAGACCCGAGCCGCCGCTCCACGCCGCCAGCCGTCTACGTCCATCCGCAGGCCCTGCCAACACCTCGGGTGAGTTTGTCGTGCCCCTCTCTTCTCCCAGACCTTTTCCCCGGCCGAATTCGGTACCCGAGCCCCTAATCCCCTTGCTCCGGTGACCTCTCAGCCATGGCGCCGCCGCGAGCCTCCTCTGCTCCGGCGGGAGCTCCTCCCCTCTCTCCCTATTCTAATCTGGACCATCCAGACTCGATCCAGCGGCTCAGATGAGCCGATACCCCTTCGCGGGTCTATTTGCTAAAGAGCCCCCCGGCTTTTGGCAAACCAACCCGCCGTCCTTTCTCCCTCCTTCTAATCTCAGCCGATCAGATCAAATCCGACGGCCGCAGATCAAAGATACCCCTTCGTCTGGCGTTTTTGCTAAAGAAACCCTTGGGTTTTTAGCTCTCAACCCGCAGTCCTAAAGCAGTTTCCAGCTCTACGCTTCTCCCTCTGAAAAGCGTATTCCTTTTTAGATCTGTTTTAATTCGAAATTAAATGAAAATCCCTATTTACATATTTGCCACTGATCTTTAAATGCTTATAATTTGCTCGTTTTTAATCCAAATCGATCCGTTCAAGTTGCGTTAGATCCATAATTTTATGCTCTATCTAGTAGTATAGATTTAATCTATGTTAATCACTTTTGAAAATAAAAGTTTATATTAATTCTTTTAATGCTTTAATCTAGTATAGTAAACCTTGTTAATCTATAGTTTATTTGTTTTAGATCCATTTAGCGTGAATTTCGCGTCTTTGTGATCGTAGTATAGTATAGATCTGTTTTATAATCTTTTCAAAACCTCTTTATTGTCTATGGTGTAATGTTCTAATTATATCTTTATTGCTTCGTGTATGATTGTTCGGATGATTGCGTGGTGATGTTGATCGAGTACAGCCGGTGAGATTTTCGGTGTTCCAGAGTTCTTTTCAGCAGATCAGGACCACCAGGAGCTTTGTCATCAAGGCAAGTTTAACATGGGATCATCCTTGTTACCTATTCACCTTAATTCACCTAGTCATGATTGCATGTGTCTCAACTGATTCCTATTTAGATCTTTACCATAGCTTGTTACCTTGTACCTTGTCTCCTTGGGATACTATTGCATATGGGTAGATCTGCTATGCTTTATGAATTATGAGAAGAATCTTGACTAATGATATATGTAACAATGAGATAAAATTGGCTTTTGTAGCAACATGGAATAGGACACCACTGTAGGGCAAAAGCTGGGACTTAAATGCAACCACGAGTGCTATCATGGCTCTGGCTTTAGTTAAGTATAAGGTTTGGACTAGCATGTTTGTGGTTCGTGAAAGACACCTTTGTCGAGCTGGTTATGGGGTATAGCTTGTGTGGGGACCGCGGCGGGTGGTACCATCGGAGGTCCCATACACCACTTTGCATTGGGTCCGTAGGGTCCACTACATGCTAGGAAGAGCCTTTGAAAGACTTCGTAGTGTACCCTGCCCGCTCACCTTGGCAGTGTTTTGGGAGTTATAAACCCGGGCATATGGGATACACGGCTTGTGGGTAAAGTGCATAACCTCTGCGGAGTGCAAATCTATCATGATAGCCGTGCTCACGGTCACGAGCGGCCTAGAAAACTCACAGTGTAGAGGATCATGTTGTTTAATTGTTAATGTTGATTACTATTCTTATCATGTGGTTATTAACTGGGTTATGCATAACTAAAGCTAAGTGTTGGTAAAACTTGACCAAGCTAAAAGCAACCGTAGTTCAGACAGTGTCAGACTTTGAGCTTCATAACCCTGTGTTACTCTTGCTGAGTACTTTAAGTGCTCACCCTTGCTTTATCATCCTCATCAGATGACTATGAAGACTACCGTGAGGAGTACTAGGCTAGTGGTCAACCAGTCGACGTTCCCTGTGAAGTGGAGCTTTGTCGCGAGCGTTATCTTTACTTCCGCTGTTATGTTTAAGAATATTATTCGTTATGTAATAAGCACTCAGTGATGGTACTATTTAAAGATTTGTCGGCTTATGTGTGTGATTGATCTCTGGGCACACATGAGTTATTCGCATTCAATTTTATTCTTAAAATTGGGTGTGACAGTCTCTCTTTTCCTTTGAACTCTTATGTGAAGGCCGACCCTATTGTCAGGTTGTCGGCCGCCATGTACAACTCAAATGGCCTGTCAAATTGCGGAGGTACCAATACGGGTGGTGCCCTCATGTACTCTTTGATCTCATCGAAAGCCTATGGTTGTATGTCACCCCACACGGATTCTTGGTCCTTTTAGCAGGTCAAATCAACTTCAAACTATGTTCCTGATCCAAACTTGCACTGATAAATATCAGCCTTGGTCCATCACCAACTTTTATCTCTCCTAGCTTATCGGCCGACATGAAGCCACGTCTCGGCTTCCTTTTGCTCGATTCGATCATGTTCCTCATCAAAAATTACTCTTAGAGCTGTTTGCTTGGATCGGCTGTTGGCCCTTACTGGAGACATTCACATGACCTTCTCTCCAAATTTTCCCGGAGAAACAATCGAAGCTGCCATACTCCCAATAAGTAGGTTCTATAGCGGCAACACTTACTGAATCATCGGCTTGAACAATCTCAAAATCATCTCCAATCCACTGAATAAGAGCTTGATGCATGGTTGAAGGTATGTAGCAGTTAGCATGGATCCAATCCCTTCCTAACAACAGACTCTATTCCCCCTTGCCATCTATGACGAAGAAGGTAGTGATCAGAGTCTTCGATCCAATCATCAGTTCGACGTGCACTGCCCCCTGAGTGTCAGAAGGGTTGCCAGCAAAGTCCCTGAGCACCAAGTCCGTTTTCAACAATTCTTCATTGGTCATTCCGAGCTTCCTGAAGGTAGTGTATAGCATGATATTGATAGCAGCCCCTCCATCAACCAGCATCTTGGTTAAGGGCTTGCCATTGATGTATCCCTTCATGTAAAGCACCTTCAAGTGTCGGTGCCTAGCCAGTTTATCAAATACGGCCTGCTGAGTCAGGATAAGCTGGGCCATTAGATCCTGGTACTCATTCTCATCGGCATCTGAAGATTTATCTTCTCGGATATCTTGGTCCTCATGAGCTATAAAGTCCGATGGAATGAAAAAGGCCATGTACGTATCAGCCGAACGGTTGTGTCCATGGGGTCTTCCCTTAGGGCGCCATGTCGGCTTCTGTTCGACAGTCACTTGTGCTAGTTCTCTGTTCCTCAAATGTTGCACTCTCCTTTTCTGGCTTTTCTTCAGCCCCGGTGGACACCACTGCCCGTTCTGCCATGCATACTCGCGGTATTCTCACTCATCAGAATGAACCCACTCTTGATCGGCAAACCTCTTACCTTGCCGATCCTCCGAGTCGCTTATTTTTAAATGCCGATCGTCCCCAGGAGCACGTGCTCTAAGTCTCTCATGGACCGGACGACGGTTGACCTGAGATTGCCTATACCCTGAATACCGATCGCTGCATTTGGGGTAGTTGTCTCTCGTAGGCAGCTTCAGGACTTCATTCCAGCAATGTTTGAAAAATGAGCACTCCCAATGAGATTGCTCCTGCTCTTTCAAGCGCTCTTGCTTCCTCTGATACACCTCTTCTTCATGCCTCTGACACTCCTCTATGTATCTCTGCTCCTCATAATGCATCTGCCTCTGATACTGCTCTTGCTCCTGTTGCCACTTTTCAACAGGATCCATGTTGTGACCCTGGGTCTGGAAGCTTCTCCTCTCTCGGTTCAACTATTCTGAAACTATCCTCGTTGCCGAAGTTCTTTTTCTGTAATATGCCGATTGGGGTCAACAGCACCAGTCCTTTTTGCCCTATCTGAGGTCAGCACTTTCATCTCGTTCTTGCCCTTGGAATCTTCTACAGCAACCACATTCATAGAGAAAGATATTATGTTCTGTGCAAAAGGATTAGCGTCTATCTTCATCTTGCCATCAAACTTTAAATGTCCATCTTGAATAGCTTTCTGGATCTTCATCCTGAACACTCGACAATCATTGATGGCATGAGAGCTGGTGTTGTGGTAGCCGCAAAATCTCTTGTCCTTTACTCCTTCAGGACGCAGCATGGGATGTCCCTCGGGAAGCTTGATGCGTCCTTCCCTGAACAACAGCTCGAACAGCTTGTTTGATTTGGATACATCAAAGTCGTAGGTACCTTTCTGCTGCCTCAACCATTGCTGATTGACTTGAGTTGGCTCCTTTGCCCAGACCAGTTCGGCTGCAGCAACTTCATCCTCGTCCTCAAACTCCGTTGCTTCTTCTAGGAAACTCTGATACACCGCACCAGCTACATCACCTTTCTGGAAACGGATATCTCTTCTGAACCCCTGAGCCTGGTTACTCATCACCGCTAGCCGCTGCGACAATTGGCCAAGGTCTTCAAAGTCCAAGCCGAAGAGCTTCTCTCTGATATTCGGCTGCATACCTGCTATCACCATCCCCGGCAGCTGGTCATCTGGTAAATTCAGAGAATAGCAAAGATTCTTGGTTTCTCTGAACCTGCGAAGATATTCTTGAGGTGTCTCGTTAGGCTTCTGCCTCAAGCTCATTAAGTCGACCAGCTTCTTCTCGTTGGTGCCTGTAAAGAAATGTGCATGGAATTTCTGTTCTAGGTCTGCCCAGCTAATGATGGAGTTTGCCGGAAGGGACGTAAACCACGTGAAAGCCGGCCATGTCAGAGACATAGGGAAGTATCGAATCTTCCAAGCATCGTCTGTAAATGCCTCCCCTAGCTGCATCAAGTATCGGCTGATGTGCTCTATAGTGCTGATGTCATCCTGACCTGAGAATTTGGTCAAGTCTGTAGGAGCTTTCATCCTTGGGGGAAGAGCCACTCGGTTGTACCATTCTGGATAAGGAGACTGATACGCATATGACTGGTTTTTCGGCTTCAAGCCGAACTAATTCTTCATCATGTCTGCCATCCTATCCATGATCAGGTCGTCACTGGGATTCTGAGTTCCACGTGTGTGCCCTTCAAACGGTAGTCCTGCGGGGTTCCCGTACCCAGGGTTCGGGAGAGCATTGATGGCGCTGTCATCGGCAAACTCCTGATACCCCTGCCCATACATACTTTTCTGCAGCCTGTTCACTACTGGGGATATCTTGTGAGCCGAATGTGGGACGTTTTCTGACATCCCGAACGTGAGTTGACCATAAGTCATGGGATGTTGCTGCTTCTGGTGAGGGTCCGTCCCGGTTTGGGCCACGTCAGAAGTTCCTCCTTCAATGGTCTTCCCGTGAGGCTTGGACACGGGGAACAACGTTGCCCCATGTATCGGGCCATGAGTTTCCTCGAAGAGCTTATCGGTGGATGACTCGAATGTGTTGATCAGGATCTGGCAAAAAGTGTTCAGGAAAGCTGAGTGATGATTCGTCATGGCTTCACTCATAGCTTTATAAATCACCGCGCCGAATCTGCGCTCCTCCTCTTCATTCGTCTCATCGGATTGATTCGGGAGAAGGGTTCTTGGGAGCGCCTGCTTCTGGATGACTTTGTTTCTTTTGTTCTTTGAGAACGACATCAAGCGTTTGTTCTGGAACTCGTCGCATGCCTGCTGGACAGTGCTCCTTATGTCCGTCGGTAATTCGTCCATGGTTACGTCCAGAACCAGACTGTTGTCGATCTCAACCATCTTGTCCCACCAAGCGTGTCAAAAAGTGTGTTGACGCAAAAAGTGATGTACTGCGTCTAACACACAGCAAGCCGGAAAGCACGACTTCAATCGGGTGCCCGGATGCTTCAAGAACCGAAAACGTGCCAGTTAGTTTGACCTGAAACTAACAAGGGATGAAAGTCATTAGATATAAACTGGAACATGCCGGGTAATATCAGACAGTTCCATATGTACGGCCCTGAAGCCACTTTCAACGACATACAACTATGAAAGCTATCTGCCAACAGGTTTTATGGAACATTCAGCTAAAATAAACATGTAACGCACAACTCACTGATTGTCGAACGCGCATACACGAAAAGAGGACGTACGAACGACTCGTAATTGATTATAAGTTAAAGCATGACCAATCTCGGCAATCAGATGAATTGGGGTCCATGGTGAAGGAAACACGTAAGCAAACATGATTAAACTAATCTAAAGCCTGCATCTGCCGCACGACACCCAGCGTCATCAAAGCTTAAACATGGATAGCATGCATGAACCCGTGACAATCTAGATTCGAACTAATTTGGCTATTTATAGATATAAGATCTACTCATTGAAACAACATGAAAGTAATTCATCATAATATAGATAGATCTATATAAACTAATAACAGCCGAACCGTATCAATCTAGATTGGGCAAAAGAGTGTTTGCAAATTGTAAAGATTATATAAAACATGCAACACGATAACTTAATGAACCCAATAGATCTTGCCAAATCTATAGGAGCCGATAACTATCTTGCTTTTGCTAAGCATACAAGCAAATATCCGCCGCACGACATTTACTCATAAACAAAACATAAGCGAAGACTTCTTGATTATTGAACAAAGATCCGTCACACGATCATTGATAGTAAACAAGACTACTTGCATCAATATCTAAATCCACCGCATGATACTAGACATGATAACAAGGTTGCCAAGACTTACGGAGGTCGACGGATCGATGATTCCTCTCGAAGAACTCGAGGACACGACAAAGGATTCGAAGTTGGCACGGGGCCGGTTGTATTGGTTTGGTTGTGAACATTTTTTACAATGACCAAAGGTTTATATTTATACCCTGATCATGATACGAATCCTAAAAGGATACCATTACAAGATATTTAAGGAAAAGAACATGACACTTTTAATCCTAACTTTCCTTCCGGAATCTTCATTCTCTCAATCGTTGCAATGTCGGTTGCTCGATTTGGCTCTTACTCACCGCTTTTGTCGCTTTCCTTAACGGAAGATCACCACTCCTAAAATAGCCGACCGCACGATCACTTTGTCGAATCCTTATAAATTAGCCGATTGCACCTGCCAAATATTCCAAATGCTTACATCTGAATTTTACTGCACATTGGTCCGTCTGTAATTTTCTATGCGTGCCAAAATCCAGTGTTAACAGTAGGATGGAGAGTTATTTATAGAGTGTGTTGGAGACGTCTTTTCTTTTAATAATAATCAAATTTACTTTTAGAAAATAATTTGGTTAATATCTCAGAGACTCCAGTAGAATGCCCTAAACTAAAGCCCCATATATTGTCTTAATAGACACTGACTTTTGGGACCAACTTGTCATCTTTGATCTCTCACCATCTGAGCTATTTCAAATTCCTCGGGAGGAGAGATTTCGACCGGCGGCGGACTGAGGGAGGGGACGCTCGAAGTGCGGACTCCAACTCGAAAAGAGTTGACTAGCAGACGCACCTATCAGAGAGGAGAGGGAGGACCAAGCGACCGCTAGAGAGGACGTGCTTCTCCCCGTCGTCACGCCCTCTTGGCTCCACTCCGCACCAAGCCCTCCACCCTCCCCCAAGTCCTCCACAGCGGTTCGGGCCTGCTGTACTGTCGCATCCTTGCAAGGTAGCCGAGTTCGTACTCACGTGGACAGGAAAAGGAGCAAGGGACGAATGGGTCTGGGTTGTTGGACCAACAAGAATGAGGTCTAGAGGGAAAATTTAGGTGTCTAGACAAATATGAGGTCTGTAGTAGAGGTTCTACTAGAGTGATGTTTTTGGCTTGAACACTTATATTTATCTATGGGAGCTCGAGTAACGGCCCTGCTGATGTTTTCTCACTAAATGAAACTAACAGTGAATCAATGATGAATAGACCCGCTAGCGATACTTCATCACCGTTGATAAAAAAAAAAAGACATGATATATAAGCAACAATTCTAGGTGTTCTTTTAGTAGTGTTTGTTTGTCCTCTTTTCACGAGCATGGAGTCAATTCGAAATTCCATTTCAGGTGTCTCCGTAGACCAGTATATGGCTGTCCACATTGTTTATTTCTTCCGTTTTTACATTATTCTCTGCTGTGCCACATGCCAGGGAAGCTATTCTTTCGCGTATCGTGAGAGAGAGAGTGACACGAGATCATTCCACGCGTGCGAAGAGAAGTGTACTCCGAAAGAACGCGCCACATGAAACAGACCTTTTTTCCCCTGAATCTGCACGAAACAGATTTGAAGCCACACAGCACAATCAAACAAACAACACGGACGATCTTCTCGCGCGACGCTATTGAGAAAGGTCGTCAGGTCCAGGATCCTGCATTCCTACTTCAGCTGGCACGTGAACCACCGATGTGTATGCACGCGTGCCTGTAGCTTTCTAGTGAGGGAAACGAGCGCAGACTTTTTCTTCTGTACAAATTTCACTGAACTTGTAGGCGGTAATATTGAGCCGCAGAGTAATCTGCAGTAGCCAATATGATCGTTGGTGGTTGCCAATCACAAATGACTCACGTGAATCACAAAAAAAATGACTCTAAACCATGTTACCTGATTCACCAAAAATGACTCTAAACTGAATCTCCGCATTTTATTTCTTCAGCGAGTCTAGAAATAGAGAAAGAGTGGTTTCCCGCTGAATCATTTTGATTTCCTTCAATTATGTGCTAGTAATCTTTTCTAATTACAATATTATTTAGTTGCAGAAAGTTAAAATAGATTATATTATTCAAGTAAAAAAGGTTTAGAATTTTTTGAAACACATTTTTATTTACATGATTTTTTTAAAAAACTATATTTCCCTATAGATCACAATCCAGCCTAGCAGCCAAATGATTTTACAGAGTGATTTTGATTTATCATATAAAATATTTCACGTGAGAATTTGGATCCGAAATATTTAGAAGAATTTGGATCTATACTAAAGGATCATTTAGAACTGATTATAAATGTTTCAAAAACAATCTTGGTTTGGAACATTTCTTGTTTTTGCACTGATCGATTGAATTGATAAAAGGTTGGTTTACCATGTGAATCACTTTATTTCATTGCCTCTTTTGTTCTAGCAATTATTTTTTCATATATATAATCATATGTTTAGTGCAACGAATTAAATTGTTCTTTCCCCTAAGAAAGTTCAGATTTTTAAACATATTTTTATGGACAGTGCTACGGTACAAACTTTACTTCATAGAAGGTAATATCTCAAATAAATCTGAGCCATCAATTTTTTAGATTCTTAAATTAATTAATTAATTTATAAAAGGAAAAAATATTTTCAAATCCCTTTGATCAAGGAGACACGGATGGACATGCAGCTCCATCCTTTTTTATGCGCATATGGTCATATCCTTTTTTCCTTTTAGGTGACTCAGTTAATAAAAAAAATATTACATACATAAAACTATAATAACTAACATGTTAATTAAGCAAAAACTTTAGTGATCTAAAATATATTACACGCTAATACATTATATGATCTAGTATTTATATAATTAGTAACTTAATTAAAACTATATTGTAGATGATCTTATAATAAAACATGTATTTATGTACATAAAGTTTCATGCACTAATAAGTTGTGCATGTATGTATACACACATACGTTAGTTTGCATGACTAAATTATACATGTGCTTCAAAAAATATTTAGTTTATTCTAATTAAGTTATCTTATATCTAAGGTTCCAAAAATGAAAAGATTCATTATATCTAATAGATCGTATATGCATCAATTAGATCTTAAAAAGATTTTTATACCTAAAATTTTCTTTATTTCACATATTACCTCTTAGAAAGTAATATATGATTCTGACCATTCGATCTAATTAAATGAACGGCTCACAGTCATTTGGGTGTACCATAGCAAAACCCTATTTTTATTCATATGAGTTTTAAGAAAATATATTTCCCCGTAGACCATAATCTGATTTATTAACCAACCGTCTCATGTAGCTATATATTCTGTTTCATCACCGAATGTTTAGAATATTTCTTTAAAGAATATATATCCAAAACGTTTTAAAAAAAATGGGGATCCTCCAAACACGCTTTAATGAACCTAGTATTAACATTGATTTTAAATAGTATAGTATAAGTTTTAAATTTTCGTGTGTTTGTACACAACTGACCTGCCCCGCTGCCATAGTACACAATGGCCTATTGTTCGTCTAACCTGTGAAAAGTACCCTTTTTTTATGGTCGATTATTTTTGTAACCGTTCTTTTGTTTCATTCTTTCATTTGTAGGGATCCGAATTCTTGTAAAAACAATGATGTAGATTCTATGAAGAAACATTTTTTGGATTTTGGATGAATCGGAATCTTTTTATGAAACTGTTTGGCTGATAATGCTAGATTCTAATTAAACATAATGTATTTTATAAAATTCATATAATAAAGATATGCTTCCAAAACTTCAAAACTTTTTGTGGGTGAAAACAATTTGAATACAGCCTGATGTTTTAATTTGCTGCATTTAGAAAAAGATAACTAGAAAAATATAGTTGCTAGTGTATAGGAGAGACTAGAAAGTAGAAACATAACATAACGTAGAGAATTTGTGTATTTTGAGGCAAAAAAACGCGGAACAACATGAAATATTTCGAGGCAGAAATGACTTGCATTTTGGGCGATTGGCGCTATTTCTTGGTATTCTACTAGTACCATTTAAACTGTGACTTTACCTCCTCTAGCAATAATACGTAGTATATCTTATATTTATACAAGAAAAAAATATATCAAGGTCTCTTTATTACTCTCTCCATCCTAAATTATAAGGTAATGTAAGAATATTTAAGAGTTAGATCATGTTTGATTAAATTTATATGATAAAATAATAATATTTACGATGTTAACTAAGTATTATTAGATTCTTCATCAATTATATTTTCATAATATATGTATTTGATGTAAAAAAATCTTTATAATTTAACACACGCACGCAAACCCTACCCTATGAGCACCTTTGAAGGACTGAACCGACAAATCTTGAAATTCACGAAGTCACCACAGACGACTTGATGTCGATGGGAACATTGCCTACCACTTAATGCGCAGCGCTGGAAAATCCCGGAATAAATCCCAGAATAAAGTGTCGCACCCAGGATTTGAACCAAACCCTACCCCTATGAGCACCTTTGAAGGATTGAACCGACAAATCTTGAAATTCACGAAGTCACCACAGACGACTTGATGTCGATGGGAACGTTGCCTACCACTTAATGCGCAGCGCTGGAAAATCCCGGAATAAATCCCAGAATAAAGTGTCGCACCCAGGATTTGAACCCTGGGTGGGAGCCCCCCACCAATGGCCTTTGTCATTGCGCCTTGAACCCCTTGACAATTTTGATTAAACTTGTGATGTTTTGACTTTTTCATACTTTTAGAATGTCTTATAATTTAGAATGGAGTGGATATTTTTTTTCTATTCTTGTTTCTGAGAGGGATACACGGGGTTATCTATCCTGCTCTTGACATCTTTGGTACCGTGGTTGCATGAACTCTGTATGTTGGACTTCTTCTTAATAAAATCCACGTGCACGTTTTCAAGAAAAAAAAACACCTAGGAATATAACTAGACTTAGAGTCCGCTTGTGCTCCTGATACTGATGCCGTGATTAGGCAGGACGCAGGATTCAGTAATCGGGTCCAACAAACCCTGTCTCTAGTAGTCTGGCTAGCTAGCTAATAGGCCGTGGAATTCCAACTATTTGTTCCCGTGGCCACAAATTAACCTCTAGCTATAACTAATGTACCCACGAGCGCCCGACCCCCACGTCGTCTCTAGGCGACACGGGGGATCCCGCCGCCGCCACCCTCGGGGCCTCTCCGAGGGCCACCCCGGCCGCCTCCTCCCTGGCTTGTGGCGGCGGCGGCCCGCTTCGCTTCTCTTTCTCAGTCTCATCCTTTCTCCCTTCTCGTCCTCCCCCGGCTCTCCCACAACCGTTCCCTCCCCTCATCCATCTCCATTGGCGACTGCGGTGGCTGGCCAGGTGGGTGGATCCGGCTCTCCAGCGGGCGATTTAGTTGGCTCTGGCTCGGCAGCCCCCTAGAGCCGTGTGGGCAGCACCTACGGCCGGGGCTTCTTGGGTGACGGTGGCTGGATCTGGATCTGGCCGACAACACCCTCCTCCCCTGCGACGGATGATCTGGACGGAGCAAGCTTGTTTGTCGCGTAGGACTACTCGAGCTCCTTGTTGGAGATGTAATTTTTCCATCAGTTTCTTTCTTTTTAATTTTCCTGTTATAATAATTTGGTCTGATTCTACCCACGGATAGATGAAGCCGGATAGTTTCTATCCTTTTATCTAAAAAAAAGCTATAACTAATGTAAGGCCGGCTATCGGCTAAGTAGAGAAGTGCCACTGGCCGTCGTAGTAGTCGATCAGGTCGGCTGCCTAGTAGGTTCAGAGTTTTTCATATTATATATTCAAAAAGATCAAAGTCTATCGTCAAGTAAAACGAAACTATATTCCAACATTTCGTCCTAGTGATGTGATTATAGCAAGTATAAAGACAAAGGTAGATTCAATCATCAATAATAATTATAACTGGTGGTCCGTATAGTCGTCTCACTGTCTCAGCCGCAGTCAAAATAGGAACCGGGCGGACCTTTTTGTTTTTTTGTCTTATAATACTTTGACCAGTCTCCTCGTCACTAACCTTGACCTGGATCATCGCTTGCCCCAGCCCGGCCCAGCCACGTGCATTTTCCTCTTCCGGCCACTTCGTTTCTCGTACTAGTGGTCTAGTGCTTTCACGCCGTGGACTCATCTGTAGACAGTGTAGACGCCAAGAGTGTATGGGCATGTCAGAGAGAGAGAGAGAGCCGTGACGGTGTTGGAACGTGGACTCAGTACAGTCGTACCCCCGTTGACGCGATCGTATCTGGGTTGGCCGGCTGGATGCCGGTATGGACGCACCAGACCACCAGGAAAAGCATGGAAAAGAAATAGGAGTCGGCGCCAGCGCCACGCCGATTACTACAATGCCACGAGCACCAGGCACGCATACGCTCTCGCTATAGTAGGGCAGATGAAGGTGCATGAAAACTTCAAAACTTTATTTCAACAATGAAAACGTGACAAAGCGCGGTAGAGGGGAAAAAAATCAATGGGTGTGATATAATTGAAGGAGAGACAAGGAATTGGAGGATTAATTGGAGCGCGGATGACAATGCCTATATATGTGGAAATTAAATTGATTATTAGGGAAAAAAAGTAATGATACATGAATCTCTTGTATTATATATCTTATTTTGTATTCCTCTCATTCTAATAAATTATAAAATATTTGGCTTTTCTAAATATACATATTTTATTATGTACTTAGATATATTTACTACTCCCTCCATCCCAAATTGTAAGTCATTCCAAGAATCTTGGAGAGTCAAAGCATCTCAAGTTTGACCAAGAATTATAGACAAAACTATAAAAATTTATAACATCAAATAAGTATACTATGAAAATATAATTGATAAAGAATCTAATGATACTTATTTGACATCATAAATATTATTATATTGTTATATAAATTTGGTCAAACTTGAGAAACTTTGACTCTCCAAGATTATTGGAATGACTTACAATTTGGGATGGAGGGAGTACTATGTTTATATATATTTATTAGAAAACCGAAAACATCTTACAATTAAGGGTATTAAATATCTAGAATCTACTATATTCAAGGATCTATGGAGTACGCAGCTCAATTGGCTCCAGCTATTGGAGTGACCGAGTGACCTTAGAGGTTGTTCCAAGAACTACACCATTTTAGAAATGGCACGCAAGTCCCTCATTCACTAGTGTAATTTCATCATAGCAACCCGTCTGTTTGTTGAAGCTTGCAAGTGTCATAAATCCGTTTGTTGAAACTTTCATCCGTTCTTTTTTACTACGTTTGTCAGGCAGTCTCAATGGAGTTTCATTCAAGGTATTAATGAAGAGAAAGATGATGAGAGTTTTATGGGACTAGAGAGAGTTTCATGCTACACTATTTTCAAAATTTTGTTGCGCTATAAAACTCCTATCGAGGATGACCTCATAAATCAAACATTATTATCTTTGACCATTCATTGAAAATACTTAAAATTTCACAACATGTGGATTATATATTTAAGATACGTAGTAAGTATTATTAGATGAACCACACAATATATTTATATGTGGCACCATAGGGTCTATTTGCAGCATATTTCTTAACTCACTTAACATGTAGCCTATTTTCTTTTCTTATAAAGTTTTCTTGCCTACCATACATAAAGTGACTGTAAGGTTACAACATATCTTTTATATATTTTTCAACTTAGCATTTATTTTATTTACTGCATGTTATTATATTTGCTGTTATAATGTAGTTCTCACTATTATTCCTATATGACCAAACACATCGATTTTTCTTTTTTTGGTCTACAGGTGCCACTAGCCACGCCAAGGTCTTGGCTTGGGTGCCCCTTCTCCATGCTGCAAGCTGGTTCGGGACGTGTCACTTTACGTGTCACTCATGCACGTGTACATCGTCTTTTCTCGTAATACTGATTTCGATCGTAGAGAGCCGTTGCTCTCTTAATTTTTATTTTTTTGATCCTAACAATTGGTTGTACGTTGATTGATACATGTCGAGATGTGGACAGTTTAATAAAACAAAGTACTTAGTAGAATAAAAAAACAGTATTCAAACTGTATTTATCTAACAGAAAATGATGAGCGGTCTCGATCTGCCTCGGGGGAGTCGGTCGGCGACCGGCCGAGGTCCACCGGTATGCGACAAGCCGCGACTAGTCCGTCCTTTGCAGCTTCGTGCGTCGCACCAGGAAGCCTCGTGGAACCACCTTCATGTCATCTTATCCCAGCGGTCTGTCCCTACGGTGACCCCCTCCGCATATATAAGCCGTGCGTGCGGCCGGACCGGCACCGCAGCTCTCGAGCGACGTCGCGGCAGTGCGCACGCCGTGCAGGGCAGGCCTCTCCTCGCCACTCACATCCCCCTCCACTCGACTCGACCACCGCGCGCCATGGCCTTGTTGCGCGAGCACCTCGACCTCATCCGTGCCCACCTCCTCGACGACCACCACGTCGCCGTGAGCTCCGATGACTCGGCGGCGGCGTCCCAGTCGCCATCGCCATCGCCATCGCCGCCGGGGCGAAGGCCGCTGCCAGAGCTTTCCGTCTCGCTGCCCCCAAGGCCGGCGGTCGCCCTGCAGCAGCAGAACCTGTGGGCGCCGCCGCCGACGCAGATGATAATTCATCAGCAGAAGCAGCACTACTGCGACCCCTACCCGGAACCCGAGGAGGACGACTGCCGGCGGTACCGCGGCGTGCGGCAGCGGCCGTGGGGCAAGTACGCGGCCGAGATTCGGGACCCCGCGAGGAAGGGCGCGCGCGTGTGGCTGGGCACTTATGACACCGCCGTGGAGGCCGCGCACGCCTACGACCGCGCCGCGTTCCGCCTGCGCGGCTCGAAGGCCATCCTTAACTTCCCCAACGAGGTCGCGTTCGGCACCGCCGCACGGTGGGCAGCGGCGCCTGCTGCTGCTGCTGCTCCTCAGCCCAGCGTCACCGTGGCCGGTAACAAGAGGGAGAGGTCGCCGCAGGACGCCGGGTGCTTGGTCACCACGGACAGGGAGGTGAAGAAGGAGCGGGTTCAGGAGCCCGCAGCGGGATGTGCTTGGGATGGCATGGATATGGCGGCACCGGCAAGCGGAGGTGCGGACTGCTTCTGGGAGGACGAGTCGCTGAAGGGGAACATCTGCAGCCTGCCGCCCCTCTCACCGTTGTCGCCGCACACGTACCTGGCCATTCCGCAGCTCTCCGTCGGCTGACATGTCGCAGCAAGGCAGCGGACGGTGGTCGCTTAATTAACTGATCAATTAATTAGTCGTAGTCTTAATCTATTTTGGGTTCTTTGACATACGCTACAGAGGAGTATAACTCCAAATGTTCTTTCGCTCTTTATTAATTTATATTCACTAGCTATATAGATACGTTCTTTCGTTCTTTATTTACATCGTGTTCGCTTGATTTATCGTCTAATTTATTAATCGTGATACAGTGTTTTTATTTTATAACAAAACAACTAAAAATAATATCAATTAGTTTATCAGCACTAGAAATAATCAACCAAACATGTCTTCATTCACTCGCTATATAGATATACTAATCATGTATGTTCACATATTGCAACAAAAGTGTGTTTGTTAAATATTGGGGTAGCGCTGCAAGCGTGTATAGCAGCCACAAATAAGTCCTGCCAAACAAAGCAAATTAACATTATATGTTAGTTGACCAAAAGATGGATGGCTTCTGGTTCACTTGGCTCAGTGATGGAAAATGATTGCAGGCTAAAAATACACTTATACCGTCAAAATATTTATGGATCATGTTGACCAGGAGAATTTATTACCTTATAAGATGTGAGGCATGTATTATGAAAACAGGTTTGTAGAAGGAGACAAAGGCTTTGTGATCCTTAAATGGATGGCATACAGTATGGATCAAATCTCAAACAGAAAAAGATTCATTAGACAATAGCTAATTAGAGGCAGGTTCTGGTAGAGAAAAATGAGTATTTTTTTGCGACGAAAGAAGAATTATATTATATAATAGTTGGGTACATCAACATATTATAAGGACTCTGGATTATACTAGATATATCCAGAAACTGATTTTCATCTAAAATATACCCACGCCGTGAAAAGCTCCAAATCTCAAAACCAAACCTTTTTTACGCTTCGTATAGATGACCGCACAGGCAAATAATTGACACCAGCAATAACGGCAAGCCTGAGAACAGATGTCCAACGGACGGCCAACATTCCTGTAGGTGGAATTGAGGATCTTTTTCTTCTTGATGGTGTCTTCCTTCTTCTTCTTTCTACCACCGAAGAATGAGGAAGACTGATCTGAAGGATATTCTCCCTAGTCTTTCATTGTGGCCAGATCTAACCACAACAAAATGAAGAAAAGACCGGAGAAAATTATTCCATGGCGGCGACATCATCTCCGCCTTGATGCCGCCGTCCGGAAACAAAGATCTCCATGTTGTCATGTCGATGAAGATGGTGACGCCGAAGTTGTCGCTCTCGTCTTCAACGAAGCCGCCATGGAGAAAACGATTCCACCCTTCTCCTTCACCATTACCGGAGAAGAGGAGAAGGAGGAGATAAAACTCCAATACCAAGAACTTTGGCATGGAGAAACTCTAACCCTAAGGACTCGATTTAGTGAAGAAACTTATTAAAAACAATGGATCCCCGCTCCCTTCAGCCCCCGGCGAGATGCCAGAGGGGAAGGGAGGGGGACCAGCGGCGTCGATGGAGGGCGGCGGGCGGGCGGCGGCGGCGGGCGGCCTCACGGCTTTTCTGAGTTGTCTAGAGAAAAATGAGTAGAGTGACAACACCTGGCCAGGCTAAGGATAACTATTACATGGGAAATAATTTGACGTATACTGCCCCATCCAGCCATCCTTCCGTACCAGATGTGGCTATAGTGTATTTTAACAAATTAAGTGATGTAGTTTGGTCAGCCTTGAGCCCGTATCTCTTTGCCTTGGTAATGGACGAGGTTACCAGGGATATTCAAGGGGACATCCCTTGGTGCATGCTCTTCACCAATGATGTAGTGCTAGTTGATGAAAGCTTGGCAGGGGTAAATATGAAACTTAAGCTGTGGCGGCAGACCCTCGAGTCTAAAGGTTTTAGACTAAGCCGGACTAAAACCGAATACATGAAATGCGACTTTGGCACAACTGCACATGATGAGGGAGATGTGAGTTTGGAAGGTCAAGTCGTGCCTAAAAATGACACCTTCCGATATCTAGGATCGATGCTACAGAAGGATGGAGATATTGATGCAGACGTTAGCCATAGAATCAAAGCAGGGTGGATCAAGTGGAGACAAACTTCTGACGTTCTATGTGACAAGAGGGTACCCCAAAAGCTAAAAGGCAAGTTTTATAGGACGGCTATTAGACCGACAATGTTGTATGGAGCCGAATGTTGGCCTACGAAGGCTCGACATGTTCAACAAATGAGTGTTGCAGAAATGTGCATGTTGCGTTGGATTTGTGGTCACACAAGAATGGACCGAGTTCGGAATGATGATATACGTGATCGCCTAGGTGTAGCCCCAATCGAAGAAAAGCTTGTCCAACATCGGTTGAGATGGTTTGACCATGTCCAGAGGAGACCGTCGGATGCACCAGTGCGCTGTGGAGTTCCAAGCCAAGCTAATAATACAAGGAGAGATAGAGGAAGGCCGAAGTTGACATGGGCGGAGGTGGTGAAAAGGGATTTAAAAGTTTGGGATATATCTAGAGATCTATGTTTGGATATGATTGTCTGGAAAGAAGCTATCGAAGTGTCTGAACCGTGACTTGGGTATCTTGTTGGGTTTCAACTCTAGCCTAACCTAACTTGCTTGAGACTAAAAGGCTATGTTGATGTTGATGTTGAAGTGATGTAGTTTGGTAGTGAATAACCAAGGTGTGTGAGACGAAATGTGGAAGATAAGAATCTCTATAATATACCGGTATTTGGAACAAACTAATTGCACTTGACATCCTCCTCTAGAAGGTAGAAAAGGGAACTAAAATGGGAAAGCAGGCATCTGGAAGGTACCTGCACTGCAAACTGACTGTAGTTCACATTCATGGTTTCTGCGCGTACTTTAGTGAGGTTAGATCTTACTGACCACCTAAATAGACGTAACCGCAGCTGGCATGTAGGTTTCAAAGAATTATAAGTCTGTAACAATAGAAGTTAAAAATGCATGAAACATCAAAGAAGGACCTAGTATTTCCAAAGAAAATTTGATAAAGCTGACCAGCAGGCAAATGAAGGTCTCGGAAAGGACAAACAGCCTCTTGTGATGAAAGGTACTGCTCAAAACACAATAGGGTGATACCTTCGAACCAACAAATATCCATTTGTAGTAATCTGACAAAGGGGACACGTGAAAAGTAATCATGGTCATGCAAAACCATATGCATTTTCAGATGAAAGAATGCATGAGGAAATGCAAAACTAAATTAATAATCCTGCTCTACTATTCACTGTCGATCATTAAAGCATTCCTACTATCAGGCAAATGTAGCAATGGTTTTGTCCCTAAACAGACCAGCATCACACCTCTACTGTATGATACAGGTTACAATTTTTTTTTGAAAACCATCTTGGTGTTGCAAGGAATCAACCGTAAGGCAAAAGCAGGTCGTTAGGGCAATCCACAAAAGTAATAGGATGAGATACAATTAATCTGTCATAGGTAGCATAAAAGACTCGGAACCATAATAGGCCGTTGAGAGAGAAATTTTGTAGTCTCTAAGAGGAAGCACAAAATTTTCTGAATTGAAAACTTAGAAGATTGCACATAATTGTTATCCCCAGCTGCATATCATTTGCTAGAAATGATAAAATGAAAGGGAAAAAGTCAGAGCATACCTGCACGTGTGCCTCGAGGAGGATGGTGTTGCTGCAGATGCTGTGCGAAGGAGATGGTAGTAGGCGCGAGCAGGATGGAGCGCTGCTGTTGCGGGAGTGCACCTGCCGCGTGAGGGAGATGGCCGCAGACGGAGCAGCACTGGCACGGGGCCGCGTGGACTCCCCTTTGTGACGTCTTTCACTCATATTTATACCATGTAAACATCATTAGTATAATGCCCGTGCTAACGCTACGGCTTTAATTCAGGAATGTACATGAGTCAACCAAACAATTTTTTGAACAACCATACATGTTTTGTTTCCTGCTTTCAAAGCCATTTTTTGAATGACCATACATGTTCTATTTGGAGAACTGGGTTGCTACTGGCAACAAAGTCTATCCATGAATGAAAGCCAGACATATACATCAGATTATTTTGGTCAATCAAACAGTCACTACAAATAATTGAAGGCATCAAAATGGAAAAGTTCAGTTATAAGTCAATGAACGGTGAAATATAGATGACCATGTGGTGTTTTCACATAATACATGCAAACTCGGACATCATCCATTCAGAACAGTAGTCTAACTCATTCCAGCCAGAAGTATATTAATTAGTAGAAGGAAGATGGTTAATTAGAAGCATATTAATTAACCCATTCCAATGCTCAAAATTCGGATCGGGACCTAATCCTGCAACCGAATGGATAAAGTTATTAGAACGTTGAAACCATCGTTACAAAAAGAAAATGCATCCTAAAAATAGTTTTGACTGAAAAAAGTAAAGTTTTCATAGCTGACAAATTAACTTGACTTATTTGTCAGAGCTGACAATCTTCTTACTGCAGTAAGCATTGATATTGAAAACACACACATTACACAACATTTATTTCAGTTTGCTGGTAAAAAAAGATGGCACAAGTTGAAAAGATATAATTCCCTAACAAAATGGTTTCTGCAGCCAGGCCTAGCTAGGTTGTACAAGGAACAAGATATGAGATTCTAAATTTATAAGAATAGGCAGAAGCCAATTCCCTAGTATTTTGTTTTTTTAAAAAAGAATAACCAAGACACCTTTACAGCAAGGTTAGCTTAAAACTAACCTAAAAGAGAGGGAGAGGTTTACCTATACAACAAAAGACTACAAGTAGGAAAGCAAAACAGAGTTCATTGACTGTCACACTCCAAAATTTTCAATTTTGGAGTATGCTTAGAAAACACTAAATAAAATAAATGATTTCTATATTGATATAAAAAATTTCAAGATTAGTTTGAGTTTGCACAAATTTAGTATAGAAAAAGTGAATTTATAAACTTTTCTAAATCAATTTGATAGGCTTTAATTGTTGTGGTGGTTGTTCGTTGCTTGTCTTGGTGCATGTGAGTGTTTAAAGTTCTTAAAATGCGAGTAGTAAGTCGTTTATCGGTCTCCGGCTCGTCTCTATCTTTTTCTATAATCAAATTCTAGCTCTTTCGATCTTAATCTTTCTTTCGTACATTCTCATGATCCTTTGTCTCTTGATCCAAATCATTCTTTTGAGTTCATCATTCATCAACATGACTCTAAATTCCTTTTAGGAATTTTTTCTGGTTTTTCCGGATCTTTTTCTCATTTATCTGTGAGCATATTCTAATTTTTATATGCTTCAAAATACTTCTTCATGAGCTCCAAATACTTTATTTGAGTTCATTATGTTCCAATGTGTCTCTGAGAATTTTCCCTGAATTTTTGGAGTTTTCGGAATATTTTTCGTGACTTAAATATCAATTCTAGTCTTTTCTGGAATTATTTTAATCCTGAAATTAATTAATTCCGAAAATAAATAAAATATCACGTTTTTCTAACTTTTGCAAACTCTAGCAATATATATATGACAGCGTTCTCCTCGACGCAAGGGTTCTAAAAGTACCACCGCTTTTCGTAACCACCACTCGTAGCTCCGTGGATCTGAAGCCACCACTCGTAGCTCCGTGGATCTGAAGCCGAAATTTCGCATCTAATAATTTTCGGCGAACTCTCCGGCGATCTTTTCCGGCCAAATCCGACATTCCCCGCGAATTCCGAGACCACTGAGAGCTTCGCCTCGTCGTTCTCTACACCGTGGTGTATCCCTTTTTTCCAACCCATCGTCGTTTGACCAGTCCCCATTTGTTTTATCTTCTCCGAACAGTTTTCCGGTGAACTCTACCATTGCTAATCCTGCTTCTCTTCCTGCCACCTCTCCCCAGTGCGTCGTCACCGGTGGCCCCACCCGCGCCCGCGTCCTCAGACCGCGCGCCTGCTCGCTGCGCTGGCTCACCGCGGCCCTGTGCCGCCATGGCCGCGACCTTCGGTGCGCTGCTGCAGGAGTAGCAGGTGGCCGCAGGGGGCCCTGTCCCTGTGCCGTGCAGGCCCTGCGTGCTGCTCACCTCTTGGCCGTGGGCCAACCGTGCCGCGCCGGCCTGCCCCACTGCCGGCCAGCCACAGGCTGTGGCCGAGTCCCTGCCCCCTTCCCCTTCCTCCCCTGCAAACGAACAGGTACAGCAGCAGCTTCAAGTCAGGTTCGTGAGAAGGAGATGGGTTCAAGGTACAAGATGATCTTATTTACAAGTTTGTCACCGCTCTTCCTATATCCACCGTTTAATCATCGTAGCTCCGTCTTAGTCCGTTCAAGTTGCTTTAGATTCGTATCGATGCGCTCTACGCAGTACTTTTAATGTTTTTAGTATTGCTTAACTATAAATTTTCGTTAATCTAAATATTAATTTAATTAATGTTTAATCAATAACTTTTTAATTAATTATAAAAGCAAGTTAGGTTTAATTCTTTTTCACACCATTAGGTTTAATTCCTTTTCACACCATTTAAGTTGTGTTTTCTTTATGTTGATATGATCTATATGTTAGTGCTGATGTTTTTCATGGCATATATTGTTCCATATATCGTTAAATATTTATTTGATTAAATATGCTTGTAATTAGATTTATAATTAAAATCAATATGGCTATTACACATCGATGTTCTATATGCTTCTAAAAATATTAATTTTATATGCTTCATGCCACGTGCTCTTCTATATATATTTATTAAATATTAAATTGATTAAATATGTTTGCAACTAGATCAATAACTAAATCTAAATAGATGTTTATACTCTGATCTTTTGTATAGAAATATTAATATGCTTCTAAAATATAATTTGATTAGTTTAAACATCCATTCTATATTTTGATTAGATGCTCTCACATATTTATTTTCTTTTGCAAAGATAAAGTTTAACTTGACTAAATTATATGACATTGTTTATAAATAAATACTAATAGATTTAATTTGGCTTTTAAAATTAAAATATGATTTTGCTTAAATCTGAATTAATATGTTTGATATAGTTTAAATCAATTAAAAAATACAATCAAGCAAGCATGCATGTTTTCTGTTATAATATAGTAAACCTTCCAGTAGTTGTTTTCTTTTTAACGATAGCTCCGTTCTCGACGTTTCTTGCGTTCTCTTGGCCGTAGTACCGATCTATCTTTTGTATGTTGCTTTCCCTTGTTGATGTATTATTCTTAGTTGTCTCTCTTGTTGCTTGTATGTTGTTTATGTGTGGTGCGTGCTATGAGTAGAACGAGAACCACTTGTGAGTGCTGAAGATCGAAAGGTTATGACTTAAAGCTGATGGTGTGAGAGTTAAGCAAGTATTTAAGACAAATATAACATGAGACCATCCTTGTAACCTATTCACCATAATTCAATCCAGTCATATTGCATGTGTCTGAATTTGATTCCTACTAGATCTATCATAGCTTTGTTATCCTTTCCCTTGTCAACTTGAGATACTATTGCATATGAGTAGATCTGCTATGCTCTATGAATTATGAGAAGAATCTTGACTAATGATATATGAAACAGATATAAAATTGACTTTTATAGCAACATGGAATAGGACACCACTGTAGGACAAAAACTAGGACTTAAATGCAACCACGGGTACTACAATGGCTGTAGCTTTAGTTAAGTATGAGGTTTGAACTAGCATGCTTGTGGTTCGTGAAAGACACCTTTGCCGAGCTGGTTATAGGGTATAGCTTGTGTGAGGACCGCTGCGGGTAGCACCATCGGAGGTCCCATATACCCCTTTGCATTGGCTCCGTAGGGTCCGCTACATGCTAGAAAGAGCTTTTGAAAGACTTCATAGTGTACCCTGCTCGCTCACCTTGACAATGTTTTGAGAGTAATTAACCCGGTCATGTGAGCAACACGGCTTGTGGGTAAAGTACATCACCTCTACAGAGTGTAAATCTATCATGATAGCCGTGCTCACGATCACGAGCGGCCTGGAAAACTCACAATATAGATGATCATGGTGTTTAATTGTTATTGATGTTTATTCTTATCATGTGGTTTATCAACTGGGTATGCATAACTAAAACTAAGTATTAGTAAAACTTTACCAAGTTAAAAGCAACCGCAAGTGCAGACAATGTCAGCTTTTGAGCTTCATAACCCTGTGTTATATTGATGAGTACGATATGTACTTACGCTTGCTTTACTTTTCAATTATTTGATAAAAATCCCGGATAAGTAACAAAAGATGGAATAGTGAGTTTGCTAAGGACTACTAGGCGTATGCAACCCAGTCAACAAGTCCCTGTGAAGTTGAAGCTTGAAGTTGAAACCTAAAGAAAAGTTATACTCTGATGTAAGTATTAATATAAGTATATTTTCCGCTATATAATATTATTTTTGATATTTTCCTATTCTGTTGTTGTATGTGTGGACTTTTTGGACACACATATGGCGATCCTGGTTTTGTCCTTAAAACCAGGTGTGACATTGACCATACCCATGATATCCTAAACTGAGCTTATCCTCACCAAATTAGGATATTCTCCTCCAGGATCACGCCAAATCACTCCATCCAAGCACTGCAGCATGACGTGGTTAGATTGCAAAAGTACTATAAACAGGTAAAGATTGAAATCCCAGAAAATTTTAGCCTGGTACAAGTCCTTCAGAACCCAAACTCTTGACATTTCTACAACGCTCCTTTCAAGATTTTTCCACACGACTAAAACTCACAGTTGACATGCTAAAAATGTGTGTACTGATAAACTTATTTATAGATAATTGAGAATGACCATGTTTGTGTGTAGGATCATTTATACTGCTGTATAAAGAGGCACATTCTGTGTAAAAATAGACCAAGAGAGAGCGCCTTTTGCGTCTTCTACATGCATGACAATTAAACAATACCAACTACGGCAATCTTAATGGATATGACTCGCAACGGTAATGGTACAAAGCTAGTGACATTAGTTACAGATCATCTGAAGTAAGAGTACACAATTAGATCACACTATAAACACAGGTCTTCAGATCAAAAAGAAAAAAAACCACAAACCTTGTATTGTAGATTATAATTCCAATTCATCAAGTTACTGGTCAAGTTTTGTACCCTGGTGCTAACGTTATGGTGATATCTAGAAAAAAATTAAACATAAAACATAAAACCAAATTCAATAGCTTGTTAAGTAAACTCGCATGTCAAAGCAAAAGGTCAGCCTATATATAGAATAACTTCTGATTACAGAATCCGAACTGAACCTCAGCATGCTCAAGGGCTCTCTAATCGTCTAAGGTCCAATGTGAGTTTTTCAGTGGGTTCAATTCATTATCCCAAATCTCACAAAACTAATCCTCAGGTTACAATATTTGTTTCGGATGCAGAAAGATGTTAAAAGGTACATACCTCAAAAAAATTTGCCGATATTGTAAAAAACCATCCTGTGCTTCCAGCATCATCACTTGCTCGATAAATCATCGTCTTTTTCTCCCATCTTTTTTAGTGCCAAGTGTACAAACAAGTTATGCACAAATGATCTTGGACAATGGCAATGCAAATCTTAAACAATGGCAATGACTCTTGACAGGTTCTTTCAAAGAACTCACTGTTTCCTGGGCTACCAGATCAACCTAAAAATGCACCTTCGCAATGAAAATAATAACAATTTCCATAAACAGTAACGAACAAGAGCATGAAGGGGAAGTTTACAGATAATGGTAGCATGCAGTCCGTTGATGTGGCAGCCAACAGATTCAATTGTTTGCTTAGATAGTGGACTAAACAAAGCTTTTTTTCATTCTATCTTCTCATGGTTGAGTTGCCTACAAAACATAACAGAGAACTTCAGGAAGCAGCTCTCTGCAACAATGATACACCTGCTGCAGCCTAATTCAAAAAGGTTGCAGAAATAAAATAATCAAAAAGGTTTCAGGAAGCTAAAACTTTGGTTTTTGAAGATGTTGAAATTCTATAGGCATTGTTCCCAAAATTTTGTGAAGTAATCAGCTTAATTGACTCATGCTCTGAAATCAATATAGTGGTCGTTCAATGAACTCTAGTGGAAAAAAAGTTCTGAATTGATGGATGAAACAGAGATTACCCTTCAAGGAAGAACACATATCTTAAGAAATATTTGGTGAGATTTAGAAGTAAAAGGTCTCTTAGACGTCCATGTGACCAAATCCAGCAACCACCCTGCACCTGCAGTAGCTCGGCAGTCAACAACATAAACAATTTTGGACTTAAATGATATCCAAAGTTTCCAAACATGAGAATCCCAAATCACCGCTTGTCCACTAATGAAACAAAGTGACTACCAGAACTGTGTGACATTCTCATATTGCTGATTGTAGACATTTATTTATATCTAATAACACAAGCAAACAAGACTCGATACCTTGAGCAGATGTTTCTTGCATGGCAATCAGATAAATTATTACATTCAGATAACAAAAAAAAGAACAACTTAACTAAAATACCAACAACAACTACTGCAAACATCAGAAGTTTTTATATATTCAAATCAATTTCTTGCCGATGCAGTATATACCAGGTTAAGGAACACCAAACCAGTTTGATGTGGCTGTATAGGATATAATAAGAAGAAATTCGATTGGATTTCTTCTCAGATTTGAAATGATTTACTTTTTACCATTGCAAAGGTAGAAGGGTGCGAAAAGTAGAGAAATCGAACTTACCCTTGCACTGTGCTGCAGCTACAACTTGAGACTCCTCCCAGCAGCATACAACATCAACGGATCAACGGATCAGTTTCCTTGCAGCTGCAAGTGACCTGAAAATTAGCAGCTATAACTTAATTTCAAAAAAGTAAACTTCAGCAGCAGAAACCCATAGTGTGAAACTAATGCTGCATAAATTTCAGAACAAAAAGTTAAGCAATCTCCACAGCGATATCACGTGATCTTCTAAATAAAGCGGAATGACACCTCTTACTCAGTTACTCTACCAATCGTCCAAATGAGCATGTACCACAAGCTCACGACTCAAAGGCCAAATCAACCAAGAAATATTGTACCACAAGCTTATAAACATAAAACATTTGGACGAAAGACAAGTGCGATCCATTGGGGGAATGAAGCGAGAAGTCCAGAAAGAAAAATTCAGTGCCGGAGCTAAACTCGTTTAATTCCTACCTTCTTACAACTCTTCAAGGCTTAAACTCGTTTCTATATGAGCCCGTATGCTGAAAAATTCAGTGCAGTTAGACTCCAGTCAATTGCAAGGCAAAACCCGAAAACCGACGATGAGGATGGACAGGAGCTAGTTGATCAGACACGGTGATCGAAGCTAAACTCCTTGTGGACGCCACACTTGCAGGTCACGCGCAGTACCAGCTCGGCGCCGGAGCAGACTGCGCTGGAGACTTCCACCTCTTGCTCCTGTACAGATCCAGGTTTCATTAAGGAAGTGCTGACAGAATACCAAAATGCATGCAGTCCAAAGAAGCTAAGCAACCCATTCAATTCCCTGCATATGCAGAAGATTTCAAATTGGAAATTCGTTTCAAGAATCGTTCCATTGGAATTTCATGGAAGATATTTGGCACAGGACTATTAGCACTGAATTCACACAAAGCAGATCAGCTTCACAGAGCATCTATCCACTCATGACTCAACCAATGCGTAAGCAGGAAATTGTCATTTTTAAGTGTGTAGACATAGTTGCACAAGCAACGCATCCAAATTACGCTCTATCCATGAATCCAAACAATGCAAGCAAAACGACGGAATCGCCACACAGTAAGGAAGGCTGTACCGGCTTTTCTGGCGAGGAAGTCCTGGCCTCCGGCGACGCGTGACCCGGCTGGCGAGCGGGATGCCCCGCTGGAGGCTTTCTTGGCTTCTTGCGGCGATCAAATCAACGCATTAGAGGTGAGCACAAGAAAGCACCGGCAGCAAGAAGAGAAATCAAGAAGTGCAAGCACGACGTACCTGCTTGGCCGCCTTTCCCGGCGATGCGAAGAACGCACAGCACGATTCCGACATGATAGACGAGCATGAGGCCTCGGGGTTGACGGTGGAATTCGTCTTGCCGAGCTTCTGCGGCGACAGGGTGAGCTGCTGTTGCGGCGGCGGCGTATCTTCCTCCCAGTGTCGCGGACTCATGTGACGAGGGTTCGTCTCGATGTGGAGGTTGGGCCGCGGAAGATGGATAGACTAGTTTCGCGCACGCCGGCCCCGACGAAGAGAAGAGGTCCCATGGCGACGAACGCCGACACCCAGCCTGGATCCGGAGGCCGCGGGCCTGGCCGCGCGACCTTGCCTGGAGGCCGCGAACCTGGCCGCGCGCCCCTGCCCGGAGGCCACGAACCTGGCCGCGCCGCTGGCACCGCGTCCGTGCCTAGAGGCAGTGAGCCTGGGCACGCCGCCGTGCGCGCCTAGAACCGCAGCCAGGAGGCGCCGCCGCCGCTGGATTTAGCCACACGCCCTCGCTCGCCATCTGCCTCGCCTTTCCCAGCGGGAGCCCGCGTTTGCTCCTGCAACAGCAGGGAGGAGGGGGCGGCGTGAGTGAGGGATCGAGGAGTCGAGGTCTCGGAGTCTTTCACGCCTCGTGATCGTGCGCGGGGGAGAGATCGAGGAGCCGTGGCCTCGGGTGAGACGGAGAGTCGCGCACGAGGGGATGAGGGATGGGATGGAGGAGTCGGGAGGGAGAGAGTCCGGCCTCAAGCCGCGGGCCGTCACGCGTGGGCTGTGCGCCGCAGGGGAAGAGGTATGAGTGATGATGATGATGTTTGATTGATCCGGACAAGCTCGTCACTTCGATTTGAGTGAGTAAGAGAAAAGTGATTAGAATAGATCTGATCCTTGATATATATATATATAGCGAACTACTACTTTATAGCTAGCTATAGAATAACTTATTCTATAGCCAGGTCTAAACTAGCTAGCCGCATGCAATGTATCCACTGATGTGGCTCGGCTCCACTTCTTCACAAGGCAAGCATTAATAATTCCTCTAATTGTGTCACCGTAATTAATTTATACGATCAGCAAATAATCACTCTATAAAACAACAACAATCCATCTATCAACAGCAATCCATCTATTCGGGTACATGCCAGCCGAGCGTGTAGCCGCCATCGACTCGTCGTCGTCGTGCTATCCTTCTTCGACATGCTCTGGTTCAGCTGCCGCCGATCCAGCAGGTTCACGGCATAGGGGCGACGTCGACGACGGCGAGTTCACGGCGGCGGCGTTGCGCCTCAAGAGCTCCCTCGCCGCCACACTGGTGTACTTGCCGCTAGGAAAATGGCGTACCGCGGCGGCACTGGGGACCTTGTCGTTGTTTGCCGACGACTCCGGCATGGTCTTCATCGAGGCTGACGTTGCCGGTATCGACACCATGGACATCCACCAGCTCACGGTCGACAAGGCACACGACATCCCGACGTTAATGACGCTGGTGGCAAACCTCCCCACAAAGGTGCTCCCGGCGTCCCTGTGTCCGTGCAGATCACGCGGATCCCCGGTAGCGGCCTCTCGCTCGACCTCTCCGTGCACCACGCCGTCGCCGACGGCCAGGCCGTGTGGTGGTTCTTCATGGCCGCCTCGGTGTCCGCGCGAGGGGTCGCCGGTCACCGAGTCCGTCCCCGAGCTGCTCTACGGCCGGGAGGCCATCAGCGTCCTGAACGGCGATGAGTCCGTCCATACTCTGTGTCTGATCCAACCATAGAAGACCGAAGCTTCGAGTGATCCATAAAGTGCATCTTTTTTTTAGTGAATGAGTTACAGTAACTAAAGACGAAGCAAAGGAAAAATTTAGTGAATGGATTACAGAAAACGAAGGGCAAGGATTCTAGCATATCATGCATTTGTAAAATTCTGATAAATCATAAGTTCAAATGCATGAGGATTGTGGTTAGTAATTGGCCCCTTAAAAAGCAACGAGGTGCAATAATATTGTGGTAATGGATAACTGGCCTAATTACCATTTCATGCTATTAGAATTTTTGTAACTAATTCATGATAAATCTTGTAAGTACGGTAACTCATATTTTAAATAGTAACTAAAAATAATTATAGTAACTACACAGTACAATGATGCCAAATTATCTAATCATTCAAATTCTCGTAACTATCTTTTTCTTTGAAAGGAAAATTCTCGTAACTATCTTAATAATATATATATATATATATATAGTAATTAACGGTGCATGCATACCCTAATTCATTCACTTGTATGCTCTCAGTATGCTAATTCACATGTATTCTCGTAACCACTCATTCCACTACATATCTTGCATGCATGCAGACGGTAGCTCCCTAGATCCGAAATCACGCCGCACTAATGACGTAATTAGATTTATTTATCATTATTGATGACGGGCTGACGCGGCCCCTAACTGCTCTGGTTGCACGAGTAAGTTACGAACCAGACGGTGCAAGCGGAGCCAAAGATGCGGTTGGATGGTCTGGCTACAGAATAAGATATTATGTAGCTAGCTACAGATTATACTCATAAGACCATACTATTTAGCATCCTAGCTGTTGTATAGTACTCTCTCTATCCCAAATTGTAAATCATTCCAAGAATCTTGGAGAGTCAAAATTTCTCAAGTTTAACTAAACTTATATAACAATATAATAATATTTATGATGTCAAATAAGTATCATTAGATTCGTTATCAATTATATTTTCATAGTATACTTATTTGATGTTATAAATCTTTATAGTTTTGTCTATAATTCTTGGTCAAACTTGAGATGCTTTGACTTTCCAAGATTCTTGGAATGACTTACAAATTGGGATGGAGGGAGTATTCAACACCCACAAATTAATTTTATTCGGATGGTACTCTTGAGTAGTCAATTTGTTTAAATAATTATTACCTCCCTTGTTACAGCATTCACTGTCCTCTCACTAACTATTATAATAAATGGCCTCTAACTAGTGCATGGCTGCTACGGAAACATTGATTGCACCGGCTGGCGTAAAAATGATCCACTAATTTTCTGTAATCAAAGCCTGCATGCAAGAATTTAGGCAAGTAAATCATGCAGTTTTTTAGAAACTATTAATCTAGTGAATCCGAATCTAGTAAAAAATGAAAAATAAATCCGAGTGGAATAAAAAAATTCTTAGCCTTACTCCACTCGATTCTAAATTTTTTTATTCCGGAATAATTTGTCGAGACACCCGGACTCTTGTCATATTATTTTTTAGTACTAACCATATCATTAAAATATGTAAATAAATTCATCCACATCCATACACAATAAATTATTGAGCACCTTTCGGTATAGTAATATTTTATTACTAATAATATTATTTGGATTTATAAATTATTTTGTGCAAATCGGTGTGCATTAAAATTGATTGTTATAGTTACTAAGGGTAATTTTTATTACTGATATTGCCTTTTAGACCTATAAATAATTCTACCATAACTTGTAAGTAGTAAATTTTGTTGTAGTCTTCAAGAGGGCATCCGGTACTCGGATGGGGTAATTTTTATTAATCATACTATCAATTGGCCCAATAAATAATTCCATCTGAACATGTGCATAATAAAATTTATTATAATAGTCATTTAATTACTAAGAGTTTTAGTTTTGTCTATAAGTAATTCCATTCTAACCATGAGCACCCAAATTGGTTGTCATAATCATCGGGTGTTTGTTCACTGGTTAGGCTATTTTTTAATAATATTATTATTTTGGCTCAAAAATAATTTCGTCTAGCCAGGTAAGAAGTAAATTGGCCTGTGATAATCAATGTGGCATCCAGTATACCAGACGAGGTAATTTTTATTACTCATAACATGTGAGTTGTTAAATTGGCTGTTATAGACACTGATATCCGGTCTCCGCGGAAAGAGTATTTTTTTTATTACTAATGGTATTACGTGGATTTAAAAAAAATATTTTGAACCTTTGAGTAGTAAAATTGTCAGTGATAATCATCGGTCGTTCTGTCTCCGGTAAGGATTTAGAAATGATGAGTCCAGCCCCATGAGTAGTATAATTAGCGATGGTAATCATCGAGGATCTTCGTGTGGAGTTTTATTTTATTACTAGTAGTATAATTTGAAATTAGAAATAATTTAGTCTAAACCGATTAGTAGTAAAGTTGGTAGCGAAAATCATCATGGCGTCCGATCTCCATGTCAGGTATTTTTAATTATACTATTATAATTATTTCTATAAATAAGTATTGGTGGGGACATGGATAATAAACTTGGCGGTATTTTATATTACTACTATCATCAATTTCTTATGTAAAAAATTCTGAACAGGTTGTATGTAGTAAACTTGGTTGTGCTACTTGGCAAGATGATTTATTACTATTAATCTATGTCTTTTATTACTATTATTATTACCATTTGTTGTCAGGATGAATATTTTTATTACCACTACCAAATTAACCTCGTGAATTAACAAAAACCATAAAATTCATTATGATTGTAATAGTTCATTTCAAATCTTTTTGTAATGCTATTTTTTCTCCTGCGACCATAATTATTTCGATCAGTAGTAATTGTTTCAGATAAAGTAATACTATATACATTGTTTCAAATGAAGTAATACTATTTTTATTCATGTATATTACTGTAATACATGAACAACTATCTCACGGCCGAATCAAGTAGTAATTAGACAAAGATTCATAGTATGGATTCAAACCAAATTCACTAAAATGGTTTTTAGATTCACACACCATATCATGTCATTTGTATAGTGTATATGAGATCAAGTCCCTAGAAATAATAAAACATTTGTACAGACTTAGCCGCTACAGCTGCATAATGATCCATGCCCTCCAGGCATCCAACACAATGGCAAAAAAAAATCATCAATGAATCTAGTACTAGTTGCTCTTGAAGGACTTGCGAACATGAACCGCGTCAGGTGCCGCTTGAATATTAGGGATAGGAACCGCCAATGGCAGGGGAGAGGCTGTCGCTGCTGCACGCACAGTCGACTTGTTGATGAGAATCTTAGGAGTCGCAAATTCCCCATCAGATCTCCGAAAGTCCAAATCCCCAACTAATCACACATGCTCGAGGGGACACCGCCATCCATGCACATACAAATAATCTCAACACGGTAGCACGGACTGATAAATCCAAGCGTCAAAGCAAGCATCTCTGAAATCAAGAGAAATGTGATTGGAAAACCACGCAAGCAAAAGAATTGGGATTTTAATTTTGAATGAAATATATAAACAATAAAAAAATAGATGGACATATTCACATCACAGACAAACACACCACCAAAACACCACCAAAATTTGATGCTATGCTGCTCAATGATGGGATCCCGGTGCCGCCGGCCATCGTGATCCGGCCGAAGAAGACAAATCGCCGGCCGAAACGTAGGCGGACCATCGGGGGTTGCGGGAGAAGGGCCTTCGCCGAGGGGAGCTGAGGACGTGGCGCTGCTGGGGTAGTCGGGTAGAGAAGTCCAGTTGGGCACCCGCCGGGGAGCTCTGCTCGCCGGAGACGAGAGGGAATACCGGCAAAGGAGAGTCAGGCGTGCACTCAATACAATTATTTATACTAAACAATCATTTACGGAAGGAACTTTTGCATGCATGCAGGTGCTGTAATTACGTCTAAAGAATGGAGTAGTTTTTTATACCGTTTGCCTTTTGCATGCAAGTGCAGCAATTAGGTGTGCTAATTTAATGTTTGCCCTTTTTATTGCTAGAGGGATTGCCGGCTAGTGGTGGTGCTCGGCTGGGGTGTTGAATTATATTCAAATCCACGTAGCTAAATAGTAGGTCTATATCTATCACTACAACATCAAAACAGTGATGAGGCTAAGATATCATTGTCGGTTATGTCAAACCGTCAGTGATAGCTCAAGCATCACTGCCGGTTCGTATTACAAATCGGCAGTGATGTTTGAGTCATCACTGCCGGTTCATTTAACCAACCGACAGTAAATGTAGGATATCACTGCCGGTTCTAAGTGATCCGTCAGTAATTTAATTTTTATAATTTACATTTATTACAGAAATCATCAACATTATATTACAAAAACCATCAACATTATATTACAGAAACCATCAATATTATATTACAGAAACCATCAACATTTATATTACAAAAATTCATAGATGTGTCTTAAACTTATTATACATTTCAATAGTTCAACGATTTAGTACTACCAAATCGGAGAAGTGTAAGTCATCTATCTTGTAACCAATAATTTCATCGATGAACAACAACGTACTAAATAGTACACTCTCTGTTGCTTCACACTTACGAGCACATGGTGTACTAACTACGTTTAACGGTGGTCGAGTAGTTGGTGGGTTTCCCTTCTTAGTCGCAACCAACTTTGCTTGAAAGCCTGTAGTAGTTAGTGTTGGCTCTTCATCAACATATTGTCAGTCATAACCCAATGCATCCATTACTTGGTTCAGAATGACTTCAAAACTACACCCTGCGTAGGTCATGTCATACTCCTCTACCTATAAGTATATGGTTAATTATGAGAGCAATATTGACAACATATAACGACAAATCTAGGTATAAGTTATGAGTCTTAAACTTACTTTTGGCGAGTTCTGGGCCATTCGTGCACATAAACCCCGAATATCAGGATACATGTTGCGATTAATAGCTTCAATCTTCACTGAAGATAGAGTAGGAAGTGTGATCCCATTTCTTGAGAGCGTGACAACACAAGCATAGACGACATACTTAATAGCAACACCCCACTGGCTTGTCTGTATTCCCACCTCTGAGATTTTTAACACATTGCGCCCGTCAACACCACCGCGGCCACGACCACTACCACGACCACGACTATGACCATGACCCATCCTAACGGCAATTGAAAATGAAATACAACATTGGAGTTCTGGACCATTGTTTACATGATTAATCTGAACATCTACATTGTCAACCCCAAAATAGGCGAGTGCTGATTTAAGCCAAACAACTGGATCAATCATCTACATTACATATAAGACATGTTAATTAATAACTTGGATGATCTAGTCGTACATATGAAAGATATTTTGACTAACTTACTATGTTTGGAAAATTCCGTGGGGCTACCGAGAATACCGGATCGAAACCCATCCAAGTACCATAACCATTCCAACCAATTTCCTCCGGTGGTGGGAGATTACGACGTCCAGCCATCTATATATTAAATCACATGTACTCAGATTATATTTCATCTATCTATCTATCTCTACCTATCTATCTATATCTATATTAAATTTCATATCACATATCAAATAGCATATACTAAGATTATCTATCTATCTCTATCTATCTATCTATCTATCTCTCTATCTATCTCTCTATATCTATATTAAATTTCATATCACATATCAAATAACATCTCAAATAGGCATTTCGTCGAACACCATGGTACCATGGAGGGAGGTGGACGGGCGTCGTGGAGGAAGGTCCGTCCTCCTGCGGCCTTCACGCAGCGGTGTGGAGGGCGTGGAGCGGCGGCTGAGTGGGCACTGGCGCGCGTCTGAACATTTCGGAGCACGCCAGTCTGAGTGAACCTATCCTGGCGGATGAGTTTTCTATACTCTCGCGAGTAACTACTCTCGCGAGTAACTACTCTCACGTGAGTATACCTGTGTCAGGGTCAGTCGATCCAATCGTACGGACGTATGGTAACGGAGACGTCTAACGGCCGAGGGTGGGGGAGTTGGGGGCGGCCCGTTATCTGTGCAAACGGGTTTTGATAAAGAATCCGATTTTATCTGACTTGAGAGTATGCTGAGGCCGCGCGTACGTACCGAAATATTGGATACGGATAACTATTACCATTACCGGAAAAGCGGATCCAGAGTTAGGCTTTTTTTTTTGTGAATAAAGATCTAGAGTTGCGCTGGGTTGGATACTGAATATTATTTGTGGTTGGCTGGCTTATCTTATCTTTTGGTTACTTCATACTCCGCTTTTCAAATTTATGTATGTGTGCATACGTGTTCAGTGCGAGTATGTCTACAGTACATACATAGATACAGAGTATAAGAGGAGTATGCAAGCATACATATTATATATAAAATTTTATGGTCGTCGTATCTGAGTAGATACACGAGTATTTAGGAAGAAGAGTTTGCACACATATATGTTAAACGAAATTGAATATGAAAAAGTCTACTTACCCTGAACTATTGGAGGTGTGTCTAACCTAGACCCCTAACTACAAAACCGGGTAACGAACACCCTAAACTTTCGCAAACCAGTCAACTAACCCTCTGGGGCGGTTTGGGAGAGCGGTTTCGCTGACGTGGCGTCCAGTGTGTGAGCGGTATTACACGCTGGCGAAGGAGATGGTGTCCATGGCCATTGACGGGTGGGCCCCACCTGTCAGGACGCCCTCCATCCCTCCCCTGTTCCTGACCGCGCACACGAGGCGGCGGCAGCGGCGCAACACGCCCTTGCGGGGTGGCGCGGCACGCCTGTGCGGCTGCGGCGACGGCGGAAGCGGCAGCGACACGCCGGCGGGCACGCGAGGCGGCGGCGGCACGCCTGTGCGGCTGCTCAGCCAACACGGCAAGAATGGGAGGCGCCGGTGTCCTTGCAGGTGGGCTTGCCGTAGACGCCCACCTGGTCGGCGCTCAGTCAGTAGGGCGTCGTCGCCAGCTGGTCCGGCCACTGCGCCGACCACCGCGAGCCACGGGCGGGCGCCGGTGGGCACCCGGTGCATGCACGGCTGCAGCGTGACGTTCCACGCTGCATCCTGGTCGTCGGTATCCAAGCACAGCAGAGGCTCCGCGCGCGTCGTCGTCCTCGCGTCGTAGCACTCGTTGCTCGTCGGCTTCTTGAACACCACCATGGCTGTCTGGTCCACTGTGTCGCTTGTCTTATTCACCATCTCCCAGCACATGGACTTGGTCAGCGCCGCCATGGCTGTTGTAATTGCAAACAGGAACGGGATCATGCTTCATGGAAATTGGAAACATTGCAAATTGGAAGCAGCAAGCAGGGTACCCAGCCCAACCCAACCCAACCCACCGTGCCAGATCTCGACGTCCTCCAGGACCTTCCGGTACACGGGCGTCGCCGACCACACGAAGAGGCCGCCGGGACGGAGGAGGCGGTTCACCTCGAGCAGCAGCGTGCCGCCCTCAATGTGCCATGGCACGCGGCACCGGGCGCAGTGGATGACGCAGCGAAGCGCCGTGACGCCGAGCCCCGGCCCGGGAGTTTGTCGCCGAGGTGGTCGAACGAGTGGCGCTGGCGGCGTTGCTGGTGTCTGATGACTCCGACCGAGTGGCCTCCTCCTCCTCAGGACCAGATCCCCGTGGACGTGGCGGTGGAACTGGCATGCCAGCACCGGCGGTCGCCGCGGTGGTGGTGTCCGGGGCGGGGCAGGACATGGTCTTGTTGCCGAGCTCCGGCTGCAGCGAGTGCCCGCCGCCGCCGCAGTCCTTGGGCGAGGAGGAGGAGCTGTGCTGCTGCGGCCCGACGAGCCGCAACAGGCGCGGGCTGACCAGGCAGTTGGCTGTGTCGGTGGCGAGCGCGTCGACGATGCCCGGCGCCCCCAACTGGTCAGCCGCGGCGACCGCGGCGACCGGAGCAGCAGCACCTTGGGATCCAGCGGCGACGTTGGGCTCCTAGACGACGACGACGACTCTGCGTCGGACGGCGGTGCGCGCTTGGTGGTGGTGAACCCCGACGAAGAGGCGCGGCACGGCGAAGAGCGCGGCGCCGCTGCTCCCAACGCGGGGCCGGACGTCACCGCCCCCGCCGGAGCTGCCGGAGGAGTCCGGGGCCGGGTCGGGCACCATCCTCCGCAGCATCGCCGGCCCGCCGGCTCGACGCGCGCGGCGGATGCGGACGTAGCCTCCTGAAACCGGTGAGGTCAGGACGAGGGCAGAAAAGGTCACGAATCCATTGTCGCGTCCGTCCGGCGAACCCACACGAACTCCTCGATCACTTGTCGCCGCAGCCCGCGGCGTGCAAGATCACGCCGTCGTCCTGTTGTCCGGGCGCCGTGCTCTGCTCGGGCTCCGAGTAGCAGCGTCCTGACAGGTGGGGTGTTCTACCAGGTGGGGCCCACCGGTCAGCGACACAGACCGAGACATCCTTCGCCACCGTGTGAAATCGCTGACACGTTGGACGTCACGTCAGCGAAACCACTCTCCTAAACCGCCACAGGGGGTTAGTTGACTGGTTTGCGAAAGTTTAGGGTGTTCGTTACTCGGTTTTATAGTTGGAGGCCAGGTTAGACACACCCCCATAGTTCAGGGGTAAATAGACTTTTTCCAAATTGAATACATGGACATACCTTTGGAATAAGGTATCAAGACATACTTTTTAGAATAGATAGAGTACGTGTATATACTTTTTGAATTGGAGTATGCATACATACGCTAAGGATATACGTGCATTCGATCAGAATATACATTTTTAATGAAATCCAAAATACATGCAAGAGTATCAATACATACTTCTTAATTAGAGAGTATATGCAAACATACAATCTTAGAAAAATAGTATGATTACATACGTCATACAACTATACAAGTGGTACGCAGACTTCTAATCCGAAGACAACAGTATCGGCTCATACTATCAACGTCTAAAAAAATGAGAAAATAGTATGATTATATTCCTGCTGATCTTTAACACGGTTATGTCAGCGGTGCCGGAGAGGAGACCCACGCATCCTTATATCCATCGATAGCCCAAGGTAAACAAGAATGCAACTTCGCCGTCTTCGGAGGAGGAGATTGTGGCACAGCTAGCTAGATAATGATGGCACACCGTAAACGAAGGCTGGTTTTAATTTATATTGGTTGAATTATCGGGTCTATTTTTAACCCGTTAATTAAGAAACCTGCTGGGATGCTCGGTTTAACGCCGGCATCAGACGTCTCACTACATTAGGCAGGAGTAGATACACGCGAGAGTATAAAAGAATTTCCATATATATATATATATTAATTAATTAATTCTTCAAACTCTCGAGGTTGCTCCTCCCATCAAGCTTCGCCGCGAAGTAGCTTTGACGAAATCCATGTAAGCCACTGAGCTATACTGCGCAACACCGTCGTTCTTCACAAGCTCCGGCAAAGGGCCGACCGCTACATCCTGGCACACTTTGTGGAACACTGCCGCTGACATGCGCTCCTTGGTTGGGTGCACCACAGCCCTGTGCTCAATGCTTTTGTATCTCCCGTTGCTAAGAATCTGGAAGTGATGATTAACTAACAATCTTAAGAAAGTGAATACCTAAAATTCATAATTCGAGATAGCTTTTTAGCATCAAGGGGGGGCTATAAAAATACTTTAGTGCTGATGAAAACGACAAGATGTCTGGGCTAGGATTCATACTGACCTCAAGTATGTCGCCTACATTGACTATGAAAGCGCCATCAAGGGCGTTTACGCTTAGCCACTTGTCATTCATTCGTATCTGCAGCCCCTGCACATCATTTGCCTGGAGAAGCAGCGTCATACATGTACCATCAGTATGTGGTGACAGCGACAGGCCTAGCACCTTGTCAGCCTGCTTGCATGAAGCTATAGTAGTTCATCCGCATGCTCTGTGGCTGACCTCTGAAACTCTCTAGGAAAGTCTCCGGATCAACGCCCATGTCTATGGCCAAGAACTTCAACAGGCAAGATACTAGCTTTGCTGCATCAGAGGAGTACCTATCTATGGAGTCCCTAATAAGATTCAGAGTTATCACAGAATGATGAAGTTAAGAGAAGGAATAAAGTGCTATATATGTCAAGATTCATGATGAAAAATTGTGGTTCAGTAGTTCAGGTAGACCTGAAAGATGGAGGGATAATAGGCCAGAACCTCATATCCCTTGAATCGCTTGGACGGAGGATGAGGTGGAACATGTCTGCCCAGTCCAGTTTCTGGTTTTCTGAAACTACGAAGTGTTGTGCATACCCTTCAAGACTGCCTGGTATCATTGAGTACACCTCCTTTGCTTCTAGTGGTTGGTTGAAGAATTCACATCATGTCACTCCTGAAGTTGTGGATCACTTCTTCTGGTACACCATGGTTAATGAGCTGTAATTTTTTACATCAACAATTAGTCTTGTTGATACTATTTCCGTTTATTAAAATATAAAACCCGTCTAGACGCAAGTTTTGTTGTTATGGACATTGATCGTTTGTAGAAGTGGAGAGTAAAAGAGCGGTTGTGATCTCAACAGGTTAAATTTAGCTCTGATCGTTACTATACAACTATCAAATATACATGTAGGTTAGGGAGTACTCCCTCCATTATTCTAAATTATAAGTCACTAGTCTATCAACCTTTGCTTTCGCACGGGTTAGAATTTTACAAGATATAAGTATTACATACTATATAATAATTATTTTATTTTAAATTATAAGACATTTTAACTTTTCTAGATATATTATTATTACTATGTACCTCGGCAGTACATATAAGTATAGCAAAAGCTATTATTTAAAGATTCAAAATGTTTTATAGTTTAGGATGAAGAGAGTACATCCGAATAATAAAGAATTACTTATCCTAAAATTTATTTTTTTCTTTGTTTATTCTCTAACATTATAGATATAATAGGTACAAGTTATCTTGAACCTAATAATTATATTTTTGAAGGAATCAATCAATATATTTTTATTCATATTTACAAATTTTTTTGGTGTCACCTCTTTATACTTTAAATATGCAGTTATTTTAAACTTTACAATTAACCACGATTTCTCTCGGTTGCTACAATTTTTTTCTCTCTTCTCAAGTTAAGTTGAAACTCTTATTGTTATTATGTATTTCATTAACTCTCTTCTTGAACTTTTAAAAAATAAGGGTTTTAGGTCATAGAGTATGTTCTTGAGTACTACAATAACATCAACCATTATTTGAAACATGCACAATATCTTATAAGTCATGGAGCATGAAGTAAGATCATATATAGGGTAGTAGTGCTGACCTCAATAGAATTTTAATACTTAAACCTTGTAATGATCGGTTTTTTTACTCTAAGGTATTCGTAAAGGCCCAGAAAAATATAGGACTCGATGACCTCCCATACTTCTCAAGATGATTGAACTTTACTTTCAAGAAATTATATTTGCAGACATGATTATACTATCAATATTGATATATCATGGTATTTTAGTCAAAATAAATAAATATATCTAAAGTAACAATCTATATGTTATGGTTACTAATATGGTTTTAAATAATTATTAGTATCATGAGTATATGAGTTATCTAGAAAATATTCTTTATGTGAAGAAATATAACATATATATTTTATTGCTCATACATGTTAACATGACACATATATTTACTTTATCAAATCTTACTATATTAATATTGATAGAGAAGAGGTAATGTAGAAACATATAAATACTCTATTTCTTATCTAAACATTTATATGATATTTGAGGAGTATTTATTTTTTCTAGTAATGAGATGAAAATTGAGTTATATAAATTATTGATCATAATATGAGGATGTCAATACTTAAATTTAAATATATGTCTACATTAGATCATGCATATAGGGGTAATATAAATTTAGGTCATGAGTTAGTTTATATTGTTTTACACAACCACAAAGTTGGATAGTTATTTAGAAAACATAATAGATCCAATAACTATTATTATCATCATCAATGGTGATTAGGTTACACCTAATTGATTATATTAACATTAATTCTATTTTTTATGAGAATTTCTATGATCTATCTTTTTCCAACCAAATCATCTGAGGATTAACATGCGAGCTCCATGAAGGAGATCTAGTTAGAATTTATAGTATTTACACTTTTTTCTAGTGTGATACCCATTTAGTTTATATCTAGCCTTAAGATATATAAATTATTGATAAAACCCATTTTGTGTCTTCATAAATCTAAAATTTATCTTTTAACTTTTAATCAAATTGTTGTATTTTTATATTAATTCGATATTCTAGTATTCTTTATCTTTTATACAAAAATTGTTTTTATTAAAAATAATCTTAATCCTAGTAGTATTGTTTCCAAATAAGTTAAAACTTGCTTGCATCTTTAAACTACATGTTGAATTTGTTATATCACAGGAATATATATGTGTAGTATTATTTATATATCATTGAGTGCATAAAATTAATAGTATTGATATGACACAATGTTTTAGTAAAAATATATAATGTTATTTAAAATAATGTACAAGTGCAATCAAGCCCTAAGTGGGTTTTGGTGACATGGCAACATATTTAGAGAACTAATGAGACTCTTCAAGTGTGACAAGCAGGTTAAACATAAGGAGGTTGATAAACAGGTTGGCGGACCTCTCCAATTACAAAAGTGTATGAAAATAAGCTCAAAGGACATTAATTCATTTTATATTTCGAATTTGAGTTAGGTATGTTGTACTATTAAAAGGGATTCAACAAGCATGCCAACAAGTGAACCAAATGCTATATCTATTCATACATCACACACCTCCACATACATAATAGGCAAAACAGCTAGCTATTCAGTTCTACTTTCCTTGCTGTCTTTGCCAGGCCGACAGTGCCGCGCCTCTAGGCCGACACTGCCGTGACTTGAATTCTGACCGTTGGCAGTGAGGGGGTATTTCCTTACCTCCTCACTCTCCCAACGGTAACTTTGCTCATTCACTCAGATTCATTTCGTGAAACAGTTTGAGAAGCTCCCTTCTTGCTCTCCCTTCTCCCTTGGTGCTCCAACTCTCTCATCCATTGATTTCCACTCAAATCTTTGAGAGATTGAGCCTCCAAGCTTGAGAAGAAGCTTCTCCCTCGGATCTTCAACTCCTACAAGCATTTGGTTTGCGTAGTGGCCGGTAGTTTGAGTTCTTTACTCTTGGAGCTAGGCGTCGCCTTTGAGCTTACCTCCTTCGTGTGGCAGCCTAGGGAGGTTTGTAACACCCCATATTACTAATACATTCCCCTTCATCTCAAGAGTTCATTCTCTTGACTTGAGACCGAGGAAAGAGCTAGCCTTTGTGGTGAGCTTGAGTCTTGTGTGGCGCACCTCAACAATGTGGACGTAGGTGGTGGCTAGCTGAACCACGGGTCAAATCTTGTGTCAACTTGTGATTGTCTCTCTACTTTGATATATATTGCTCTCAAGTTGATTTTTAGGGTTTGGACCCGATCTACGTTGTGGGTGTGTTGCTATTACTTTCAAGTGGTGCTAGAGGTTCCTTACACCTCTAGGAAGGTTTTGATTCAAGTACAATTTCCATTTCCATTATAGTTTTTGAATTGTGCAAGGTTCTGTCCTGCTGACCAGCACTGCCGGCCCAGAGACCAGCAGTGCCGGACAACGCGACAGTTCCTGCTGTAGAGCGGCAGTGCCGCGCCTATGACTAACAGAAGTTGTGCGTTTTTATTTTAAACATGTCTATTCATCCCCCCTCTAGGCTAATCATGTCCTTACATAATGACTTATTAAATTTATTATCATGGAGTATTATCTTTCACAATGACAAAATTAGATAATTCAGACGTAGTGGAGGTTATTGTAAATTATGTTTCATAATGGCTAAGGTGGGTAATTTATATGTAAATTTAGGGGTTATTTTTTAAAAAAAATTTATAATAACATATGTGGATCATTTATATATAAATCTTTATAATGGTAGACGTGAGTATTTTATCTACAAAATTAGGAGGTTACTTTATGTATTTTTCTTAATGACAGTGGTGAATAATTTTTAATAAATTACAATAGATCTAATGGCTAATACGGTGATGATGATTAGTCTACCAGATCAAAGGGCAGAAGTTTTTGATTATTGTGAGCATTTATAGAATTTACTTTTTTCCTAACACGTCTAGTCAAAATTAAGGCTTTGTTTGGATGTACATATATTTCCCTCAAACCATATGTGTTGGAGTATATTTGAACTAATATACACTCCAATACACTTCAATCTATGTGGTTTGAGGTCGATACATGCGTATCCAAACAAGGCCTAACACGGTGTCTCCATTGAGGTAAATCTTAGAGAGTCAGAGCATATCATGTTTGACCAAAATTACAGAGAAAATTATAAAGATTTATGATATCAAATAGGTATCTATAAAAATATGATAGATAAAGAATCTAATTAATGATACTTAATTGACATCATAAATATTATTATATTATTATACATTTTTGTAAACTTAAAATACTTTAACTATCCAAACTTGTATAATGACTTATAATTTAGGATGAAGGGAGTATAATTTATTCTTGAACAACATGGATGGCTTGGAAAATGAAGATTCATCCAATGATGGCGTCATGTATGCCTTCTTCGTTTGACTTATAAGTCTGACTTATCAATCATGATATAATATTTTTATCTCATAGTAAAATAACAAAAAATAACATCAACCGGCTTAGCTGAACAAACAATCGGCCGAACAGACTATTTGAAATCAAATTTGGTAACGTATCCGGACACGGACTACTCTAGTTCGTAGACTTGCAAATTAAAAAACGAAATGAAAAAAGGGACAGAAACAACGAAACATGCAGAACAGGAAGGTTCGGAAGAAACAAACACACACGGAACAACGCACTGAGCTAAAACAGAACGGAACGAAGGAAAAGAAAAATGACTGACAAAAACAGAACGGAACGAAAAAACGGACAAAATGGAAAGTCTCTCTGTGGTTTAATATGATTATTAGAGATAGATTAAAGAATTCAGATTTCTACTATGGATTTCAATCTGCTTGTATTATGTTATGAAACACCAAGATCTTAGGAATATACTACCTGAAAAAATCCCCACTGGTTACACGCTAGTCCAAGCTTTGCAACCTCCTCTTTAGATGACTGCGGATCAACCAACCTTTTGAGATCAATGATTGGGATTGAGAGTGCAATCTCACGACCACTGATCAACTCCTCTGCAGCTTCTTCTACCCTGAAGTACCTCTCAGGGATCTGCTCGTCGGATCTACTGTAGGTTTATGCAAGTGCCTGCACATTCGGCACAGGTAGAGATTCCCCAGCTTTCGCGTATACACCATCTTTATTTCTCACTCCTGTTGGTGCTAGTTACAACCATGAAAACCTCATTTCATAAAATGTCTCTTCTTATCTTATACTGAAGACAGATAGGCAAAGCACTGTCTAGAGGTCTTGATCAACAGAATTTTCCCACAGGTACGACACCTTAACCTAAAAAAATGGTCATGAGCCATTAATGTTATAGTGGAAAAAAGCACTGACCTATATATAGTACATGACGATGAAAGATAATTTGCATTTTTTTTCTTGAGGACACAAGTACTCTCTTTGTTAAAATAAAAGTCATTCTCGTTGATATCAGTTTTTTTGAACTTTGAGAAATTATATATATAAAATTATTGATATTTATAATACATAGTTAGTATCATTAGATAGAAAATTCAGTATACTTTGACAATAAATTTATTTAGAGATATAAATGTTGCACATATTTTCTTTAAACCTAGTTAAAGTTGAAAAGTTTGATCTACACCCCCTCATAACGTTATCTATTCTTGGGTGGAGAGAATAACTAAGTACGATGACGTTTATGTTTACAATTTTTGAACGCTTATCTCATTTTTCCCAGACAAAATGTTCACTCTTACCGCTAGTACTCCGAGGCTGATATATCCTAAAAATTCTCGTAATATCAAAAGTATGTGTTGTTTAACTTTGATAGTGTATAATAATAATAATAATAATCGTAAATAATAGTCATCAGATCTAATCTGCTTTATATAAAAAAATACACCCACAACACCTCCGCCATTAAAAAATATAATGGAAAACATAATTTGAAGCTAAATTACGCACCTCAATCATTACTCACTCCGGTCGTCCGGGGCTAAAACAGCCGCCGCCACCGTCTCTAGCCCTAGCGCCTCTACTTCTGGCTGTCTTCATCTCTTCTCAATTGGTCTCCTACCTTCCCCTATATCATCTTGTCAGAGGTTAAAAGGATCTTGTCAGAGGTTGAAAGGATTGGAGATCCATTGTTTTTAATAAGTTTTTTATTAGATTAAATTTTTAGGATTAGGGTTTCATCATGTCAAGTTTCTTGATATTGTAGATTTACCTTTTCCTGACGGTGAGAGGGCAGTGTGGATTCGTCTTCTTCATGATAGATGCTTTGAAGATGAGGACGACATCTACGACGTCATCAACTTCATCAGCACGATGATATGAAGATTTTTTTTAGGATGACGACATCAAGGTGGAGATAATGTCGTCGCTATGTAATAATTTTTTCCGGTCTCTTCTCCGTTTTGTTGCAGTTGGATCTGACCATGATGAAGGAATAGGGAGAATAAATTTCAGATCCGTCTTCCCCATTCTTTAGTGACAAAAAGAAGAAGGAAAATAAAAGAAAGTTTCTCAACTCTAATTTTGGCCGTCGTTCGTTGGCCATATGGTCTTAGGCCTGTTATTATTGCCGAGTATTTGTCAGTGCGGTCATCCAAACGAAGCGTAAAAAAAGTTTGGTTTTGAGATTTGAAGCTTTTCACAACGTGAGTATAATTTAGATAAAAATCAGTTTATGGATATATCTAGTGTAATCCAGAGTGTCTGTAACATGTTGATGTAACCAGCTATTATATAATATAATTCTTCTATCGTCGCAAAAAAAATCATTACTCACTCCATCCTTTCTCTTTATAAGAGCATCTCCAAGAATCTTTCTAAATCACTATTTGGAGAGTCATTTGCATAAAAGTCGTTTTCTATATCTTTTCATTTTCCAATAGTTTTTTTTATTTCTCAAGCGTACTCTAGAGAGTCATTCTTGTCTTTTGTTTTTGGCGAAAAATCTGAAATAGAAGATGACTATACGTCGATGATCATTTAGACAAGTTCTTGGAGGGTAATTTTTCACCAAAATGTCTATTCCTATCATTTAGGAAGGATATAAAGAGCATCTCGGAGATGCTCTAAGAGCGTACAAGCATATCAAAGATTTAAATTTGAACTTTACAATTCTTTGAAAATAATTTAGCTAGTGGTATAATAAACAATATAAAATAAATAAACAACAGGTAAAAGTGTAATTTAAGAGACCGTGTAATGTCTAGTTACGCTTTATATGAAAATAATTTAGCTAGTGGTATAATAAACAATATAAAATAAATAAACAAAAGGTCAAAGTGTAATTTAAGAGACTGTAATGTCTAGTTATGTCTTATATATAAAACAGAACAAAGGTAGTATAAAAAATAATTAAAATAACCTCCAATCTACATATAAATTACCTACTTTTGCTATTATATGAAAAGAATACAAAATAACGTGCTAAATTTATGCAAGTACCTGAACATTCAACACTGGTAGACATTCTTCACCTTCTGCGTTCACTACCTTTATTTCTCGTTCTTGCCCATGCTGGTGACAGTCATGAGGACCCGTTGCATAACATGCCCACCACCGAAGACATGTAGGAAAGGCAACATTTAGAGGAGTTGATCAATAGAATGGCTTAATTTCTACTGAAATATTCTCAAAGGTATGATACTTTAACATGCAAAAATGATCATGAGTCATTAATCTATCTATATCTAATACTACTTCCGTTCCTAAAAGAATTCTGAAACAATATCATAGTTTAGTATATCAAGTTTAAACAATTATAGATTAAAAAGTATAAATTTGATTACGAAATATATTTTTATAAAAAATAATTTAGAGCTATAAATATGAATAGTATCTGTTAAAAATCTAGTCAAATGTGTCCCATACTATAGTTATTTTCTTTCCCGGACTGAGTAGTGTATTAAATATACAAAAATTTCTTCCTATTCCTTTTCATCCAGACCCTTTCTCAGCCCAACTGCCTATTGACCACCTCCACCCGCCAACCACCTCCTTTGGCTCAGCCCAACACCCCCGCGCACGATTCCTCTTCCGTAACGGTTAGCTGTTAAGCTGGTTTTTTAGTATTTTCTAATATTTAAATAGAAGAGAGAGAAAAGTTAACTCTTAGTTAAGAACTAAACGCATATACATGTTCCAAGATTATGTGAATGCGATATGTGAGTCTAATCGTAGTATAAGTTAGTACTAAAAGCTAATAATATTAAAGAAATTGATTTAAAGGTAGTAGTTGATTTATATCATTGCAAGTGCCCTAAGCTCAGATATGTGAGCCTATGGTTCGAAGACAAGTATTAGTTTCCTCCGTATGGAATCAGAAATCAAGATCAAAATAGAAAAAGAAATCGAAAATTGAATTTTAAATTAGATCAGAGCAACTCTATCTTTTTTAAATGAATTTATACTGTTATAATCCACCAAACGACGAAAGAACAAAGCAGATAGAGTGAAGTGCACTGGTGGTTCTTAAACTTACGCTATTGTATCATCTCTATCCCTAAAATCATAAATCAACCGTTTAGGTCTTTAAATTTGTTCATATGTGTCATCCTGGTCCCTAAACTTGTTCAACTATGTTATTCCAGTACCTAAACTTGCAAATCGACTATTTAGGTCCTCAAACTTGTTCGGTTGTGTCATCCTGGTCTCTAAACTTGGTTTTGAGTGTCGTCTTGGTCCAAATAGAATGATCTAAAAACTAGGTATTAAAAAACAATTCATAAGTTTTCAAATGAACTCGAACGAAGACAAACTTTATTGTAGCTCTCGACGTGATCTACAACGAAGCATTGTTGAGCTACCAACGAATCGAATGTTGAACTTTGATGAGCTTGCACTTTTAGACATATTTGTACCTACAAACAAATAATGACATCTACATGTGGAACCAAATGAATCATACAAAAAATCACTATGTACATGTAGGAACGAGCTCACCTTATAATCAATGGTCGCATCCGAAGGTGTCATGTTCTCATCAGGGGTGAATTAGGATTTTCTAAATTTCTAAAGAAATAATTAACTCATAACTCTAAAAGTCAATCATCGCAAGTGTCTAGCAAAATGTTCTAGTGTTCTACAACACAAAGACTAACAACCTAGCATAATATCTATTCAAGCATGGCAATTTTATGAAAGTAAGTGCAAGAAATGAATTGCATGAATGTAATTCTCAGAGTAAATGAGTAGAGATGACAAGATGATGTTTTCTCGAGGTATCGAGGAGTAGACATCCACCTAGTCCTCGTTGGAGCATCCTGAAAGGTCCTAAGAATGGCTAGAGGGGGTGGATAGCCTAAATAAAAATCTATAACACAATCTTAAACAACAAGTTAGATACTAAGATGGCGAAGCAATTGTTGCGCTAGCCTACTAGGTGTTATACAAGCCTCCTATCCAAATAAGATTGGTCTAATATGATCCAGTTCACACAAGTCTAGCACAAACTAAAAAGCTACACAAGGAAAGATACTAAAACAAGTAAAAGAGCTAAGTAATGCTAAAGGAAGGATAGGAGGTTATACCAACTTCATGAAAGAAGAACCAATATGATGAGCATGATGATCCGTTGAGATAACCAATATGAATTCCAATCACAATTAATGAAAGAACTCGGTAGCAAACACTTAACACAAGATTTTTTTTACCAGGGTTCACTTGTTTGCCAATAAGCTACTCCTCATTGTAGCGATTCACCCACTTGGAGGTTCACGCGCTAATAGATATCACACGCCTAACCCGTTTTTGGGTGCTGCACAACCAACACAAGATGGGGATCCCCAAGCTACAAGCAATCCACTAGAGTTGCCTCTGTGATCTCCCGCGGAGAAGGTACAAGAACCCCTCACAAATCACTTGGTGGTGGCGAAAAGCAATCTTCACCTCTTGCCAATCCACCTTCCGCTGCTCCAAACCGTCTAGGTGATGGAAATCACCAAGAGTAACAAGAAATCCGCAGCTAAAACAGCTCCCAAGTGCCACTAAATACAAGCTATCAAACAAAATGCACTTGGATCATTCAATCTATCTTTGATTCTCACTAATCAAGCATGGAGATGAGTGGAGGGAGTGTGCTCAGCTCTAAGGGATGTCAAGTGAATGAAATGCGCAAGAGAGATCCCTCCAAGCCAGCCAACACATATATATAGCAATCCCTCAATCAAACTAGCCGATACACTGGTTTCGGGGTCACCAGACTCACTGTCATGTTGCACCGGTGCCAGCGCCCGGTGCACCATAATGTGCCACGTGTACTAGCCGTTTGAAACGGCTACTTCCCGCGCGTGCTGTTCATCACATTCTCGCAACTTGTGTTAGCATCGGATGCGTCCTGTGCCCACACCGGATTCACCCTCACCAAGAGTCCGATGCAAAACCAAAGAGGTCCAGAGAGAAACTTTCAACACCGGACGCATCCGGTGACTACTCACCAGACTCACCTAGCGTCCGGTGCACACTGTTATGCACTTCTCTCCATAGCACCAAACTCACTGCACTTTTCAGCCACACGTTTGGTGCCAACATTCGATGTCCATGTAGAAAGCATCCAGATAGCTTCTGAACCATCGGACACGTCCGGTGACCCATCACCGGACTCACCATGTGTTTGGTGCATGTCACTGTGCACAGGCTGAGTTAGGGTATACCACCGGACGTGTTCGGTGCTCGTTTAATACCCCCTTCTCATCTCTATCTTCTCCACCCTTGCTCCAAGGTGCCAAACACCAAGTGTACTTCCTTAGTGCTTGTGGTTAGCATATTTTACTTGTAGTTTTGCAAGGGTTAGCTCACTAGGTTCTAAATGCACATGTATGATATATAACACCTAGCGGCACTCGACAACTGCAATTACTTTTGCATTTCCCCTCTTAATAGTATGGTTGTGTATCCTAAATATGATCACACTCACTAAGTGTCTTGATCATCAAAATGGAAAACCCTATTAAGTATACATTTGTCTTGATACTTTTTGGTTCCATCTTCTCCTTTGTCTAAGTGTGAGTGCTTGTTGATCTCCTTGATCTTGTAGCCTTTTTCCTCCTTGCCGCCTAGCTTGCTCCATCACTTGGCACTTTGTGTACTAACCTAGTTCACCACTTAGAGAAAAGGTTAGTAGCTATGTTTCATCTATTACAAAAACCTCTATAGGGCTTTCACATCCGCGCAAAGGGTATCACTCCCACTTGGTCCGTTCAAGGACCAAGTGTTCTCTTCGGGCTGATTCTTTGTCGCTTTAGATCGGTGAATCACCCACAACCGATCACAACTTGGCACGGGTCATTCACAAACTCTCTGAATGATCACCAAGCTCTCCAACGCCACCGAACCGTCTAGATAATGTCAATCACCAAGAGTAAAAAGCGCAAACTCTCACTTGACTCGCTCAAGACTAATAAGATGGGTGGATGCACACTTGCTACTCTCAAGTCACTAATGGGGTGTCTAATCTCTGGATTAGCAAAATTCAACTCCTCACTAGAGCGCCCTTGCTCTTCCTTGCACTTTGAAGGTGTTGTTCAACTCATCAAATGAGCAAAGATGGTAAGCCAATGGAGAAGTATAAATATCCCGCCTCAAACAACTCATTGGGTTAAAAGTCTACTATTTAAGTGGCGACTAGACACATCTGTCGGGTCAACCGAATGCGTCCAGTCGCTATTTAATGACTAGTTTTTGTCTGCGTCACCATACTGTACTGACCAGACACGTCTGGTTTGCTGAAACCCTCTCTGGAACCTCTCTAGAAATGATTGGACATTGCGTATAGCCATGTCTGGTGCAGAGTACGGTGTTAAGAGCAGAGCAAGCTGAGTTCATTATTGCGACCGGTGACTCACAAGGGTGTACCCAGTGGCATACCCTAGCCACTTAGCAATGCTCAGACGCGTTCGGTGCCAGGTGCACCAGCGTCGGGTGCATGGAAAAACATCCCAAAACAACTCCGAATCGAATTTCATGAAGAATGAAAGTTGTTCCAAGTGATATCAAGGCCACCCTGATGCTACTTAGGGCTAAGTTTGACAAGTGTGTTGTGTGCACCACACCTAAAACATTATACTGACCTAAGTCAAGCTACTCGTTCATACCCCTCTTAATAGTATGGTAAAGGAAAAAAGCAAAGCCCTAGTCTACTATAAGTATCTCTCAATCCCATCGACATCATTACTATGGCCTAACCCAAATTGCCTTTGCAAAACACACGTTAGTCATAATAATCTTGCATTGTCATTAATCATCGAAATCTCTAGGGGCCTAGATGCTTTCACATGTTAACAATCGACTCATCACAAATGTTGAAGTACTTATTATGTGTTCGCAATTTAAAACCATTTAGGAGCCTATATGTGTTCGATGATCTTCTAAGATAACATTACTTATAATTTCTAATATAACAAGGGAATTTGTAGAGAGACAACACATATTGAAGATGGTTCAAATTGTTTTTTCTAGATTTATTCCATAAAGAAACGGTGCTCATCTTTTAACAATAGTGACAGTGACGTCTACGGTGGCTTTGTTGGTGTCCAAGACGTCAGCTCAGTCTCCCGTTTGTGTAATTGTATGTATGTTTGTCCCTTCAGATGTCATTATTAGAAAATAGGTCTTTGGTCAATATCTAAAATGTGCAATAATCTCGGTAAATTTTGTGCTCGGGACTAATAGACCTTTAGTTCTGGTTGGTAACACTAACCCAGACTAAAAAATCTCCTGGGCTGTTTAGATCAAAGGAATTACAAAGAAATTTTAAAGGAATTCATTCCAAAGAAAAATAATCCTTTCATAGTGTTTGGAATGAAGGAATGTTGATTTTCTTTCCAAAGAAAAGGAATCTATGGTAGTGCAAAATAAAGGAAATAAAACATCCATTCTAACTCAAGAGAAAGAATCTTTGCTCTCTCTTCCTTCCCATGATTCATGTAGTTTTGTTCCTCCATTCCAAACAACTCAAAATATTTATTCATATGTTTTGAAATCCTATAATTTTCCACTACTCACTCAGTCTTATTCCTGCGTTTTTTCTATTCCTGTGTTTTGTATTTCTTTGTTCCAAACATGGGTTAGTTCAAAAGCAAAACGTCTTATTCATTGTTAAATGGATTGTGTAGGTGGGATGGTAAGCTGCGCGCGAGACAATACATCAAGGTCTTGGGTTCAAATCTCACAAGGCGTAGTGGTGTGAGACATTATTATTATGCGCACGCGTGCGTGTATCTGAAAAATTTGGGATAAATCCCAACAAATGGTGCGACGCCAGGGTTTGAACCCTAGTGGGTAGCGTCCCACTGGACAGTCCTACCATTAGACCACATGACCATTCGCAGTTGTGAGAATCTTTAGTCCCGGTAGGATAGACCTTTATTCTCTCAACCCCTTTCCAACCCGGACTAAAATACGTCCTGACTAGAAACTAAAACAAAAAATCTCTAGGTGGTTCCCTCCAGGCTTCAGGATCATCATACCACATAATGCACACGTCCTGACTAGAAACTAAAACAAAAAATCTCTAGGTGGTTCCCTCCAGGCTTCAGGATCATCATACCACATAATGCACCTCGGAAAAACTAGGATTTCACTATTTCAGGTATTGCATGAAAATAGAAAAGAAACGTCGGAAAAACTAGGATTTCACTATTTCAGGTATTGCATGAAAATAGAAAAGAAACGAAACGTACCAAACTACTGAGACAAAAATGTTCTTCCCAATCCCAAACATGTATAAAACATAACGACTACAATACACCTGTGAAAACAACGAAGTGTGTCATCTCAAGCATGAGAGGCCAAATGCTTACTTAGACTTCCGTTGAGTTCACAGCTCATTTCTCAAGCTCTCAAGGTGATTCCGCCAAATGCTTACTTAGACTTCCGTTGAGTTCACAGCTCATTTCTCAAGCTCTCAAGGTGATTCCGTCCATCGAGCTTTGCCGAATAGTAGCGCTTCATGAATTCCATGTAGCCCATTGCTCTGTACCGTGGTCTACTGTTGCCGTTCAGGAGCTCGGGCAAAGGGCCTATCACGGCATCCTGGCATGGCCGGTGGAACACCGCCGCCGAGATGCGCTCTCTGTTTGGGTGCACCACTGCTCGGTGCTCGACGCTTCTGTACCTGCCGTTACTCAGGATCTGCGATGCAGTAACAGGATGCATTGTTCATATGAGATCGGTGAGAGCACATAAAACAGGAACTTGGGACTATATTCAACAGCATTAGCATGCACACCAGTAGCATATCCATTACCTCAAGTACATCGCCAACGTTGACTATCAACGCCCCTTCTAGAGCGTTCACGGGCAGCCACTTGCCGTCCCTCCTGATCTGCAGGCCCGGCATGCCATTCACCTGGAGTAGCAGTGTCAGGCCTGCAGCGTCTGTGTGCGGCGACATGCCCAACACTTGGTTGGCTTGACGGCACGGTGGGTAGTAGTTCATCCTGAAACCTTGTGGCTGCCCTTGGAACATCCCTAGCAGTGATGCCGGCTCAGCTCCCATGTCCTTGGCCATGAATTCCAGTAAGCAGCGTGCCACTTTCGCCGCCTCCAAGGAGTACCTATCTATAGATGTTCTGCAAAGCAAACAGAGTTTCCGGGATCAACAAGGAAGAAGCATAACTCAGAAAGGAACGTTTATGATTTGTACGAACTGCAACTTTTGGCTGGTTTACCTGAAGGAAGGAGGGTGAGCAGGCCAGAACCTCAGGTCCCTAGCCTCATTCGGCCGCACCACGAGATAGAACATGTCCGCCCAGTCCAGTTTCTGCTCCTCCGACACAACAAAGGCCCATAGCCAGGCTGTTCGGTAGCTGTGAGTATGCCTTCTTGGTTTCAAGTGTCAGATTGAAGAACTCGGCAATGTCTTCCCTCAGGTTACAGATCACTTCGTCTGGCACCCCATGGTTGATTAGCTGCAGTTTTTCGTGACAATAATGCTTCAATTTCATTCCCATTGGTTGGTCAAAATCAAAATGGATCATTTTGGTGAAGTGGTACTAATCATGAAAAATCTACTAAACCTAATTAATGAGGATCAGATCACTTTGCTCTAGGTGACACGACACCCCATATGCGTTTATCAAAACAAAATTAAACTACTAACCAAGCAAAACATTACTTTTTTTGAAACACCACTAATATATATCCTATATATGGAGATAAACACCGAAGCATTGAAATTTTAACTTCCAAAGAAATCTGCGTAGCACCGCCTTGGTGCTGGGTAACCGTCCAATTAGAAACAGCAAGAAATAATCTCTTCATACCTGAAAGAAGCCCCACTGGTGACAGGCAGATCCGAGCTTTGAACACTCTTCATGGGATGATTGGGGGTCATACAACTTGCTTAGATCAATAATAGGAATTGCAGTCGCAGAGCTATTAGCATAACCAGTGAAGACATCTTCAGTGTTAGCCTCCGCCCTGATGTACCTCTCAGGTACCTGCTCATCAGATCTGCTACAAGTCTGTGCTAGTTCCTGCACATTTGACACTGGTAGAGATCCTGCAGCTCTAGCGTGAGCCATTAATATTTCTTGATCTTGTAGGTGCTGGTGGTTGCTCTGACTGATTCTTTTCAGAATATGTCTTCTTGTACTGTACCCTTGAAGTATTGAAGATCTGAATTGATGATGCTCATGTGGACTAGACTAATATATATGAAGTTTTGAACCTATCCAGTGGAAAATCACGTGTCCTGTCACAAAAGTCTAAGCTCCTACTGTGTAATTGACAATGTCACTTTCAAAACTTTCAAGAAATAGAAAAGAATGCAGTAGAGGATTGCACGATTGCTTATTTTTCGAGGGCAGATGCAGGACGACGACGTTCACTACAGATAATAAACTATATTTTCCGTCCACAAATAATTAACTACTCTGCTGACGCTGATCACGTGCCGCGCAAACGCGGTGATACCCGGCGGTTCTAGGAAACCCAATTTTACGAGATTCCCTAGCACTTTTTTTCCCACCATCGCCTGCACCGCCAGACACCTAGACCCAACATGAGGATTAGGGGTTGTTCGTCTTACTAAAATTTGGTTTATGCTAAGTGCTTATGCTGATTTGTTGTGAGAAGAAAACATTATTCGTTGGTTAAAAAAAACACTGGAGTAGTCCAGCCGAATGGGAGTTGGGAAGTATCTAGAATCCCTTGTCTTCATTATTTGCTAGAGACCCTTTACATACACAGCCCAACATAATGAAATCAACGTATATCAGACAAAGGCATATCTTTGCTTTTAGATAAAGGAAAGAAGTATCCGGCTTTAACTCAGTTAAAGAGGAATCAGACCAATTTATTATAACCCGATAATTCAAGGCACACAAACAAATTTATGACAAAACAAACTCAATGCTGCGGTCTCTACTCTCTAAAGTACGGTGAGCCTTCACACCAACTCATACCTTTGCTGAAAGCAAAGGACACTATCAATCACTACCATTCAAAGGAAAGATCAAGGTAAACATGTTACAATACAATACTACCAGAATCTCATAGGCCTAGCTTCAAGCTTTCCAAGTACCTCCTTCCTTCTAGCTTTGCAGCAAAGTAGCCCTTGGTGAACTCAACACCATCTATCACCTTGAAGCGTGCCTTGTCTGCTGTAAGCAACTCCTGAAGTGGGCCAATTTTGCAGAAAAGGTCAATGCTGTGGAATGCTGCAATGGTAATCCTTTCCTTGTTGGGGTTTATTACTGCCCTGTGCTCAACACTCTTGTACCTGCCATTGGTGAGGATCTGTTGGAGATAAATAATGTTAGAAGGCTGATGATTTATGTGATGCAGTCCGAAATTTCAACATGTAAGTGTCATCACTCTATAGTCACACCCTTTTTGTCTATATTATAACATATGGAGTAACCGTTAAGCTAAATTACCTCAACAATATCGCCTATGTTGACGATGAGTGCTCCGTGCATGGCTGGCACATAGAACCATTTTCCATCCTTTCTGATTTGTAGTCCTTCCACATCATTGACATGGAGGAGGAATGTCATGCCAACACCATCCGTATGTGGTGAGAGGCCTAACACCCTGTCAGCTTGACTGCATGGAGGGTAATAGTTGATCCTCACGCTCTGAGGTAGACCCTTGAAGGTACTAAGGAATACCTCCTGGTCAACTCCAAGGTTGTTGGCCACAAACTTGAACAATTGTGCAGAAACATTTGACAGTTGCAGTGAGTACGTATCCAGTGTGTCACTAGAAGGAGCAAACATCAGCATAAAAAATGGTTTTCAAGGTTTCTTGTATCTAGCGTCCATGCAACAGCCCAATTTGAATAAATATACTGTCATACATGTTGAATAAAAATCTGTGTGCTTCAATATAAAGCATGTTTAAAGATTATCATCCAGATGTTATTGGAAAGGCACCTTCCATGTTAGCTTACAGAAGCAATTCTCCAACTCCTTTTGTTACCTATTTTAGATGACTTTTGCATGATAAAAACTGGACTACATGAAGAAATCCAATATCTAATTGTTGCAGGCATCAAATGCAAAAGTTTCTTAAAACATGGCACAAACTGGCCGATGTAAGATAATTTAACCTGAATGTGGAAGGCTTTGCAGGCCAGAAGGACAGGTTCCTTTGCTCAACAGGCCGTGTGGCAAGGAACAATATGTCGACCCAGTCCAACTTCTGTTCCTTAGAGAAAACAAAATGGTGGCCAAACCCTTCCATGCCATTTGGTGGAATCGCCACTGCCAACTTTTCTTCCAGTGGAAGACTGAAGAACTTTGTGATGTCAGCCTTAATTTGTTGCAACAATCCTCCATCCATTCCATGGTTCACTAGCTGCAATTATCACACTAATCCCATGAGTTTGTTGTGATGTGTCAGCCGTGGTATAACACAGCAAAATAGTGCATCTCTTTTTACTAAATAAGTTAAAATAATCACCATTCACCAGAGGAATAGTTACAAGGAAATTGCATTGTACATACAGACAGAGAGTCAGTGGTGGACCCAGCCCGAGAATGGAGGTAGAGCGAACTCATATCATGCTCAGCACATTAAGAGACATGACATTTTGGGAGTGTTTGCGACAGCTTACGTGAGAATCGATTTTAATTTTATCATGATTTTCTTATAAATCGTGGTCTAAAAAATCAACAGCAAGGATGTTTGGCAATCTTGATTATAATAGAATCGGGAGTCTAAAATGAAATCTATGCCCTTCTTCAGATTCAGATTGATTCGGGCGGAGCGGACAAGGAGCCGAATCCGACCCAACCGCCTCCTCCATATCTGACCACTCCCCGCTTCCGTGTCGCTGCTCCGGCTTGGGAACCGCCGTCCGCACACTGCGCGCAGGCAGGTGGGAGGCGCAGCGCCGTGCGGCCCTGGTGGCGCGGACGCTGGCGGACTGGCGGCCGCTCCGGCTAGGGAGCGCCGCCCAGCCCACTATGGACTCGAGAGGAGGCCGGCGTCGAGCGACGGAGAACCAGGCCACGGTATGGAAAACGCCGGTGCTAGTTCAAAGTCGGATTGTTTTGATCGCTCGATTCTCGGACAAACTAAAATAATCAAGAGCATTTGGGTGGGATTCTCGATTCTTTTCTTCTCAATTCTGATTTTAAGCGGTCCCAAATAGCGATGAAAACGGATGGAAAAACCACATTTCTACTTTCGTTTCTATATTTATTGATCGAACGGGACCGGGTTCAGGAAAAAAAACCGGAACTAAAAACAGATAGAGATATGCGGAAATACGGAAACAAACAAATACAGACGACGATAGGATGAAGAATCAGAAAATTAAGTTGACCAAATTTTCTTAAGTATACATGAACAAGAGCCCAAAAGAGCCCAAAATAGTATACACGTACGAAGTTATCGGTCAAATATTTACTAGTATGCCATGTGTTATGTTAATATATATAATTTATGATTTGTAGATTTATAAACACATAAATTTTTAGACATATCTTACTTGAGATTGAAGATGGGATAAAAACGAAATAAATACGGGTCAATTCCATATAAAAACGGGATTTTATGAAAACAGACGGAAAAACCTCTCTCCCGTTTCTGTAAATACGGAAATGGGATCCAAAAATACGGAAACATACGAAACAAAATAGAAAATGGAACGGGATTTCTTCCGTCCGTTTTCAACCCTACTCCCAAACACGCCCTTTAAATTTCTGTTCAAGCTGATCTAAAGGATTTCACCTCCAATCTGAACATTTTAGAAATATAGTAATTAATGAGAATCACTGAAATTTCTATTATTTTCAATTCAAAATGGTCACAAATAAATGTAGCCTTTTAATCTTCATTTGCATAGGCCTGTCAAGAGATAAACGAATCATAAGAGCTGAGATAAACAAATCACAAGAATTGGCTCATACCAAGATCTCATGCATCTAACTAATCAGACAACACATTCCAGGTCAATATTTTTGCACAGGACAACTTGAGCTCAGAGAAGGAATAACAGACAAGCACCTTATAGAGGCGAGAGCCGAGAGGTCGGGGCTGGTGCACAGGGCACCGAGAGCGCAGAGCTGGGAGACCAGGAGGGGGAGCGTCGTGCCCGGTGTCCGGTGGGGAGCCCGTGGCTGGCCTCCTGGCCGGCCACGGTTGACTACTTCCCGCCAGCCGCGCACAGGCGCAGCCACCGCACAGGAGACTGAGAGGGGATGATGGGAGGAGGGCGGGAGGGCGGATATGGGAAGAATGAGCCGACGCGGCGAGGGACAGAGGGCGAGCCGCGGCCAGACGGGAGCGACCCAATGCCCATACGCACCCACACCCCAAGCACCAAACCCCCAACTCAGAACTCAGAACTCAGAAGGCCTTTGTTCAAAGAAAAAGAACTCAGAAGCCCAGGTCTCGGCATCTCCCCTTTTCCCTTTGGTCGTCTTCAACCTCGGTCCCGCTCCAGCGGACGCGGGACGACGTTCAGACTCCAGGGCGGCGGGATCGGGGGTAGGGGTTCCGGCCGGAGGGAACGATCTGCCTTGACAGTGAGGTATATGTGGCATCGAAGGGAGCTAATTTCTGCAACAAGCCGAACCTGGAAGATTTTTTTTTCTTTTAGAGGAAAACAAACCTGGAAGAATCCCCAATGCTCGCAGGCAGATCCAAGCTTAGCAGTCTCCTCCTCAGAAAAATCGGGGTTGAGCAATCTTGACATATCTATTACCGGTAGATGATAACCCTCGACATCGACGATGACAGGATCAGACTTTGTCTCAGACCTGATATACCTTTCAGGAACCTCACCAGTGTCACGGATGTTATCTGCAACAACCTGCACACTCTCATCTTGGTCGACGAACTCCACTTCCATTTTCTCAAAGATATAAGCCATTTTCCATTAGGGCATGTTTGGTTTCACGGACAAAACATTTGCCTCTGTCACATCGAATCTTCCGTCCCTAGTTTAGTCTATTTAAAATATACTAATTAAAAAAGTAATTTGTCAGCCGAAGACAACTTCGTGAGATGAATCTTTTAATATAAATTAGTTTATGTTTTGACAATGTTGTGCTACAGTAAATATTTGTTAATTATAGATTAACTTAGCTTAATATAATCGTCTTGTTAAGTCCCGCAGGGACATGTAATTAGTTTTATAAATAGTATATTTTTAATACACTAAACTAGTGCCGAAAAATTTAATATGACACGGCAAATTTTGCCCTGTGAACCAAACAGTTCCTTGAAGCAATAAACTTTCCCCGATTCAACTAGCTCCATGACTTATAGCTGGTGCTGACAAATAATCAATTCACACGAAAGTCAAACTGCCATAGTAATATAGTATACACTAAACAATTCAATATTGGCAGCTAGCAATGACAAGTTGTAATAAAGTCATAGTCTACTGGTTACTCCCTCCTCCCTCCGTTCCGTAATATTGTCGTTTTCAATATCTATTACAGAAGTTTAACTCGGTTGTAGAAAATACGCGTAACATTTATATCTTCAAATAAATTTATTAAAAAACTAAATTCAAATATCTTTTCAATGATACTAACTATGTACCCTAAATATTAATACATTTTTTAATATATATTTTGTTAAAATTGTTTCTCGGAAAACGAAAGCGACGGATATTTTAGAACGGAAGGAGTATGTTCATATAATTTGCTTACACAATACAATTAATGATTGCTAACGTAGTCAAATATGCACATTTTACACTTTCAAACGAAGACTTTTTGTAGAATAATGGGGTATAATCGTAAGGCCATATTTGGCACACCTCCTAGAACCAATTCTCTATTGGATTCAAGAAGAGCTATTCTAAACACTTTTTTTTAGAAAGAAGTGATTTTATGTCAATTTTGTACAATGATTGTCTGAAATAAACTAAGAGTGAAAAAATAGCTTTTTCTGATTTTGTAAAGTGGTTCTCAATTATGATTTTGAGAGTTTATACTAAAAAAATCAAATAGAATCACCTTCAACTACTAAATCACTTCTATTAGACAATCAGCCTTCATAGAAAATCAGAATCAGATAAAGCTCTACCAAATAAACCCTAAGACATGCTTGAGGGTTCCTACTTGTCAAGTCATCGGGCCGGCACAAGGCCTATGTGGCCATGCCTAGGCTGTTGGAGCAGCATGTGGGCTGGCACAACACAGCAGGACACAACACAATGGACTTGGTGTGTCATGCCGAGTCGGTCAGTATGTTTGGCTATCTATATCTCCTCTATTTAACATGAATCTGTAGGACGACCCATGAGCAATGGATTGAACCACATCGTTTGTTAGCCCATTATCCTTGTTGGATCCATCAATCATACGATCTTGTCCATCCGGTGTGGGTTAGATTGGGTCTCCTACCTGCATCGTGGACGACTGAAAGTCCTAGTTTGGTTTTGGCTAATTAATGAAACCTATTGGACTAACCATATATCTAAGTGTGTAGATGAGATAGGTTGGTCCATGATGGAGATGGTGAACAAGTTCCCCAACTTAAAAAAAGAAGAAAGAGAAACTCAAAACACTATGATGCTCAAGGCAAAGGTATAAATAGGGATTTTGTTTTTCCCAAGTAAGACACTATATAGAGTGTGATTAGGTTTAGGATAAATGTTCGTACTATTAGAGGAGAACTTAATTAGACAATTGGGCCATCTAGTGCCACCAAATTTTGGTATGAAGTGCACTGCATTGGGACCTAGCTAGTGACACACTCAAAGAGCAGGCAAAAATGCTTATGAAAAAATATTTTGGAAATGCTAACTAGGGTATAAATATGTTTGTGAAAATATTTGAGAGTTAGCATCGTCTGCAAGGATACTTTTGAGCACTGCCATCTAGGTGGCACCGGACTGCCTGTCCAGTGGTAGGACAGGGTCCAAGTGTAGCAGAAGCGCACTGCGCACGTGTGTCTCGGCCTAGCACAGTGTCGTACGATGCATCTCCTCTTTTTTTGAGGCTTGTGTATTCGGGTACTTCGTGAAAATGATCACCAGACAAGGTGTCCGTTGCATCGCTTGGGCACTGCCATAAATTTCCAAAGGCTTGGGAAAACTTGAAAGTCATGGGCAAGGGTCCACTGGATAAGCTGTCTGATGCCTCTAACAACCAACGGCTAATTAAAACTAGTCGTTGGAATTCAACCGTTGGGATCACTGAACAGGGTTTATGGTGCATCGCCACTTGTCTGGTGCCCACGTAGAAAGCTGCCCCAAGGGTAGCAGCTCTATTCTTGGCTTGGAGCTATAAATAGCCATAGTGGCCTCTATGGTCATTCTCTTCGACCCCTAATCAATTGTGCAAACCCTTTAAGAGAAAAAGAATACACTCCACTCACTTGATCTCTTGGGTTCATCATTTTGAGTGATATTGGAGAGCTCCTAGTGCTTGGCATTTAGTTTTTGCACCTTGTGGCCCTAGTTGGGAAGATTGAACTGAGATAATTCTTGTTATTCTTGGTGATTGTCATCACCTAGTCGGCCTACATAGTTTGTCCTTCTCAAATACCATATCCTTCAACCCTCTAATAATCTCCTTCTTGACAAGTTTCTCCAAAGTTGACATGCCCACATGAGCCAATCTTCTATGCCATAGCCAACCCAAAGAATTCTTAGAGAACAAGCAAGTTTCCAAGCTAGCTTCATTTGAGGTGAAGTCCACTAGATAGAGATTGTTGTGCCGGAATCCCTTGAATATCAATGAAGAGTCATATATCTTGGTGAAAGACCTTGTTTGGTTTTGGTTAATTGATGAAATCTATGGACTAACCCTTGTACTAAGTGTATGATCAAGATAGGGTAATCCACCTTGACACATCAAGCTAGAAGGATGACAATGGTGCATTGATCAAGTGCTTCATGGACTAAGGAAAAGAAGAAAGAGAAAAACAAAAATGGGCTCAAGGCAAAGGTATATCATAGGGTCATTTTTGGTTTAGTGATCAAGACACTATAGAGAGTGTGATCACATTTAGGATAGATAGCCGTACTATCAAGAAGGGAAAACTCGTTTCGATTGCGGTTATCATGTGCCACTAGGTTTGCATTGCATATCCATATAAAACAAACCTAAGTGACACAAACATGAACTAAAATCCAAGAAATATATTGTAAAAGGCTAACACAGGTGAACAAGAGATGAATCACAAGGTGTTAGCACTTGAAGACTTGGAGAAGAAGAGAAGACTCGGTCTGGCACTCAAAAGGGCTCCGGACGCAGGGTCTGGACATAGGCAAAGGCAGTACGGACCATTGGACATGCGACCGGAGGCTAACCCTAGCTCTCGGGCTTTCTGGACAGAAGGTCCGGACGTTGATGAAGGTCCGGACGTAGGCACCGGACAACCGTCCGGAGGTTTGGACGTCTTTGGGTGCTCTCTATGTAGCATCCGGACACTAAGTGTCGTCCGGAGCATTTGTGCTCTCTGGATGCTCTCTGAGTTGAGTCCGGACGCAAGCGGGCAGGAGTTCGGACGCTACTATTCTTTGCGTCCGGAGGTGACGTGTCTGCTCAGAAAAGGGGCGCCAACGGCAGAATTCAAATGACAGAGGGTCCGGACGCATGCGCGATGGTCCGGACCCCCAAGCGAACAACGTCCGGAGTGGCGTTGACAGTAGAGAGAGAGGAGGCAAAACGGCTAGTTCTTGTGTGATGGATATATATAAGTGTTTTGGCCGGCCTCCTAGGGTATCCCTTGCACCTTCTATTCACTTGAGACATTTGTGATTGCTTGAGATAGCCCCCAACTCATTATCTTCACTCTTGTTTCATACTTGTGAGAGTTTGAGTGATCCAAGTGCTTTGATCATTGCATTGCATCTTAGTGGCACTTGGTCATCGCCATCGCCGTGAAGTTTCTTGTTATTCTTGGTGTTTACCAACACCTAGACAGCTTGGGCGATTGAGGAAGCTTCGGCGCAATTGGTGATTGTTTGCGGCCGGCTTCGACGATTGTGAGAGGGCTTGTACCCACCTCGGCGGAGCGCCAAAGGGTAACTCTAGTGGATTGCTCGTGTCATTGAGTTACTCTCATTTGGGTGGATTCTTGTGGCGCCCGAGTTAGTGGGCTAGGCTTGTCATTGCCTATTAGCCACCGAATCACCACTTGAGTAGTCGACACAACGGGGACTAGCTTGGTGGCAATCAAGAGAACCTCGGGAGAAAAATCGATTGTCATCTTGTCTCCCAGCTACTCTTTGGTATTCATTATGATTGGTTATCTACATTGACATTCATACATCACAAGGCATCGGTATATCAATCACCTCCTCTCCTGCATTTATATTCTTTCATATCTTGTCTAGTTAGCTTCTTTAGTAGTTGTTCTTGCTAGCTTGTGCTAAGTGCTTTAGGTTCTTTCTATTGATTGTTAAGCACTTAGTTAACTAGAATTGTATTGGATAGGTGGCTTTGCACCCTGAGTAGAGCTAGAGTAAAAAGCTTCGCTTAAGTCTTATCTAACCTTTTGCTCTAGTGATTTGTAGAATTTTATTAGGCTATTCACCCCCCTCTAGCCATCTAGGACCTTTCAAGTGGTATCGGAGCCGTGGTCACCGCTATTATCAAGGCTTAACAACCTTTGGTGTTAGTGATGGCTCAAATATCATTCAACCATGTGTGAAGAAAACCACCAATGTTTGATGGCACATCATTTGATTATTGGAAGAGGAAGATGAAGATGCATCTAGGCTCAATACATGAGAAGGTGTGGAGTGTGACCGAACATGACTTTGTCATTCTTGATGAAGCCGCTCCCACACCTAGAGAGCAAGAGAACCGGCAATGCAACACCATGGCACTCAATGTGATCTACAATGGCATTAATTCCAAGGTGTTTGAGCAAATCAAAGATCTTGAAAAGGCAAGTGAAGTGTGGAAGAGACTTGAAGATACTTATGAAGGCACTTCAACGGTAAAGAATGCCAAGTTGTACATGCTCAAGGACAAGCTATCTCACTTCAAGATGAAGGATGATGAGTCTATCTCGGAGATGTTCCATAGGCTCCAAGTGATCATCAATGATCTCAAGAGCTTGGCTGAGAAGGTCAAGGATGAGGACTTCTCAAACCGGTTTCTTGGTTGTTTGCCCAAGAAATACAAAACTTGGGGGCAAATAATTAGGAGAGATGGTTTGGACAAGATCACTCCCAATGAAGTACTTGGTGAGATCATGACCGAAGAGAAATACAATGAATAAAGTGAAGAAGAAGAAGAGGTCAAGGAAGAAAAGAAAGAAAAGAAGAGTTTAGCATTCAAGGCTTCATCATCTAAGAGCAAGGGCAAAGCAAAGAAGCAAGAATCGAGTGATGATGAAGATGCAAGTGATGATGATCATGAGATGATGGCCCTCTTTGTGCGCAAATTTGGCAAATTCATGAAGAAGAAGGGCTATGGTGCTAGAAAGAGAAGAGATAACTTCAAGGGCAAAGAATATGAGAAGAGATGCTACAAGTGCAAGAGCACCGGTCACATGATTGCGTATTGTCCCAATCATAGTGATGATGATGAGAAGAAGAAGAGCAAGCATGCCAAGAATGAGAAGAAGCTATCCTTCACCAAGAAGAAGAAGGGGGAATCCTATATGGTGACTTGGGATAGTAGTGACTCTTCCGATTATGACTCTAGTGATGATGAGAGGAAGAAGTACAAGAAGAAGGCTTTGGCAAGCATTGCTATCAACAACAAGCCATCCATCTTTAACACTCCATCATGCTTCATGGCTAAACCAACTAAGGTACAATCTCATGATGATAGTGATAGTGATGATGATAGTAGTGATGATGAGGAGGAGTACTCCAAGGAGGAACTAGTTGATATGATGAAGCAAACTTATGATTTCTTTGAGTGCAAAGAATTGAACAAGAAGCTTAAGGCTCTAGAACTATCCTTTGATGAGCTCAATGGCTCTCATGAGAGGCTAATGGAAGCCCATGAGAAGCTTGAGAGGACTCACCACAAGCTTGAAAAGGCTCACTCCTATCTCCTTGATCAAAACAAGGATAAGGTTGTTACATCATGTAACATTGGAGTAACTTGTGATATTCTAGATGAATCAATTTTGAAAGGACCTAATTGGCCTAGAGGGGGGGGGTGAATAGGCGTATCTAAAAACTTATCGCAATGGCTAACCGAAATAAATGCGGAATTAAAACTATCGGTCTAGCCAACACAACACCCCTCTACTTATAACACTCGCACCTAGCAAATTATGATAAGAAAGCTTACTACGGTGCCGGGCTAAGAAGCTCACCTAACAAGTCTAGTTTGCAAGGTCACACAAACCTAAGCAGCTAGTACTCTAAGCAAACCGGGAGCTCTTACACATGCTAGTGAAAGCAAAGCGCACAAAGCCTAAGCTCACTAGTAATGCTCAAAAGCAAGGCTACTCTCATGAGAGGCTAATGGAAGCCCATGAGAAGCTTGAGAGGACTCACCACAAGCTTGAAAAGGCTCACTCCTCTCTCCTTGATCAAAACAAGGATAAGGTTGTTACATCATGTAACATTGGAATAACTTGTGATATTCTAGATGAATCATTTTTGAAAGGACCTAATTGGCCTAGAGGGGGGGGGGGTGAATAGGCGTATCTAAAAACTTATCGCAATGGCTAACCAAAATAAATGCGGAATTAAAACTATCGGTCTAGCCAACACAACACCCCTCTACTTATAACACTAGCACCTAGCAAATTATGATAAGAAAGCTTACTACAGTGCCGGGCTAGGAAGCTCACCTAACAAGTCTAGTTTGCAAGGTCACATAAACCTAAGCAGCTAGTACTCTAAGCAAACCGGGAGCTCTTACACATGCTAGTGAAAGCAAAGCGCACAAAGCCTAAGCTCACTAGTAATGCTCAAAAGCAAGGCTACACAAGCCAAACTAGAGAGCTCAAAAAGCTTAGCTACACAAGCTAAGTAATGTGACTAACAAAACTACACAAGTCAATTAGTCACTCAATAGCTACTTCTATGCTACACAAGCAAGAAGGTAACTAGCAAGATACACAAGCTATACTAGTTACTAAATAAACCACTAAAGACTAGCACAAGTATGAAACAATAAGTATAAGCTAGTGAGTAGAGAATGCAAACCCTCGGACTGTACTACCGGTAGTAGGACCGGTACTACCGGTGCTTGACCGGTAATACCGGTGGCTGACCGGTACTACCGGTGGTAGCGCTGTAGCTCCAAAATCCAAGGAAGATGAGCTTTGAATCCGGATCCGAGCTTTTCCCCACACTCCTTGAGGTTGAGGATGATGATGTTGAGCTTTGCTTGGATTGGTTCTTCTCCAATTTGTAGATCGAGCCTTCCCAACCTATGAAATTTGAGGAAGATAGGAAGAACACGAAGAACACAAGAACAAAGGATAGTCAAAGCTATCTCCACAACATCAAGCACGTGAGACTCAAGATTTATCCTGAGGTTCGGTCCCCACTAAGGAGTTCCTAATCCTCGTTGTTGAGGTGACCACAAAGGTCGGAGTCTCTTCCACCTCCTTGCCTCCCTCAAGCAACCACAAAGGTTAGCCCAAGATTTCCACTATGGATCGAAGGGGTAATACAAACGATTCGGGGTGCCCTCACAAATGAATCAACACGGGCAATCTCGAAAAACACCTAGCCGGCTAGGATTCCAAGAATCCAAGAGTAACAAATGCAAAGCAAGCTGACAAGAAGAGGAAATCAAATGCTCAAGTTGTAGATCGATCCTCTGCACTCTCAAATCTCACTTCTCTCTCACAAATCCACCATGAATTGAAGCCTAGGAGCATAGAGGGAGAGAGAGAGGCACTTGGGACCCTTTTTCTCAGGTGTAGGAGTGGTGTTGACACCGTTTTTCAGCACGTGTCAAATAAGCTAAGGCTTGACTGGTCAGCGACCGTTCTCCATCGGCATCGGGAAATCGTGAGCCAGTATTTGCCGATGAGAGTGCTGCGGGAAGACTTAAGTGTATTGCCGATGGAAGCTGGAAGTTTTGGATAATGCCGATGCCGATTGCTGGCAAGTTTAATTGGTGAAGTCAGGTAGCCTGGGCTGTAAAGTTGCTGTTGCCGATTGCCGATGAGGAGACGTTGGATGAGAAGATGCCGATGGAGAGTGGTTGCCGAATGCCGATAGGTTGGTGAAGACAGTTATCGGTACAAGGTTGCTGATAGGGAAGTATTACCGATGCCGATGGACATGAGGTGCTGATTGGGTGACTTGGCGTTTGATGTCAGTAGAAGGCTGCCGGTGGTCAAAGAAGGAAGTCGCGGGTTGAAAAGATCTGCCGATGGAAGGTTTCCATCGAGGGGAAGACATGGAAACTGGTGATTTTATACCAGTATTATTATAGTAGTTTTGAGTCTGACTCTTGCATGAGTCATTTGTTTTCCTTTAAAATAGGTGTGTTTGTTTAGGAAAATAATATTATTGTTTTAGATCCAACTCCTGCGTGAGTCCGTTTCCTTAAAGTTAGGAGTTCGTTTTAGGGAGGATACGTGTCGTGTCTTTGTACAACTCTCCATGCGGGAGTATAAATACGTGCCCGAGGGCTACGGAAAAAGAATCAATCCAATATCAATCAAACCAATCTTACTCTTATTCTACTTTTATCACAATTTATCTTTTACTGCATTAGCTGTAGTTTATCAACGAGTTCTTCAAGCTTCGACGGACTGCATCAGCTTGATCTCCGTCAAATCCTTGCAAGTTCCACGTGGGAGTACCTCTGAGCCTTGGCATCCGGGCGCATCGCTGTTGCCTCGTTCAGCTCTGCTCTAGTTATCCTGATCAAGCCTCAATCCCAGCATCCGGGCGCATCGCTGTTGTCTAGATTGGATCTTGTTCTAGTTATCGTCCTTGTCGATTAATTGGTCAAATCGACTGGCACGCCTCCGGATACCGAGCTTTGGGTAATAGCTCGAGGTGCTCACAGATCCTGACGCTTTTTGTGTCAACAAGTGGAATAATGGGGTTGAGTGCCGCCCCAAGGGAAGGGCGACCTATTTATCCCCGTAGCTCCCGAAGCAGTACCGGTACTACCGGTGTCCCACCGGTACTACCGGTCCAAGGAATCCGACCGTTGGAGCCTTCCGACCGTTGCACAAAGTTAGCCAACCGGTACTAACGGTTGCTCACCGGTACTACCGGTAGTTCATCTTCAGCACATCTTCAAAGTGCCCTCGCGTGCGAGAAAGCCCCACCGGTCTTCACCGGTACTACCGGTGGGAGACCAATAGTACCGGTGGTTCAGCAGAAAGACACTGAAGCACTCTTCTAAGTATGCGTTTTTGCATGACGTTTGTTAAACATCTCTAGACTAGTAACTTGAGCACTCTCATCCTCATAAAGTTAGTCTACTATGCATCCCTCTTGATAGTATGACTTTTCCTATAATTCAACCCGGTCAAACACTTCTCTAAACAACTATGACCGGTGAAATGAAATGCTCTAAGTTATATCTTTGCCTTGTGCATTCCATTTCATCTCCTTCTCCAATGTTGATGCAACCCATGAACCAACCTATCACAAATGATATGATCCACTTCATATCATCACGTGACATATTGGTTCATCGATATTGACTTCACTTTCCCTTCACCATTGCCTTCGTCCATCGGTGCCAAGTCTTGCTCAAGCCTCCCGCTATGCGGTCAAACGCTTCAAGCCTCCAACTTACCCTTCACGCTTGCAACCGGTCCATCAAGCTAAGTCATTCCTTGACCTTCTCCACCTTGTCACATGACTACATGTCATGTTTCATATGCTATGAGCTCCTTCATCATCAAGTTGAGCACCATAAATATGCACAAGCTATCTCTTCATGACTTTATTGGTTGCGCACACTTGTGTACCTAAGGAATAAATCACCTGTGTGTCTCACATTAAACACATATTAGTCCACCTAAGTTGTCACTCAATTACAAAAACCAAACATGCACTTTCAATTTTTCACTCCTATCATTGTTGCACCAACCGAAGCACAATGTAGCATCTCCACTTGCACATCTACTAGTGATAGCTCAAAGGATGATGCTACACTAGTGATTGAAAATGAAAAATTGAAACATGATGTTAATGAACTCATTCATGCTTTGGGTAAGGCATATGGTGAAGATGCCCGCTTGCTAAAGTGCTTGGGTAGCCAAAGATTCTCCCTTTGCAAAGAGGGATTGGGCTATACCCCTAAGAAGGGCAAGTCGGCCTTTGTAACTCCTAAGCCTAGCTTTGTGAGGAGCAATGACCGGTTTTGCAACAAATGCAAGCAAGTAGGGCATGTTGATCAATATTGAAAACTTAACATGAGCCAAACCAAGTTTTCTAAAGCTACCTCTATGCACTTTGATTCATGTTATATGCTTACCAAAAGTGCTAAAGGTATCATGGCTAAGTATGTTGGCCCAAAGAAGAAGGCTATTTGGGTGCCAAAATCCTTGGTCACTAACTTTGGAGGACCCAAACAAGTATGGGTACCTAAAAAGAACTAATTTGTTTTGTAGGTCAATTACAAAGCCGGAGGAAGGCATTAGGTGCTTGATAGTGGGTGCACTCAACACATGACCGGGGATTCTAGAATGTTCAAATCAATCAACTCCAACACCAATGATGGCATTGATAGTATTACTTTTGGTGATAATGGCAAGGGCAAGGTCAAGGGTCTTGGTAAGATTACAATATCCAATTATTTGAGCATATCCAGTGTCTTGCTAGTTGAGAGCTTAAACTTCAATTTGCTATCGGTAGCTCAATTGTGTGATCTTGGATTCAAATGCATATTTGGAGTAGACGATGTTGAGATCATTAGTGTAGATGGTTCAAACTTGATCTTCAAAGGATTTAGATATGAGAACCTCTACCTAGTTGATTTTAATGCTAGTGAAGCTCAATTGTCAACTTGCTTGCTCACTAAATCAAGTATGGGTTGGTTATGGCATAGAAGGCTTGGTCATGTTGGGATGAAGCAATTGAATAGATTGATCAAGCATGACTTAGTAAGAGGCTTGAAATATGTTGTGTTTGAGAAGGACAAACTTTGTAGCTCTTGTAAAGCCGGCAAACAAGTTGGTAACACCCATCCAAAGAAGAGAATGATGAGCACTAGTAGAGCATTTGAGTTGTTGCACATAGATCTATTTGGACCAATAACATACACTAGCATTGGAGGGAACAAGTATGGATTTGTGATAGTGGATGATCTTACAAGATACACTTGGGTATTCTTTCTCAATGACAAGAGTGATACATTTGCCACATTCAAATCATTTGTCAAGAGATGTCACAATGAGTTTGAAACCACTATCAAGAAAGTGAGAAGTGACAATGGAAGTGAATTTAAGAATACAAGAGTTGAAGAGCTATGTGATGAATTGGGAATCAAGCATCAACTCTCGGCCAAGTACACTCCACAATCAAATGGCCTTGTTGAGAGGAAGAATAGAACCTTGATTGACATGGCAAGATCTATGCTTAGTGAATATAATGTGAGTCAATCCTTTTGGGCCAAAGCTATCAACACCGCTTGCTACTCTAGCAACCGGTTGTATTGTCACCCATTGATGGAGAAGACACCATATGAGCTATTGAATGGAAGAAAGCCCAACATTGCATACTTTAGAGTGTTTGGTTGCAAATGCTATATCTTGAAGAAAGGCACAAGACTTTGGAAGGTTGACAAGAAGTGTGATGAAGGGTTCTTACTTGGTTACTCAACCACAAGCAACACCTATAGAGTTTAGAATTCGGCTAGTGGTATACTTGAGAAGGTTCATGATGTTGAATTTGATGAAACCAATGGATCTCAAGTTGAGAATGAAAATCTAGAAGATGTGAGTGATCCTCAATTGTCAAAGGCTATGAAGAACATGGATATTGGTGATATTCGGCCTAGGCAAGTGATTGACATTGAAGATGACAAAGATCAAGTGATCAACTCACCTCAAATGCAAGCTAGTGGTTCTCAAGTGCAAGATCAACAAGTTGCTAGTTCATCTCAACCAAGCTCAAGCAATCAAGTTCCAACTCTCCAACCGACCAACATTGCAAGAGATCATCCCATTGATCAAATAGTTGGTGACATTACAAGTGGTGTTCAAACAAGATCAAGATTAGCATCCTTTTGTGAGCACTACTCCTTTGTATCATCCATAGAGCCAACAAAGATTGATGAAACCCTATAAGATGTTGATTGGGTCAATGCTATGCATGAAGAGCTCAACAACTTCACTAGGAACCAAGTTTGGGAACTAGTTGAAAGACCCAAGAACTACAATGTGATTGGCACAAGATGGGTATTTAGAAACAAGTAGGATCAAGATGGTATAGTTGTGAGGAACAAAGCAAGATTGGTAGATCAAGGATACACTCAAGTTGAGGGTCTTGACTTTGGAGAAACCTATGCACCAGTTGCAAGATTAGAGGCAATAAGAATCCTATTGGCGTATGCATGTGCACACAACATCAAGCTATACCAAATGGATGTGAAGAGTGCTTTTCTAAATGGATACATCAATGAGCTAGTATATGTTGAGCAACCTCCCGGATTTGAAGATGACAAGAAGCCCAACCATGTGTACAAGTTGATGAAGGCTTTATATGGCTTGAAGCAAGCACCTAGAGCATGGTATGAAAGATTGAGGGACTTCCTTCTATCTAAAGGGTTCATCATGGGGAAGGTTGATACTACTCTCTTCACCAAGAAGCTTGGCAAGGATATATTTGTGCTCCAAATCTATGTGGATGACATCATATTCGGTTCAACCAATCATGAATTTTGTGAAGAATTTGGCAAGATGATGGCAAATGAGTTTGAAATGTCAATGATTGGTGAACTTAGCTACTTCCTTGGACTTTAAATCAAGCAATTTAAGAATGGCACCTTTGTGAGTCAAGGCAAGTACATCAAGGATATGATGAAGTTTGGCTTAGAAGAGTCTAAAGGCATTAGCACTCCAATGGGCACTAATGAACACTTGGATAGTGATGCTAGTGGCAATATGGTGGATCAAAAGTTGTATCGGTCTATGATTGGAAGCTTACTCTATGTGACCGCTTCTAGGCCGGATGTGATGTTTAGTGTATGCATGTGTGCAAGATTCCAAGCCTCTCCAAGAGAAAGTCACTTAAAGGCTACAAAGAGAATATTGAGGTACTTGAAGCATACACAAGATGTTGGATTATTGTATCCCAAGGGGTCCAACTTTGAGTTGATTGGATATTTAGACTCCGACTATGCGGGATGCAAGATTGATAGAAAGAGCACATCGGGCACATGTCAAATGCTAGGCATGTCACTTGTATCTTGGTCATCAAAGAAGCAAAATAGTGTTGCACTCTCTACCGCCGAAGCCGAATACATAAGTGCGGGTAGTTGTTGTGCTCAATTGCTTTGGATGAAAGCAACTTTGGATGACTTTGGAATCAAATTCAAGCAAGTGCCATTGCTATGTGACAATGAAAGTGCGGTGAAGCTAACCAACAATCCGGTTCAATATTCAAGAACCAAGCACATTGATGTGAGGCACCACTTCATAAGAGACCATCAACTCAAGGGTGATATCAAAATCACAAGTGTTGACACTGATGATCAACTTGCCGACATATTCACCAAGACACTTGATGAGAAGAGGTTTTGCAAGCTAAGAAATGAATTGAACATTCTTGACTTCTCAAATATGTGTCGATGCACCCCCATATATGACATGCCTCTCCTTCGAGCTATGCAAGGTATAAGTTGATTGACATGCCATTCATCCATTATTAGGACTTGTTAGTGCATCTAGACATCAATTCATTAGGCTCATTCATGAAAATCAAATGTTTCGATGATTATATGGTACTATTGACACAAAAAGCGTCGGATCTGCGAACACCTCGGGCTTATACCCGAACTCGGTATCCAAAGGTGTGCCAGTCGATTTGACTAGTTAATCAATAAGGACGATAACTAGAACAAGTTTGAACGAGACGATAGCGATGCGCCCGGACGTCAAGGCTCAATTTGCTCAAAACTCGGAACTTGCGAAGTAGACGGAGATCTTGTAGATGCAGCCCGTTGAGATCGTAAGAACTCGTAGATAAACTATAACTAATGCGAAAAGTAGATGCTGAAAAGTAAGATGAAAATAATAGATTTGTTTGATTGTATTGGATATATCTGATACACCTCCCCTGGGTACATATTTATACTCCGGCAACAGGAGTTGCAAACAGACACGACTCATACCTAAACAGAACTCCTATTTTTAAGGAAATAAAACGACTCATACAAGAGTCGGACTCAAACAACGATAATAATACTGGTATAAAATCACCAGTTTCCTTATTCGTTTCCTTTACGATGAAGCTTTCCATCGGCAGACTCTTTCCAATCTGCAACCTTCCTCTTATTGCCATCGGCAGCTTTCTGCTGACGTCAGCCACATCCTTTGTCCATCAGCAATACCTTCCTATTGACAATATTCTTTTACTTTCATTGGCAACATCTTCTCATCGGTAAATGTCTTTCCTTTTCTCCCTTGACGTTTCTTCTATCACATCCACCATCGGCAGATTCTTCTGCTTCCATCGATAATGAAATCGATAGCCCCTTGATGCCGATGAGGAACCCCTTTACCGATCAATACACTTGGTTTAATATTGACCTGTACAAAAAATGGCGTCAACAGGTACCACTATTGCTTCTATGGTTAATTTGATCTAGTGGTAGCATATGACATATTTATGGGCTTGCAATCCTAGTGTTTGATCTAGAATATGAACTTCAAAATGTTTAGCTTAACATGGGCAAGATAACCATTCTAGGATGTGTGAACAAGCTTGTCCATGGTTTAAACAGTGTTAAATACCTTGGGGCAAGTAATCTAGATTGAACCACAACTAAGCTTCTCTCCAATAATCAATCCTTTTGAGCACATCTTTTATGATAATAGATGACAAATGGGGAGAAGTAAGTAGTAAGACAAAGAAAAATATTTTGAAAATTTTGAAAAATGAAAGCACACAAGTAGGGGGAGGAAGCCTATGAATAAAGTTGTTGTATATCTTTGTGCATTCATAAGTGCTTGCTTGCATATGTACTTACATTCATGATATGCTTATGTGGTGAATGCTAGAAACATTAATGATATGGTGCTTGAAAAACTAGCATGATTAAGTGTTTATATTTTCATGTGGTATCTAGTTCTTTCAAGTTTGCCTCTCAAAGTGTTTTCAAGTGGTTTCTAGGCATTTATGGTGCTAAGGATGGTATAATATTGCACTCCGATTGGTATCACTCTTCAAAGGTCCATCCTACACACCTTAGCATTATTTGGTAGCATTCACTCTCCCACAATTCCTATTCATGCATATGTGATCAAAATGAACCAAACTCATATATCACATATGTAGGGGGAGCTAATACTACCAAAGTTGAAATTTTCATCATATATATTTATTTGTGAAAAGTTGTCATCAATTACCAAAAAGGCGGAGATTGAAAGACCTTGTTTGGTTTTGGTTAATTGATGAAACCTATGGACTAACCCTTGTACTAAGTGTATGATCAAGATAGGGTAATCCACCTTGACACATCAAGCTAGAAGGATGACAATGGTGCATTGATCAAGTGCTTCATGGACTAAGGAAAAGAAGAAAGAGAAAAACAAAAATGGGCTCAAGGCAAAGGTATATCATAGGACCATTTTTGGTTTAGTGATCAAGACACTATAGAGAGTGTGATCACATTTAGGATAGATAGCCGTACTATCAAGAAGGGAAAACTCGTTTCGATTGAGGTTATCATGTGCCACTAGGTTTGCATTGCATATCCATATAAAACAAACCTAAGTGACACAAACATGAACTAAAATTCAAGAAATATATTGTAAAAGGCTAACACAGGTGAACAAGAGATGAATCAGAAGGTGTTAGCACTTGAATACTTGGAGAAAAATAGAAGGCTCGGTCTGGCACTCAGAAGGGCTCCGGACGCAGGGTCCGGACGCAGGCAAAAGGTAGTCCATAACATTGGACATGCGACCGGAGGCTAAGCCTAGCTCTCGGGCTTTCTGGACAGAAGGTCTAGACGCTGATGAAGGTCCGGACATAGGCACCGGACAACCGTCCGGAGGTTTGGACGTCTCTGGGTGCTCTCTACGTAGCATCCGGACACTAAGTGTCGTCCGGACGCTGAGCACCGGACGTGCGTCCGGAGCATTTGTGCTCTCTGGATGCTCTCTGAGTTGAGTCTGGACGCAAGCGGGTAGGGGTCCAGATGCTACTATTCCCTGCGTCCGGAGGTGATGTGTTTGCTCCGAAAAGGGGCGCCAATGGCAGAATTCAAATGACAGAGGGTCTGGACGCATGTGCGATGGTCCGGACCCCCAAGCGAAGAACGTCCGGAGTGGCACTGACAGCAGAGAGAGAGGAGGAAAAATGGCTAGTTCTTGTGTGATGGATATATATAAGTGTTTTGGCCGGCCTCCTAGGGTATCTCTTGCACCTTCTATTCACTTGAGACATTTGTGATTGCTTTAGATAGCCCCCAACTCATTCTCTTCACTCTTGTTGCATACTTGTGAGAGTTTGAGTGATCCAAGTGCTTTGATCATTGCATTGCATCTTAGTGGCACTTGGTCATCGTCATCGCCGTGAAGTTTCTTGTTATTCTTGGTGTTTGCCAACACCTAGACAGCTTGGGCGATTGAGGAAGCTTCGGCGCAATTGGTGATTGTTTGTGGCCGGCTTCGACGATTGTGAGAGGGCTTGTACCCACCTCGGCGGAGCGCCAAAGGGTAACTCTAGTGGATTGCTCGTGTCATTGAGTTACTCTGATTTGGGTGGATTCTTGTGGCACCCGAGTTAGTGGGCTAGGCTTGTCATTGCCTATTAGCCACCGAATCACCACTTGAGTAGTCGACACAACGGGGACAAGCTTGGTGGCAACCAAGTGAACCTCGGGAGAAAAATCGATTGTCATCTTGTCTCCCAGCTACTCTTTGGTATTCATTGTGATTTGTTATCTACATTGACATTCATACATCACAAGGCATCGGTATATCAATCACCTCCTCTCCTGTATTTATATTCTTTCATATCTTGTCTAGTTAGCTTGCTAGTTAGCTTCTTTAGTAGTTGTTCTTGGTAGCTTGTGCTAAGTGCTTTAGGTTCTTGCTATTGATTGTTAAACACTTAGTTAACTAGAATTGTATTGGATAGGTGGCTTTGTACCCCAAGTAGAGCTAGAGAAAAAAGCTTCCCTTAAGTGTTATCTAACCTTTTGCTCTAGTGATTTGTAGAATTTTATTAGGCTATGCACCCCCCTCTAGCCATATAGAACCTTTCACTTGGTTACAACAACCTCACTTGGAGTGAATAGACATTGGAAACCGAGATCACATAGTTGACCAACCGATAGCAAGTTGAAGTTCAATGATTGTACTAGCAAGATATTGGATATTGATTGATCATTGGAGATTGCAACCTTTCCAAGCCCTTGAACTTTGCCCTTTGAATTATCACCAAATGTAATATTGTCTTGACTTGCACAATCTTCATCAAGTGTGGTGAACATCCGGGGGTCGTCAGTCATATGTTGAGTGCAACCACTATCAATTACCCAATGGCTACCATCGGTCTTGTAGTACACCTACACACAAGCAACTTGGAGTTAAGCTTGTTGTTTGGGAACCCACACTTGGCGGGGACCCATAGCCTTGTCAACCAACTCCTTAGCCACCCACAACACTCTAGTCTTGTTCTTCATCTTAGGACTGAGAAACACAACAAGTGGTCTACCCTTAGAGTCCTTATTGATGACAAAGTGTGCATCATGAGCAAAGGGGCCTTGTGTGCTTGGGCAAGGTCTTGGGTGGTGGAGTCTTGCAATCATGAGCAAAGTGTCCAACTTGTCCACACTCAAAGCATCTTCTAGGCTTTGGCTTAAACTGATCTTTGTTGTTGTTCATGGCCTTGTTCTTGTAGTAGTTCTTTGCTTCAATCTTGACTTTGGCCTTCATGAGTTGATTTTCCTTGAACCCAACTCCCATATTGTAATTCTTCATGATGGTGTTCATTAAGAGCTCACTTTGAAGGTTGTGGCCCTTAGTGAACCTCTCCATCTCACTAGCAAGCTTGATCTTGTCATTCTTGAGCTTTGCATTTTGTTCTTGTAGAGTGGTGATCAAGAGAGTGGCCTTCTTGTCATCTTCACTAGCCGAATTGATGGTGAAAGGCTTGTTTTACTTGAGGTTGATTAGCTCTTCCTTGAGCTTTGAGTTCTCTTCCCTCATCTTCATGTAATCATCATACTTGTCAGCCTCAACCACTTTCTTGCCCTTGCACTTATCACTTTGCTCAATAGCAACTTCATCAAGCAAGTCCTCACAAGTGGTAGCTATGTCACACTTAACAACTGGGTTAATAGCAACATGTGTGACAAGATCTTGATGGAGCAAATCATAAGAAATCACAAGAGTACCATGTTCATCTTTTACTTTGGTGTAGTCATCTTTTAACATGTTGTATCCTGTTTGGAGCTCTTGGGATGACCTCTCAAGCTTAACATGTTTCTCACTTTCTTGCTTGAGTGAGGCTTTGAGCTCCTTAGTGCTAGATGAGAGATTTTTATTATCAAGTTTTAGTTCATCATTAGCACTAGACAAGTCATCAAGCTTAGTGTGCAAGTTCTCATTTGCTTATTCAAGTGATTCACTTTTAGTTTTGTACTTATGATTTTTGAGTATTTGTTGCAAATTTTAATTAACTAATCATAGGAAGGTGCTTCAAATTCATCATCACTATCACTTGAGCTATCACTATCATCACCATCCACTTTTTGTACCTTCTTGTCACCTTTAGCCATGAGGCATAGGTGTGTAGAGGATGAGCCCGATGATCGTGGAGGAGGTGGAGGTGGAATAGAAGAACCAATCACCAAGGAGGCCACCTCCTCATCTTCATTCTCATCATCAGAGGAGTCACTTGTATCTTCAATGTCGGTGAGCCAATCACCAACAATGTAAGCTTTGCCATCCTTCTTCTTGTGGAAGTTGAAGTTCTTCTTCTTCTTGAATGACTTGTCATTCTTCTTTTCTTCATCACTTGAGTCATCCTTATTACCCTTATTGTCCTTGAACTTGTTGTTCTTGTAATTGTCTTGCTTCTCCTCGGGGCAATGATGAGCCAAGTGACCAAGCTTCCCACAATTATAGCAATCCGTTTGTAAGATTGGCTTCCTTGAAGAGCTTGTGAAGAATTTCTTCTTCTTTGAGTCAAAATTGACTCCATTTTTTAGCCTCTTCAACATCTTAGTGGTCTTCTTCACCATGAGAGTGATGTTGTCTTCATCTTCATCATCACTTGTGCTCTCATACATCACTTTCATTTTGCATCTCTCCTTGGTGGATGCCTTGAGAGCCAAGTCCTTCTCCTTCACTTTTTCTTTTTCTTTGTCTGTCTTCTTGGAGGAGGATGAAGAACCATCATTGATCTTCATATACATATCATGAGCATTGATCTTCCCCAAGATTTGAGTTAGAGTTGATGCAAAGAGATCGCCTTGGTGAAGCATGGTGACGATGTGGCCATATTTGTCAATTGGCAAGACACAAAGAATCTTGCGCACCACATCGGCCGATGACATTTGAGTGAGTCCAAGGCCATTCAACTCCTCTACAAGAATTTCAATCGGCAATACATCTCATTAGCACATTCATGAGGAAGCATAGCAAAAGAGTTCATCTTAGAAATGATCAAGTGATAGCGCTCCTCTCTTTCACATTTAGTGCTCTCGTGTAGAGCACAAATGTCGGTCCAAACCTCATGTGCGGTTTTGCAATTCCTCACACGGTTGAACACATCCTTACAAATGCCATGGAAGAGGATATTTTTTGCCTTGGCATTATTCTTCTAAAAGTAAGGATCTTCGGCGAACACCGAAGCACCGGTTATGGAGGCTTTGTGAACGCCCGCATCAATGACCTCAAGATAGGCCTCCATACGAACTTTCCAATAAAGAAAGTCGTCTCCATCAAACATGGGAGGTGGACCATCCCCATGAGACATCTTTCTCTATGTGGTGAAGCCTAATTTAAGAGCAACCTTGCTCTGATACCAATTGAAATGATCAAGATGCCTAAGAAGGAGGGGTGGTGAATTGGGCTTATTTCAAAATTTTAAAGCAATTATGAAATCCTAGCCAATGCCAATTTTCCCATGCCTACCGGATGTGTCCCTTAGACTATGAAAGCGGTAGCAAGCCAAGGAAGGGAACAACTGAAGGGTTATCAGGTTGCTACACTAGCCAGAAAACAAAATTTTTCTACCCCTTAAATCAGGAACTAGTGCTAGTTATAGATCACGGGGTTACCACTAGACGCGTGGGTGCAGCGGAAGCAACTTGATCTAGTCGTGCACATCGCAGCAGTGCCGTGCAGTTGCGAGGTCGTCCGTCTCAACGTCTCTTACACGCGATTTGTCCTTGTGCTCCAGATGCAGCACTTCCGAGGAATCCCACACGTGCAGGGAAGAAGCGTCACCCCGCTGGACTACTAGGTCTGCGAGGAGTACTAGGCGCGAGCGTAGGGAGGGCGACGACGGCTACCAAAGGACGTGAGTCTAATTCGCCCCGCACCTCCCCTTGCTTATATAGGCGTCCTAATGAGCTCCCACGTTGGAGGCCCATTAGCAACCCTAAACCTAGTCTAATTCGGGGTCCAACCCGAATTAGGCTTCCAGCCCCTTAAGCGTGCGACCCTATGGGCTCACGCACACATAGACATGGCCCAAGTACTCTTACTCGACCAATAGTTGATAGCGGCCTCTAGCAAGGCGTGTCAACTCCTATGCATACACTACGATCATATCAGACGAACCACCACAATACAATATACATGTTATTCCTTTGCCTTATGATATTTGGTCCAACTCGTGGGTTAACACTTAACCCAAGCACGACCATGCATTTCATGATCTAATCATTTGAGTGTTCTAGTGATATCTCTCTCATATGGAGAGTGGCAAATTCCATCTTGATTGACTATGTCTCACAACATGTTTCCTGACAAACCCGAAAGCTACCTTTATAACTACCTAGTCACGGAGTAGCGTTTGGTAGTCTCTAAGTAGGTCGTTTCACATCTTGAGTACATACGACAATCTCAGGTCTAAGGACATAACGTACATGATGTGTATAGAGACAATCTCATGTCGGGTCTATCCAGCTCCATGTCATACATGTGCCCACATTATTAGCTTGACATCTCATATCCATGACTTGTGAAACATAGTCATCAACTAATAATGTGCTTATCTAATATTCATGTGCATTCTTGCACGAACTCCGATCAGGGACAACTTTTATAATAACCATACAAATAAAAGAGTTTCACAAGCAATTCACATAATTGCTAATCGATACAAGTTGTCTTTAATGGATATTCATAACATGTCATGGATACAAGGAATACATCATCTCTATGATTACCTCTAGGGAATATTCCCAACAGTCTCTCACTTGCACTAGAGCTAATCTTGAAGATATCTAATACCCATAGCTTTCACGTGCGCCTCATGCTTGGGCTGTGGAAGAGCCTTTGTCAAAGGAACTGCAACATTCAAATCCGTATGTATTTTGCACATCTTGATCTCATCTCGACCGACGAACTCTCGAATGAGATGAAACTTCCGCAATACATGTTTGTTCTTTTGGTGATTCCTAGGCTCCTTAGCCTGCGCTATCGCCCCATTGTTATCACAATAAAAATTGAATGGGCGAGATGCATTTGGAACCACACCAAGCTCGATGAGAAACCTCCTCATCCAAACACCTTCCTTTGCAGCGGCAGAAGCTGCAATGTACTCAGCTTCTGTTGTAGAATCGGTTACCGTCTCCTGCTTGGAATTCTTCCAGCTTACAGCACCACCATTTATTGTGAACACAAAACCTGATTGAGATTGTGAGTCATCCACGTCAGTTTGGAAGCTGGCATCAGTGTAACCATTTACAACGAGCTCCTCCTCACCTCCATAGATTAGGAACACATCTTTAGTCCTTCTCAAGTACTTAAGGATGTTTTTAATAAGCATCCAGTGACTCTCACCTTGATTTGCTTGGTACCTGCTCGCAACACTTAGACCATATGAGACATCTGGGTGAGTACATATCATGGTGTACATAATAGAACCAACGGCCGAAGCATATGGAACCTTACTCATGCGCTTCTGGTCATCAGCTGTCGTAGGACACTGCTTCTCGCTAAAACGCATACCATGTGACATAGGCAAGAAGCCTCTCTTGGATTGTTCCATGTTGAACCGTTTCAACACCTTGTCAATGTATGTATCTTGGCTTAATCCTATAAGCCTCTTTGATCTATCTCTATAGATCTTAATGCCCAAAATGTATGTTGCTTCTCCTAAATCCTTCATAGAAAAACTATTATTCAGTGAAGTCTTTACGGATTGCAACATAGGAATGTCATTCCCAATCAATAGTATGTCATCCACATACAAGATTATAAATACAACAGCGCTCCCACTTTCCCTCTTGTAAACACAAGGTTCTTCTTCATTCTGACGAAAGCCAAACCCTTTGATCACTTCATCAAAATGAATATTCCAACTCCGAGATGCTTGCTTTAATCCATAAATGGATTTCTTTAGCTTGCATATTTTCCCAGCATTTTTAGGTTCAACAAAGCCTTCGGGTTGTATCATATACACATCCTCTTCCAAATTTCCATTTAGAAAGGCTGTTTTAACATCCATCTGCCAAATCTCATAATCGAAATAAGCAGCAATTGCTAGAATGATCCGGATAGATTTAAGCATCGCTACCGACGAGAATGTCTCGTCGTAGTCAACTCCTTGAACTTGCCGAAAACCCTTTGCAACAAGTCAAGCTTTATAGACGTGAACATTTCCATCCATATCCTTTTTCTTTTTATAGACCCATTTGCACTCAATAGGTTTTACCCCATCAGGCGGGTCAACAGAGTTCCAAACTTGATTGTCTCCCATGGAATCTATCTTGGATCTCATGGCACTTTGCCATTCCTCGAAATCTGGGTCCATCATTGCTTCCGCATAAGTCGCAGGTTCGTCATCGTCTAACAATAACACTTCCCCACGAGCCTCACGGATTCTTGCCGACCTTCGTGGTTGTGGTGGTGTTTCTCTTGCCACAGGTATCTCAACTTGTTCTGCTACATTAGCATCACTCATAGAGTTATCCCCTATTGGCTCATCTTGAACTTCTTCAAGATACACCTTTTGTCCACTCTTCTCTTTATTGAGAAACTCTTTCTCTAAGAAGACACCGTTCCGAGCAACAAACCCTTTGCCCTCTGATCGGTTGTAAAAGTAATATCCTAAAGTTTCCTTTGGATATCCCACGAAAAAGCATTTGTCCGAGTTGGGTGTTAGTTTATCCGACATAAGTCGTTTGACATAAACTTCACAACCCCAAATCTTTAGAAAAGACAAACTGAGACTCTTACCAGTCCATATCTCATATGGTGTCTTAACTACGGACTTAGACGGTATCCTATTCAATGTGAAAGCGGCTGTTTCTAGAGCATATCCCCAAAACGAGAGTGGTAGGTCTGACTGGCTCATCATAGACCGAACCATGTCCAACAAAGTCTAATTACGTCGCTCGGACACGCCGTTTCTCTGAGGCGTTCCAGGTGGTGTAAGTTGTGGAACAATTCCGCAACTCTTTAGATGATTGCTAAACTCATGGCTCAAATATTCGCCTCCACGATCAGATCGCAAGGCTTTAATTTTCTTGCCACGTTGATTCTCTACTTCATTCTGAAATTCTTTGAACTTTTCAAATGTCTCAGACTTATGTTTCATTAAGTAGACGTATCCATATCCACTAAAATCATCAGTGAAGGTTATGAAGTATTGAAATCCGCCTCTAGTTGTTGTACTCATTGGTCCACATACATCAGTATGTACAAGTTCCAACAAGTCTGCCGCCCTCTTAGGAAAACCTGTGAAAGGCGACTTGGTCATCTTTCCCATCAAGCAAGCCTCACATGTCTCGTATGATTCAAAATCAAACGAAGTTAGAAGCCCATCAGAATGGAGCCTCTTCATGCTATTCTCACTTATATGACCTAAACGACAATGCCACATATAGGTAGGACTTAACTCATTAAGCCGAGGCCTTTTAGCATTAATATTACAGATAGGTGCATCCTCAAGATTTAAAATAAACAACCCATTCACAATGGATGCAAAAGCCACAAACATGTCATTCTTTGAGATCACACAACCATTGTCTTTACTCGCAAATGAATAACCATCCTTCATTAAACATGAAGGTGATACAATGTTTTGACTTAAACTAGGAATAAAATAACAATTATTTAATTCCAAAATAAATCCTGACGGGAGGTGAAGTTGTATCGTCCCAACGCTCAACGCAACAACTCTTCCATTATTGCCCACGCGGAAATGAACTTCTCCTCTTTTCACGCTTCTACTTCTTATCATTCCCTTCATCATATTGTAAATATGAGCAACCGATCCGATATCAATTACCCAAGAATTGATATAAGAATCAGCGAGAAAAATGTCTGTAATATAAACAACAAGTGTACAAGCAGCGGGAGTACCTTTACTACCGCCATCCTTCAAGGATTCCAAGTACAACTTGCAGTTCCTTTTCCAGTGACCTGTCCCCTTACAATGAAAGCATTTAGCTTCAGCAGGTCCAGTAGCCTTGGGCACAGGAGGAGGGTTTGGCTTAGAGATCTCGTCTTTAGCCTTCGCCTTCTTCCTTTTCCAAGCCCTCTTATTAAAGTTAGGCTTGTTTTGGACCCCCATCACATGGCTACTGCCTGCACCTTTCTTGATATCAGCTTATGCTGTTTTAAGCATGCCGCACAATTCATTCAAACCCTTCTCCGCCCCATGCATATGGTAGTTTGAAATGAAGTTCCCATAGCTAGGCGGAAGAGACGCAAGTATGAAATCAGTGGCCAACTCTGGGCCCATTGGGAAGCCTAGGTTCTCCAATCTCTGAGTGTGACCAACCATCTTGATCACATGTGGGCCAACTGCTGCGCCTTCTGCTAGCTTGGTTTCGACAAAAGCCTTGGACACATTGAACCTTTTAGTCCGTCTTGAGTCTGAAACATATCATTAAGCGCCACGATCATATTGTACGCTGCATGATTATTATCAAATTGCATCTGGAGATCTGGCTCCATGCAAGCGAGCATAAGGCAACCCACTTCAAGATAAGCATCACATGCTTTCTTGTAAGCAGTTTTCTCTGCAGCAGGTGCATTATCAGCAGACTCATCTGGTAATGGGGTGTCTAGAACATCTTTTTTCTCAGCCCTGAGAACAATTCTCAGGTTGTGGATCCAATCCGCATAGTTTGTTCCATTCAACTTATCTTTCTCAAGAATTGAACATAAAGTAAATGGTTGATTGCTGGGAGCCATCTACAACAAAAAGTAATGCAAAATACGAAGAAAAAAGTATCCAAGACGGAGTAAAAACATATTAAACCTTTTAATAGAATCTACTCCCACTAAAATCAATATCCCTCTATTGAAACTTAGTGATTCAAGACCCGCAACTAACAAGTCGACTAGTGAGCTTTAGCATCACCGCTAGGCGACATGGTAGATCGGTAAGAAACTCCTTGCTAATCATATCACATATGACTCTTGTTGTTGGGTGGAATCTCCATGCTTGTGTTACCAACAACTAATGCTTCAAGGTCCCTAACTGTTAGGATAACCTTGTTCAAGTAACCAAACCTTCTGCATGTAAGTGTCTGACACGAACCTGTCTAGTCAAGGAAAATCTGTGGCACCCTAATTTCATAGACCTACCACCGATCGTACAAGACACGTGACAGTGCAAGGTTTGGGGAAGCATTACGACTTAAACATTGTTGAGAGATCGTTCTACTTCACTACCGTATATGTAGACAAAAACATTATCGCACGTGAAAGTAGAACATCGTAAGAACGGCATAAACACGGATTTGACTTGGTATAGCCCATTGTTCTTTTGAGATCTCCATCTCAGTTAATCTGTTCATCATGGTGATAGCCATCTCCATGATTCAGGCATGCCATCCTACGTGAAGAGTCCACCAAGACTATCTATCACTACCGTAACATAGTGAAAAGGAATTACATAGTCGTAGGATCATCACAGATTGGCACGCAGGCCATTACATATGAATGGACAATATCTGTGGCTCTAGCCATATTGTCTTAATCATGACGTGCAAGCCATGAATTAATTACATACATGCATCACATACACATAAGGGCTATACCAATCATGAATACCTGCAAAATAGAGTTAACCGATTCCGATGTCTAAACTAAAACGCCGAAAACTCAATTTTCTGGGCTGAATTTCGCAAATCTAATTTTCACCGAAACAACGATAGGTTGTTGACGAATGCAAAATTTTCCGGCGCATGATTTTCGTTTAAGGTTTTTCTCGTTCCGAGGTCGTATGCAAAAGTTATGGCCGTTTTACCGAACAACACTTTTCTGCAAATTTCCCTCCGACGGCGGATCCAATCCGCCGCCGCCTTTGCATCTCATGCGCTTGGAACTTGACCTAGGTCCGATTCGATCAATCTTATTGATCTCCAACTCAACGTAATTGGGTTTACATGTATCACTTAGCTCGGATGGCGGAATCCCGACCGGTACGAGTAGATCGTTACAATACCAACGTGGCAAGATCACAAACCATGATCAAAGATTGATCCAAAACCATGCATATCTCCATATGCACACACCCGAATGTATAACGAGGCAACTAGCAACTTTGATACCACTGAAGAGTTATGAGGTTGCTACGCTAGCGAGAAAACAAAATGTTTCTACCCCATAAACCAGGAACTAGTGCTAGTTATAGATCACGGGGTTACCACTAGACGCGCAGGTGCAGCGGAAGCGACTTGATGTATTCGTGCGCGTCGCAGCAGTGCCGTGCAGTTGCGAGGTCGTCCGTCTCAACGTCTCTTACTCGTAGTTTGTCCTTGTGCTCCAGATGCAACACTTCTGAGGAATCCCACACGTGCAGGGAAGAAGCGTCACCCCTTTGGACCGCTAGGTCTGCGAGGAGTACTAGGCGCGAGCGTGGGGAGGGCGACGACGGCTGCCAAAGGACGTGAGTCTAACTCGCCCCGCAACTCCCCTTGCTTATATAGGCATCCTAATGAGCTCCCACGTTCGAGGCCCATTAGCAACCCTAAACCTAGTCTAATTCAGGTCCAACCCGAATTAGGCTTCCAGCCCCTTAAGCGTGCGACCCTATGGGCTCACGCACACATCGACATGACCCAAGTACTCTTACTCGACCAATAGTTGATAGCAGCCTCTAGCAAGGCGTGTCAACTCCTATGCATACACTACGATCATATCAGACGAACCACCACAATACAATATACATGTTATTCCTTTGCCTTATGATATTTGGTGCAACTCGTGGGTTAACACTTAACCCAAGCACAGCCATGCATTTCATGATCTAATCATTTGAGTGTTCCAGTGATATCTCTCTCATATGGAGAGTGGCAAATTCCATCTTGATTGACTATGTCTCACAACATGTTTCCTGACAAACCCGAAAGCTACCTTTATAACTACCTAGTCACGGAGTAGCGTTTGGTATTCTCTAAGTAGGTCATTTCACATATTGAGTACATACGACAATCTCAGGTCTAAGGACATAACGTACATGATGTGTATAGAGACAATCTCATGTCGGGTCTATCCAGCTCCATGTCATACATGTGCCCACATTATTAGCTTGACATCTCATGTCCATGACTTGTGAAACATAGTCATCAACTAATAATGTGCTTATCTAATATTCATGTGCATTCTTGCATGAACTCCGATCAAGGACAACTTTTATAATAACTATACAAGTAAAAGAGTTTCACAAGCAATTCACATAATTGCTAATCGATACAAGTTGTCTTTAATGGATATTCATAACATGTCATGGATACAAGGAATACATCATCTCTATGATTACCTCTAGGGCATATTCAGAACAACAACACCCTACACAATTCTAGTATGAATGTAAAGACAAGTGTGGAATATAATGCGGTATGAAAGGGGCTAGGGATAGAAAAGCTTGACATGACGATGTTTTGCCGAGGTATCGAGGAGTCGACACTCTCGTTGGAGCACCTCGCAAGGTATTGCTCCCCCTCACCCTGCACAAGGGATGAGTGCTCTCTACGGGCTGGTTCTTCACCTCTCCGGCTCGGTGAACCGCCCACAACCGATGACAAGTCGATGGAGAAGGGCCGCCGACAATCCTTCCGGCGATCACCTTCCTCCGAGTACCACCGGACCATTTAGGTGATGTCGATCACCAAGAGTAACAAGCTTGGACTCTCACTTGACTCAATCAAGCTTCACGAGATCAATGGATGCACACTTGAACTCTTGGATGAACTAGTGAGTGCATTCAATAGATGGATTCGAAAATCTCTCTCACTAGGGCTCTTGCTCTCTTCCCAAACCTCTCAAGGTGTTTCTCAGCAAACCAAATGAGCAAAGGTAGGTTGGGAAGGCAAGTAATGGGGTATAAATACACCCTCTCAACTCTAGCCCATGGGCAGCTCAAAATAGAGCGTTTAAGTTGGCATCAGACACTCCAACGCCTAGGCGGCGGACGCTCCGACGCCTAGGCAACAGACGCTCCGACGCCCTGCCCAACAGCTAGTTCCTGTTCAAAAACCCAGCCAACGGACACTCCGTCACTTTGGAAATGGACGCTGCACCAAGTGTCCGATGCGAACTGCGTGCTCTCGGGTTCCTGGAAATTCATTTAATTAAATCCAACGGACGCTGCCCAGCGTCCGATGGCATGCCGACGGATGCGTCCGACAGCAAACGTGCCTCTCTGGAACTCTCTATTACGTCGACGGACGCTGCTAGGGTTTCACCCCAGCGTTTGATGCGACGGAGTCGCCCTGGACCGAGCGTCCGTCGCCCAGAGAAGGCCACTCTCAACTCCCTTTTTTGCCGCGATGAATATGTGAAAGGTCTAGATATGGCTAGAGGGGGGGGTGAATAGCCTATTAAAAAATCTACAACAACACTAAACAAACTTGTTAGAATAAAACACGGCGTAAAACAAGTTTACACTAGCACTAAAGGGTCGGCAAGCCACCTACCACAATACTAGTTATTAGCAAGAATTAGCCTAAGTCACACACAAGAACTAGAGAACTAGTGCTACACAACTAGGTTACACAAGCTAAGCTAAAGACTCTACTTTGCAAGAATGTAAGTGCAAAGCTAGAGTTAGAGAGGGTTATACCGACGTGGAGAGAAGCAATCAATAGATATCCAATCAATGAATGGGCACAAGATGATTCTCGGTAGAGAGACAATGAGACACAATATTTTTTACCGAGGTTCACTTGTTTGCCAACAAGCTAGTCCTTGTTGTAGCGATTCACCTACTTGGAGGTTCACACGCTAATTGGCATCACACGCCAAACCCGTCACTAGGTGCCGCAAAACCAACACAAGATAGGGATCCACAAGCTACGCGCAATCCACTAGAGATAACTTTTCCGAACTCCCGCGGGAAGGTTCAAGAACCCCTCACAATCCACCAATTGGAGCCAGAGACAATCACCTTCCTCCGCTCAACGATCCTCGTCGCACCAAGCCGTCTAGGAGATGGCAATCTCCAAGAATAACAAGAGCTCCCACGATGATGACGATCACCAAGTGCCACTAGTATGCAATCGATAGAGCAATGCACTTGGTTCACTCAATCTCTCATGAAATGATCAATTATGCCAAGAGGATGAGTGGGTGGAGGAATCTCAAGCAAGCACAAGTGTGTGAGTGAATTATGAGTGCAAGAGATGCCCCAAAGGGCCGGCCATATCACTTATATAGCCCCTCACTCACAACTAGCCGTTTCGCCCCATTTTCTGCTTCCTACGTGTACTCCGGACGCTAGCAACAGTGGGAGGTCCGGACCATCAACCGCGTCTGGACACCCTTCACCAGCACAGACAGACCCTCCGACTCACCTCCGGACGCTGCCATCCGGACGCGCCCGACGCGCCGTCAGGACCAATGGCTACGCGTCCGATCAGCCTTCAGTTCAAACGACCCCTTTCCCACGCTCACTGCCGCTTGCCACGCGTCTCCGATTGCATCCGAACTCGACTTCGGACCAACGCACACCTGCGTCCGGAAATTGCAACAGAAACGCCAGAAACCACCCAAGAGCAACTGATCTCCGGACGCCGTGTCCGGAGCTCCACATCCGGACAAACACCACCGTCCGAACACCTCACCAGAGAGCAATAGAGAGGGATAAGACTCCGGACTCATGTCCGGAGTGTCCCGTCTGGACCAAATACACCGTCCGGACTCCTGTCCACAGCCAAGCCAAGCTAGGGTATGCCTCCGAACTCATCGCTGATGGTCCGGACCCAACCAAACCCTAGCATCCTGACTAGTGTCCGGACCACCTCCTGCTGCCAAACCTCACCTCCAACTTCTCCCAAGCTTCCAAGGGCTAACACTAAGTGATCTCAACACTTGTGCACGTGTGTTAGCTTTTAGTTCACATTTTCTTGGAATTAGTTGGTTCTCCTAACTAGTTCATTTTATTTTAGATGCAATGCAATGATCCTAGTGGCACATGATAACCGTAATCAAACACAAGAGCTCCCTCCTTGATAGTACGGCTATCTATCCTAAATGTGATCACACCCCTCTATGGTGTCTTGATCACCAAACCGAAAATGGTTCCTATATCACCTTTGCCTTCACACCATTTTCTTTTGCACCACCATGCTAGACCCTTGCCATCACCACATTGATCCATTAGCTCCTCATCATGTCATGTACCAACCTATCTCATGATTCACACTTAGAGATCAAGGTTAGTATTGACGGTCCTTAAGTACCAAAATCAACCGTCAACTAGACTAGGAAAAGGATCTATATGAAACCAATACTTAGAAATAGGGTTTATACTGACAGAATTCCACGAGTTTTGGTGAATGTCTATTTCTGCACGGGGATATCAGGAAATATGGAGGAAAGACCCACATGTCATGATTACATAGAGATAAACATCATTCGTACAAACAAGAATACTCTAGAAGGGTCAAGAAGGCGCGGGAAGGAACCAGAGGCCGAGCGGGCCTAGGGGCAGGGCGGCCGCCCTACCCCTTGGGGCGGCCGCCCTAGGGCAAGGCCCATTAGGGACTACCTTGTGGGACCATCTCTCCACTGCCTTTGAGATCACATCTAGGCCCTCCATTAAGGTTGGTTTGATCCGACGGTCGACGTTCATTTGAGGAGCCTATATAAGGAACGCCCCCTGACCCTGAGGAGAAGAGCCTCTCTGACCTAATTCATTATTCATCATCCATCTCAAGAGGAGAAGCCCCTGATCAAGGCCTAGAGCCACCACATCAACTAGATCTCTAGTTTAGCATAGCTATATAGGATTAGAACTAGAAGGAGTCAATCTTCGGTTGGTTTCCAGATCTGTCAAGAGGGTTATTGGTAATTCTCTCTCTAGTTCTTCCTTGTTCATCATTTGTTCTTCAATATTATGAATATGACTTTGCTCTACTTCATTATATTGTTTATGAATTTACTCTATTTGATTATGTTCTTAGTTATATAGTTCTTAGTCTATTATGATTATATACTTGGCTTAGTTAGATTTGAATCATATCCATGCTTAGGATCGTATAGTGTTTATCCATTAGCGCTGTGGGTAAATGATAGATATTGTGTAGGCATGGTGCCTAGACTGTATTTATCTGCGATTTTACCCTACATTCCGGATCGTGAGGTAGTTCGTGGGAGTGACAATCCTGTTGAGTCCTTTCTAGTCCTCCTCTCGTTTGTAGGGCAGGCAGAGGAGTTCTATTGCAGAGAAATGATTTCTATGTTCTTCACTTCCTTAGTGATACTTACTAGACATGGATATCTCTTTTCTTGCCATGATTGCCAAGTGTAATTGCACTAATCATAGTATGCTAGACTGTATCGTTAAGAATGACTTAGGAAATATCTTTGTAGTTCGTCCTAATTCCATGCTAATGACTTGCTAGAATATCTGTTGAGGTGCTTATCATTACCTTATGTGGCTACATATATGCTGATCAGTATTTATCTTTTGTCACTATTCATTCATTATCTATATCTTATGTGACACTTATTTTGTACTGAGTGAGATAGATGAAAACTCTCCATAACATATGCAGTGATACTCATTAAACATCTTTATTCATTCCTCATTTATTCCTGAGCATTCCATTCCCAGTGGTAAAAATATAAATAACGATACCTGGAATACTCCTGGTTAAAATGCTACATCGGTATTATCTGTGCGCTTGCAGAAACACATTTATATTTATTTAGAGCAATTGCATATTTCAATACCGCATCTCTCTGCCATGCTGGGGATGACAACTTGGCTTAAGTGGCATAAGAGGTGGTTAACCATTTTTGGCGCCGTTGCCGAGGATAGACATTAGTGTACTTTTGGTAATGACGTTAGAGATGTCAACAAGCATTTTTGGCGGCGTTGCCGGGGAAGGTTGATTAGCTATCAAAAGGAATAAATGAGTTATCACTTGCATTACTAATGTGATTGAGAAAACATCAATTCTCTACTCGTATAACCTTACCCTTGATCTTTGCCTATTTTTTCTATCATCTTTATGCAGGGTAATGTATGAATAGATTTGATCTTCCAGACAATTTTGTTGAAAATCCTATAGCATTAATCAGAAGGACAAAAGCCAAGCTCAAGAAAGTAACAGAATCATCATCATCTCAGCTTGAAGCTTCACCCAATCAAGAAGATCATCAAGACATCGTTCGAGACTTGACACCAAGGTTTGAAGCCATGGCAGACAAGTCAATCCGTGAGTTCTCAGCCCCCACCACGGACAACATCCGCACTAGACCTGCTGCGAACATTGATCGGTCATTTGAGCTCAAGCCTACGCTCATCAACATGGTGCAAGCAAGCTAGTTCTGTGGGAAAGCACACGAAGATGCTAGTGCTCATCTCCAACACTTCCTAGAGATTTGCGGCACATTCACTATCAAGGATATCCCCAGAGACTCAATACTACTTCGCCTCTTCCCATTCTCACTCTTGGGAAGAGCGAAGAAGTGGTTCTATGGAACCAAGGAGAAGAATACCACGTGGGGACTATGTTCCACTAATTTCCTAGCAAAGTTCTTTCCCATGGGGAAGACCAATGCTCTCCGTGAGAAGATTTCAAGTTTTCAGCAACAACATGACGAGTCCGTTCCAGAAGCATGGGAGCGCTTCCAAGATTACATCCTAGAATGTCCCCATCATGGAATGGAGAATTGGTTACTTATGCAGACCTTCTATCATGGGCTCAGCAACAACACTCGTGAGACCATGGATGCTGCTGCCGGAGGAGCATTCTTATCACTTACAATACCACAAGCCACATCTCTTGTGGAGAAGATGGCATCCAACCAAGGTTGGAGTGAAGAAAGAACCAACCTCGCAAGAAAAGTGGAGGTATGCACCAGCTCAAAGAGGTAGACATGCTGTCAGCAAAGCTAGACATGCTCATGAAGAGACTCGATGAGAAAGCTGGAGAGAAGAAAGAAGTTATGAACATCTACGACTCTCACATGACATGTGAGGAGTGTGGAGACACTGGATACTCAGGTAATCATTGTCCAGAATTGCAAGAGGACGTGAACTACATCAACAACAACAACAACTACAATCGTCCTCAGCAGAATCAAGGTTGGAATCAACAACAACAAAGGCCTAACTACTCAGGTAATTATCAAGGTAATAATTCTTTCGATAATCCTAGTTTTCCACGTTTGAGAGAGTTAGTAGCCGATCAAGGAAAGTTAATGGATAATATGTCTAAGAAATTAGCATCCAATGATAAAATACTAGAAACTATAAATAATAGGATGGATAATTTTTTTGTTGCCATCAAGAATCAAATTAGCTTTAATAAAATGATTGAATCTTAGCTAACCCAAATAGTTGTTGTTGTTCCTATTACTAACCCCGATATCCCATCACAAACGGAAGGATTAGAATCTGCAAATCTTGTAGACATATTTGATGCAGATGTCTATTGGAACAACCCCACAGAAGAGTGGTGTGGCGACTCTATGCCAACCAAGAAAGGAGATCCAGGATGACCAGTCATCCCAATATCCATTGGAGTCACCGACTTTCCTGAATGTAACACCCTAATTTTGCCTTCTGGAAAATAGTAATAAATTGAGCTTTTATTCAATTTAATACTCATGAAATATAGGAGAAATTAAAACTTTTTGAGTAAAAGAAAACAACCTAGAGCTTAGTAACTTGTTTCTTGCATTCATGCTGAACTCTGTGGCTTTTGGTTGAGTGTAGGGATAGGTTGGGTGAATTCAAATTCAATCTGAATTTGAATTTGAGTTGTTTTTTAAAAGAAAAATAAAAAGAAAAGGGTTCTTTTATCTCTCTCTCCCTCTCTTGCTTTCTGGCCTAGCTCAGGAACCAACCCACCCTCACCCACACTCCTCTCTCGGCCGCAGGCCCAGCTCGCACCCCTCAGCCCAACATCCACAGGCCCAGCTCCCCATCCCGCCTTCTCCCTCTTGCGCTCACCGACACGCGGGCCCGCCCTGTCGGCGCCAAGCAGCAATACCACATGCTCCTCCTCTCTCACTGCCCAGCGGACCCCGCCTGTCACTCTCCCCTTCCCCTTTTCTTCCTAGACGAAGCAGAGATGCCGCCGGCATCACCGCCGCTCTCTTTTCACCCCGATGGAAGGCAAATTAGCGTCAAGCCATCAAGGGCCTTCATGGCCGCCATCCCGGTCGCGGACGTGCCTGCAATCACCGCCCTCGCGCGGCTATAATGCCCGCTATAGAGCTCCCTGCCTCCTTTGCTCTTCCCCAGTTCACGCACCGCATCCGCACTGCCGCGACCGCGTTCTCGCTGTCCCGGAGCTCTAACTCCGCCGTCGTGAGCACTCGGAGCTCCGCCATGATCTGCCGAAGCCATAACACCCCTCATCCTCCGCTCTCACCCCGTGAACCACCGTACCCGCGCTCACCAGCGTTCTTTCTGTCGCAGATCACCGCCAACACCGACGGACTCCGTGGACCCTCTCTGGACCACACGAACAACTCCATCGAACCCGTGGTGAATCCCTCTCCCTTCCCATGCCTTTGTCTTGGTCAGTTACGCACCGTAGGCCGTATCCGCACATCACGTGACCGCCGACAATGGCGCCACCGCGGCCACCCCGCACCGGCGAGCCGTTGTTTCAACCGAACACCTCACCGCACTCGCACGGACACGTAGAGTCTTCCCGCACCTTCAATTTTGCTTATAGCGCCTCGCATCATCGGATTCCGCATGGCACAGATCACACCTGCCATGGTGCCGCCGCGGACGCACTGTTCCGGCGAGCCATCCCTTCAACCGAGCAGACCCACGCATTTGCAAGGTCACGCGTAGCCTTTAGGTGCACTTGGTTGAAGTGGAGGTGGTCTGAAACGCCATTTCCGCGTTCGTCGACGAGCTCACGCCGCCGGGATTTATGGCGCCGCCGTGTTTCCACGGAGCTGCCGTGGGGAGCTCCTACCCCTTTGCTCTGCGCCGTCCGTTCTAATCTGAGCGGCCCAGATTAGATACCCCTTCGGGGTTATAAGATCGGTCCACCATGGACCCGTGAACCCTCGGCCCCACGCTCAGTCAGCGGGTGCACGCACTGCGCTGTGCACCGCACTAGTCAGCACTCGCCACGTGGCGCACACGTCAGCACGACGTCAGCCCTACGTCAGCAGTGACGCAGTCAATCCCGATAGCCCCGCCCCTTTTGCAGTATAGCCCCTCTATTTTACGAAAACCAACCCGCAGTTCATCCCCATTCAAGATAAATTAAATTCAGTCCTGTTTTCTTCTGTTAAGGCCCCTGAGTTTTTGTAAATTAATACCCGCCGTCCAGAGCTCGTTTAAATCCAGTTTTAATTCAAAAAATACTTTGAATTAATTACAGAAAGGCCATCAATTTTCAAATACTTATAAAAGATGTGTTTTAACTCCATTTTCATCCAAACAAATTGCGTTAGACTCGTAGCTTTATAATCTACGTGTTAAAACCATAGTCAGCTTTGTTTTTCAACTTTGAAAAAAATACTTAATTGTTTAATGGTTTTAAATATGTGTTTTAATTCCTAAAACTTGTTTAAATCATATCTCCTCCGTTTTAAATCCAAATAGACTCGTTCAAGTTGCGTTGGTTTCGTAAAGACGTAATCTACACAGTACTTCCCTTTAATCTATGTTAATAGCTTTGTAAATTCTTGGTTAACTATTAACTTGATTAAAGACTATGCAAATCGCTTTATAAATAAAATATGAATAACCTTTTTACTTTAGTTTTCAAATCCCAATATAAGTTTGACTTAACACAACTTGGGTATTTCTCTGAAGTACCTTATCCATCCTTTTATATAACTAAAACCAATGAAGCTCTTAGTTCCCTTTTTAAAAGCTAATCTTCTGTTAGTTGTATGTTGGTCACCGTAACTCCGTTTAGCGTGTTCTTTGCGACTTCGTGATCGTAGCAACGCGTAGTTTCCCTTTAAATACTTTTCATTGATTGGTGTATTGTTCTAAATATATATGTTTGTATGCTATATATGTTTGACTAGGTGTTTGAGTGGTGTGTTGTAATCTTGTCCAATCGGTGAGTGTTACGTTGGTGAACAAGAAGAAGTTAATCTTTGAGAATCAGTTGAAGAAGGATCTAAGTTTAAGGCAAGTATAGCTTGGGACTCTTCTTGTTACCTATATAATTTAATGTCACTTAATTCATATGCATGTGTCTACCTTGTTATCCCTAAGTATCTTTCCTAGATATTTGATATCCTGTACCTTGTCACCTTTTGGGATGAATATGGGTAGATTGTGCTAGTGCTCATAAAGAATAACCATGATCTTGTAACTTTATTAATGATATATGCAATGATGATAAAATATGACTTTTTAGCAATGTGGACTATAGGTGGAACATCAGGAACTCACACCTGTGTTCTCACTCATAGGGGTATCTCTGTAAGCGGCCACCTAGGAAAACCGTGCTACCCCGAGTGTTATATGGCTCTGACTTTAATTCAGTACCTAGTATGTCTCTAGCTTGTTAGAGGTTACCATTTATTGGCGCAGGAGGGGAGGGTCGAGTGATGTTTGGCGCTTTTCCTATCTTGGAGGCGAGCATGGTGCTGCGACCACCTGTGACGCCACTTGAAGGAGAATACCCATGCATACTTGACATTAGCCTCGCGGCCCTAACTTGTTAGAGTATATTGACGAAAGATTATGTAGTGAACCTTGCCGACCTACCTTGGTGGTGGGTTAAGAGGCTGATCACTTCGGGCGAAAGGGCAATTCACGGCCTGGGGTAAAGATGTACAACCTCTGCAGAGTGTAAAACTATCATGATAGTCGTGCTCGCGGTTACGAGCGGTCTGGATCCTTCACATTGTGATGTCCTTATGTCATAGCTCATCAGCTGTTATTTTGGCATTGATTATTATTATTTGTTCATATACGCATTATATCTTGTTCACTTGATCATGTAGTTATTGGGCTTATGAAGAACTTGATGCTACTCAAATGCTAAAACTATGACTAACTAAAAGCAAACATAGTTAAACCCGTGTCTATCCTTTTTGAGCCTCATAAACCCCATGTTATATTTGCTGAGCATGGTGAGCTGACACTTGTTGTCATCACCTTTATATGAAAATCCCGGATGGGTACCAGATTACAAGAGTTGGAAGATAGGCTTGTGGTCAACCACTCAGTCGGTCCCTGTGGAGTTGGAGTCTTCACCCAAAGATCGGAGTGATCGTTTCGCTGTTTGCTGCTTAAAGGTTATCCTTTATGGCCTATATGTTATATATTTTAGGTATTGTCTTTTGATATTACCTTTTCGTGACTATATGTGAGAGTTGACTTCCTGGCTCACATATAGTGTATATCTGGTTTTGTTCTTAAAACTGGGTGTTACACTGAAGCACTTTGCGACTTTGGCGCAAGCGTCAATATCATGCCCAGGGTAATCTATGAGAAATACTTTAATTATCCTTTATCAGAAACAACCCTGTGTTTGCAGCTTGCAGATCGGACACTATGCTACCGAAGAGGAATATTAAAAGATATCCGTGTCCGAATTGGTACCTCATATGTTCCGGCAGACTTCATGGTGATAGAAACCGGAGTTGATGAGAAGTCACCCATCATCCTTGGGAGGCCAATCTTGAACACCGCCGGAGCTGTCATCTATGCTAGCACTGCAAAGATCAGTTTCATTATCAAAGGGAAGAGGGAGACATTTACCTTAAAGAACAAAACCATACAAGCTCCTAAACTACCTCAAGATGAGCCAAAGAAGAGGACCAATGGGAGGAACAAGTAGAACAAGCAGAAGAAGAATAAGAAGCAAGTACGAACAGAATCAGCAAAGATGGTCACGACACTCCACAACAATCAAGATCACCAAATCAGATCCCCTCATTTGATCAAGAAGGACGACCCAAGTGTCCCAACCATTGAATGCACAATCAATAGATGCTCCTTCCAGAAGGCAATCTACGACACCAGATCGGGCATCAACATTATGGCCAAGTTGACCTATGAGTTTATGTACGGAATAATGACTCTACATCCAACATACACCCAACTCTAGATGGTAGATCAGGCATGTCGCGTCGTTGAAGGCATAGCAAAAGATGTCCCCATACAGATTAATGACCACTTCATCCCTATAGACTTCCTAGTCGTTGATATGGGAGAAAATGATTATGATCCACCTATCATCCTTGGAAGGCCATTCCTAAGCACCACCAAAGCTATCATCTATATCGGGATAGGAGAAGTGCACCTATACTTTCCCTCTGAGAAGGTACGTCGTTACTTTAATGGTCACTACATTATTGAAGAAACCAAGCAAATTAGAACAAGAAGAAGACGTCGCTACCGGAACCAGAAGAAGCAGAACACCAAGGATGGATGGGCAGACTATAAAGGAGAAGTATCAAGATATGAAGAGAGATATCCCGAAGAAGAAATATATGAAACTCCACTCCCGAGGCCGAACACACCACTAACTCCAAGGTTGGGAAAGGAAAGATCATGCTATGACTACTTTAGGCACGAGAGCGAAGAATCTTGGGAAGAAGGAGAGGTACGTCCCTCCAATTGTAATAAATATCCAGAAAAAGAACCTGTCCTAGGGAGGCCACCACACCAATACAAGTGTGGAGACAAAAAGAAATCATAACAGAAGAAGAAGCACAGCCGGAGGCGCCAGCTACGCCGTCCGACGAACCCCAGGACAACTAAGGACGTAAGGAGTCCTGTTCGGAGGACTTAAACCACCGAACGTCGTGCCAAGAGGTAACACTTTGTAGTTATCTTTTCCCTTAATTATTTACTTTTCCAAATTAGTTAATCATGTTTACTCTATCTTAAAAAGAAAATAAAAATGTTTAAAACTGTTAAGCCCCATGTGAATAGACTCGTGGCATAAAACCCATAAGTTATACTCACTGTGGTGGCATAAAAATAAATATGTTTTGTCTTATAAAATAAAAATATAAAAATAGTGAGTTTATGATCCTGCTAAATAATGACATCCATTAGAGGAAGCTCGACATGATCAAAGCTAGAGACTTATGACTAACACTTAATTAGTTCCACAAGCTTTGTTGTCTATTTGAGTTTTCATAGAATTCAAGGATCAAAGGAGAATAGCAAACAGAGGACACCTGTGCTACCTGTCAGCCACATCAAAGGAGATTACACCAAAATCAAGCTTGGGGAGAGCACCCCCACGTACCAGCTACACCAGAAGAAATTACGTCAAAATCCAGCTTGGGGGCGAGCACCCCCATACTCAGCTAAGTATTTCTACCTATAAGCTTTTATATCTATACTTTGATAAAAATAAAAAGATGCATAATTATAGAAACCCAATAAATACTTTTCCCGTATATATATGTGAGTTTTTGATTAGTTAAGAGTTTGCTAAATAATAATAAAATAAAATAAAATAAAATAGCTATGCTAAAATGAATCCCAATGATAAACTCTTAACATGGAAATGATGAATAGTTGCTCTGTCGTAATACCTTTCAAGTACATAGTTTTCAAATTTGAACTCTCTCTCAAGTTTAGGCATAATTGTTATGATTCGAAATTTGCTCTGAACCTAAAACTTGTGGGAGGAAGTACCTAATCTAAGTCTAAGTCGTTGACGGATATGATATGGAAAGGTTTGAGTTGCTATTTATCTGTTCCTAGAGATGCTAGAATTCTGGAGAATTTTATCGTTTGAAAACTTTAAAAAGGCTACATGATGAGTTCCTGTATGACGAGAGTTTGAATTCCTACCACAGCCATATATACATGCTTACTAGATTAGGAAACCACACACTTTTACATACTGCTTATGAGCATTGAGTGTGGTCAAGTTGTGCGACCCTCGGGAACTAGTCATGCAGTTTGAATCAAGATTCACACTCCATCCACATACACTGCTTCTACCCCAGAAGTACGCATCCACATATATACACACACACATGCTGCTTCTACCTCAGAGGTATGCATTCACATACACTCCATCCACATACGCTGCTTCTACCCTAGAAGTACGCGTCCACATATATCCACTCATTCCCATCCCCAGATCCACCCACCAAAAACATTCTACTCCTAATCCGGGGGAGAATAATATTCTCCTATTCCTGTTTTATCCCTGTGAAATAAAGGCTCCAGTCAACGTTCGCTTTATAGCTCTACAAGGATGAGTGATCTAAAAAAAGAGAGAGATACGAGGAAATAAAAAGGGCAAAATGTTCGCCAACCTCGAAAGATAAAAAAGTGAGACGAGAGGTAAAAATGGACAAGTGTCCGACAGTAGAATTAGGGGTACAAGATACCCACCTGAAAAAAAAAGAAATATATATATCGAGCATCTCATTCCCTTCGAAAGGTTTCAAATACAAGAAAGGTATATCCATCAAAAGGGAGCAAAAGTAGAATTAGACTTTCACCTCTGCTATCATCATCATCATTACCATCATCACCATTATCATCATCTTTACCATTACCATCACACACCATTCATTCGCCACACATGCACATCTTGATTTGACTTATTGATCGGTTCCTTTGGATCCACAGTTTGACTATGCAACATATGTCTTGTAAGTATGTATACGCTATCTCCCACCTATGAGCTCCAGATATTATAAGCCTTAGTAGAAGTAGGGTGAGAGAGAGAAGGCAATACCACAATGCCTTATACCACAAATAACACATATTTGAGAGAAAGGCATACACCATCAATGCCTTGGTAAAGATCCAGAAATACCACAAATGAGCGACTGAGAGAGTCATACAAGGAATCTCTGAGTTTTATTTTGAAAACCTACAAAAACTCCGGACCTATAGTTGATCCAAGAGTAGGTACATGGTGCTTGACTAGACCATTCTATCTTTCAACTACCCAAGACAAAGGTGACGGTTACAAGCCCCATGGTGGAAGGTAAAATGAGTAAGTTTTTTTCATCTTAATAGTTGATCTAACTCGGAGACGAGATCTTATTTGAAAGCATGTGTACCTGTAAGGCGTGAAAGCATTGTAGCAACTCCTGATCCATCACTGAGTCTATCTTTGCTTAGGGACGAGCAAAAGGTAAGCTTGGGGGAGCTTGTTGATGGTCCTTAAGTACCAAAATCAACCGTCAACTAGACAATGAAAAGGATCTATATGAAACCAATACATAGAAATAGGGTTTATACTGACAGAATTCCATGAGTTTTGGTGAATGTCTATTTCTGCAGGGTGATATCAGGAAATATAGAGGAAAGGCCCACATGTCATGATTACATAGAGATAAACATCATTCGTACAAACAATAATACTCTAGAAGGGTCAAGAAGGTGCGGGAAGGAACCAGAGGCCGAGCGGGCCCAGGGGCAGGGCGCCCCCTACCCCTTGGGGCGGCCGCCCTAGGGCAAGGCCCATTAGGGTTTGCCTTGTGGGACCATCTCTCCACCGCCTTTGAGATCACATCTAAGCCATCCATTAAGGTCGGTTTGATCCGACGGTCGACGTTCATTTGAGGAGCCTATATAAGGAAGGCCCCTTGACCCTGAGGAGAAGAGCCTCTCTGACCTAATTCATTATTCATCATCCATCTCAAGAGGAGAAGCCCCTGATCAAGGCCTAGAGCCACCACATCAACTAGATCTCTAGTTTAGCATAGCTATATAGGATTAGAACTAGAAGGAGTCAATCTTCGGTTGGTTTCCAGATCTGTCAAGAGGATTATTGGTAATTCTCTCTCTAGTTCTTCCTTGTTCATCATTTGTTCTTCAATATTATGAATATGACTTTGCTCTACTTCATTATATTGTTTATGACTTTACTCTATTTGATTATGTTCTTAGTTACATTGTTCTTAGTCTATTATGTTTATATACTTGGCTTAGTTAGATTTGAATCATATCCATGCTTAGGATCGTATAGTGTTTATCCATTGGCGCTGTGGGTAAATGATAGATATTGTGTAGGCATGGTGCCTAGACTGTATTTATCTGCGATTGTACCCTACATTCCGGATGGTGAGGTAGTTCGCGGGAGTGACAGTCGTGTTGAGTCCTTTGTAGTCCTCCTCTCGTTTGTAGGGCAGGCAGAGCAGTTCTATTGCGGGGAAATGATTGTTATGTCCTTCACTTCCTTAGTGATACTCACTAGACATGAATATCTCTTTTCTTGCCATGATTGCCAAGTGTAATTGCACTAATCATAGTATGCTAGACTGTATAGTTAAGAATGACTTAGGAAATATCTTTGTAGTTCGTCCTAATTCCATGCTAATGACTTGCTAGAATATCTGTTGAGGTGCTTATCATTACCTTATGTGGCTACATATATGCTGATCAGTATTCATCTTTTGTCACTATTCATTCATTATCTATATCTTATGTGACACTTATCTTGTACTGAGTGAGATAGATGAAAACTCTCCATTACATATGCAGTGATACTCATTAAACATCTTTATTCATTCCTCATTTATTCCTGAGCATTCCCTTCCAAGTGGTAAAAATATAAATAACGATACCTGGAATACTCCTGGTTAAAATGCTACATCGGTATTATCTATGCGCTTGCAGAAACACATTTATATTTATTTAGAGCAATTATGTATTTCAATACCGCATCTCTCTGCCATGCTGGGGATGACAACTTGGCTTAAGTGGCATAAGAGGTGGTTAACCATTTTTGGTGCCATTTCCGGGGATAGACATTAGTCTACTTTTGGTAATGACGTTAGAGATGTCAACAATTAGTACTTAGTTATGTTTCATCAATTACTCAAAACCAAACACATGGGGACTCTCAATCTCCCCCCTTTTGGTAATTGATGACAACCTTTCCATAAAGATATGAAATATAATCATTTTGAACTTGAGTTGGTTGTCAGAGCATTTTAATCAAAGATTTTTAGATTTGGACAAGTTACACAAATTCGGTTTGGTAGTTATTAGCCCCCCTACATATGTGCTTCTAGAGTTTGTTTCAAGTTTTGCACATATGCAGGAAGACAATGAGGGAGAGTAAATAGCTACCAAATGACGCTAAGGTTTAAGAGTAGACCTTTGAAGCGTGATACCATCGGAGTGCGGAATTATAATCACCCTTAGCACCATGATTAGCTAGATATCAAGTAAACACTAGAAACCCCGTGAGGTCAATATTAAAAGCAAGGTTTCTAGATACCACTTGGAGAACTTCTACAAAAAAATCTAGCTTATCAACCTATGTATGCTAGTTAATCAATCATCATTCAATTTGTATCACTAGCAATCACCACACAAACATGAATATTTGAAAATGAAGTACTTGTGCAACAATACATATGGGAGTGCAAACATTCAAATGCAACAAAGTGTTCATGAACTTGCTCCCCCTATTTGTGTGTTCTTTTCAAAAGTGATTTTTCATTTTCTCCCCTTTGTTTTTCTCCCCCTTAAGCATCTCTCCGCTTTTGGTCAACTTTTATATCTTTTTACAATTTCTCCCCCTTTGTCATCAAATTGGCACAAAAAGGTGGGACCAATTATAGATATTCAAGTTTTACTCCCCCTTAGTGTGAGATAGGGTGAAAGATTGTTTTCAACTTTGGTTTGCACTAAGCTATATGCCTAAGATATTTAATTCGGTTTAAACCATAGACAAGCTTGTTCACACATTGAAAGCCCAAGTTTGGTTTTGTCTAATTGATGAAACCTAGTGTACTAACCTTTGTCATTGAGTGATATATATGAGCTAGGTTGGTACACACCAAGCAATGGAGCTAGATGATGGTCATGGTGATGGAAGTGACTAAAAGATGATGTGCTCCAACTTCAAATAATGAAAGAGAGACAAAACCATGATGACCAAGGCAAAGGTATCACATAGGATTTTGTTTTGGCACTCAAGACACCATAGAGGGTGTGAGTGTATTTAGGATAGATAGCCGTACTATTAAGAGGGGTGAACTCGATGCAAAATGGTTGTCTAAGTGCCACTAGGTGAGTGAATTCCATGCATATGCATTAGGACCTAGTGACCTAACATTTAACCATTGATAATTGTTTGAAAAATATGCTAACACACATGCTTAAGTGATGGAACACTTGGATGTTAGCACATGGAAGCAAGGGCGAAGAAATGGAGAAGAGAGGAGCTATCCAGAATGCAACGGACGCTAAAACAGGCGTCGGACGCTGCTGAAACAAGCGACGGACGCTACTGACACAGGCGTCGGACGCTACACTCCTTGACGCCGCGAGTCCGATGGCTGAGAGGATCTGTGCACGTTGGGCGTCGGACGCTAGAGAGAGTCCGTCGGTAGGCCAACGGACGCGTCGGTAAAAATACCTCTTTGAAGCCTCTCTATTAGGGTGACGGACGCTGAGTGAAACATCCGACGGACGCTGTTGAAACACCGACGGACACTGGCCGAAACATGCGACAGACGCTACTGCAACAAGCGACGGAACGTCCGACGCAACATTAACAGAGTCTGTTGCTCGCACAGTTTGAACATAACGGCTAGTTTTGAGATGGACTGGCTATTTAAAGGACTTGGCCGGTTCAAGCTCCATCTCTTGGTACTCTAACTTGTTGATACACCTTGTGAGCATACTCCCTCACCACCCACTCATTCTCTTGCTTGATTGTGCATTCAAAGTGAGATTGGGAGAGATCCAAAGTGCATTTGCTTAGAGTTTGAGCATCTAGTCGCACTAGAGATCGTTGGGCAGCGGATTCGCTTGTTACTCTTGGTGATTGCCGTCACCTAGACGGCTTGGAGATGCGGAGGAGCTTTGGCACGAGTTGGTGTTTGTTTGTGGCCATCTCCCGGTGATTTGTGAGGGGTTCTTGCGCCTATTCCCCGCGGGAGTTCGCGAAAGGTGACTTTAGTGGATTGCTCGTGTCATTGAGCTACCACCACTTGTGGGTAGGTGCTTGCAGCGCCTTGTGTTGGGCTAGGCATTGGAATCCTATTAGCTTGCGCACCACCAAAGTGATTGGTCGACACAACGGGGACTAGCGTGCCGGCAAGCACGTGAACCTCGGGAGAAAATCATTGTGTTCATTGTCTATTGTTGTTCTCCGGGTATTCATTTGGTAATCATATTGTGATTCATTGCCTCTTGCCAACATTGGTAACTATCTCTATCACTTGCATTACTTTCTCATATTCTTGTGTAGTGGTAGTTATAGTTGCTAGTTCTAGCTCTCTAGTTAGAAGTATTTTGTTCTTGCTAGTTCACTAGCTTAGAGAGTAGTGACTTAGCTTGTTGTTTGACATAGAGATCATAAGTTTATAGAAATGCAAATAGGTGGCTTGTATAACCTTTAGAGCTAGAGCAAACCACATTTCCGCTTTGTTATTTACTAACAAATTGCTTTAGTGTATTTGTAGATTTTTAATTAGGCTATTCACCCCCCCTCTAGCCATTTAGGACCTTTCAAGTGGTATCAGAGCCGTGGTCACCATATTATCAAGGCTTAATAACCTTTGGTGTTAGTGATGGCTCAAATATCATTCAACCATGTGGGGGGTAAACCACCTATGTTTGATGGAACATCATTTGATTATTGGAAGAGGAAGATGAGGATGCATCTAGGATCAATACATGAGAAGGTGTGGAATGTGACCGAACATGACTTTGTCATTCTTGATGAAGCCGCTCCCACACCTAGAGAGAAAGAAAACCGACAATGCAACACTATGGCTCTCAATGTGATCTACAATGGCATTGACTCAAAAGTGTTTGAGCAAATCAAGGATCTTGAATAAGCAAGTGAAGTGTGGAAAATACTTGAAGATACTTATGAAGGAACTTCAACGGTAAAGAATGCCAAGTTGTACATACTCAAGGAAAATCTATCTCATTTCAAGATGAAGGATGATGAGTCTATCCCGGAGATGTCTCATAGGATCCAAGTGATCATCAATGATCTCAAGAGCTTGGGTGAGAAGGTCAAGGATGAGGACTTCTCAAACCGGTTTCTTGGTTGTTTGCTGCGAACACATGGTGGATAAGTACCCAAGTAGTTCAGTTTTGTGATGAGTGATTGCCCAACACTTGGGCGGTTCAGTTTGAGTAGCTTGATTCTAACCCTTTGAGAAAGCAAATGTGTGCCTGTCTATCGGCTTGTGGTGTGCAGGTGCTATGCCTAGTGACAGTGGTCAATGGCGTGGAGAAGGTTGAGTAGAGGCTTGCCGTGCCGATGGACTAAGAGCGGTGAAGGGCGGAAGCGGGGCTCAGACTCAGGGACCATGGGCGCTGGCGGACTAGCTGTGGTGGCTAGTACTTGGCACCGGCGAGTGCGAGAAGATATGGAGGTAGACCGAGTCGGCCGAGTCAAGACGGTGGACGCGCAAGTCGAGCGGAGGCTTCGGGGACTCGGAGTCCGACCGGGCGAAGACAACGTGGCTCGCGTCGAGTGGTTTGGTGGTTTGGGCCTCAAAGCCATCCGCGTTGGTTTCCGAGTTTGGGCCACAAAACTCGGGGTTCGGTAGTTGAGCCCAAAGCTACCGGTGGCGGGTTTCGCGGGTTTGGGCCTCAAAACCTGGGCGGAGCTTCCGAGGAAGCGGGGATGGCACGTGGCGGAATCCTGGAGGTTGCGTCGAGGCGATGGCTACTCCCGGCAAGAAGCGGGGCCGTCCATTCAAACGAGTGGCTGAGAGTTACCGACTTGGATTACAATGTCTTAGGGCTAGGTAATTCGGTCGTGTATCTAGGGGGGTCTTTGGAAATAGCCAAAGCCTCGTTAAATAGAGGATGAAGGGGTATCCTCATCCTTATCTCTTGCATTACTCTTTCTCCCACCTATTCCTAGGTTTTCCCTTTCCTAGCTTCTTCTTGCTTGAGATCCACCGTGTCACCGGTGTAAGAACTTGTGATTGTTGCGAGGAATCGGAGGCCATAACCTCTGTAAGCCATGGTGGCTTCGCTTTCGTGATCGTGTCCCCGTTTTGCTTGTGTTCTTTCCGTTTTGCATTTGCTCTCTCTTTTTCCTGAGATGTTTTCTCTTTGTTGAGAGTAGCTTTGCAAAATCCGTTTGAACCAAGTTGTGCGTACTTGTGAGGAGCATCTTTGCACCTAAGGATTTCTCCTCAAACCTCACGAGCGCGTAGATCGGGCGATTTCTTTGTGGCGTTCTTCGTTCTTCTCCTTCTCCCCCAAATCCGAGTGTTCCGGTTTATCCTCTCCAAATTGAGCGATGATTTCTTTGGGATAGCTCCCCAACTATACAAGGATCATGCCTACAAAGTTTGGTTGTAGTTGGAGTTCATTTGCTTGAGTTTTGGGAAGATTTGGCGGAGAGAAATCGGTTTTCGCGGGTTTTCTGTGCGCTGTTCGTGAGTTCCGGACCACCCGTGGGACCACCTTGGACAAGGCTCCGGACCATAGGCGAGTGGTCCTGTGGTCTGACCGAAAGTGTCCAGAGCAGCCCCTAGCTCCGGACCACCCTCCGGACTAGTCCTGTGGTACCGTCGGACCACTAGTCCGGAGGTCCAGAGCTCACTGTTGTTGTTCTTGTGAAGAAACAACGTCGGACCACCCTCCGGACCACCCTCCGGACCATAGCACCGGACCATAGCGAGTGGTCCGGTGGTACAGCCAAAAAACAACAGCAACGCACCTACCTCCGGACCTCACCATCGGACCTCACCACCGGACCAAGGCGAGTGGTCCTGTGCTCACTGTTGTTCGCTGTTTTGGCCGTTTCTCTCTTGTCCGGACTCCGAATCAAGTTCCGTTTGTTGCGTTGGATTCGTATTCACATAAGGAACCGGATTAGGTACTTTTGAGACCAGTTCTCATAAGTATTTTTGGGTGTGCTCTTGCCTCTTCTCTTTAGGGGTTGAGAGTACCGCTCTCGGTGTATCGGTTTCGAGTTCGTGGCTTTGATCGTTCTCCATCTTCTCTGACCGCTCTGCTGTACCTTTAGGGGTCTTCCTAAGGTGTCCACATACTTGTTAGGTCGTGTGCGAGTCGGTTCTTCCGAGGTCAAGTTTTGGGTGTGATTATGGGAAAAGGGCCAAGTCTTTGAGTTGAATTTTATTTGGCTCCCATTCACCCCCCTCTGGTCGCTGTTCTCGGTCCTTCAATTGGTATCAGGTCGGTTAAGGATCAATCCACCTTACATGGTTCTGGATCCGCGAAGGCGACATGGAGCGAGGTGCTGGTAAACCTCTCTAGTTCGATGGAACCAACTTTGCCTATTGGAAGGTGCGCATGTCGGCTTACCTCCAAGGGCTTGACACAAAGTTTTGGGAGATTTGTGAGAATGAGAACTACGTGGTTCTGGAGGCTCGAATCACTGATGCCCAGGTTACGCAGCATGCATCTAATGCAAGAGCCCGTAGCATCTCTTCTCTTGTCTGTCTCTTCCGGAGTTTGAGCTGGTTTCGAGTCTCACTACGACACGGGAGATCTGGCAAACACTCTTGAGATATCATGAGGGAAACCCTCAGATCAAGTCCAGACTCTTTGACACGTACCGTAGAGAGTACAAGAACTTTTCTCAGTTGGCCGGCGAAACTGTTGACGGGATGTTCACTCGCTTCCAATCTATTGTCAACAAGATGCGTGCCAATCGAGCTAACTTTCCTTATGATGATCATGAGATGGCTATCAAGATTTTGCATGCTCTTGATTGGAAGTTATGGGAGATGAAGGTGACTGCCATCCAGGAGTCACTGGGCTATGATGCCCTGACCGTGGACGAGCTGTTCAGCAAGCTCAAGTCCTCGGAGATTGACTACCAGACCCGGCCAAGCTTGAAACCCGTCGAAACCATCTATGGCGCTGGTTTCTGGCCCCAACGGTACATCTTCTTCCTCCTCTGACCCTTCACACTCCTTGTTTGCTTTGTCTTTGATTTCTGTGACAGAGGAGCAAGTGGAGGCTCTTGGAGATGATGAGCTGGCTTTGGTCATCACCAAGTTCTCACGGTTTCACAACAACCGTTTGAACCGTCGGCGTGGTGGCTCAGCCAAGGGGTGCTACCATTGCGGTGATGAGGATCACTTCATCGCAAACTGCCCCAAGAAATCTGCGGGCGACTTCACCAAGCGCAAGGACAAGCGCGAGTACCACTTCGAGGACAAGCACAAGCCCAAGGGTGGCTACCACAGAAGGTCCTCCAAGAAGGTGATCGACAAGGTGAAGGCCAAGCACCGAGCCTTCCTCGCCTCCCTCAGTGACATCGATGCCTCCTCCGATGGAGATACTTCTTCGAGCGATGATGAGTCCAAGGGAAAGGTTGAGGACAAGCTCAATGGCCTATGCTTCTACGCCGACGCCAAGCATGGTGGCTTTTGCACCATGGCGATTGAAGAAGGCAAGGTCGGCAAGCACAAGGATGGCCCCGACTACGATTACGACTCCGACACACCCGAGGTACCACCCACTGTCGAGTCCCTCTCTCTTGAGATTGAGTCTCTGAATGACGCCTTGATGAGTCAAGATGCGTTGCTCAAGCGTGCTGCTGTCGAGAGGAACGACTTTAAGGCGAAGTACCTTAGCGTGCTTCATGAGCTAGATTTTGCTAAGGCGTCAGTGGTGGTTACCGAGGAGGTAGAGTGTGATGCTTGCACCATTCACATGTCTAATCTTGTCACTCTCTAGGACAAGTATGGCACTCTACTTGAGGAGGTCAGTGAGCTGAAGGCTAGGCCTAGCTTACTTGGTGCGTGCAAGTCTTGCTTAGGCTTGCGTTCTGAGCTGGCACAAAAGGATGCTAAGATCGCTGTGTTAGAGAAGGTCAACTCAGATAGCACTAGAGAGTCGGATCGCTTTGAGGCTTTGGAGCTTGAGATCGCGTCGTGCAGACACGACAAGATGCGAACCGAGGAAGAAAACACATACCTTCGGTCCATCTTGAGCTAGGTGTCTTGCCGAGAGCCGCAGTTGGGGATGATGCTCAACCAATGCAAAAGGGTTGGCAGCATGGGAGTAGGCTTTGCTATAGGTGGGAAGGACGATAGCATGTTCGGTAAGATCGGTGAGTGCAGTGGTTTGAGCAAGAATGAGAAACCCACCACAACTCCATAGCTTACCAAGGTCACTGCACCTAAGCCTACCAACCCCTCTGAGTTTCCTGTGAGAGATGGTGTGTTTGAAGAGCCACCCAAAACCACTCTATAGAAGCAAGTGTGGATTGCAAAACCGAACCATCTTCGCAACCCACTTGACACACTGCTAGACATCTCTAGTGATCCCCTTCCTAAGAAAGCTAGAGCCACCCAACCCAACAAGAGAGTGCCTACTAAGAGTGTGGTGAGGTACCATTATGAGTATTGTGAGCGGGATGGGCACTTGGCTAAGTTTTGCTTTAGGAGGAAGAGAGATGATCGGAGGCAGGTTGAGTTGAATAACCAGGACATGTACCACCCACAAGTTGGGGTGTGTGAACCGGAATTTCGGAGGTGTAGTACTAGGCCTAGAGGTACAATGCCTCAAGGTGCTAGGCCTTAGGAGGTGATACCATGTGGTGGTCATGCCCGGCGGGGTACCGGTTGTGACCCATACGACTACGGGCCTCGTGGCGGTGGTTTTACTTCACCCTTCTTTAGCGGACCACGTTTTCCCCATCGTGGTGATCGTTATCCTCCCATGGGGCAGGAGATGTTTGGTTTTTCTCCTAACCCATTCTTTGGGCAAGTGGGACAACACTGGTATCCTTCATAGTTTACTAACCCCAGTGTTGGTCCGTTTGCTCACCCTATGTCTTTTTATTGATGTAGGAAGGAGGACTGGAGGAGACTTGGCTTGTGGATTCCGGATGTTCACGCCATATGACCAGAAGTGCCAAGTGGTTCTCCAGCCTCGACCCCGTGCGCCACATCGAGTACATTACATTCGGGGATAAGAGTAAAGGTAAGGTTGTCTCCCGAGGGTCGATCCAAGTGAACACTTCTTTTGTCCTCAAGGATGTTGCTTTGGTTGCGCATTTGCATTTTAACCTTCTTTCGGTTTCGCAACTCTTTGATGACGGTTTTGAAGTGAGTTTAAAGCCTAATCTCTCTTGGATTTTGGACTCTCGTGGTGAGCTTGTTTGCCGGATTTTACTCTTCGGGAAGATTTTTCGTGCGGATTTTTCTATCTCTTCCGGACCTTCTCGTTGTCTTCTTGCCAGTTCCTCTTGCGAGCTTTGGAAGTGGCATAGGAGATTAGGACATTTGAGTTTTGACTTGCTTGCAAGGCTCAGCTCAATGGACCTTATCCAAGGATTGCCAAAGCTAAAGTTCGAGAAGGAATTGGTTTGCCATCCTTGTAGGCATGGCAAGATGGTTGCCGCTTCCCATTCTCGTGTGACTGAGGTCATGACCACTCGACCCGGCGAGCTCTTACACATGGACACAGTTGGTCCAGCTCGGATCAGGTCGGAAGGAGGGAAGTGGTATGCGGTTGTAGTCGTTGATGACTACTCGAGATACTCTTGGGTGTTCTTTTTGGAGAGTAAGGATGAGGCTTTTCCACTTGTTCGAGATCTGATTTTGAGATTGCAAAATGAGCTACCTAAGAATTCCATGAGAGCTATCCGCAGTGACAATGGCACAGAATTCAAGAATGCTCAATTTGCAACTCTTTGTTCTTCTTTGGGTCTCGATCACCAGTTTTCCTCACCTCACACTCCCCAGCAGAACGATGTTGTTGAGCGCAAGAATCGGACCCTTGTTGAGATGGCCAGGACGATGCTCGATGAGCATAGGACTCCTAGGAGGTATTGGGCCGAAGCACTCAGTTCTGCTTGCTATGTTTCCAATCACATTTTTCTCCATGCTTTCAAGAAAAAAACCTCTTATGAGCTGCGATTTGGGAGACCACCCAAGGTAAGTCACCTACAGGTGTTTGGCTGCAGGTGTTTCATCCTCAAAAAGGGCAGTAAGTTGGATAAATTTGAATCACGGTCTTCTGACGGTATCTTTCTTGGTTATTCTACTCACTCTCGTGCTTATCATGCACTTAATCTTGAAACTAACCGAGTGATGGAGACTTGTGAGATTACCTTCGATGAAACTATGCCCTGTGTTTCCACTGCTTGTGAGCTTGCAGGTGATGATGAGGTGAACACTAGCATTTTTGTGGAGGAGGAGCAGGATGATGCTGATTGGGGTGATCCCGAGCCAACCCCACTGGCTGCCCCCATCGACCCTGCGACGTCCACTTCGGCTCACGATCTCGACCCATCTACTTCTTCTACATGGGGGCCGTTCGAGCAACTTCCTCAGTCGGTGCCCGTTGCACATGAGGGAGCTCCAGCTGCTGTTGAGGGGGAGGCCACTTAGTCCAGGCAGGCTCCCCGCCACATCCAGCGGCAGCACCCGCCAGAGAACATCATCGGCGACATTGACCGTCGAGTCACGCGGTCCAGGTCCTATATCTCTCACTTTGCTCATTCGGCTTTTGTCGCTTCTTTTGAGCCCCGAGATGTTGGACACGCTTTGATGGATCCGGATTGGGTTAATGCCATGCATGAGGAGTTAAAAAATTTTGAGCGAAACCGCGTTTGGGTCTTAGTTCCTCCACCACCTAGTTGCCACCCTATAGGTACCAAATGGGTTTTCAAAAACAAACAAAGTGAGGATGGGGTGGTAGTGCACAACAAGGCTAGGTTGGTAGCTCAAGGCTTTTGTCAAAAGGAGGGAATAGACTATGAGGAAACCTTTGCTCCCGTAGCTCGTTTGGAAGCCATTAGAATCCTTCTAGTTTTTGCGGCTTCTAAGGGTTTTAAACTTTTTCAAATGGATGTTAAAAGTGTTTTCTTAAACAGCTACATAGAGGAGGAAGTTTATGTTAAACAACCTCCCGGTTTTGAAAATCCCAAGTTTCCAAACCATGTTTTTAAACATCACAAAGCTTTGTATGGTTTGAAACAGGCACCTAGAGCATGGTATGATAGGCCAAAAACCTTTTTGCTTGCTAAGGGTTTTAAAATGGGATCGGTAGATAAGACATTGTTTCTCCTCAAGCAAGGCAAAGACACTCTCCTTGTCCAAATATACGTGGATGATATCATCTTTGGTGGTTCTTCTCATGCTCTTGTTGCCAAGTTTGTAGATATTATGAGCAGGGCATTTGAGATGAGTATGATGGGAGAGTTGACCTTCTTTCTCGTGTTGCAAATCAAGCAAACCCGGGAAGGGACGTTCGTGCACCAAGGCAAGTACACGAAGGGTATCTTGAAGAAGTTTGACATGGGTGAGGCAAAGCCTCTTTTGACGCCCATGTCGACTACGACTACCTTGGATGCGGACGAGGAAGGAGAGGCGGTGGACCAGACGGAGTACTGCATCATGATCGGGTCGCTTCTGTACCTGACGGCGACCCGGCCAGACATTCAGTTTGCCGTCTGCCTGTGTGCTCGCTTTCAGGCGTCCCCACGGACTTCGCACAAGCAGGCGGTGAAACGCATCATGAGGTACTTGCGCTTCACTCCTGAATTTGGACTTTGGTTTTCCACCTCTTCTTCTCTTGAGCTTTGTGGTTATTCTGACGCCGACTTTGCCGGTTGCCGACATGATCGGAAGTCCACTTCTGGGACTTGCCAGTTTCTCGGGTCTTCTTTGGTTTCTTGGTCTTCTCGCAAATAGTCTAGCATGGCACAGTCGACGTGCGAAGCTGAGTATGTTGCCGCGGCTAGTTGTTGCTCGCAGTTGATTTGGATGATTGCCACTTTGAGAGATTTCGGTCTTGAGCTTACTAAGGCGCCTCTGCTTTGTGAGAGCACGAGTGCAATTAGTGTGGCTAAAAATCCCGTGCTTCATTCAAAGACCAGGCACATTGAGGTCCGCTTTCACTTCTTACGAGATCATTATGAGAAGGGCAACATTGACCTCCGGCATGTCGAGACCCAAAACCAGCTTGCGGATATTCTCACTAAGCCTTTGGATCAAGCTGCGTTTTCTCGCCTTCGGGGTAAGTTGGGTGTTTGCTTTCCCTTTTAAAGGAGGAAAGTTTTGTGTTTCATAGTTCTTTTTGGTTCTTTTTGTCTTTTCGTTGTCCTTCTTCTAAATTGGTGTCTTGTTTGTGTTAGTTGGTGTCATTGCATTTTGCATCTCATTTGCTTTTGTGACAGTTCTTTTTAAGCTTCATATCTATAGCCAATATAATGAATATATGCTCTGTTTGAGGTGCTTTATGTGTCTATGGTGTTGCCTAACTTAGACTCTTTTTGATCTATATGATATGTAATAGAGCTAAGTTAGGAAAGCTTTAAAACTGAATTTAAATTCCCCATGTCACCTCTGAAATGGCACTAGCATGTGTAGGTTTTTGAATATCCTACTTGGCTTCCTTGTGTATAGCTTGTAACTATGGCTCTTCTTTGTTTCATTCACTACCTTTGAGCACCATGATTAATATCTAAAATGAAATTGCTCTCTATTTTGTGAATTGGAAAGATCGAGTTGGGTTTGCCTTGTGAGCACTTCACCGTGTGTTCGAGACTGCTTCCCATATGGGTCGATACTTGAGCGGTGTCGTGTATGACCAAAACCGGTGTGTCAAGTCCTTTGACTTCGCCCGGTTGGTAAGAAGTGACATCACTTTGCAGACAACCACTCGCATACAACTTAAATGTGCCTAAAACTAAAAACTGGCTGCAAAACTCTGAAATTTGGAAAATTCATTCAGTTGGGTCATTGGCTTGTTGTATGAACCTTGCTAAGGGATAGTTTTACTTCCTATACATGAGATTGATTTGAGATAGATCCTATCTTGTTTGCCATGTCTAGCTGTCTCTAGGAGGTGATACCCTTTCTCTGCTCTCACATGATATGCTCTCTAAAATAGCTTCTAAAGTGATCTTAAGCTCAACTTGAGTCTTTGTTGGGCACGTAGAGATTTTCCTATTCTCATAGAATCACATCACTTAGAGCATCTATTCATTGTCTTAGCTCTAAGTATGAAGCTTTTGCACTCATTTTGCACTTCATGGCATTTGTAGCAGGATCTTGAGTTGTTGATGTTTGATGAGCTACATGTGTCAACAAGGGGGAGAGATGTGCATTTCATTCCATTTTCAGCCATCTACTTCAAAGGGGAGAAAGAGTGCATCTCATTGGTTTAGAGCTCATTTGGTATCTTGAGTGTGCTTTTGCCCAGGGGGAGCTTTTGCTAGATGTGTTGAGCCTTTGCCTCTTCTGGAGGGTCTAGCTTGCTTTGTTGGCTCCGACAGGTTTCGATTGTTTCTTGAGCATTAAGGGACATAAGTGGTTTCAATTGGTATCTTTTGAGCTCCCTTAGTGCTTAAATTGATTTCTGATCTTTGAGAGTTTGTGATTGGTATCTTGGACTTGCTAGCGGTGTTGAGCCCGTTTCTGCCTCTTCTTGAGGACTAGTTTTGTTTTGCTTGGTTGCGTCGAGCCGTTGCCCATGTCTTTGGGAAACAAGTTTTGCATTCGCCTTGCTTCTCTCAAGTGATCCCGTTTTGGCTTTCTCAGCTTTTGGATCATTTGGACAGCTTTACCTTGTGGCTCAAATCTGAAATGCACTTGTGTTGACAATGCACTCATCAAGGGGGAGATTGCGAACACATGGTGGATAAGTACCCATGTAGTTCAGTTTTGTGATGAGTGATTGCCCAACACTTGAGCGGTTCAGTTTGAGTGGCTTGATTCTAACCCTTTGCGAAAGCAAAGGTGTGCCTGTCTATCGGCTTGTGGTGTGCAGGTGCTATGCCTAGTGACAGTGGTCAATGGCGTGGAGAAGGTCGAGTAGAGGCTTGCCGTGCCGATGGACTGAGAGCGGTGACGGGCGGAAGTGGGGCTCGGACTGAGGGACCATGGACGCCGGCGGACTAGCTGTGGTGGCTAGTACTTGGCACCGGCGAGTGCGAGAAGACATGGAGGTAGACCGAGTCAGCCAAGTCAAGACGGTGGATGCGCGAGCCGAGCGGAGGCTCCGGGGAATCAGAGTCCGGCCGGGCGAAGACAAGTGGGCTCGCGTCGAGTGGTTTGGTGGTTTGGGCCTCAAAACCATCCGCGTCAGTTTCCGAGTTTGGGCCACAAAACTCGGGGTTCGGTAGTTGAGCCCAAAGCTACCGGTGGCGGGTTTCGCGGGTTTGGGCCTCAAAACCCGGGCGGAGCTTCCGAGGAAGCGGGGATGGCACATGGCGGAATCCTGTAGGTTGCGTCGAGGTGACGACAACTCCCAGCAGGAAGCGGGGTCGTCCATTCAAACGAGTGGCTGAGGGTTACCGACTTGGATTACAATGTCTTAGGGCTAGATAATTCAGTCGTGTATCTAGGGGGGTCTTTGGGAAATAACCAAAGCCTCGTTAAATAGAGGATGAAGGGGTATCCTCATCCTTATCTCTTGCATTACTCTTTCTCCCACCTATTCCTAGGTTTTCCCTTCCCTAGCTTCTTCTTGCTTGAGATCCACCGTGTCACCGGTGTAAAAACTTGTGATTGTTGCGAGGAATCGGAGGTCGTAACCTCCGTAAGCCATGGTGGCTTCGCTTTCGTGATCATGTCCCCATTTTGCTTGTTTTCTTTCCGTTTTGCATTTGCTCTCTCTTTTTCCCGAGATGTTTTCTCTTTGTTGAGAGTAGCTTTGCAAAATCCGTTTGAACCAAGTTGTGCGTACTTGTGAGGAGCATCTTTGCACCGAAGGATTTCTCCTCAAACCTCACGAGCGCGTAGATCGGGCGATTTCTTTGTGGTGTTCTTCGTTCTTCTCCTTCTCCCACAAATCTAAGTGTTCCCGTTTATCCTCTCCAAATTAAGCGATGATTTCTTCGTGATAGCTCCCCAACTGTACAAGGATCATGCCGACAAAGTTTGGTTGCAGTTGGAGTTCATTTGCTTGAGTTTTGGGAAGATTTGGCGGAGAGAAATCGGTTTTCGCGGGTCTTCTGTGCGCTGTTCGTGAGCTCCGGACCACCCGTCGGGCCACCTTGGACAAGGCTCCGGACCATAGGCGAGTGGTCCTGTGGTCTGGCCGAAAGTGTCCAGAGCAGCCCCTAGCTCCGGACCACCCTCCGGACTAGTCCTGTGGTACCGTCAGACCACTAGTCCGGAGGTCCAGAGCTCACTGTGTTGCTGTTTTTGTGAAGAAACAACGTCGGACCACCCTCCGGACCATAGCACCGGACTATAGCGAGTGGTCTGGTGGTACAGCCAAAAAACAACAGCAACGCACCTACCTGCGGACCTCACCATCGGACCTCACCATCGGACCTCACCACCGGACCAAGGCGAGTGGTCCTGTGCTCACTGTTGTTCGCTGTTTTGGCCGTTTCTCTCTCGTCCGGACTCCGAATCAAGTTCCGTTTGTTGCGTTGGATTAGTATTCACGTAAGGAACCTGATTAGGTACTTTTGAGACCAGTTATCATAAGTATTTTTGGGTGTGCTATTGCCTCCTCTCTTTAGGGGTTGAGAGTACCGCTCTCGGTGTATCGGTTTCGAGTTCGTGGCTTTGATCGTTCTCCATCTTCTCCGACCGCTCCGCTGCACCTTTAGGGGTCTTCCTAAGGTGTCCACCTACTTGTTAGGTAGTGTGCGAGTCGGTTCTTCCGAGGTCAAGTTTTGGGTGTGATTTTGTAGGGTTATGAGGTTGCTATGCTGGCCAGAAAACAAAATGTTTCTAACCCATAAACCAGGAACTAGTGCTAGTTATAGATCACGGGGTTACCACTAGACGCGCAGATGCAGCGGAAGCGACTTGATGTAGTCGTGCGTGTCGCAGCAGTGCCGTGCAGTTGCGAGGTCGTCCATCTCAACGTCTCTTACTCATGGTTCGTCCTTGTGCTCCAGATGCAGCACCTCCGAGGAATCCCACACGTGCAGGGAAGAAGCGTCACACCTTTGGACTGCTAGGTCCACGAGGAGTACTAGGCGCGAGCGTGGGGAGAGTGACGGCGGCTGCCAAAAGACGTGAGTATCTCGCCCCGCGCCCACCCCTTGTTTATATAGGCGTCCTAATAAGCTCCCACATTGGAGGCCCATTAGCAACCCTAAACCTAGTCTAATTCGGGTCCAACCCGAATTAGGCTTCCAGCCCCTTAAGCGTGCGACCCTATGGGCTCACGCACACATAGACATGGCCCAAGTACTCTTACTCGACCAATAGTTGATAGCGGCCTCTAGCAAGGCGTGTGAACTCCTATGCATACGCTATGATCATATCAGACGAACCACCACAATTCAATATACATGTTATTCCTTTGCCTCATGATATTTGGTTCAACTCATGGGTTAACACTTAACCCAAGCACGACCATGCATTTCATGATCTAATTATTTGAGTGATCCAGTGATATCTCTCTCATATGGAGAGTGGCAAATTCCATCTTGATTGACTATGTCTCACAGCATGTTTCCTGACAAACCCAAAAGCTACCTTTATAACTACCCAGTCACGGAGTAGCGTTTGGTAGTCCTAGGGTAGGTCATTTCACATCTTGAGTACATACGACAATCTCAGGTCTAAGGACATAACGTACATGATGTGTATAGAGACAATCTCATGTCGGGTCTGTCCAGCACCATGTCCTACATGTGCCCATGTTATTAGTTTGACATCTCATGTCCAGGACTTGTGAAACATAGTCATCAACTAATAATGTGTTGATCTAATAGTCATGTGCATTATTGCACGAACTCCGATTAGGGACAACTTTTATAATAACCATACAAGTAAAAGAGTTTCACAAGCAATTCACATAATTGCTAATCGATACAGGTTGTCTTTAATGGATATTCATAACATGTCATGGATACAAGGAATACATCATCTCTATGATTACCTCTAGGGCATATTCCCAACAGTCTCCCACTTGTACTAGAGCTAATCTCAAAGATATCTAATACCCATAGCTTTCACGTGCGCCTCATGCTTGGGCTGTGGAAGAGCCTTTGTCAAAGGATCTGCAACATTCAAATCCGTATGTATTTTGCACATCTTGATGTCATCTCGACCGATGAACTCTCGAATGAGATGAAACTTCCGCAGTACATGTTTGTCCTTTTGGTGATTCCTAGGCTCCTTAGCCTGCGCTATCGCCCCATTGTTATCACAATACAGATTCAATGGGTGAGACGCATTTGGAACCATGCCAAGCTCAATGAGAAACCTCCTCATCCGAACACCTTCCTTTGCAGCGGCAGAAGCTGCAATGTACTCTGCTTCTGTTGTAGAATCGGTTATCGTCTCCTGCTTGGAACTCTTCTAGCTTACAGCACCACCATTTATTGTGAACACAAAACCTGATTGAGATTGTCAATCATCCACGTCAGTTTGGAAGCTGGCATCGGTGTAACCATTTACAACGAGCTGCTCCTCACCTCCATAGATTAGGAACACATCTTTAGTCCTTCTCAAGTACTTAAGGATGTTTTTAATAAGCGTCCAGTGACTCTCACCTGGATTTGCTTGGTACCTGCTCGCAACACTTAGAGCATATCAGACATGTAGGCGAGTACATATCATGGTGTACATAATGGAACCAACGGCCGAAGCATATGGAACCTTACTCACGCGCTTCTGCTCATCAACTGTCGTAGGACACTGCTTCTCGCTAAAACGCATACCATGTGACATAGGCAAGAAGCCTCTCTTGGATTGTTCCATGTTGAACCGTTTCAACGCCTTGTCAATGTATGTATCTTAGCTTAATCCTATAATCCTCTTTGATCTATCTCTATAGATCTTAATGCCCAAAATGTATGTTGCTTCTCCTAAATCCTTCATAGAAAAACTATTATTCAGTGAAGTCTTTATGGATTGCAACATAGGAATGTCATTCCCAATCAATAGTATGTCATCCACATACAAGATTAGAAATACAATAGTGCTCCCACTTTCCCTCTTGTAAACAAAAGGTTCTTCCTCATTCTGACGAAAGACAAACCCTTTGATCACTTCATCAAAATGTGAAAGCGGCTGTTTCTAGAGCATATCCCCAAAACGAGAGTGGTAGGTCTGACTGGCTCATCATAGACCGAACCATGTCCAACAAAGTCTAATTACGCCGCTCGGACACGCCGTTTCTCTGAGGCGTTCCAGGTGGCGTAAGCTGTGGAACAATTCCGCAACTCTTTAGATGATTGCTAAACTCATGGCTCAAATATTCGCCTCCACGATCAGATCGCAAGGCTTTAATTTTCTTGCCACGTTGATTCTCTACTTCATTCTGAAATTCTTTGAACTTTTCAAATGTCTCAGACTTATGTTTCATTAAGTAGACATATCCATATCCACTAAAATCATCAGTGAAGGTTATGAAGTATTGAAATCCGCCTCTAGTTGTCGTACTCATTGGTCCACATACATCAGTATGTACAAGTTCCAACAAGTCTACTGCCCTCTCAGGAAAACCTGTGAAAGGCGACTTGGTCATCTTTCCCATCAAGCAAGCCTCACATGTCTCGTATGATTCAAAATCAAACGAAGTTAGAAGCCCATCAGAATGGAAGCTCTTCATGCGATTCTCACTTATATGACCTAAACGACAATGCCACATATAGGTAGGACTTAACTCATTAAGCCGAGGCCTTTTAGCATTAATATTACAGATAGGTTCATCACCAAGATTTAAAATAAGCAACCCATTCACAATGGATGCAAAAGCCACAAACATGTCATTCTTTGAGATCACACAACCATTGTCTTTACTTGCAAATGAATAACCATCCTTCATCAAACATGAAGGTGACACAATGTTTCGACTTAAACTAGGAACAAAATAACAATTATTCAATTCCATGATAAATCCTGACGGGAGGTGAAGTTGCATCGTCCCAACGCTCAACGCAGCAACTCTTGCATTGTTGCCCACGCGGAAATCAACTTCTCCTCTTTTCATGCTTCTACTTCTTATCATTCCCTGCATCGTATTGCAAATATGAGCAACCGATCCGGTATCAAATACCCAAGAATTAATATAAGAATCAGCGAGAAAAATGTCTGTAACATAAACAACAAGTGTACAAGCAGCGGGAGAACCTTTACCACCGCCATCCTTCAAGGATTCCAAGTACAACTTGCAGTTCCTTTTCTAGTGACCTTTCCCATTACAATGAAAGCATTTAGCTTCAGTAGCTTGTCCAACAGCCTTGGGCGCAGGAGGAGGGTTTGGCTTAGAGATCTGATCTTTAGCCATCGCCTTCTTCTTCTTCCAAGCCCTCTTCTTAAAGTTAGGCTTGTTTTGGACTGCCATCACATGGCTATTGCCAGCACCTTTCCTAATATCAGTTTCTGCTGTTTTAAGCATGCCACACAATTCATTCAAGCCCTTCTCCGCCCCATGCATATGATAGTTCGAAATGAAGTTCCTATAGCTAGGCGGAAGAGACGCAAGTATGAAATCAGTGGCCAACTCTGGGTCCATTGGGAAGCCTAGCTTCTCCAATCTCTGAGTGTGACCAACCATCTTGATCACATGTGGGCCAACTGTTGCGCTTTTTGCAAGCTTGGTTTCGACAAAAGCCTTGGAAACATTGAACCTTTTAGTCCTGGCTTGAGTCTGAAACATATCATTAAGCGCCACGATCATATCGTACGCTGCATAATTATTATCAAATTGCATCTGGAGATCTGGCTCCATGCAAGCGAGCATAAGGCAACCCACTTCAAGATCAGCATCACATGCTTTCTTGTAAGCGGTTTTCTCTGCAGCAGGTGCATTATCAACAGGCTCATCTGGTAATGGGGTGTCTAGAACATCTTCCTTTTTCTCAGCCCTGAGAACAATTCTCAGGTTGCGGATCCAATCCGCATAGTTTGTTCCATTCAACTTATCTTTCTCAAGATTTGAACGCAAAGTAAATGGTTGATTACTGGGAGCCATCTACAACAAAAGTAACACAAAATACTAAGACAATGTATCCAAGACAGAGTAAATCATATTAAACTTTTAATAGAATCTACTCCCACTAAAATCAATATCCCTCTATTGAAACTTAGTGATTCAAGACCCGCAACTAACAAGTCGACTAGTGAGCTTTAGCATCACCGCTAGGTGACATGGTAGATCGGTAAGCAACTCCTTGCTAATCATATCACATATGACTCTTGTTGTTGGGTGGAATCTCCATGCTTGTGTTACCAACAACTAATGCTTCAAGGTCCCTAACCGTTAGGATAACCTTGTTCAAGTAACCAAACCTTCTGCATGTAAGTGTCCGACACGAACCTGTCTAGTCAAGGAAAATCTGTGGCACCCTAATTTCATAGACCTACCACCGATCGTACAAGACACGTGACAGTGCAAGGTTTGGGGAAGCATTACGACTTAAACATTGTTGAGGGGTCGTTCTACTTCACTACCGTATATGTAGACAAAAACATTATCGCACGTGAAAGTAGAACATCGTAAGAACGACATAAACACAAATTTGACTTGGTATAGCCCATTGTTCTTTTGAGATCTCCATCTCAGTTAATCTGTTCATCATGGTGATCGCCATCTCCATGATTTAGGCATGCCATCCTCCGTGAAGAGTCCACCAAGACTATCTATCACTACTGTAACATAGTGAAAAGGAATTACATAGTCGTAGGATCATCACAGATTGACGCGCAGGCCATTACATATGAATGGACAATATCTGTGGCTCCAGCCATATTGTCTTAATCATGATGTGCAAGCCATGAATTAATTACATGCATGCATCACATACACATAAGGGCTATACCAATCATGAATATCTGCAAAACAGAGTTAACTGATTCCGACGTCTAAACTAAAACGCCGAAAACTCAATTTTCTGGGTCAAATTTCGCAAATCTAATTTTTGCCGAAACCACCAAAGGTTGTCGTTGACGAATGCAAAATTTTCCGGCGCACGATTTTTGTTTAAGGTTTTTCTCGTTCCGAGGTCGTATGCAAAAGTTATGGCCGTTTTAACCGAACAACACTTTTCTGCAAATTTCCCTCCGACGGCGGATCCAATCCGCCACCGCCTCTGCATCTCATGCGCTTGGAACTTGACCTAGGTCCGATTCGATCAATCTTATTGATCTCCAACTCACCGTAATTGGGTTTACATGTATCACTTAGCTCGGATGGCGGAATCCCGACCGGTACGAGTAGATCGTTACAATACCAACGTGGCAAGATCACAAACCATGATCAGAGATTGATCCAAAACCATGCATATCTCCATATGCACACACCCGAATGTATAACGAGGCAACTAGCAACTTTGATACCACTGAAGAGTTATGAGGTTGCTACGCTAGCGAGAAAACAAAATGTTTCTACCCCATAAACCAGGAACTAGTGCTAGTTATAGATCACGGGGTTACCACTAGACGCGCAGGTGCAGCGGAAGCGACTTGATGTATTCGTGCGCATCGCAGCAGTGTCGTGCAGTTGCGAGGTCGTCCGTCTCAACGTCTCTTACTCACGGTTTGTCCTTGTGCTCCAGATGCAGCACTTCTGAGGAATCCCACACGTGCAGGGAAGAAGCGTCACCCCTCTAGACTGCTAGGTCTGCGAGGAGTACTAGGCGCGAGCGTGGGGAGGGCGACAACGGCTGCCAAAGGACATGAGTCTAACTCGCCCCGCAGCTCCCCTTGCTTATATAGGCATCCTAATGAGCTCCCACGTTGGAGGCCCATTAGCAACCCTAAACCTAGTCTAATTCGGGGTCCAACCCGAATTAGGCTTCCAACCCCTTAAGCGTGCGACCCTATGGGCTCACGCACACATAGACATGGCCCAAGTACTCTTACTCGACCAATAGTTGATAGCGGCCTCTAGCAAGGCGTGTCAACTCCTATGCATACACTACGATCATATCAGACGAACCACCACAATACAATATACATGTTATTCCTTTGCCTTATGATATTTGGTCCAACTCGTGGGTTAACACTTAACCCAAGCACGGCCATGCATTTCATGATCTAATCATTTGAGTGTTCCAGTGATATCTCTCTCATATGGAGAGTGGCAAATTCCATCTTGATTGACTATGTCTCACAACATGTTTCCTGACAAACCCGAAAGCTACCTTTATAACTACCTAGTCACGGAGTAGCGTTTGGTAGTCTCTAAGTAGGTCGTTTCACATCTTGAGTACATACGACAATCTCAGGTCTAAGGACATAACGTACATGATGTGTATAGAGACAATCTCATGTCGGGTCTGTCCAGCTCCATGTCATACATGTGCCCACATTATTAGCTTGACATCTAATGTCCATGACTTGTGAAACATAGTCATCAACTAATAATGTGCTGATCTAATATTCATGTGCATTCTTGGACGAACTCCGATCAGGGACAACTTTTATAATAACCATACGAGTAAAAGAGTTTCACAAGCAATTCACATAATTGCTAATCGATACAAGTTGTCTTTAATGAATATTCATAACATGTCATGGATACAAGGAATGCATCATCTCTATGATTACCTCTAGGGCATATTCCCAACAAAAACACCCTCTAGTATGAATGTAAAGACAAGTGTGGATTATAATGCGGTATGAAAGGGGCTAGGTACAGAAAAGCTTGATATGACGATGTTTTGCCGAGGTATCGAGGAGTCGACACTCTCCTCTAGTCCTCGTTGGAGCACCTCGCAAGGTATTGCTCCCCCTCACCCCGCACAAGGGATGAGTGCTCTCTACGGGCTGGTTCTTCGCCACTCCGGCTCGGTGAACCGCCCACAACCGATCACAAGTTGATGGAGAAGGGCCGCCGACAATCCTTCCGGCGATCACCTTCCTCCGAGTACCACCGGACCATTTAGGTGATGTCGATCACCAAGAGTAACAAGCTTGGACTCTCACTTGACTCAATCAAGCTTCACGAGATCAATGGATGCACACTTGAACTCTTGGATGAACTAGTGAGTGCATTCAATAGATGGATTCGAAAATCTCTCTCACTAGGGCTCTTGCTCTCTTCCCAAACCAATCAAGGTGTTTCTTAGCAAACCAAATGAGCAAAGGTAGGTTGGGAAGGCAAGAAATGGGGTATAAATACACCCTCTCAACTCTAGCCCATGGGCAGCTCAAAATAGAGCGTTTAAGTTGGCATCAGACACTCCAACGCCTAGGTGGTGGACGCTCCGACGCCTAGGCAACGGACGCTTCGACGCCCTGCCCAACGGCTAGGTCCTGTTCAAAAACCCAGCCAACGGATGCTCCGTCACTTTGGAAATGGATGCTGTACCGAGCGTCCGATGCGAGCTGCGTGCTCTCGGGTTCCTGGAAATTCATTTAATTAAATCCAACGGACACTGCCCAGCGTCCGATGGCATGCCGACGAATGCGTCCGTCAGCAAACGTGCCTCTCTGGAACTCTCTATTACGTCGACGGACGCTGCTAGGGTTTCACCCTAGCGTCTGATGCGAAGGACGTGCGTCCGTTGCCATGGACCGAGCGTCCGTCACCCAGAGAAGGCCACTCTCAACTCCGTTTTTCGCCGCAATGAATATGTGAAAGGTCTAGATATGGCTAGAGGGGGGGTGAATAGCCTATTAAAAAATCTACAACAACACTAAACAAACTTGTTAGAACAAAACACGGCGTAAAACAAGTTTGCACTAGCACTAAAGGGTCGGCAAGCCACCTACCACAATACTAGTTATTAGCAAGAATTAGCCTAATTCACACACAAGAATTAGAGAACTAGTGCTACACAACTAGGCTACACAAGCTAAGCTAAAGACTCTACTTTACAAGAATGTAAGTGCAAAGCTAGAGTTAGAGAGGGTTATACGGACGTTGAGAGAAGCAATCAATAGATATCCAATCAATGAATGAGCACAAGATGATTCTTGATAGAGAGACAATGAGACACAATATTTTTTACCGAGGTTCACTTGTTTGCGAGGTCGTCCGTCTCAACGTCTCTTACTCGCGGTTCGTCCTTGTGCTCCAGATGCAGCACCTCCGAGGAATCCCACACGTGCAGGGAAGAAGCGTCACGCCTCTGGACTGCTAGGTCCGCGAGGAGTACTAGGCGCGGGAGCGTGGGGAGAGCGACGACGGCTGCCAAAAGACGTGAGTATCTCGCCCCATGCCCACCCCTTGCTTATATAGGCGTCCTAATGAGATCCCACGTTGGAGGCCCATTAGCAACCCTAAACCTAGTCTAATTCGGGTCCAACCCGAATTAGGCTTCCAGCCCCTTAAGCGTGCGACCCTATGGGCTCACGCACACATAGACATGGCCCAAGTACTCTTACTCGGCCAATAGTTGATAGCGGCCTCTATCAAGGCGTGTCAACTCCTATGCATACGCTATGATCATATCAAACGAACCACCACAATTCAATATACATGTTATTCCTTTGCCTCATGATATTTGGTTCAACTCGTGGGTTAACACTTAACCCAAGCACGGCTATGCATTTCATGATCTAATCATTTGAGTGATCCAGTGATATCTCTCTCATATGGAGAGTGGCAAATTCCATCTTGATTGACTATGTCTCACAACATGTTTCCTGACAAACCCAAAAGCTACCTTTATAACTACCCAGTCACGGAGTAGCGTTTGGTAGTCCTAGGGTAGGTCGTTTCACATCTTGAGTACATACGACAATCTCAGGTCTAAGGACATAACGTACACGATGTGTATAGAGACAATCTCATGTCGGGTCTGTCCAGCACCATGTCCTACATGTGCCCACATTATTAGTTTGACATCTCATGTCCATAACTTGTGAAACATAGTCATCAACTAATAATGTGCTGATCTAATATTCATGTGCATTATTGCACGAACTCCGATCAGGGACAACTTTTATAATAACCATACAAGTAAAAGAGTTTCACAAGCAATTCAGATAATTGCTAATCGATACAGGTTGTCTTTAATGGATATTCATAACATGTCATGGATACAAGGAATACATCATCTCTATGATTACCTCTAGGGCATATTCCCGACAGATTTTGGGACAAGGGCCAAGTCTTTGAGTTGAATTTTATTTGGCTCCCATTCACCCCCCCTCTGGTCGCTGTTCTCGGTCCTTCATTTGCCCAAGAAATACAAAACCTTGAGCCAAATAATTAGGAGAGATGGTTTGGACAAGATCACTCCCAATGAAGTACTTGGAGAAATAATGACCGAAGAGCAATACAATGAGGAAAGTGAAGAAGAAGAGGTCAAGGAAGAAAAGAAGGAAAAGAAGAGCTTAGCATTCAAAGCCTCATCATCCAAGAACTAGGGCAAAGCAAAGAAGCAAGATTCAAGTGATGATGATGATGCAAGTGACATTAATGATGAGATGATGGCCCTCTTTGTGCGCTAGTTTGGCAAGTTCATGAAGAAGAAGGGCTATGGTGCAAGAAAGAGAAGAGACAACTTCAAGAGCAAGGAATATGTGAGGAAATGCTACAAGTGCAAGAGCACCGATCACATGATTGCGGATTGCCCCAACAATAGTGATGATGATGAGAAGAAGAAGGGCAAGCATGACAAGAAGGAGAAGAAGCTATCATTCACCAAGAAGAAGAAGGGTGAATCATACATGGTGACTTGGGATAGTGATGATTCCTCCGATGAAGAATCTAGTGATGATGAGAGGAAGAAGACCAAGAAGAAGGCATTGACAAGCATTGCTATCAACAACAAGCCATCCATCTTCGACACTCCATCATGCTTTATGGCTAAGCCAACTAAGGTAGAATCTCATGATGATGGTTATAGTGATGATGATAGTAGTTATGATGAGGAGGAGTACTCCAAGGAGGAACTCTTAGATATGATGAAGCAAACTTATGCTTGCTTTGAGACAAAGATAAAGGAGTGCAAACAATTGAACAAGAAGGTCAAAGCTCTTGAACAATCCTTTGATGAGCTTAATGGCTCTCATGAGAGGCTAATGGAAGCCCATGAGAAGCTTGAGAGGACTCACAAGAAGCTTGAAAAGGCTCACTCCTCCCTCCTTGATCAAAACAAGGAGAAGGTTGTTTCATCATGTGATATTGGAGTAACTTGTGATATTCTTGATGAATCATTTTTCCCTCCTATCATTGTTGCATCAACCGACACTAGCACTTCCACATGCACATCTACTAGTGATAGCTCAAAGGATGATGCTACACTAGTGATTGAAAATGAAAAATTGAAAAATGATGTTAATGATCTCACTCATGCTTTGGGTAAGGCATATGGTGGAGATGCCCGCTTTCTAAACTGCTTGGGTAGCCAAAGATTATCCCTTTGCAAAGAAGGATTGGGCTATACCCCCAAGAAGGGCAAGTCGGCCTTTGTAACTCCAAAGCCTAGCTTTGTGAGAAGCAATGGCCGGTTTTGCAACAAATGCAAGCAAGTGGGGCATGTTGACCAATATTGCAAACTTAACATGAGCCAAACAAAGTTTGCTAAAGCTACTTCCATGCACTTTGATTCTTGTTATATGCTTACCAAAAGTGCTAAGGGTATCATGGCTAAGTATGTTGGTACACCCATTGTTGGCCCAAAGAAGAAGGCAATTTAGGTGCCAAAATCCTTAGTCACTAACTTTGGAGGACCCAAGCAAGTGTGAGTACCTAAGAAGAACTAATTTTTTTGTAGATCAATTACAAAGCCGGAGGAAGGCATTGGGTGCTTGATAGTGGGTGCACTCAACACATGACCGGGGATTCTAGAATGTTCAAATCAATCAACTCCAACACAAATGATGGCATTGATAGTATTACTTTTGGTGATAATGGAAAGGGCAAGGTCAAAGGGCTTGGTAAGATTGCAATATCCAATGACTTGAGCATATCAAATGTCTTGCTAGTTGAGAGCTTGAACTTCAATTTGCTATCCGTGGCTCAATTGTGTGATCTTGGATTCAAATGCATATTTGGAGTAGATGATGTTGAGATCATTAGTGTAGATGGTTCAAACTTGATCTTCAAAGGCTTTAGATATGAGAACCTCTACCTAGTTGATTTCAATGCTAGTGAGTCTCAATTGTCAACTTGCTTGCTCACTAAATCAAGTATGGGTTGGTTATGGCATAGAAGACTTGGTCATGTTGGCATGAAGCAATTGAATAGATTGATTAAGCATGACTTAGTAAGAGGCTTGAAAGATGTTGTGCTTGAGAAGGACAAACTTTATAGCTCTTGTCAAGCCGGCAAACAAGTTGGTAACACCCATCCCAAGAAGAGCATGATGAGCACTAGTAGAGCATTTGAGTTGTTGCACATGGACTTATTTGGACCAACAACATACACTAGTATTGGAGGCAACAAGTATGGATTTGTGATAGTTGATGATCTTACAAGATATACTTGGGTATTCTTTCTTAATGACAAGAGTGATACATTTGCCACATTCAAATCTTTTGTCAAGAGATGTTATAATGAGTTTGAGACCACCATCAAGAAAGTGAGAAGTGACAATGGTAGTGAATTCAAGAATACAAGAGTTGATGAGCTATGTGATGAATTGGGAATCAAGCATCAATTCTCGGCCAAGTATACTCCACAATCCAATGGCCTTGTTGAGAGGAAGAATAGAACATTGATTGATATGGCAAGGTCTATGCTTAGTGAATACAATGTGAGTCATACCTTTTGGGCCAAAGCTATCAACACTGCTTGCTACTCTAGCAACCAGTTGTATTGTCACCCAATGATGGAGAAGACACCATATGAGCTATTGAATGGAAGAAAGCCTAACATTGCATACTTTAGAGTGTTTGGTTGCAAATGCTATATCTTGAAGAAAGTCACAAGACTTGGAAAGTTTGACAAGAAATGTGATGAAGGGTTCTTACTTGGTTATTCCACTACAAGCATAGCATATAGAGTATGGAACTCGGCTAGTGGTGTGCTTGAGGAAGTCCATGATGTGGAATTTGATGAAACCAATGGGTCCCAAGTTGAAAATGAGAATCTAGATGATGTGAGTAGATCTCAATTGGCAAATGCTATGAAGAGCATGGACATTGGTGATATTCGTCCAAGGCAAGTGATTGACATTGAAGATGACAAAGATCAAGTGCTCAACTCACCAAATGTGCAAGCTAGTGGTTCTCAAATGCAAGATCAACAAGTTGCTAGTTCATCTCAACCAAGTTCAAGCAATCAAGTTCCTATCCTTAAACCAACCAACATTGCAAGAGATCACCCCATTGATTGAATAGTTGGTGACATTTCAAGCGGTGTTCAAACAAGATCAAGATTGGCATCCTTTTGTGAGCACTACTCCTTTGTATCATCCATAGAGCCAACAAAGATTGAAGAAGCCCTACAAGATGTTGATTGGGTCAATGCTATGCATGAAGAGCTCAATAATTTCATAAGAAATCAAGTTTGGGAGCTAGTTGAAAGACCCAAGAACTAACAATGTGATTGGCACAAGATGGTTATTTAGAAACAAGCAAGATCAAGATGGTATAGTTGTGAGAAACAAAGAAAGATTGGTAGCTCAAGGGTACACTCAAGTTGAGGGTCTTGACTTTGGAGAAACTTATGCACCGGTTGCAAGATTAGAGGCAATTAGAATTCTATTATCCTATGCATGTGCACACAACATCAAGCTATATCAAATGGATGTGAAGAGTGCTTTCTTCAATGGCTATATCAATGAGCTAGTCTATGTTGAGCAACCTCCTGGTTTTGAAAATGTCAAGAAGCCCAACCATGTGTACAAGTTGAGAAAGTCTTTATATGGCTTGAAGCAAGAACCTAGAGCATGGTATGAAAGATTGAGGGATTTCCTTCTATCCAAAGGGTTCGTCATGGGAAAGGTTGATACTACTCTCTTCACCAAGAAGCTTGGCAAGGATCTATTTGTGCTACAAATCTATGTTGATGATATCATATTCGGTTCAACCAATCAAGAAATTTGTGAAGAGTTTGGCAAGATGATGGCAAATGAGTTTGAAATGTCAATGATTGGTGAACTTAGCTACTTCCTTGGACTTTAAATAAAGCAATTTAAGAATGGCACCTTTGTGATTCAAGGCAAGTACATCAAGGATATGATGAAGAAGTTTGGATTAGAAGATTCTAAAGGCATTAGCACTCCAAGGTCTATGATTGGAAGCTTACTCTATGTGACCGCTTCTAGGCCGGATGTGATGTTTAGTGTATGTATGTGTGCAAGATTCCAAGCCCCTCGAGAAAGTCACATGAAGGCTACAAAGAGAATATTGAGGTACTTGAAGCATACACAAGATGTTGGATTGTGGTATCCCAAGGGGTCCAACTTTGAGTTGATTGGATATTCGCACTCCGACTATGCGGGGTGCAAGATTGATAGAAAGAGAACATCGGGCACATGTCAATTGCTAGGCATGTCACTTGTATCTTGGTCATCAAAGAAGCAAAATAGTGTTGCACTCTCTACCGTCGAAGCCGAATACATAAGTGCGGGTAGTTGTTGTGCTCAATTGCTTTGGATGAAAGCAACTTTGAATGACTATGGAATCAATTTCAAGCAAGTGCCATTGCTATGTGACAATGAAAGTGCGGTGAAGCTAACAAACAATCTGGTTCAACACTCAAGAACCAAGCACATTGATGTAAGGCACCACTTCATAAGGGATCATGAACAGAAGGGTGATATCTATAAGGACCTGATTGGCCTAGAGGGGGGGGGTGAATCGGCCTGTTTAAAAATCAACTCAACGCTTGCTGTCAATCATAGTCCGGCACCGCCGGGCTCAGGCCGGCACCGCCGGGGTGGCCGGCACTGCTGGGCTAAGAGCAGCAGTGTTGGTCACCTAAACAGATTTCAACACAATTCAAAAAGTAAAGATTGAATGTGAATTGTGGCTGAATCAAAACCTTCCTAGAGGTATAGGAAACCTCTAGCACCACTTGAAAGTGGTAGCAACACACCCTTGGAGTAGATCGGGTCCAAACCCTAGAAATCACCTTGCACACAATATATAACAAAGTAAAGTAACAAGCACACGGTGACATAAGGATTTATCTTGTGGTTCAGCTCGCCACCAAGGCTTGCCTACGTCCACGTTGTTGAGGTGCACCACACAAGGCTCAAGCGCGCCACACAAGGCTAGCTCTTTCCTCGGTCTCAAGTCAAGAGAATGAACTCTTGAGATGAGGGGCAATATATTAGCAATATGGTGGTTTTACAAACCTCCCTTGGCTGCCACACAAGTTGGCAAGCTCAAGGGCGACGCCTAGCCGGCTAGGAGCAAAGCTCCAAGAGTAACAAACTCAAACCGCCGGCCACCACGCGAGCCAAATGCTTGTAGGAGTTGAAGATCCGAGGGAGAAGCTTCTTCTCAAAGCTTGGAGGCTCAATCTCTCAAGAATGATTGGAATCAAAGTGGGAGAGAGGGAGAGAGCACCAAGGGAGAAGGGAGAGCAAGAAAGGAGCTTCTCTTTCTGTTTTCTGCGAAGTGTTAATGAGTGAGTGGCAGAACTAGCCGTTGGGGGGGAATGAGGAGGTGTTTAAGTACCCCTCACTGCCAACGGGCAGAACAAGTCGCGGCAGTGCCGGCCTGTAGCCCGGCACTGCCGGCCTAGGCAGAACAGCAAAGGTGTGATCTTCAAAAAAACTGGCTAATTTGCCCACTTTCTATGTGGAGGTGTGAAGTATATAGATAGATGTTGCATTTGGTTCACTTGTTGGCATGCGTGTTGAATCCCTCTTAATAGTACGGCATACCTAACTCAATTTCAAAGTATAAAAGAATTTAAACTCCTTTGAGCTTGTTGCCATGCACTTTTGTAATTGGAGGGGTCCTCCAACCTGTTCATTAACCTCCTTAAGTTTAACCTACTTGTCATACTTGTAAAGTCTCATTAGTTCTCTAATTGTGTTGTCATGTTACCAAAACCCACTTAAGGCTTGATTGCACTTTCAATCTCCCCCTTTTTGGTGATTGATGACAACACGCTTAGAGCTTACAAAAGTGAAGTATAATCTGAGACAATGCAAGTCATGGGTGTAGGAGCTCCCCCTAAATGTGTGAGTGAGAATTTGAATTTCCAAATTTGGCATAAAAAAGCCAAAATTCACACATTGGAGTGAAATAGAGCTCCCCTACATCCATGGCTGTTGTGGGGTGCTCAAAAAGGTACACAAGAATATACGTGATGCATATGAACCTGTCTCAAAAAGAATCAGAGGGGCTGCTGTTGAGCAGGCCGGCACTACCGGCCTGGCTGCAACCAGCAACCCTGCAGAAGTTCAAGCACGGCCACACAACGAGATATAAATAAAACCTAAATGCACACTAAGACAAGCATGATATATATGAGAGAGTGCATGTCCACAAATGACACAAATAAAGTACTTAAGTGACAATATTACAAAAAAAATAGTTTTGCATGTTGCTCTCTCATCTCTCAAACTAAAACTGAAAACCTAAGATAACTAGCAGCTGCTGCTCCTCTGCTCCTCCATGACCATCGAAGATTTGTTGTACCCCCTTCACTTAGTAATTCTCCCATTTTGGCAACATGTCACCAAAAAGAGAAAAGAACAAAGAAAAAGAGAATACAAGCTAGTCATCCTCATCCATGTCATCCTCATCATCATCATCTGCATCTTCATCTTCCTCATCATCATTATCTGGAGCTGAAGAGAAGTGAATACCGGGAGCTGAGGCCCTCTTGCTCAACCTCCTAGTCTGAGGCTGCTGAATTTCCTCCTCCATATCACCATCTTTATCCTCAGAGTCATCACCATCATAAGTAGACTGCTCACTGAGCTGTGGTGGTGGTGTAGGTGGAGGAATCTGACTTAGGCCCTACTCCTGTCTAAGCTGTCTGATCTCCAGCCTAGTCTGGTAAGCATGGTCATTGGCATAGCAGATGTCAGTAAGAATCTTCTTTAACAACCTACCAAGCTTACCCTTCTTCCTGCCTCTGCTAGCTGCTTTGCTAGAAGACTCAGGGTAGTCTGGGTCTGCCCTGGTGCTCTCTCTGGGAGGAGTGTTCACCTCCTGAACTGTAGAGGAGTGAATGGCCTTCTCTGCCCTAAAAGGCTCATGAGTTGTATCCTTGTTGTAGATCCAGTCAGTCACCATCTCAATGATGAACATCAGATAGGGGGCATAAGGAAGCCCCTTTCTGGCATCCTCTGCTGCAATGCATATCTCATCCCACAAAAACCGAGCCACTGAGAATGGTGGTGCTCCACCTCTCATTCTCCTAAGCACATTCTTGGATGTAGCATAGAGATTTGAAGCAGATCCCATCTTGGGATAGAGAGTGGTCCTGAAGAGGTTGTTCAAGATATAATACTTACTCCTCAAACCCTTCACCAGACCATCTGCCTTATGAGGCTCAATGTAAAGCTATGAGATCTCCTCATTGGTCAAGCCTCTCTCATCATGAATGTTCATGCACTCCCTGTCATCCTTTCCAAAGCCTAGGAGACGGGAAAAAGTCACATAGTCCAACTTATAGTGCCTGCCCTCTATCATCCAGTGCATCACAAAGTTCTCCCTGTCAAGATAGTAAGTGGAGTAGAACTGGTAGATGATCTCAGTGTTCCAGCCATTCTAGAAACCATCCAGTGATACATGCCAAGCTGCCTGCACTAGTCAATGACTCTATCAAACACAGGATCCCTTTTGAGCTCCAAGTGCTCCCAATCAACATATTTCATCTTTATGATCTTGGGTTTATCAGCTTGAAGAAGGACTGTGGTGTAATAGTCAGAATGGAAAACATTCCAAAACCTGTAATCCACACTCATGTCCTTTGGCTCATCATAGGGATTGAAGGCCCTCTGCTCCTGGATTGTCCTCCACTGATTTTTATAGATTGCTCTGACTCTGCTAGGAGTGTCCTGAGGGTCTCTGACTAGCACTTCCTCAGGATGCTCCACAAGGTGAAAAGCATTGAAAAGACCCAAGTCTGGAGGTGTCATAGGGCACACATCATCTCTGATTGTTCTCCCTGCCCTTTGCAAAGCCTCCTCTTGAGCTATCCTCTGCCTGGGATTTAACCCATCATCAGCCAAGGGAGTACGAGCCTTGGACCTTGGCCTCTTTCCTCCTCCACGACTCGATCCACCGGCGTCCATCTATGCATTTAAAAGGAGAAAAGGTTAAGTTGTTGCACTTAGGCAGTGACAAGAAACTCTAGTGGAGAGATTGAACCAAAATCTAGGGTCAATAGACGATTGTAGGAGCAACTGCACAGGTGCTGTCACCAGGGGCCCGGCACTGCCGGCCTCTGGACCGGCACTGCCGACCTGGTGCAGATAGCACCATGGTATGCTCCATCAATCCTCCATTGAAACTAGGTTTTGATCAAATCTAACTACTGGAGGTACATCACCATATATAATGCAACTACTAACAACCTAAATCTCATCTCAAAAACCGTGCATTGCATAGATCGAACCAACCTAGGGTTTCATATTATTACCTTTGAAATAGAGGGAAGGAGACGAAGAAGGTCGGGCTTGAATGAAGCTTGACGCAGGGAGGAAGATCCTCCACACCTCCTCCAATGGCAGCACCTCCAAAGGGGCAGCACTGCTAGGGGGAAGAGAGGGACCTTCGGGCTACCTAGGTCTCCTTAGGGTTGAGAGAGGAGAGGAAAAGGTGTTATGTTGGAAGGGTATGACCTGGGATGGAGTTCCCTCGGGTTGGGGTGAGAAGATAAAGCAAAACCCGAGGGCTAGGACTTGGGCCCGACAGGCTCGGGTCCTTTAAGTCCCGGCACTGTCGGCCTTAGCCCAGCACTACCGAACACCCTAGCACTGCTGGCCTGGGGCCGACACTGCCGGCATGGCCAGGCAGTGAGTCACTATGCCACTGTTATACTCTATATTTATGTAATTGTGGACACATACCCCTTGCCATGTGCTGGTCAGTAAGCAAATCATCAATCATACAATGACCAACACATTCAAGTTTCTTTCGAAATTGGTTTTGAAACACATAATTGAAACTTTCAAAGTTTTGCCTAAGTCGCTAGGTGGACAAAAAAATGTGTGTTATAATTCAAACCACGTTACGAGAGTCAAGTATATTCAGCTCAATACGCAAAGCACAAAACCTTGTCTCATCTAGAGGCTTAGTGAAGATATCAGCTAGTTGCTTTCCGGTGCTCACATGGCGAATTGTGATATCTCCTTTTAATTCGTGGTCTCTCAAGAAGTGATGACGGATGTCTATGTGTTTGGTTCTAGAGTGACTAACCGGGTTGTTTGCAAGTTTGATGACACTCTCGTTATCACACAAGAGAGGTACCTTGGTGAATTGACATCCGAAATCTTTTAAGGTTTGCCTCATCCAAAGTAGTTGAGCACAACAAGCGTCGGCTGCAACATACTCGGCCTCGGCGGTGGAAAGGGCTACACAATTTTGCTTTTTAGAACTCCAAGAAACTAGGGACCGTCCAAGGAATTGACACGTCCCCGAAGTGCTTTTTCGGTCTACCTTGCAACTGGCGTAATCGGAATCCGAATACCCAAGTAGATCGAACTTAGAGCCCTTAGGATACCATAAGACAAGGTTAGGAGTGAAAACTAGATATCTCAAGATTCTCTTAACGGCCACTAAGTGGCACTCTTTCGAGTTAGGTTGAAATCTAGCACACATGCACACACTAAGCATTATGTCCGTCCTAGATGCACATAAGTAAAGGAGAGAGCCGATCATGGAACGATATACCTTAATGTCCACGGATTTCCCTCCTTCATCAAGATCAAGATGTCCATTAGTTGGCATGGGAGTCTTGATTGGTTTAGCATTTGCCATGTCAAACTTTCTCAACATATCATGGGTGTACTTGGTTTGGCATAAGAAAGTCCCTTCCTTGAGTTGCTTGATTTGAAAACCGAGGAAGAACTTTAGCTCACCCATCATAGACATCTCAAATCTTTTAGTCATGATCCTACTAAACTCATCACAATAGGATTGGTTAGTACTACCAAATATTATGTCGTCGACATATATTTGGCACACAAAGATATTATTATTGACTTTATGACTGAAGAGAGTAGGATCCTCTTTGCCTATTTCAAAGCCTTGTTTGATCAAGAATTCCTTAAGGCATTCATACCATGCTCTTGGTGCTTGCTTAAGCCCATAGAGCGCCTTATGGAGCTTGAAGACATGATGAGGGAACTTTGGATCTTCAAAACCCGGTGGCTGCTCAACATACACCAACTCTTAGATAGGGCCGTTGAGAAATGAACTCTTGACATCCATTTGTTGAAGCTTGAAGTCATGATGGGCAGCATAGGCCAAAAGCATTCGAATTGCTTCAAGCCTAGCTACCGGTGCATATGTCTCTTCAAAGTCTAGACCCTCCACTTGAGTGAAACCTTGAGCCACCAATCTTGCCTTGTTCCTTGTCACCACGCCTTGCTCATCTTGCTTGTTGCGGAAGACCCATTTGGTTCCAATCACATTGGTATTTGGTCTTTCCACAAGTGACCAAACCTTGTTCCTTTCAAAGCTATTTAGCTCTTCTTGCATAGCCATCACCCAATCCGGATCATCTAGAGCTTGCTCAACCTTGAGGGGTTCCAAAGAGGAGACAAAAGAGTAAAATTGACAAAAATTTGCCAAATGTGAATGAGTAGTTACCCCCCTTTGGAGACTCCCAAGTATATTGTCGACGGGATGATCCTTTTGAATTGTTTGCCTTAATCTTGGGTGTTCTGTGACTTCTTGTTGGCTAGCTTGGTCATCATACTCATGCTCTTCAAATATTTGTTGTAGGTTCCTTGGAGTAGCAGGAGAGGGGTTAGCTGCTGCCTGTCTGCCTAGTCCGGCAGTGCCGGCCACAGGGTTAGAGCCCTAACCAGGGAGCACTGCAGGCCCTTCTTCATCACGTCTTGGGGCAGTATATTCTTCTCCTTGAGGTTCCACATCTATGGCCTGAACTTCTTGTGGCCTAATGTCACCAATAGCCATATTCTTGATTGCTTCACATGGTGGTTCCTCATTTCCTACAATAACTTGATCAATTTGCTCTACTTGAGAGCCATTAGATTCGTCAAATGTCACGTCTATCGCGATTTCAATTTTCCCTAAGGTCTTGTTGAATACACGATAGGCATGCTCATTTTATCCATAACCAAGAAGAAAACCTTCATCAACTTTAGGTGCAAACTTAGATGTTTTGGGTTTCTTATTAACTATGAAACACTTGCACCCAAAAACTCTAAAGTAAGACACCTTTGGTTTGTTACCGGTTAGGAGTTCATACGAAGTCTTCTTCAAGATTTTGTGTAGATAGAGCCGGTTGATGGCATGGCAAGCGGTGTTGATGGCTTCGGCCCAAAAGATATCCGAAGTCTTGTACTCATCTAGCATTGTCCTTGCCATGTCAATGAGTGTCCGGTTCTTCCTCTCTACTACACCATTTTGTTGAGGAGTGTACGGAACTGAAAACTCATGCTTGATGCCCTCATCATCAAGAAACTCCTCCACTTGAGTGTTCTTAAATTCGGTTCCATTGTCACTACGAACTTTCTTGATTTGGAAACTGAATTCTCTTTGTGCTCTTCTAATGAAGGTTTTCACCTTATCTTGCACTTGTGCCTTATCATACATGAAAAACACCCAAGTGAAACGAGTAAAGTCATCAACGGTAACTAAACCATGTTTGTTACCGCCAATGCTTTTGTAGGCCACCGGTCCAAAGAGATCCATGTGAATTAGCTCCAATGGTTGCTTGGTGGAGACAATGCTCTTTGGTGGGTGAGGTTCACCAACTTGCTTTCCGGCTTGGCAAGCGCTACAAATTCTATCCTTCTCAAAATGAACATTGGTTAGTCCAAGAATGTGTTCATCTTTTAGGAGTTTGGCCAAGTTCCTCATCCCAACATGAGCTAGTCGACGATGCCATAGCCAACCCATGCTAGATTTTGCCACTAAACAAGTCTCAAGCTTAGCCTTACTTTTGTTGAAATCAACTAGGTAAAGCTTGCCCTTCAAACGACCCGTAAAGACAATAGAGGAATCCTCCCTCTTAAAGATGTCCACACCCTTATCCGTAAAGAGACAATTGAAGCCCATCTCACATAATTGAGAAACGGACAACAAATTGTAACTCAATGAATTCACATGTAATACATTTGAGATGGAATGATCAAGAGTAATAGCAACTTTACCAAGTCCAATCACTTCCCCTTTGGAGTTGTCACCAAAGATGATATTCTCACTTGCATTTGAAGTTGGGGAATATGATGAGAACATAGTCCTTTCTCCAGTCATATGATTTGTACATCCACTATCAAGCACCCAACTTGATCCACCAGAGGAGTAAGCCTACAAAACAAATTAGTTCCTAGATTTAGGTCCCCAATCAATCTTGGGGCCTTGCATGTTAGTCACAACAATATTTGGAACCCAAATATTCATGTTTCTCTTATCATGTTTCTCATCACCCACAAACTCTGCAATGACTTTACCACGGTCATTGCATTTCAACATGTAGCAAGAGGACAAACTTCCTTGAGGTGACCTTGTCTTGGGTTGATATGTAAACATGTTTTTGGCCACCCAGATTGAGTCCTTGGGTTTCTGAGAAACCTGCTTTTGATGGGGCATCCTCTTGGCATGGACTTTGGTCTGAGTTTGATCAGGTGAAGCATTGGTAGCCTTCCCTTTCTTGGGGCACGGCACTGCCGGCCTCAGGTCCGGCACTGCTGGCCTGTGGTCCAGTAGAGCTGTTGTCTGTGCAGGCTTATCTGCACCAATGCTTCCCTTCTTCTCAAAATTGACACACTCAATGCCTTTGACCATTTTTCTACCATTGGTTTTGCCTCCTTGAGTGTGACCAAGCCCATCTTTGATTGATGGATGCCTTCCATTCTTTTATTGGATCTTCTTTGGCTCAACTTTGTCTTTGTCATTCTTCTTTGAAACTGAGATGACATTGTTGAGCCTTGCTATTTCTTTCTTCATAGCCTCCATGTTGGCAAGGTTAGTGGAATAAGCATTCATATCAATATTATAGCATTTTCCACAACCTTGACTAGTGGATGGAGAAGAGGAATCATTTGATTTAGGAAGATGTGAGTTGCCCTCCCAAAGAAGAGAGTATTGTGCCTCAAGCTCTTGATGCTTTTCAACTAAGCCACAATACTTTTGCTTGAGGTCACCACACTCCTTCTTAGTGAGAGCATGAGCTTCTCTTTCCTTGGCCAAAGCTTTGGTCAAAGAGCTCACCTCACTCCTTTCTAATTCAAGGGCTTCCTCACTAGCAATGTAAAGATCCTCTTGTTTAATAAGAGTTTTTTCTCTAGATGCTAGCTCGGCCTTTGTTGCCTCTAATTCATCCAATATGTTGGCAATGAATATCTTGGTCTTAGGATCCATTTTCTTAGTTATTTCATTTATCTCTTCATCACTAGATTCATCATCACTAGAGTAATCACTAGAATCACTACTAGAGATGTCTTTGGGGAGAGGAGTTATGGCTTTGGGTTTTGATTTTACCTTCTCACCCTTTGCCATAAGACAATTGTGAGGGAAGCTTTCATCATCATCGGACATGTTGTTGAAGAGCCTTGTTGAAGTGGATGGCTTGTGAATAGCAATGGTGGCCATCTCTTCATCTTCACTATCGGTTGATTCATCCCAACCATGTCCAATGTGAGCTTCACCCATATATTTCTTCCCTTTCTTGTAGTCACCCTTGTCTTCTCTCTTTCCTTTGTCAAATTTGTTGTCTTTCTCTTTATTTGGGCAATCGGCATGAAGTGTTCGGTGCTACCACACCTAAAGCAAGTTCTTGATTTCTTGATTGGGAACTTCCTCTTCATGAGCTTGTACCCATTCTTCTTTAGGCCCTTGTTGAATCTTCTTATGAATAGAGCCATGTCATCTATGTTCTCCTCTTGTTCACCTTCACTTTCACCATCACTTGATGTTGGAGCTTCGGGTTGATGCTTGATGGCCTTGGTTTCTTGAGCTTTGCTTGAGGAGGAATGCTTGCTGTTTTTGGAACAGCTAGGGGCTGATTCCCTTATGCTCTTGTTTGCCTTGAGAGCCACATCCTTGATCTTCATGCCCTCTAACCTTGCTTGCATCTCTCCAAGCTTCTTCCTCTCTTGTGCTTCTTCTCTTTGTAGATCAAAAGTGATGATCCTTCCAAGCACATCACTTGGTGTGAAGTACTCAAATCTCTTCTTGTCTCTTATCAATGTCACAACGGTCTCATTCCTTGGGGAGTAGGCTTCAAGCATAATCTTGACAACCTTGTGATCATTGACCTCTTCACCACCAAGGCCTCTAATCTTTCCAACCATGGTCATCAATCTATCGAACATCTCTTGTGGCCCTTCACCTTCATTGATCACGAACCGGTTGAGCTTGGCCATCAATAGGTCGATCTTGGATTGCCTTACTTTGCTCACACCCTCATGTGCAAGATGCAAAGTATCCCAAATTTCCTTTGCAACCTCCAAGCCCATGACCTTGTTGTACTCATCGTCATCCAATGCACTTAGCAACACGCTAGTTGCTTGTGCATTGAGTTGTATGCAACGGAGCTCGGTGGTGGTGGGACTTGTGGGATCAACCGGAGGATCACATCCTTTGTGCACAATCTCCCAAGCACCGGGATGAAGACCTACAAGATAGGCTTTCATCAAGTGTTTCCACTTGGCAAAGTTAGTCCCATCAAAGTGAGGTAATTTGCCCGTAGGAACATGGAATAATGGTTTGTGCTCATGCTTAGAAATGGATGAATAATCAAAGGATATGGCGGAGTATTTCTTGCTGCCATCATCCTTGTGCTTCTTCTCATCCTTCTTCATGGCCTTGGAGGCTTGATATGATGCATCATCATCAACGTCGGAGCTACTTGAATCAACCTCCACATGAGAGGCTTGCTCTTTGCTTTTCTTGAGCTCCTCCTCCTTAGCCTTGAGCTCTTTCTTGAGAGCTCTTACTTCTCTTCTATGAAGCTTCTTGGCAAGCTTCAAGCTTTTGGCTTCATTGATTGCTTTTTCTTCTTTTTGCAATTTCTTGCTTTCTCTTCTTAATCTTCTAGCTTCTTTTCTTCTTGCTATTTCTCCAACAGATATACCAGCAGTGGTCTGGTACTTGTTCGTGTTGGCACTTTCATCGCTACTTGAGGTCTCATGCAAATCCACCTCCTTGGGATCAACCATCACGACCTTACCCTCTTCGGTCATTACCTCACACGGTTAAGTGCTTCTTGAGGTAACCTAGCTCTAATACCACTTGTAAGGACCTGATTGGCCTAGAGGGGGGGGGGGGTGAATAGGTCTATTTAAAAATCAACTCGACACTTGCTGTCAGTCACAGGCCGGCACTGCCGGGCTCAAGGCCGGCACTGCCGGGGTGGCCGGCACTGCTGGGCTAAGAGTAGCAGTGCTGGCCACCTGAACAGATTTCAACACAATTCAAAAAGTAAAGATTGAATGTGAATTGTGGCTGAATCAAAACCTTCCTAGAGGTGTAGGAAACCTCTAGCACCACTTGAAAGTGGTAGCAACACACCCTAGGAGTAGATCGGGTCCAAACCCTAGAAATCACCTTGCACACAATATATAACAAAGTAAAGTAACAAGCACACGGTGACACAAGGATTTATCCCGTGGTTCAGCTCGCCACCAAGGCTTGCCTACGTCCACGTTGTTGAGGTGCGCCACACAAGGCTCAAGCGCGCCACACAAGGCTAGCTCTTTCCTCGGTCTCAAGTCAAGAGAATGAACTCTTGAGATGAGGGGCAATGTATTAGCAATATAGTGGTTTTACAAACCTCCCTTGGCTGCCACACAAGTTGGCAAGCTCAAGGGTGTCGCCTAGCCAGCTAGGAGCAAAGCACCAAGAGTAACAAACTCAAACCGCCGGCCACCACGCGAGCCAAATGCTTGTAGGAGTTGAAGATCCGAGGGAGAAGCTTCTTCTCAAAGCTTGGAGGCTCAATCTCTCAAGAATGATTGGAATCAAAGTGGGAGAGAGGGAGAGAGCACCAATGGAGAAGGGAGAGCAAGAAAGGAGCTTCTCTTTCTGTTTTCTGCGAAGTGTGAATGAGTGAGTGGCAGAACTAGCCATTGGGGGGGGGATGAGGAGGTGTTTAAGTACCCCTCACTGCCAACGGGCAGAACAAGTCGCGGCAGTGCCGGCCTGCCCAGCACTGCCGGCCTGCCCGGCACTGCCAGCCAAAGAGCCCGGCACTGCCTGCCTAGGCAGAACAGCAAAGGTGTGATCTTCAAAAAAACTGGCTAATTTGCCCACTTTCTATGTGGAGGTGTGAAGTATATAGATAGATGTTGCATTTGTTTCACTTGTTGGCATGCGTGTTGAATCCCTCTTAATAGTACGGCATACCTAACTCAATTTCAAAGTATAAAAAAATTTAAACTCCTTTGAGCTTGTTGCCTGCACTTTTGTAATTTGAGGGGTCCTCCAACCTGTTCATTAACTTCCTTAAGTTTAACCTGCTTGTCATACTTGTAAAGTCTCATTAGTTCTCTAATTGCGTTGTCATGTCACCAAAACCCACTTAAGGCTTGATTGCACTTTCAATATCACAATTACAAGTGTTGGCACCAATTATCAACTTGCCGATATATTCACCAAGCCATTAGATGAGGAGATTTTGCAAGCTAAGGAATGAATTGAACATTCTTGATTTCTCAAATATGTGTTGATGCGCCCCATATATATGACATGCCTCTCCTTCGAGCAATGCAAGGTTAAAGTTGATTGACATGTCATACATCCAATATTTAGGACTTGTTAGTGCATCTAGACATCAATTCATTAGGCTCATTCATGAAAATCAAATGAATTTGATGCTTATATGGTACCACTATTGCTTCTATGTTTCTATGATCTAGTGGTAGCATATGACATGTTTGTGCACTTGCAATCCTAGTGCTTGATCTAGAATATGAACTTCAATTGGCTAACTCAACATGGGCAAGATAACCATTCTAGGATGTGTGAAGAAGCTTGTTCATGGTTTAAACCGAGTCAACTATATTGAACAAGTAATCTAGATTGAGCCACAACTAAGCTTCTCTCCAATAATCAATCCTTTTGAGCACATCTTTTATGATAATAGATGACAAAGGGGGAGAAGTAAATAAGTAAGATCACAAAGAAAATTTTGAAAATAAAAGCACACAAGTAGGGGGAGCAAGCCTATGAATAAAGTTGTTGCATATCCTTGTGCATTCATAAGTGCTTGCTTGCATATGTATTTATATTCATGACATGCTTGTGTGGTGAATGCTAGAAACTTAAATAATATGGTGCTTGAAAAACTAGCATGCTTAGGTTTTTATATTTTCTAGTGGTAACTAGTTCTCTCAAGTTGTTCTCAAGTGGTTTCTAGGCATTTATGGTGCTAAGGATGGTATAAAAGTGCACTCCGATTGGTATCACGCTTCAAAGGTCCATTATTTATACCTTAGCATCATTTGGTAGTAGTAACTCTCCCACAATTCATACCCATGAATATGTGATCAATTTGAACCAAACTTATACATCACATATGTAGGGGGAGCTAATACTACCAAAGTTGAAATATTTATTCAATATATTCATTTGTGAAAGGTTGTCATCAATTACCAAAAAGGGGGCGATTGAAAGCCCAAGTTTGGTTTTGGCTAATTGATGAAACCTAGTGTACTAACCTTTGTCATTGAGTGATATATATGAGCTAGGTTAGTAAACACCAAGCAATGGAGCTAGATGATGGTCACGGTGATGGAAGTGACCAAAAGATGATGTGCTCCAACTTCAAATAATGAAAGAGAGACAAAACCATGATGATCACGGCAAAGGTATCACATAGGATTTTGTTTTGGCACTCAAGACACCATAGAGGGTATGAGTGTATTTAGGATAGATAGTTGTACTATTAAGAGGGGTGAACTCGATGCAAAACGGTTGTCTAAGTGCCACTCGGTGAGTGAATTCCATGCATATGCATTAGGACCTAGTGACCTAACATTTAACCCTTGATAATTGTTTGAAAAATATGCTAACACACATGATTAAGTGATGGAACACTTGGATGTTAGCACATGGAAGCAAGGGCGAAGAAATAGAGAAGAGAGGAGCTGTCTAGAATGCAACGGACGCTGAAACAGGCGTCGGACGCTGCTGAAACAAGCAACAGATACTACTAACATAGGCGTCGGACGCTGATGAAACAATCGACGGACTCTACGCTCCTGGACGCCGCAAGTCCAATGGCTGAGAGGATCTGTGCATGTTGGGCGTCGGACGCTAGAGAGAGTCCATCGGTAGGCCAACGGACGCGTCGGTAAAAATACCTCTTTGAAGCCTCTCTGTTACAGCGACGGACGCTGAGTGAAACAACCGACGGACGCTGTCGAAACACCGACGGACGCTGGCTGAAACATGCGACGGACGCTACTGCAACAAGCGACGGACCGTCCGACGCAACATTAACAGAGTCCGTTGCTCACGCAGTTTGAACATAATGGCTATTTTTGAGATGGGCTGCCTATTTAAAGGACTTGGCCGGTTCAAGCTCAATCTCTTGGTACTCTAACTTGTTGATACACCTTGTGAGCATACTACCTCACCTCCCACTCATTCTCTTGCTTGATTGTGCATTCAAAGTGAGATTGGGAAAGATCCAAAGTGCATTTTCTTAGAGTTTGAGCATCTAGTCACACTAGAGATCGTTGAGCAGCGGATTTGCTTGTTACTCTTGGTGATTGTCGTCACCTAGACGGCTTGGAGCTGCGGAGGAGCTTTGGCACGAGTTGGTGTTTGTTCGTGGCCATCTCCCGGTGATTTGTAAGGGGTTCTTGCGCCTATTCCCCACGGGAGTTTGCGAAAGGTGACTTTAGTGGATTGCTCGTGTCATTGAGCTACCATCACTTGTGGGTAGGTGCTTGCAGTGCCTTGTGTTGGGCTAGGCATTGGAATCCTATTAGCTTGCGCACTACCAAAGTGATTGGTCGACACAACGGGACTAGCGTGCCGGCAAGCACGTGAACCTCGGGAGAAAATCATCGTGTTCATTGTCTATTGTTGTTCTCCCAGTATTCATTTGGTAATCATATTGTGATTCATTGCCTCTTGCCGACATTGGTAACTATCTCTATCACTTGCATTACTTTCTCATATTCTTGTGTAGTGGTAGTTATAGTTGCTAGTTCTAGCTCTCTAGTTAGAAGTATTTGGTTCTTGCTAGTTCACTAGCTTAGAGAGTAGTGACTTAGCTTGTTGTTTGACATAGAGATCATAAGTTTATAGAATTTCAAATAGGTGTCTTGCATAACCTTTAGAGCTAGAGCAAACCGCATTTCCGGTTTGTTATTTACTAACAAATTGCTCTAGTGTATTTGTAGATTTTTAATTAGGCTATTCACCCCCCCTCTAGCCATTTAGGACCTTTCAAGTGGTATCGGAGCCGTGGTCACCATATTATCAAGGCTTAACAACCTTTGGTGTTAGTGATGGCTCAAATATCATTCAACCATGTGGGGGGTAAACCACCTATGTTTGATGGCACATCATTTGATTATTGGAAGAGGAAGATGAGGATGCATCTAGGATCAATACATGAGAAGGTGTGGAATGTAACCGAACATGACTTTGTCATTCTTGATGAAGCCGCTCCCACACCTAGAGAGCAAGAGAACCGACAATGCAACACTATGGCTCTCAATGTGATCTACAATGGCATTGACTCAAAAGTGTTTGAGAAAATCAAAGATCTTGAAAAAGCAAGTGAAGTGTGGAAAATACTTCAAGATACTTATGAAGGCACTTCAACGGTAAAGAATGCCAAGTTGTACATGCTCAAGGACAAGCTATCTCATTTCAAGATGAAGGATGATGAGTCTATCCCGGAGATGTTTCATAGGCTCCAAGTGGTCATCAATGATCTCAAGAGCTTGGGTGAGAAGGTCAAGGATGAGGACTTCTCAAACCGGTTTCTTGGTTGTTTGCCCAAGAAATACAAAACCTTGAGGCAAATAATTAGGAGAGATGGTTTGGACAAGATCACTCCCAATGAAGTACTTGGAGAAATCATGACTGAAGAGCAATACAATGAGGAAAGTGAAGAAGAAGAGTTCAAGGAAGAAAAGAAGGAAAAGAAGAGCTTAGCATTCAAAGTCTCATCATCCAAGAACAAGGGCAAAGCAAAGAAGCAAGATTCAAGTGATGATGAAGATGCAAGTGACATTGATGATGAGATGATGGCCCTCTTTGTGCGCAAGTTTGGCAAGCTCATGAAGAAGAAGGGCTATGGTGCAAGAAAGAGAAGAGACAACTTCAAGAGCAAGGAATATGTGAGGAAATGTTACAAGTGCAAGAGTACTGATCACATGATTGCGGATTGCCCCAACAATAGTGATGATGATGAGAAGAATAAGGGCAAGAATGACAAGAAGGAGAAGAAGTTATCATTCACCAAGAAGAAGAAGGGTGAATCATACATGGTGACTTGGGATAGTGATGATTCTTTCGATGAAGAATCTAGTGATGATGAGAGGAAGAAGACCAAGAAGAAGGCATTGGCAAGCATTGCTATCAACAACAAGACATCCATCTTCGACACTCCATCATGCTTCATGGCTAAGCCAACTAAGTGGGGGTGCATCAACTCATGTTGTAGAAATCAAGTATATTCAAGTCATTCCTTAGCTTGCAAAACCTCTTTTCATCTAGTGGCTTGGTAAATATGTCGGCCAATTGATCTTCGGTTCCCACACTTGTTATTGAGATGTCCCATTTCAATTTATGATCTTTAATGAAATGGTGGTGGACATCAATCTGCTTTGTTCTTGAGTGTTGAACCGGATTGTTGGTAAGCTTGATTGTACTTTCATTGTCACATAGCAAAGGCACCTTCTTGAATTTGACTCCAAAATCATTCAATGTAGCTTTCATCCAAAGTATGTGTGCACAACAACTCCCCGCACTAATATATTAGGCTTCAATGGTTGAGAGTACCACACTATTTTGCTTCTTTGATGACCATGAGACAAGTGATCTTCCAAGCAATTGACAAGTGCCCGATGTGCTTTTCCTTTCTATCTTGCAACCCGCATAGTCCGAGTCGGAGTATCCAAGTAACTCAAAGTTTGATCCTTTAGGATACCACAACCCAACATTAGGTGCATGCTTCAAATTTCTCAATATCCTCTTTGTGGCTTTCAAATGACTCTCTCTTGGAGAAGCTTGAAATCTTGCACACATGCATACACTAAACATGACATCCGGTCTTGATGCGGTCACATAGAGCAAGCTACCAATCATTTATCTATATAGCTTTTGATCTACCATGTTGCCACTAGCATCGATCACCATCCAAATTTCCATTTGTTCCCATTGGTATACTAATAGACTTTGCTTCATCTAACTTGAACTTCTTGAGCATGTCCTTGATGTACTTGTCTTGACTAACAAATGTCCCATTCTTCATTTGCTTGACTTGAAGACTAAGGAAGTAACTAAGCTCTCCAAGCATAGACATCTCAAACTCATTAGCCATCATGTTGTCAAACTCTTCACAAAACTCTTGATTGGTTGATCCAAAGATAATGTCATCCACATAGATTTGCAACACAAACAAGTTCTTCCCAATCTTCTTGGTGAATAGGGTAGTATCAACCTTGCCCATGATAAATCCACCTCTCATACCATGCTCTAGGTGCTTGCTTCAAACCATATAGTTCCTTCCTTAGCTTGTACACATGGTTGGGTTTCTTGTCATCTTCAAAATCGGGTGGTTGCTCAACATATACTAATTCATTGATGTACCCATTGAGAAATGCACTCTTCACATCCATTTGATAGAGCTTGATGTTGTGAGCACAAGCATAAGCCAATAGAATCCTTATTGCTTCTAGCCTTTCCACTGGTGCATAAGTTTGTCCAAAGTCAAGACCCTCTACTTGAGTGTATCCTTGTGCAACTAGTCTTGCTTTCTTTCTCACCACTATGCCATCTTGATCTTTTTTTTGCGAAATACCCATCTTGTGTCAATAACATTGTGATTCTTTGGTCTCTCAAGTAGCTCTCAAACTTGATTTCTAGTGAAGTTGTTGAGCTCTTCATGCATAGCATTCACCCAATCAATATCTTCCAAAGCTTCTTCAATCTTGGTTGGCTCAATAGATGATACAAATGAGTAGTGTTCACAAAATGAAGCCAATCTAGATCTTGTTTGTACACCTCTTGCAAGATCTCCAATAATAGATCCAAAGGATATCCCTTGCAATAGATGTTGGTTGGAGTGTTAGAAGTTGATTACTTTTACTTGGTTGATCATTGAATGGATATGATGAACTATCTTGTTGATCTTGAGTTGGAGAGGATGAACTAGCTTGATTGTCATTGAGTTGCTCATTGGATGAAGGATTCACTTGATAGATGTTGACACCGTTTTTCGGTGCGTGTCAATATGGACTAAGTGTGTTGATCGGTAAGGAGATGATCACTCTTTTCCTATCGGCATCAAGATTTTACCAATTAGATTACCGGTTGAAATAGAAGTATTGCCGATAGAAGAAAGATGACATTGCTGATGAAAATGGAGGATTGCCTATGAGAGGTAAGGTGTTGCCGATGGGAGCGGGATGACGTAGCTGACGTCTGCAGAAAGCTGCCGATGGCGATGGAAAAAGGCTGCAGATTGGAAGTCTGCCGATGGAAGGTTTCATCATGAGGAAGACGGATATGGAAGCTGGTGATTTTATGTCAGTATTATTATTATAGTTTGAGTCTGACTCTTGCATGAGTCGTTTACTTCCTTAGAAATAGGTATTACTGCTAGTTTGAGTCCGACTCTTACACGAGTCGTTTTATTTCCTTAAAAATAGGAGTTTTTGTTTAGAAAGATATGAGTCGTGTCTGGTTACAACTCTTCTCGTCGGGGTATAAATATGTACCGAGGGGTGGTGTAAAGATATACAATCAATCAAATACATCTATTATTTTCGTCTACTTTTTCCAGCAAATTTACTTTCATCGCATTAGTTCTAGCTTATCTACGAGTTCTTACGAAGTCTTGACGGGCTGCATCTACATGATCTCCGTCAACCTCGCGAATTCCGCGTTTTGAGCAATTTGAGCTTTGACGTCCGAGCGTATCGCTACCGTCTCGTTCAATCTTGTTCTAGTTATCGTCCTTGTCGATTAACTTGTCAAATCGACTGGCACACCTTGGATATCGAATTCGGGTATAAGCCCGAGGTGTTCGCAGATCCGACGCTCTTTGTGCCAACACCTTTTTTGGCACGCTCAGTGGGATGCTAGATACATCTTTTGATCACAGTTTTAACCATTACGAAGATCATGGGTGATTCTACTGATGTCAATCCGAAGAACGTCATTGAAGTCTCCGAAGCAAATCTGAAAGATTATCAGAAGCAGGCTATGGAGCAGGCTATGGAGGAGTACAAGCAGTTGTATTTGAAGTCCTTTAGCCTAAGCAGGAGCAGCGAAGCTGTCCAAAAGCAAGACCCACCGTTGCCACGGCAGGTCACTTTCGACGCCAATCGTGGTAAATTACAAGGATGGTTAATACTGCACTAAATCATGCGTTAATTAGCCACTCCAATGTGCTGTCCAATACTGTGTACAATGTTGTTATGCAATCTTTCAAAGAAGGACAGGCACCCCAGTATGTTGGTCCAGCGTATCATCAACCTAGATCGGTATCTACTACAGCTCCATTGGTGGTTCCAGTGATATCTCTCCAACCTGTGAATCCATCCACCGATGAAGCTACACCACCAAGATCGAGCCCTGTAAGCGTCGTTCGGTTGAATATAGATCTGGTGGCATCGGCAATGTCAGGACCTGTAAGCCAGAGTCAACCAACTCCTACCAGCTGGTGGGGATATGGTGTGCCTCCAGATCCATATGCTGACGCTAAGTTGATCCAAGGTAACAATGCAGCGGGAAAAGTCCTTGTGGAATCGGCAATATCGGCACAGCCAATGAGCCCGATAACACATTATGCTATGTCTTCTCCAAACGTGCAGTTGCCGCCAGGGAGTCTTCAGATGGTGGTACCCAAAGTGCCTTACGGGCAACCATCGGCAAGTTCTTTGCCGATGCAACAAGATATGGCAGTTGTAAACCATCCCATGATGATGGTGAATCTTCAAACTAGGGTATTAGTGCACCAAGGAGGCCAATTTGTTGATTATTCCAGAGTACAGGAGCAACAGGCGCTAGGTACCTATCAATTATCGGCAAGTCACATGCTGAAGACTTATAATCCTGGATGGACTGATCGGACATCGATTCAATAACAGATGGTGCAACCTGGACATCAAGTAGCAAGAGCGCAACAATACCATTACCCGACGAACGTTCAGAATAAGACATCGGTGTATCGACCAATGAATATAATGCCGCAGTATACCCCAGTGGGAGTTCAAGGTTATACATCAACAAATCAGTCGATGCATAATATTCAACGAGGTGGTGTTGCGCCTACGCCAATCGGACCAGCTTATTTGCCACAAAGGCAAGAAGGGGCGTATCAACCAGTCCAGCCAATCAATATTCAGCCAGTGCATCGACAAGATCAAGATGCATACTGGACCGATAAGATCGCCGAAGTGATGAAAGAACAATTCCGCATCAAGCCTAAGGTAAATACATACTCTTATCGGACGCCGACTTGATTCCTCTCCCAAATCGGTACAAGGTGCCAGATTTCACTAAGTTTTCTGGCCAAGATGATACGTCAACGATGGAGCACATCAACCGCTTCATTATCCAATGTGGAGAGGCAGCTAGCAGAGATGAGCTAAGGGTAAGATTGTTCTCGTCGTCTTTACCTAGATCAGCATTTACCTGGTTCATTTCGCTTCCTCCAAATTCTGTGATCACTTGGGCCGATCTGGAGAAGCAGTTTCACAAATACTTCTTCTCTGGCGTACATGAGAAGAGGATTACCGATTCGGTCAAGTTAAAACAGCGTAATGACGAATCGGTGGAAAGTTTCGTGCAAAGGCTGCGAGACGTGAAGAACAAGTGCTACAGTTTGGTGCTTGATGATCGGCAATTGGCAGATTTGGCTTTCCAGGGGTTGCTGCCACACATCAAGGATAAATATGAATCCTAGAAGTTTGAGAGTTTGAGCCATCTCGTGCAAAGGGTTGCCGATCAGGAAATTAAAACTTTTGAACCCAGGAAAACTTGGAATAAGAAGGTATCTTTCATTGAACAAGAAGAAAGTTCTGAGTCGGATGAGGAACCAAACATCGGCGTTGCTGAATGGGTGAAAGACAAGAAGACGATATCTTGTCCGTTTGGCCAGAAAGAAGCTGAAAGATTCACCTTTGACATTACCAAGGCCGATAGGATAGTTGACCTATTACTTCAAGAAGGGCAGATTAAGTTATCGCCTAATCAGGTAATTCCATCGGCAGAAGAGCTTAGAAGGATTAGGTATTGCAAGTGGAATGCTGCAACTTCACATAATACCAATGATTGCAAAGTCTTTAGGCAGCAGTTGCAGTCATAAATTGAATCTGGGCGAATCAAATTTGAAAATTCTAAAGCTCAGAAGCCGATGAAAATCGACCAACATCCATTTCCAAATAATATGGTGGAAACTAGCAGGAAGATTAAAGTACTGACATCGGAAGCTGCCAAGAAAAATGCATCAGTAGATCCCGAGCATCAAATAGTTGTACATGATGTGAAGGCAAAGAAGCTTGCCGATGACGGAAAAGGTAAAAGAACTGCTGATGAAAGCAGCAGCGTCAGGAGGCCTCAGAGACATGCATCACATGGCATTGTGATCACGCACAGAAGACCACGACAAGAATATGGGCGCTCACAAGAGGAGCAGCATCGGCAGCAGGAAGAAGAAAGATGCCAAGAGTGGCATCGACATAAAGATCACTGGAAGTGCCCCTTCTTCGTTCATTGTTGGGAAGAAGGCATCAAGCTACCCACTGCTGATAATTGCCCTGAATGCAATGGGTACTATCCTGCCGATCGGTTAGAAAAGAAGTCTCATTTTCAAGATCGAGAATCAATCTATGATAGGCCGATCAGAAGAAAGGGATCAATACATGATCGGCTGGAGGCAAGCTCAGTGTGCATGACAGGCTTGGCAAGCGTGTCCTTCAAGAAGAGCTTGAAGAGATGGCTAATGCAAGGGTGCCTGATGAAGAAATATTCTCTAGGGATCCAAACCTAAGGAGTGGTGCAAATACGAGCAGTGAAAAACAGTACCAGCCTGTTTGGAAAACTAAGCTTCCTCAATGGTGTCCCAAGGGTTTGACGAAAACTCAGAGAAGGAGGATCTAGCGTGAACGCCAGAGTGATCTGTGTTATAGTCAAAATCCTTCAAAAGAAGAATCTCCAGTTTGGCAGTGGAGGCCGAAATGCAAGGATGGGAGTCCATCGGCAGAAGTCAATATGGTTGTTATGTTGCCAATGGAATTTATGGCGCCTGCCGATGATGAGGAAGAAGCTACTAATATGGCCCAGCTAGTGCTAGATCCGATGGTGGCTATTTTTGAAAAGCTTGCCGATGATGAAAGGCAACACTTAAGAGCCTTGTTTGTCAAAGGCAAAGTTAATGGGCAGCTGGTATCCAAGATGCTAGTAGATGGTGGGGCGTCGATTAATATAATGTCATATGTCATGTTCAGGAAGCTTGGAAAAGGTGACCAAGATTTAGTCAAGACATACATGAAGCTTAAATATTTTGAAGGCAATGTGTCACCAGCTATGGGAGCAGTATGCGTCGAGTTAGCTATCGGCAGCAAAACTTTGCCGACGACGTTTTTCGTGATCAGTGGCAAAGGTACCTACAACTTGCTCCTGGGAAGGGATTGGATCCATGCCAATTGTTGTATTCCTTCTACGATGCACCAAAGCCTCATACAATGGGTTGGGGACAAGATTGAAGTCGTCCGAAGTGAAGCCCCATCAATTGTTGCATCGGCAGAATCGGAAACCTATGAGCAGACCAAGTGCATATCTGGTGAAGCTTGGGATACAGAGTTCCTCAAAGTTGCCCATTACCAAATTACACCGATCCAAGGAGTTGGTTCTGAAGAAGTGTTTTAATGGATCGGTTCGCCAATGATGGAAAACTTGGGCAGGGGTTCATATCGGCCGATAATTTAATAGAAATAGATATCGGCGATGGTAGCAAACCCAGGCCGACTTTTATTAGTACTAAGTTAGATTCCCAGTGTAAACAACAGTTGAGTGATTTGTTAAAGGAATATAAAGATTGTTTTGCTTGGGACTATACAGAGATGCTTGGTTTAGATCGATCAATAGTTGAACATCAGTTGCCTATTAAGTCGGGTTTCCAACCGCATCGGCACCCAGCACGCCGATGCAATCCTATTGTGTTGCCTGACATTATAGCTAAAATTACAAAATTAATTGAATCTAGATTTATTCGGCAATGTCAATATGTCGAATGGATTTCTAACGTAGTTCCTGTGTATAAGAAAAACGAGAAACTTCGTGTTTGTATTGATTTCAGGAACCTCAATAAGGCTACGTCGATGGACGGATATCCGATGTCTGTTGCCGATCTGCTGATTGACGCTGCTGTTGGACATCAAATCATTAGTTTCATGGATGGTAATGTTGGATATAATCAAATATTCATGGCTGAGGAAGATATATCCAAGACTGCTTTCAGATGTCCAGGTCATGTTGGTTTATTTGAGTGGGTCGTAATGACTTTTGGATTGAAAAATGCCGGTGCTACTTACCAGAGGGCGATGAATTTCATTTTCCATAAATACATCGGCACATTGGTTGAAATCTATATTGACGACGTGGTGGTTAAATCCAGAGACTTTGAGAAAGATCTTGCCGATTTACGGAAAATTCTAGAGTGCACAAGGGAACATGGGTTAAAGATGAATTCTAATAAATGTGCATTTGGTGTATCGGCAGGCCAGTTTCTAGGTTTTATGGTGCATCAAAGAGGTATCGAGATCGGCAGAAAGTCCATTGATGCGATTAATAAAGTGGTTGCTCCTACAAACAATACTGAGTTGCAATCCTTGATCGGCAAGATTAATTTTATTAGAAGATTTATATCTAACTTGTCTGGGAAGATTAAGTCTTTTAGCCCTTTGCTAAAGCTGAAAGCCGGTCAAGAATTTGTGTGGAAGGAGGAACAACAATCAGCCTTGGAAGAGATTAAGAAATATTTGGTGAGTCCTCCAGTCTTGGTTCCACCTCAACACGGGAAACCTTTCAAGTTGTATTTATCTGCCCATGATAGTGTTATCGGATCAGCCTTAATCCAAAAAGTTGGAGGACGGGAACGTGTAGTGTATTATTTGAGTAGAAAACTGGTGGATGCTGAAACCAGATATTTGACCGTTGAAAAGTTATGCTTGTGTCTGTACTTCTCTTGCATTAAACTGAGGCATTATTTATTATCAGCCGAGTGTACTATCATATGCAAGGATGATGTGGTTAAGTACATGTTGTCGATGCCGATATTAAGTGGAAGAATCAGTAAATGGATTCTAGCGCTGTCAGAGTTTGATTTAAGGTATGAATCGGTTAAGGCGGTTAAAGGTCAGGTGATGGCCAATTTTGTTACTCAGCATTGTGGTACAGTGGGTTCTGTGGAGATTGCTCCTTGGACTTTGTTCTTTGATGGATCCACGTGTAGAGAGGGAGCAGGTATCGGTGTTGTCTTGATTTCGCCCCGAGGGTAGAAGTATGAAATCTCATTGTCGATTGTTGCTACTTCAACAAACAATCAGGCTGAATATCAGGCTTTGCTAAAGGGATTGGAATTACTCAGGGAAGTACGTGCCGATGCCGTTGAAATCTTTGGCGATTCTATGCTAGTGATCAATCAATTGATTGGGACGTATGAATGCCGAAGTGAGATTTTAATTGCACACCATGAAAAATGTTTGCAATTATTAAAGGAATTTAAAGAATACCGCCTTGAGCATGTTCCCAGGTTACATAATGAAGAGGCCAATCGGTTAGCACAGTATGCTTCGGGGTATCAGCCGATTCAAGAAGTGACGGTATCGGTAATAGTTGTCGATGACTGGAGAAAAGAGATTGCCGATTACTTGAAGGATCCATCTAAAAAGGTCGAGAGATGTCTGAGGTTTCAGGCCACCAAGTATGTACTCCTTAATGATGAATTGTATTATCGGACGATTGATGGAGTTTTGCTCAAATGCCTTAGTGAAGAAGAATCGAAAGAATTGATGGGTGAGATTCATGAAGGAGTATGTGGGGCACATCAATCGACATTCAAAATGAAGTGGATGATTAGGCGGAACGGTTATTATTGGCCAACAATTCTTGAGGATTGTTTTAAATACTTCAAAGGGTGTCAAGAGTGTTATAAGTTTGGTAATGTTCAGAGAGCACCTGCATCAGCAATGAATCCTATAATCAAGCCTTGGCCGTTTAGAGGGTGGGCTATCGATCTCATCGTCCAGATTTATCCGCCATCAAGTAAAGGACATAAATGTATACTTGTTGCCACTGATTATTTCACGAAGTGGGTTGAAGCTATTCCTTTGAAGAAGGTGACATCGGCAAACATGATAGATTTTGTAAAGGAACATATTGTTTACCGATTTGGTATTCCTCAGACTATTACAACTGATCAGGGAACCATGTTCACGTCGGGGGAGTTTTATGAGTTTGCTATTGGTATGGGGTTTAAACTTTTAAACTCTTCTCCTTATTGTGCTCAAGCTAATGGTCAGGATAAAGCAACTAATAAAGGGGTTATTAAGCTTATCAAGCGCAAGATTGAGGAAAACCCTAGAAGGTGGCACATAGTATTGAACGAAGCCTTGTGGTCGTATCAGATGGCATGTCATGGTGCAACCAAAGTTTCACCGTATCAGTTAGTCTATGGGCATGATGTTGTCTTGCCTTGGGAAATTAAAACTGGTTCTAGACGGTTGTTTTCCCAGGACCAATTAAAAGCCGATGAATATGATGTCCTTATGAAGGATGAGTTAGAAGATCTGGCAAGTCATCGGCTAAAAGCTCTAATCAGCATAGAAGAAAATAAGAAAAGGGTTGCCAGGTGGTATGACAAGAAAGTGAAGGTAAAGGAGTTTGTCGATGGTGATCTGGTCTAGAAACTGATTTTACCGATTGGAACTAAGAGTTCAAAGTTTGGAAAGTGGTCTCCTAATTGGGAAGGTCCTTTTCGGATAAGTCAGTTTGTTCCCGGTAATGCTTATATTTTGGAAACCCTCGAAGGAGTTGCGTTTTCCAGAGCAATCAATGGTAAATATTTGAAAAAATATTATCCTAGTATCTGGATGGATGCATAAGACAATACATATATAATTACCGATGGCGAGGTTATTGTGCAAAAACATCGGTAGAAGAAAGCATTAACATTATAATACAGGAGGATCATTCATCAAGTTCACAACTGCTGATACAGCAAGTTACAATAGGGATTGAATAGATGAGATCGCACGAAGGCGAATTTGGTCTGCTTCTTCTATCTCCCTAACATCGTCATCGGCAACGCCCTCAATTGGCTTAATCTTCCTCTTCAACTGAAGGGCTTGGCGAGCATTGGCATCCCTTTCTTGTTGTAAAGCTTTAGTGGCATCAGGGAGTTGAGCTTTCTTTTGGTTGGCTGCGTCTAAAGCTTCATCAACCTTCTTTAGCTTCGCTATCAGTTCTTCTTTCTGTGCCGATAGACGGATGATCTCCTGTTCAAGCTCAATGCTAGAGGCTTCCAGGCGACCGATGTCTTTGTACTTCTCTTCGGTGGTTTGCTTGAATTTAAACATTTCTTCTTCAAGCTTTGATTGGGCAGCTCTATCGGCAATACGTCGTAAAGCTTTCTGATATTGGAGTTGACGGCTCTCGAGATACGCTGCTTGGAAAAGGATTTCTTCAGTATCGACAGGCAGATGACCTTGGATTGCCTTGAGAGCTGCCCTTACTGCGTTGGAGTCTTGGACTAGTTGGGATGTGCATTGTTGAAGTAAGGGTAGCATTGCTTCAAGTTGGGATTTCACTTCTGCCGATATGGCGTCTGAAGCTTGGGCGGAGCTTTCTTCTTCTTCATCATCGTCTTGTATGTTGATAACGAAGGAGAATAGGCTGTTTGGAGAATCTTGGGCCTGAAAAAGAAGAGAGTTAGAGTTTGTTGATTGGTTTGTCTTGAATTTGTAGCAGACAACTGATTTACCTGCTTCAGAGCAATTTCTCGCCTTGGACTTGGCGGAGCAGCGGGCATAGCTATGTCTTGAGGGGCGGTGGTGATTGCCAATGAGCCTGCCTCTGTGGATGGAACCGCTGATGCCGATGTCGATAGTGTGTCAACTGCTATGATAGCCAACTCCTGCAGCGCCGATTCCGTCTCTTGGATGGAAACTTCGACTGATGCTGTGTCGGGGACGGATACCGATGCCTGCTCCTGCGATAGCACATCGGCAAGAGGTGGAGAAGATGTTGCCGATGGTACAGCCGGAGTTGATGGCGTAGACGGAGTTGATGGCCTTAGGCGTTTTGGTTGGGGAGCGGTACTTGATGAACCTTGGCGGTTGGACTTTTGCACTTGAGGGGCATCGGCAACGTGAGTTAGAGGAGCTTGTGCACTTGGAACAGCCGCCGATGGACTTGTTTGCTACAGAGAAATTTAATACAAGTCAATAGTCAAGTGGAGAGTTACCAATGGAAATGTGAGATCGGCATAAAAAAGTGAGAATCTGTTACCGCAAAAGTTTGTGCCAAGACAGCAACAGCGGCCGATGGAGTAGCCGTGGTTGGTGTTGACTTGGGCTAGATGGTGACCTTGGGGGTTGCCCTTCGATGCATAAGGGAGGCCAGTGAAGGGGGCCTGCTGCCGATTTCCGATGTGGGATTCATTGGTCATAAGTTGAAGTCTTTGCCACTTCTGCTCTTCTTTGGGATTAAGTCATTAACCTGTTGGTAGAAAATTAGTTGCTAATGCATTTGGAAAGAGATGACAGAAAAGATAATATCAAGAATGAGCTTACTGTGTCATCAGGAATAATATGATCGGTATCGATCAAGTGCCTATAGTGGTGTGATGATGTGGCGAATAGTTGGTCCTTCCATTCTTGCCACCAGAGCTTGTATGACTCGGTGATGAAGGAAATTGGCGCCCAAGTGGATAAGTCAATATTGGTTGTATCGGCATGAGGAGGGAGACTGATGATTTTATTCCAATCCATGGCGCTGGTAATGACCTCTCTGGGCTTGACCACATTGATGTAGCAGAACTTGATCGGCAGTTGCCCGAATGCTAGTTGCCTTGCCGCTGCCGATGGGTAATAAAATTCGTAGGAAGTCTGTGTATTTTTTCCACTCCCGAAGATGTTCACTGGGATTGCACGGGGAGTAAGGATGGCTCTCATAATTCCCTCATCCTTGTCTGAGTCTGCATCGGCGATGTTAAAGGAAAGAGGGAACTTGTTTTCGGCATCAACATAGGACCACCAAGCCCGATCTGCAGAAGGGACTCCGCAGTAGAATCTCTGGAAGAATCTGCCGATTTGATCCTCGTTAGCCTCAGTCCCAAGTAGGACTATGATGGCTTCGCCGAAGTTGAGGGGAGAGCGAGTTGCTGGTTCGTCATCAGTGAGTGTGTGGTCTTCGGCTAGGTCCCGTGGGAATTCCTAGTTGAACAGATCAAATTGGAGAACCTTATACATGTGAGCATTCAGCCACATGTTCACAAACCACCAGAGCCCTCCAATGTTGCCGATGGGCTCGCCCAGTAATAATTTCTCTGATACTTGATGTAGAAGATGATAAACTGCACCAAGGAGGTATCGGCCGAGGGGAAGTCGTGCTCCATCGGCCAAGAGTTCTGCTGCAGGGAGATACATGTTAGTTGGTCCAACCGTCCTACCACAAAATATGAATTTCTCCAGCCACATATTTATAAAAGTGGTGTGTTCCCTCTGGCCTACCGATCCGGTCTTTTGGTATTCTTGAATGTATCCAGTCCAACCGCCGATGTTGCGGGTAGTTACCCGATAATCGGGTTTCCTGTGGAAGAGAGTGGTGTCACCGGCAGACGAGATGTCAAGACCGGTGAGCATATGCACATCGGCAAGTGTCGAGGTGGCTAGCCCGTGTCTGAATAGGAATGCATTCATAGTGTTGGACCAAAAGTAGGATGCAGCGATCATCATGGACTCATTTTTTGCCATATCGGCAATAGATAGCTTGATACATTGATCTAGCTGGCGCTCTGCCCAGTAAACTCGCTGCGACCTGGCCATCCTAAGGTACCAGTTTTTCCACCCTTTGGTGGGTTTGGGCCAAGAACGGAAGATATCTGCCCATGACCCTAGATCAAAGTGTGCGGCTCTGAAAGGAACTCAGTTGATTTCTGCATTGATGGTTTCAGTTGGATCGGCATTCCCCATTGGACCCAAGCAGCAAACATGTGGTTGATCGGTGAGGATTACTATTCTGTTGCGTATTTCCTAGATTCAGAAAACAAAAAGGAAAAGGGAAAGAAATCACAAAACAGTGCAGAGGAAAATCACAAAAAGTATGAAGCAAGAAGAGAAGAGGTTGACCGCGGGAACGTTGAAGCTGATCGCCATTAGATCGAAGGAGACTCTTGCAGGTTACGCCTTGCTATTGGAAGAAGAAGCCGCCAGTTGTTGCCGGAGTGTTCTTCGGAGCGCTGGTGAAATGGGGAATGAAGATATGAGCTCGAGGTGAAAAAAGGAGATCAGCGGTGGTCTTTATAAACCTGAGGCGTCAAGGGCGTTTTCGAGTTTTCCTTTTAAGTAAAAATGTGGAAGGGTTTACGCGGCGCTCGAGGAATTGTAACTGTTGGCGCTATAGTTGCGGGGAGATATTGGTAAATTGCAATGATTGTGCGCGATGATAGAGGTAATGGCACCGGAATTTTTGGAGGGAAAGATTACGGTAGAGAAAATTTCGGCGCATAAGATATTTATACTCTGAAATTGGGGGGCATGTGTTGACACCGTTTTTCGGTACGTGTCAATATGGACTAAGTGCGTTGATCGGTAAGGAGATGATCACTGTTTTCCTATCGGTATCAAGATTTTACCAATTAGATTACCGGTTGAAATAGAAGTATTGCCAATAGAAGAAAGATGACATTGCTGATGAAAATGGAGGATTGCCAATGAGCGGTAAGGTGTTGCCAATGGGAGCGGGATGACGTAGCTGACGTCAGCAGAAAGCTGCCGATGGCAATGGAAAAAGGTTGCAGATTGGAAGTCTGCCGATGGAAGGTTTCATCGTGAGGAAGACAGATATGGAAGCTGGTGATTTTATGCCAGTATTATTATTATAGTTTGAGTCTGACTCTTGCACGAGTCGTTTACTTCCTTAGAAATAGGTATTATTGTTAGTTTGAGTCCGACTCTTGCATGAGTCGTTTTATTTCCTTAAAAATAGGAGTTTTTGTTTAGAAAGATATGAGTCGTGTATTTTCGTCTACTTTTTCCAGCAAATTTACTTTCATCGCATTAGTTCTAGCTTATCTACGAGTTCTTACGAAGTCTCGACGGGCTGCATCTACACGATCTCCGTCAACCTCGCGAGTTCCGCGTTTTGAGCAATTTGAGCTTTGACGTCCGAGCGTATCGTTGTCGTCTCATTCAATTTTGTTCTAGTTATCGTCCTTGTCGATTAACTGGTCAAATCGACTGGCACACCTTGGATATCGAAATCGGGTATAAGCCTGAGGTGTTCGTAGATCCGACGCTCTTTGTGTCAACAATAGTCAATATCTTGCTCATCATCCACTTGCTTCGGCCTAATGTCCCAAATATTCATGTTCTTCATTGCATTGGCCAATGGTTCACCTCTCACATGATCATGATTGTCATTTTCATCTTGAGATCCATTTGTTTCATCAAACTCCACATCATGTACTTCCTCAACTATGACATGAGTAAGATTCCATACTATATATGCTTTGCTTGTAGTTGAGTAGCCAAGAAGGAAGCCTTCATCACATTTCTTCTCAAATTTGCTCAATCTTTCACCTTTCTTCAAGATATAGCACTTGCAACCAAACCCTCTAAAGTATGCAATATTTGGCTTTCTTCCATTCAATAGCTCATAAGGTGTCTTCTCAAGCATCTTGTGGAAATAGAGTCGGTTGCTATAATAGCAAGCCGTGTTGATAGCTTCGGCCCAAAAAGAATCACTCACATTGTATTCACTAAGCATATATCTTGCCATATCAATGAGTGTCCTATTCTTCCTCTCAACAAGCCCATTTGATTGAGGTGTATACTTGGCCGAGAATTGATGTTTGATTCGATATTCATCACATAGCTCATCAACTCTTGTATTCTTGAACTCACTACCATTGTCACTTCTCACTTTCTTGATAGTTGTTTCAAATTCATTTTGGCATCTCTTGACAAAGATCTTGAATGTATCAAATGTGTCACTCTTGTCACTAAGAAAGAATACCCATGTATATCTAGTGAAGTCATCAACTATCACAAAGCCATATTTGTTTCCACCAATGCTTGTATATGTGGTTGGTCCAAACAAGTCCATATGCAAGAGCTCAAAAGGTTTGCAAATACTCATCATGCTCTTACTAGGGTGAGTGTTTCCATCTTGTTTGCCGGCTTGATAAGAGCTACAAAGCTTATCCTTCTCAAAAACAATATCTTTCAAGCCTCTAACTAGATCATGCTTGACAAGTTTGTTTAATTGCCTCCTCCCAACATGACCAAGCCTTCTATGACACAACCAACCCATGCTAGATTTGGATAGCAAGCAAGTTGACAAATGAGTTTCACTAGCATTGAAATCAACCAAGTATAGATTCCCATATATAAAGCCTTTGAATATCAAGTTAGAGCCATCTACACTTATGATCTCTACACCATCAACTCCAAAGATGCATTTGAAACCAAGATCACATAGTTGAGCTACGGATAGCAAGTTAGAGTTCAAGATCTCTACTAGCAACACATTGGATATGTTCATGTCATTGGATATTGCAATCTTACCAAGCCCTTTAACCTTGCCTTTGCCATTGTCACCGATTGTGATAGAATCAACCCCATTGCAATCATTCGGCTTGATAGAGTTGAACATTCTTGAACTCTCGGTCATATGTTGAGTGCACCCACTATCAAGCACCCAATGCCTCCCTCCGGCTTTATAATTGACCTACAAAACAATTCAACTCTTCTTAGGTACCCATACTTGCTTGGGTCCTCTAAAGTTAGTGACTAAGGACTTAGGTACCCAAATAGATTTCTTCTTTGAGCTTGTTGACACCGTTTTTCAGCACGTGTCAAATGAGCTGAGGTATGACTGATCAGCAGCCGTTTACCATCGGCATCGGTAAAGTATGAGCCAATATTGCCGATGGGAGTGTCGTAGGAAGGCCAAGTGTGCTGCCAATGGAGACTGGATGGTTCTTGCCGACAAAGGTTAATTGGTGAAAAGCTTAAGTTATGAAGTTGCTATTTGCCGATGAAGAATCCTTGCCGATTGCCGATGAGTTGCTATTATCGATTGCCGATGAAGAATCCTTGTCGATTGCCGATGAGGGGTCATTGCCAACTGCCGATGAAGGGTCATTGCCGATTGCCGATGAAGGGTCATTGCCGATTGCCGATGAAGGGTGGTTGTCGATTAGGAATGATCGGTGAAGACGGTTACCAGCACAAGGACGCTAATTGGGAGATGTTGCCGATTGCCGATCGGGAAAGTATTGCCGATGTCGATGGTGTGACTTAGCACTTGGTGGCAGCAGAAAACTACAGTTGGCCAAAGAAGGAAGTTGCAGGGATCTGCCGATGGAAAGCTTCCATCGGGGAAAAGTATAAGGAAGCTGGTGTTTTACCAGTATTATTATTATAGTAGTTTGAGTCCGACTCTTGCATGATTCGTTTATTTTCCTTTAAAATAGGCGTGTTTGTTTAGGAAATAAATATTGTTATCCGGCTCCTGCGCGAGTCAGTTTCCTTAAAAGTAGGAGTTTGTTTTAGGAAGGGTACGTGTCGTGTCTTTGTACAACTCTCCATGCGTGAGTATAAATGCGTGCCCAAGGGCCATGGAAAAAATAATGAATCCAATTCAAAACAAACCAATTTTATCTTATTCTACTTTTTATCGCAATTTACCCTTTTACCACATTAGTTGTAGTTTTCAACGAGTTCTTCAAGCTTTCGACGGGCTGCATCATCCTGATCTCCATCAAATCCTTGCTAGTTCCGCGTGGGAGTACCTCTGAGCTTTGGCAATCCGGGCGCATCGCTGTTTGCCTCGTTCAGCTCTGCTCTAGTTATCCTTGATCAATCTGAGCCTTGACGTCCGGGCGCATCGCTGTTGTCTCGTTCAGTTTGTTCTAGTTATCATCCTTGTCGATTGATTGGTCAAATCGACTGGCACGCCTCCGGAATACCGAGCTTTGGGTAATAGCCCGAGGTGTTCACAGATCTGACGCTTTTTGTGTCAACACCTCTTTTGGCACGCCCAGTGGGACCGATTATACAAATCCACGCATTCGGCATGGGTGATCACGCCGATGTCAACCAGAGGAATGTCATTGAAGTCTCTGAGGCCGATCTGAAAGATGATTAGAAGCAGGCCATGGAGCGGGCTATTGAGGAATACAAGCAGCTGTATCTCAAGTCCTTCAGCCTCAGTAGGAGCGGCGAAGCAATTCAGAAGCAAGATCCGCCATTGCCACGGCAGGTCACGTACGACGCCAATCCTGGTAAGCTGCAAGAGATGGTTAATGCTGCTGTAAATCAAGCATTGATTAACCACTCCAGCGTGCTGTCCAATACTGTCTACAATGCTGTCACGCAATCATTCAAAGAAGGGCATGTACCGCGATATGTCGGTCCAGCGTACCATCAACCTGGATTGGCATCTACGAGCCCATCGGCAGCCCCAATGGCGTCTTCCACCCCTGTGGAACCATCTGCCGATGTAGCTACATCACCAAGACCGAACGCTGGCGACATTACCAAGCTCAATCCAGATCTAGCCGCGTCGGCGACTTCGGACCCGCCCCTGCTAACTGGTGGGGATACGGTATGCCTCCGAATCTATATGCTGGTTCTAATCTGGTGCAGGGGATAGTTCAACCTGGAGGAACTCTACGGCATCGGCAATGCAGTCACAGCCGATGGCCCCTATGATGCACAACTCTGCGCATGCTCCAACCATACAAATGCCATCAGATGATCTTCAAGTAATTCCCAAGATACCTCTGATGCCACCATCGGCAAGCTCGGTGCCGATGCAACACATTATAACCGCCGGCAGTCAATCTCTGGTGGCAAATTCACAGGCTGGAGCGCCGATTCCCCAAGGTAATCTGGTGGTTAATTGCTCCAGGGTACAAGAGCCACATGCTCCGGTCAGCTATCATCCATCGGCAAGTCATATGTCGATGCTTTATAATCCTGGATGGGTCAATCAGCCGCCGGCTCAGCAGCCTGGCGTGTCAATGTATCATTATGGAGGCCCAACTTACACTCAGAGCGGACCATCGGTACAGCAACCGATGAATGTGACAATTCAACCAAATCCGCCAAGTGTGCAGAACTATCCATCGGCAAGTCAACCGATGCATAGTGTTCAGATGACTGGTGCTACGCGTGCAACTACTACGCATCTTCAAGAGGCGCGTCAGCCGACTCCACCAGTCGACAACCAGCCAATGAGTCGGCAAGAGCAGGACGCATATTGGGTCGGTAAGATTGCCGAAGTCATGAAAGAGCAATTCGGCATCAAACCCAAGGTCAACACGTACTCTTATCGGACTCCGTATCCTCCCGCATATGACTTGATTCCTCTTCCAAATTGGTACAAGGTGCCCGAGTTTGCCAAGTTCTCCGGCCAAGACGACATGTCAACAATGGAGCACATCAACCGCTTCATTATCCAGTGCGGAGAAGCTGCCAGCAGGGAGGAATTAAGGGTGAGATTGTTCTCTTCATCATTGTCTGGATCGGCATTCACATGGTTCATATCGTTGCCTCCAAATTCTATAATTACATGGGCCGATCTGGAGAGGCAATTTCACAAGTACTTCTTTGCTGGCATACATGAGAAGAAGCTTACCGATTTGGTCAAGATGAGGCAACGCAATGACGAATCGGTGGAAAGCTTTGTGCAAAGGCTACGGGACGTGAAGAACAAGTGCTACAGTCTGGTGCTTGATGATCGGCAACTGGCAGATTTGGCCTTCCAAGGATTGCTGCCGCACATCAAGGACAAGTATGCATCCCAAGAGTTTGACAGTCTAAGTCATCTGGTGCAGAGAATTGCTGATCAAGATATCAAAGCCTTTGAAACCAGGAAGATTTGGAACAAGAAGGTGACCTTCATCGGGAAAGAAGAGGACTCTGGATCGGATGAAGAGCTAAATGTCGATGCGGCCGAATGGGTGAAGGATAAGAAGCCTGTGTCTTGTCCATTTGGCCAAAAAGAGACTAAGAGGTTCACCTTCGACATCACCAAGGCCGATAGGATGTTTGACTTATTGCTGCAAGAGGGGCGAATCAAGTTGGCGAACAATCAAGTAATTCCATCGGCCGAAGAGCTCAAGAAGATTAGGTACTGCAAGTGGCATAATGCGACCTCACACAGTACCAATGACTACAAAGTATTCAGGCAGCAGTTGCAATCAGGGAATGAATCTGGGCGTATCAAGTTTGAAAACTCTAAAGTCCAAAAACCGATGAAGATAGATCAGCACCCGTTCCCCAACAATATGGTGGAGATCAGCGAAAAAACCAGAGTGCTGACATCGGAAGCTGCCAGAAGGAACTCATCGGTAGACCCTAACTGCCAAGTGCCTGAGCACGACGCAAGGAGGTTTGCCGATGACAGAAAGGGTAAGAAGGTTGCCGATGAAGGTAACAGTGCCGACAGGGCTCCTAGGGTTGTGATCACGCACAAACAGCCAAGGCGAAATCATCGGCAATCACGTGAAGAACGGTATCGGCAAGAAGAAGAGGAGCATCGGGAATGGCTTCGACACAAGGACCACTGGAGGTGTCCCTTCTTCGTTCATTGCTGGGAGGAAGGCATCAAGCTGCCCACTGCCGATAATTGTCCAGAATGCAATGGGTACTACACAGCCGATCGGTCAGGTAAGAGACCTTGTTTCGATGATCGGTCAGGTACACTAGGCCGCTCAGAGAGAATAGATCGACACATGACTGACTGGGGGGCAAGCTCAGTGCCTATGATCGGCTTGGTAGGCGTGTTGACCAGGGGAGCTGGAGGAGATGGCCAATGCTAGAGTGCCCGACGAAGAGATATTCTCCAGAGATCCCAACATCGGAAGAAGTGCCAATGTAAGCGGTGGGAAGCAGCACCAACCTGTCTAGAAGACCAAGCTTCCTCCATGGTGCCCTAAGGGTTTGACTAAGACCCAGAAGAGGAGGATTCAGCGCCAGCGCCGCGACGACCTGTATGATGGTGCAGAACCCTCAGGAGAGAAGCAATGGAGGCCGAAGCGTAAGGACAGGGCCCCGTCGGCAGATATAAACATGGTTGTCATGTTGCCGATGGAGTTCATGGCACCCGTTAGCGATGATGAAGAGGCTGCCGATATGGCACAATTGGTGCTGGATCCGATGACGGCCATCTTTGAAAGGCCTGCCGATGATGAGAGGCAGCACTTAAGGGCTCTGTTCGTTAGGGGCAAAGTGGATGGTCAGCCGATGACCAAGATGCTGGTGGATGGTGGCGCATCGATCAATATAATGCCCTATGTCGTGTTCAGAAAGCTTGGCAAAGGTGACCAGGACTTAGTCGAGACCGACATGAAGCTCAAGGATTTCGAAGGCAATGTGTCAACCGCCATGGGAGCCGTGTGTGTTGACTTAACCATCGGCAGTAAGACTTTGCCGACAACGTTCTTTGTAATCAGCGGCAAAGGTACTTACAACTTGCTCCTCAGAAGGGATTGGATCCACGCCAATTGTTGTGTCCCTTCTACTATGCATCAGAGTCTGGTACAATGGATCGGGGATAGAATTGAGGTCGTCCGCGGTGGAGCGCCATCTACTGTTGCATCGGTAGAGTTGGACACTTATGAGCAGACCAGGTGCATATCCGGCGAAGCCTGGGACAAGGAGTTCCTCAAGGTTGCCGATTACCGCATCAAGCCGATCCAAGCAGTCGGTCCTGAAGAAGAATCTTAATGGATCGGTTCGCTAACGATGGAAAGCTGGGGCAGGGCTTCACGTCTGCCGATGATTTACTCGAGGTCGACATCGGCGATGGTAGTAAACCTAGGCCTACTTTTATTAGTGCTAAGTTAGATTCCCAATGTAAACAGCAGTTAACCGATTTATTAAAGGAGAATAAAGATTGTTTTGCTTGGGATTATACGGAGATGTCTGGTTTAGACCGATCGATAGTTGAACATCGGTTACCCATCAAGTCTGGTTTCCAACCACATCGGCAACATGCGCGCCGATGCAATCCTACTATTCTGCCCGACATCAAGGCTGAAATTACGAAGTTAATCGAAGCTGGATTTATTCGGCAATGTCGATATGCCGATTGGATTTCTAACGTGGTTCCTGTGTATAAAAAGAATGGAAAACTTTGTGTTTGTATTGATTTCAGGAACCTTAATAAGGCCACGCCGATGGATGGCTACCCGATGCCCGTTGCCGATTTGCTGATCGATGCTGCCGCTAGACATCAAGTTATTAGCTTCATGGATGGTAATGCTGGGTATAATCAAATATTCATGGCTAAAGAAGACATATCCAAGACTACTTTCCGATGTCCAGGTCACGTTGGCTTGTTTGAGTGGGTAGTCATGACTTTTGGTTTGAAAACTGCCGGTACTACTTATCAGAGAGCAATGAATTTTATCTTTCATAAGTATATCGGTACAATAGTTGAAATCTACATTGATGACGTGGTGGTTAAGTCTGGAGACTTCAGAAAGCATCTTGCTGATTTGCGGAAAATATTGGAGTGCACCAGGGAGCATGGGTTAAAGACGAATCCTAACAAGTGTGCATTTGGCGTATCGGCAGGGCAGTTTCTAGGTTTCATGGTGCATCAGAGAGGCATTGAAATCGGCAGAAAGTCTATTGATAAAATTAACAAGGTGGTTGCTCCTACCAACAAGACTGAGTTGCAGTCTCTGGTCGGCAAGATTAATTTCATCAGAAGATTTATATCCAATCCGTCTGGTAAGATTAAATCTTTTAGTCCTCTGTTAAAGTTGAAAGCCGATCAAGAGTTTATATGGAAAGAAGAGCAGCAGTCAGCCTTAGAGGAGATTAAGAAATACTTGGTGAATCCTCCAGTCTTGGTTCCACCTCAACACAGGAAGCCTTTCAGGTTATATGTCTGCCGATGACGGTGTTATCGGATCAGCCTTAATTCAAGAGTTTGAAGGGAAGGAACATGTAATATATTACTTGAGCAGAAGATTAGTGGATGCTGAAATCAGGTATTCGGCCATAGAAAGATTGTGCTTATGTTTATATTTCTCTTGCATTAAATTGAGGCATTATTTACTGTCAGCCGAATGCACTGTTGTCTGCAAAGATGATGTGGTCAAGTATATGCTGTCAATGCCGATTTTGAGTGGACAAATCGGTAAGTGGATTTTGGCACTGTCAGAGTTTGACCTAAGGTATGAATCGGCTAAGGTGTTAAGGGTCAGGTGATGGTCGATTTTGTTACTCAGCACTGCAATATGGTGAGCTTTGTTGAGATTGCTCCTTGGGCTTTATTCTTTGATGGGTCCACGTGCAAGGACGGAGCAGGTATCGACATTCTCTTGATTTCACCCCGAGGACAGAAGTATGAAATCTCGCCGCCGATTGTTGCTACTTCGACAAACAATCAGGCTGAGTACCAAGCTTTGCTTAAGGGGTTAGAACTACTCAGGGAGGTGCGTGCCGATGCTATTGAAGTCTTCGGTGATTCCATGTTGGTGATTAATCAATTGATCGGGACATATGAATGCTAAAGCGAGGTGTTAATTGCGGCCCATGAGCGGTGTTTGCAGTTGTTGAAAGAGTTTAGAGAATACCGCCTTGAGCATATTCCAAGGTTGCATAATGAAGAGGCCAATTGGTTAGCACAGAATGCCTCAGGATATCAACCGATTCAAGAAGTCGCGACATCGGTAACAGTTGCCGATGACTGGAAAAAGGAGATTGCCGATTACTTGAGGGATCCATCTAGAAAAGTTGAAATGCGTCTAAGGTTCCAAGCTACTAAGTATGTGCTCCTCGACGATGAGTTGTATTATCGGACAATTGATGGAATTTTGCTTAGATGTCTCGGCAAAGAAGAATCGAAAGAGTTGATGGGTGAGATCCATGAAGGTGTATGTGGAGCACATCAATCGGCATTCAAGATGAAGTGGATGATTAGGCGGAATGGATATTATTGGCCGACAATCCTTGAAGATTGCTTCAATTATTTCAAAGGGTGTCCGGACTGTCAGAAGTTTGGTAATGTACAAAGGGCACCTGCATCGGCAATAAATCCTATAATCAAGCCTTGGCCGTTCAGAGGATGGGCTATCGATCTCATCGGCCAAATTTATCCGTCGTCGAGCAAGGGGCATAAGTTCATACTTGTTGCTACCGATTACTTTACCAAGTGGGTTGAAGCAATTCCTTTGAGGAAGGTGACATCGGCAAACATGGTGGATTTCGTTAAGGAGCACATTGTTTACCGATTTGGTATTCCTCAGACTATTACTACCGATCAGGGAACCATGTTCACATCGGGAGAGTTTGATGGGTTTGCTGCTAGCATGGTTTCAAAGTGTTAAACTCTTCTCCTTATTACGCCCAGGCTAATGGTCAGGCTGAAGCTACTAATAAGGGGGTTATCAGGCTTATTAAGCGCAAGATTGAAGAGAACTCTAGAAGGTGGCATGTGGTATTGAACGAAGCCTTGTGGTCATATCGGATGGCTTGTCATGGTGCAACCAAGGTCTCACCGTATCAGTTGGTTTATGGACACGATGTTGTCCTACCTTGGGAAATCAAAACTGGTTCTAGGTGATTATCTTTTCAGGATCAATTGACGACCGATGATTATATTACTCTGATGAAAGATGAGTTAGAAGATTTGGCAGGTCATCGGTTGAGGGCATTGATTAGCATTGAAGAGAATAAGAGGAGGGTTGCCAAATGGTATGACAAAAAAGTAAAGGTAAAGGAGTTTGCCGATGGTGATCTGGTTTGGAAGTTGATTTTACCGATTGGGACTAAGAGCTCTAAATTTGGAAAGTGGTCCCCTAATTGGGAGGGTCCTTATCGAATAAAACAGTCTGCTCCTGGTAATGCGTACATTTTGGAAACCCTCGAAGGAGTGGCATTCTCTAGAGCGATTAACGGCAAATACTTAAAGAGGTATTACCCTAGTATATGGGTGGACGCGTAGTACTCAGTTAAATGCCGATGCACGAGAAGTTGTATAAACATCGGTAAAAACAAACTGGCATTATATTACAAGTCAAAATCAAGTATCAAAGTTACATTCTTGCCGATACAACAGATATTACAGTAAGGAGTGGATGGCTGATATCGCACGCAGGCGAATTTGCTCTATTTCGTCCATCTCCTTGGCATCGGCATCGGCAGAGCCCTCAACCGGCTTGATTTTCTTCTTCCATAGGATGGCTTGTCGGGCATTCTGATCCCTTTCTTGCCGCAGGACCTTGATGGAGTCGGATAGTTGGATTTTCTGCTGGTTGGCTACAGTCAGATCCCCCTCGACCTTCTGTAATTCCGCCAGTAGCTCCTCCTTTGCCGACAGTCGGGAAATTTCGTGATCAAGATTGCCGATGGAGACTTCTGCTTGACCGATGCCTTTGTGCTTCTCATCGGCAATGGCTTTGAACTTAAGCTTTTCTTCCTCGCTCTTGGATTGAGCGGCCCTATCGGCAATGCAACGGGTAAGCTTCTGATATTGGATCTGCTTAATGTCGAGGAAAGTTGCCTGAAGAAGGATTTCTGCCATATCGGCGGAGAGGTGGCTTTGGATGCTCTTGAACGCAATCCTTGCTGCCGATGAATCTTGGACGAGCTGGGATGTTTCTTGTAGCAGCAAGGAAAGCAATTCTTCCAGTTTAGATTTAATCTCTGCCGACAAGGTTGGGACGGAGCTCTCCTCTTCATCGTCATCGGGGACGTCGACTGCAAAGGAAAATAGGTTGTCCGCTTGAATACAGCCTTGACGTTCATCCTCGTCTTGAGGGTTCAGGCTATAGGAGAAGAGGCTGTCCGGAGAGTCCTGGGCCTAAAAACAGAAGGGTTAAAGTGTGCCGATTATAAAATTATATTATGAGCTTTGAGGTAATCGACTTACCGTCTTGAAGCGGATCTCCTTCCTAGGACTTGGCATACTGGATGGTCCAGCTTCATCTTGGACATTGCCAGCAGATACCGATGACTGGGCCCTTGCTGGAGAAGCAGCCGATGCTGCTGGTACTGGCATAGTTGTTGCCGACGTCGCTTCCGATATGGTGGCCGGTTCTTGTGGCGGCGGTCCCACTCTATCATCAGGGACTTCGGCCGACGGTGCCGATGCCGACGTTGCCTCTGCTGCTACGACCGCTGGAGTTGTTTCTTCACTGGGCAATCTGGCTGATGGTGCCGATGACGATGCTTCCGCTATTGTAGCGGGCGGAGTTATAGCTTGGTCTGGGACGTCGTCCATCGGTTGATCAGGCACACACACTGATGGAGGTTCTGCCGATGACCCACCGGCAGTTGGCGCAACTGGGACCGATGAGGGTGCCGTTGATGGTGCATCGGCAGCTAATGGTGCAGTTGGAGCCGATGGTGAAGGAGAAGCCAGCCTCAGGCGCCTCTTTTTCGTCGGCGTAGCAGCAGGGGAGCCGACCCGCTTTGATGAAGACTGGGGGGCATCGGCAGCTGGGCTAGAAGGTGTTTGTCTACTGGAAGCAGATGCCGATGACCATAGTGCCTGAAAAGTATAGAACAAGTTATACAAGATGGAATGTTGCCGATAAAACAGTATGTAATCGGTACAGGTAAAAGCGAGTTTACTGCATAAACCCGTGTCAGGGCAACGGCAGCGGCCAATGTAGCCTGGGCTTTTGTGGGTGTCGGCGTAGGTACCTGTTGAGGCGTGAAGGCGGCCAGCGTCGGAGCTTTGGTGCCGATGATCGATATGGGGCTCATTATCCGAAGATTAAAGGGCCTACCACTGTTACTTATTGTGGGAACCGGATCATCGGCCTGTCAGGCCCAAAAGAGTTAAGTGCTGATACCGATGACAAAAATAAAGTAATAAAATAGATCAGATGGCAGACTTACTGCGCCATCGGGGATGATGTAATCGGCGTCAATCAAGTGCCGATAGTAGTGCAAAGACTTGGTGAGTAGCTGGCACTTCCACTCTTGCCACCAAGACTTGAACTCGTTGGTGATAAAGGAGGTTGGCGACCAGGAAGACAAGTCTAGGTCTGACAGATCGGCATCGGCAGGAAGGTTGACGACTTTGTTCCAGTCTAGATTACTGGAGATTATCTGTCTGGGTCTTACTACCTTAGAGTAGCAGAGTTTGATCGGCAGTTGGCCAAATGCCAGTTGTCTCGCTGCCGCCGATGGGTAGTAGAATTCGTAGGATGGTGGGGCATTCTTCCCAGATCCAAAGATATTTACTGGAACAGCTCGGGGAGTAATGATGGCCTTCATGATTGCTTGGTTCTCGGGCAGGCTCACATCGGTCAAGTTGAACAGCAGCGGAAACTGGTTGTGTTCATCAAGATATGGCCACCAGGTCCGTTCCGAGGAGGGAAGTCCGTTGTAGAACTTCTGGAAATAATAGCTGAAGTGCTCTACATCAGCATCGGTACCTGGCAGCACTATGATGGCCTCTCCAAAATTAAGCGGAGGGCGAGTTTCCGATTCATCGTCCCCGTATCGGTAATCTTCTGATATGTCCCTTGGGAATTGTTGGGCAAACAAATCAAACTGGAGGGCCTTGTGCATGTGCGCGTTCAACCATAGATTGACAAACCACCAGGGACCCCCAAGGTTGCCGATGGGTTCTCCCAGCAGTAACTTCTGAGATACTTGATGTAGCAATCGGTATACTGATCCCAGAAGGTACCTGCCTAGAGGAAGCCTTGTTCCATCGGCAAGTAGTTCAGCCGCTGGAAGGTGCATGGTGGTTGGACCGATAGTTTTGCCACAGAAGACGAATTTTTCCAACCACATGTTTAAGAAAATGGTGTTCTCCCGTTGGGTTACCGATCCGGTTTCCTGGTTCTCTTTGATGTAGCCCGTCCAACCGCCGATATTCCGGGTGTTCACCTTATACTCGGATTTTCTGTTGAAAAGGGTGAACGTATCGGCAGAGGTGATGTCCAAGCCGGTCAGCATATAGACATCGGCAAGGGTTGGGGTACCTGGTCCATGCCTAAAGAGGAAAGCGTTCATACTATCGGACCAGAAGTATGAGGCTGCCATCATTAAGTTTTCGTTCTTCTCCATATCGGCAATTGAAAGCCTAATGCACTGATCCAGGCTGCGTTCTTGCCAGTACACTTGCTGTGATCTGACCACTCTCAGGTACCAGTTCTTCCATCCTTTGGTAGGTTTGGGCCATGAGCGGAATGTGTTCTTCCACAGTCCTAGATCAAAACGCTCAGATCTGAACAGTACCCGGTTGGTTTCTGCATTAATGATGAAGGTGGGGTCTGGATTGCCCATTGGGCCTAGGCAGCTGAGGTTGGAGCCGGCGAGTGGAATCACTACCTTATTGTACAGTTCCTAGGTTTCGAAGAAAAAAGGGACGAATCAGAATGAGGATAAATCCAAATTTTTGCGAAGAACCGTACAGGAGGTTGGATTAGGCGGGGAATAAGCCTTACCTTTGGAATGTCGACCTGGATCGCCATTGGAGTCAAAGGAATGCTTGTAGTTTGTCCTTGGATTACGGAGGAGTACTGTTGCTCGAGCTTGTGTTCTTCAGAGCGGCTGGAGGTTGAAGATGAAGGCAGGAAGGTGAAAGTAAAAGTGGACTCGGGTAAAAAGGCGGTGTAGATCCCGGTAACTTTTATAAGCCTGCTCAGGGGCATTTTGGGGTTCTATTTCACACTGTGAAGGAATGTGGAGAGGCCTACGGTGATCGAGGTGGCCTGTAACTATTTGTGCTACAGTCGAGGGATTTTATTATTAAATTGCAGTTCCACATGCGGGGATCGAGGAAACCGTACATCTATCTCGGAGGTAACGGCTACAGTGGAAAGAATTTCGGCACCTAAAGTATTATACGTCCCGAAACTGGGGGACATGTGTTGACACCGTTTTTCAGCACGTGTCAAATGAGCTGAGGTATGACTGATCAGCAGTCGTTTACCATCGGCATCGGTAAAGTATGAGCCAATATTGCCGATGGGAGTGTCGTAGGAAGGCCAAGTGTGCTGCCAATGGAGACTGGATGGTTCTTGCCGACAAAGGTTAATTGGTGAAAAGCTTAAGTTATGACGTTGCTATTTGCCGATGAAGAATCCTTGCCGATTGCCGATGAGTTGCTATTATCGATTGTCGATGAAGAATCCTTGTCGATTGCCGATGAGGGGTCATTGCCAACTGCCGATGAAGGGTCATTGTCGATTGCCGATGAAGGGTCATTGCCGATTGCCGATGAAGGGTGGTTGTCGATTAGGAATGATCGGTGAAGACGGTTACCAGCACAAGGACGCTAATTGGGAGATGTTGCCGATTGCCGATCGGGAAAGTATTGCCGATGCCGATGGTGTGACTTAGCACTTGGTGGCAGCAGAAAACTACAGTTGGCCAAAGAAGGAAGTTGCAGGGATCTGCCGATGGAAAGCTTCCATCAGGGAAAAGTATAAGGAAGCTGGTCAAATGAACGTCAACCATGGGATCAAACCGACCTTAATGGAGGGCTTAGATGCAACCTCAAAGGCAGTGGGGAGCGGGTCCACAAGGTAGACCCTGAATGGGCCTTTCCCTAGGGCGGTCGCCCAAGGGGGTAGGGCGGGCGCCCTGCCCTTGGGGCCACTTGGCCTCTCGTTTCATCCTACGCCTTCTTGATCCTTCTAGACTATTCTTTTCCCTGCGGATGATGATTATCTCTATGTAATGCTTACATGTGGGCCTATCCTCCATATTTCCTAATAACTCCCTGTAGAAATAGATATTCACCAAAACTCATGGAATTCTGTCAGTATAAACCTTATCTCTAGCTATTGGTTTCAATTAGATCCTTATCCTTGTTTAGTTGATGGTTGAATTTGGTACTTAAGGACCGTCAACAAACTTTCTTTCAAGATATATGCCTTGGCCCCCTTCATGGATTGAGTCCCTTCATAAGACACTTCAAGCTTCTTTCATGCATCATGAGCACCACTACTACAAAAACTATTAATCGTGGCGGTTGAAAACGATTAACCGTGGCGGTTTTTTCAACCGCCACGGATCAAAGGTCACGGTTAATGGTCAGATTAACCGTGGCTGTTGAAAAAACAGCCACGGTTAATCATGAACAAATCTAAAAAAGCCCAGATCCAGGCCTAGTTGGGCCCAGATTCGGCGCTGCCGCCGATCTCGCCGGATCAGGATCCGTGCGGCTGGCGTCCTCACGCGGCCTCGCGCCGTCCTCGCGCTGCCATCGCGCGGCCGCCGTCCTCGCGCCGCCATCGCACGGCCGCCGTCCTCGCGCCGCCATCGCACGGCCGCCGTCCTCGCGCGGCCTGCGTCGTGGACGTGCCGCCGTCGCGCTGCCCTCGAGAGGCCTTGCGCCGCATGTCCTCGCGCGTGGCCGCAGACGCGACGCCCTTGCGCGGCCACCATCGCCCACCGGTGGTTGTCACACCCCAAAATTTCCATTCTGGGTTGTGCATAGAAAACACTAATTAAAATAAAGGATTTCATGAATTTTATAAAATTAGCCAAGATTTAGTAATATTGGTTATCATTTAAAATAGTAAAATGTTTTTTTCTTAATCTTTTGGAATTTAAATTGATCATGTATGCTGCATTCATGTCAAGTGCATTGGTTTTATTATGTGAAAAATGATTTATTAAACCCCGTTTAAGCAACAAATAGGTTTTTATCTTTTTATTTAAGTGAATTATAAAGTTTTATTTTAAATGAAAGATCTGTATAAATTCAAAAAGGATCTTCAAAAGTGTTTTGTTTTGAAAACCTAAAATGTTTTCTTTTTAAAACAAGTTTGCAAAAATAAAAAAAGGGTAATCCTTTTCTCTTTTCTCTTTCCCTCCCTCCCCTTTTCTGGCCCAGTTGCCAAGCTAGCCCAGCTCTTTTCCCTTTCCCCCTCCCTTTCTTTCCACCCGCAGCCCGGCCTGCTCTCACGCCCGCTTGGGCCTTGGCCCGCTTGCCCGGCCTGCTCGGCCTCCCCCTTGGCCCTCCCTCCGCTTGGGCCTTGGCGAACCCTCGGCCTAGCTCCCCTTCCCCGCGCCAGCCCAGCCACAGCGCGGCCCGCGCGCTTGCTCTCCACCCCCCTCTCTCTTCCACCCCGGCCACACCTGCCAGCCTCCCACGGCCTTTCCCCTTCCCCTTCCTCTGGCTGAACGGGAAACGGCAGCGCCAACGCCCGTCCCCTCCCTCCCCGTAACCGACGCGAGTGGCCATCAGGGCCACTCAGCCGCCATGCCGCTCAGTGGCACACCCGTGCGCCCCACCCACACTCGCTCCGCCCTATAAAAGGCGCCCCCCCCGGCTCCCTCTCTCCTCCCTCCTGCTCTCGCCGTCACGCTGCCGCTTCCGAGCCGCCCGCCGCCGTCGTCGTGCCTTCGGTAAGCCCCACGACCTCCGTAGAAGCCGCTACCGCGTGCGCCGTGACCGCCCGATACCCCTTGGCTCCTCGCCCTCGCCGTTGAAGCACCGAGCCGCCATGACCGCGGCGCTCCGAGCTCGGCCATGGAGCTCCGCCGCGGCCACGACGCACCGAGCCACCACCGTCCTCGCCACGGCCGCGAACGCGTCCTCTGCGACCGCCCGCACCCCCCTCGGCTCCTCGCCTCCGCCGGCGAACCACCGCGGCACCGCCCGCCGCGGAGCATCGAGGCCACGCCTTTGGCATCCACCGCGGCGAGCCACCCAGCATCCTCGCCATCGCCCCGCCACCTCCCGAGTGGCCCCGCATTGCCATCCGTGACGCCCCGGTGGCCACACCGCGGCCACCCAGAGCTCCCCGGCGCCCTCCCGCGGCCTCGCCGGCGAGGCAGAGCCGCCCCGCGTCACGCCCACGACCCGATGTCGCGCACGGCGCCGTCCAAGCGCCTTGCAACCGCGCGTCCCTCCCCTGTGCCGTCCATCCGGCCTTGGACGGCCAGGATCAGATCCCTGCGAAGGGGTACGCCCCGGTCCACGGTGGACCAGTGGACCAGAAACCTGCGCTTGGTGCACGACAGTCCCGTCGACCCAGCCAACCGTGCGCCACCACGTGGCTCCCTGTCGGCCAGCACGCCGACAGCTGCTGGCTGTTTTGCAGTAAGGCCCTTGCACTTTTGCAAAATCAACCCGCCCTCCATGTCTGTGTAAAATCCTTTGTTTTAGGTCCTGTTTTTAATAGTTTGACCCCTGCCTTCTCTGGTTTTTGTACCTGCAACCCAGCAGCCCTTGTTTTTGCTCAAAAACCCTTTTGTTTTAGGTTTATTTATGTTTTAAACCTCGGATTTAGTTTCTAAACCTTTTGAAAATATATGTACTTACCAAAATGCCCCTAAAACTTCAAAAGCTTGTATCTTTTTAACCGTAGCTCCGTTTTAGTTGGTTTTCGCGCTCACGAGTTCATAGAAGCGAGCCCTAGACGTTAGTTTCCTCTATAGCTTGTTTTTATAATGATTGGTGTATTGATTTTAGGATCTTTTCTAGATGTTTGTGATGCTTGTTGTCGTTAGAAGTGGAGCTACGCAAGAGGATCCAACAGGAGGAGAAGATAAAGAGTTTGGAAAGCTTTTTGGAAGGCAAGTATAGCCTATGGTTTCCTTGTTACCTAGCAACTCATCAATTCACTTGTAATACATATGCATGTGTCTATTTTACTCAAACCCTAGAGATATACTTAGAACTACTTTGTACCATACATCCTTGCTACCTATGGGGTTTAAACATGATAAGTTTATTGTATAGATATGTTATGCTCAACTTTACTATATGAACTTGTATAATGGAAGGTTGGAACCTGTGATCAAAAGATAATGATAACTTTTAAATTGACTAGGAGGGGGCTGGAGATGCATTATTTTCCCATATGCTCCAGTACCTCTCCATAAGGTTTGTATTTGGGACCGACAACCCAGGAAGTCCGTACAACCTTGAGGATCACATGGCTCTGATCTTAGTCGTAAAACTAGTTTTCTCTAGCTTGTTAGTGGTTACCAACTCGTGGCGCAAGAGGGGCGCTTCGGTTTAAGGATGGTTCTCTTGCCTGTCTTGATGTGCCTTGGAGGCTACGGCCTTTTTAGAGAGCCGTCTTGAAGGGGGGCCCCATTCGCCTAAGTGGAAACCTCGCGGCTACTAACTTGTTAGAGTGGCTAGTGTAAGGCTTCGTAGTGAACCCTGTCGGCTTACCTTGGAAGTGAGCTAAGAGGCTTGCAATCTCGGGCAAAAGGGTAACACGACTCAAGGGTAACGTTGTACAAACTCTGTAGAGTTCTAAAATCTATCATGATAGTCGTGCTCACGGATACGAGCGGTCTGGATCTTTCCAATTATATTACCTGTTTTTACAATAAAATGGAGATGGTGATGAGATGGAATACTGATGCTTATGCTTATTCATCAGGAAAGGGTTTAAACTTATGTTTTTATATGTTATGTACTTAATAAAACTTGACCAACTAAAATTGCTTATCGCTTAAAGCCTGGGTCAGCCTTTTGAGCTTGCATCCCCATAGTTATACTTGCTGAGCATGGTGAGCTGACGCTTGTTGTCACCACCTTTATATAAAAATCCCGGATGGGTACCAGATGGACTTACAAGTGAAGACTTTCTTGTGGAGTTCCAAGAGTACTAGGCGAGTGCTCCCCTAGTCAACCGTCCCTGTGGAGTATGGATGCCCAAAGACAGAAGTCTAAGAATAGTTTTCGTGATGCTTTGATATAGATGTAAGTCTTTTTGTAGCTATGTTTCGATATATAATAAAGCATTGACTTTGATAATCTCCATTTTGTTACTATATGCGGCGTGTGGACATCCTGGGCACACATATGGTTCGCATTCGGTATTCTTCAGAAAACCGGGTGTTACAGTGGTGGAGGGGAGGGGGGCCTGCGTCGCCCTCCGGTGGGGTTCGTAGGGGAGGGGGTCGGGGCTGCCGGTGGGGAAGAGGAGGGGGTGAGGGGTGGGGCGCCACCAGGTGAGGGTTGGGGAGGGGGAGGGGCGTGTCGAGTGAGGGGCAGGGGCACTGGAGGTGGCGGTGTGAGAGAGAGGAGAGGGAGAGGGAGGAGGGAAAAGTAAGTGGGCTAGGGCTTCAGATTGTCTTTATATATCGGACATGCTAGTGGGCTGGTGTGGGCTATTGGACTGGGCCTGATTTACCGAGACAGTTGCGTTAAAATGCCCGCCACCGTTAATGGATTTACCATGGCGGTTTTTTGTAACCGCCACGGTTAATCAAAGCATTAACCATGGCGATTTATGTGTTTAACCGCCATGGTTAATAAAACTCAAGTGCAAAGCTAGACTTAGAGAGGGTTATACCGACATGGAGAGAAGCAATCAATAGATATCCAATCAATGAATGATCACAAGATGATTCTCGGTAGAGAGACAATGAGACACAATATTTTTTACCGAGGCTCACTTGTTTGCCAACAAGCTAGTCCTCGTTGTAGAGATTCGCCTACTTGGAGGTTAACGCGCTAGTTGGCATCACACGCCAAACCCATCACCGGGTGCCGGAAAACCAACACAAGATAGGGATCCACCACTACTACAGGATTCATTTACCGCAGCGCTGGCATTTGGCGCCCCGCAGCGGACATCTTAAGCGTCTGCTGCCGTAAACCGGTGGCCAGCTTGGGCAGCTGGTCACTGTGTTGCCCACTGTGGTTATTCCATTTACCACAATGGGCCACATAACCCGCCCGCTGCGGCAAATTACCATTTATTGCAGCGGGCAACATAAGGCGCCCGATGTGGTAAATCTATTTACCGCAGCGGGCGGGCTATGCTGTCTGCTGCAATATATGCTCCTTTACCGCAGTGGGCATATTAAGTTGCCCGCTGCAGTTATCCCCGTCCTATATATAGCAGCAGCCCTCCCTCCTTCTTCCCCACAACTTCTCTTCCAAAACGTGGGGGGGCAGGTTTTGCCTGATTTTTTCACGAAATCTTCAAATTGAGTTTTTCAGCTTTGATTTGGGGGAGTAGGATACGATTAGAGGTACATGATTGCTCTCCCACCCCTCTTTCTCTCTCGTTTTCTTACTTTTTAGTGCAATTCCTCATGTGGATCTAGATCTAGATTCATGGGATCCACCATGCATGGATCTAGATCTAGTTTGTGTTTTTAGTCTAGATTCTTCATAGATCCATGTACTAGATCATATAAAACCTGTGTTTTTTAATCTAGATGTACCGTGTGATATATATAGGTGCGCTAAAGTTTTGTCTAGATCTCTCTCATCTTGTTTGGGGCGGAGTTATTGCCCGAATTTTTCACTAAATCATCAAATTGAGTTTTAGAGCTTTGATTTGGGGAGGAGAGGACAATAAGAGGTACATGATTGCTCTTCCACACACCTATTTATCTCTTTTATTCTCACTTTTTAGTGTTATATCATCATGTGTGTCTAGATTCATGAAGTAAATCTATTTATATAGAACTTTGTTGTTTTGTCGTGTGTTAAGCTACGATGGATAGGTCTGAATGGATGTACCACATTGATAGAGTGCTTGATCTTCGGTGCCTTAGCGAATTGAGGAAGTTTATGGCAGCTACGAAAGCTCATCGTGCTAGTTTGAAGAGGACAATAACCATATGTCCATGTTCTAAATGCCAGAACCTCAAAGGCTACCTAGATGGTACGGTGCAATCACATCTGATTGTCAACGGGTTTATGGAGGGTTACACGGTTTGGACTTCTCATGGTGAACAAAGTCTTGATGCGAGTTGCGGTGTATCTAGAGTGAGTTCGTCGATGGCGATGGTGAACAACACAGATCATGTTCTACCACCACCACCTTCCATGCCAGTGCCAGACGCCACCGACGACGGCAACAATTCTCGTGACTACATCACAGTGGATGAACTGCTTGAGAACATTCCAGATGATGGTGCCGATGACGGTGACACTAGTGAAGATCCTTCTCTGAGGGAACCCAAAGATGTCCAGCTCTTTGAGGATCTAGTCAACCACATCGACGAGGATGATGTTATGTTTGGCAACCCAAAGTGGTTGGAGAATTTTAGGGAGATGAAGCAGGCGACAATTGATCCTCTATACCAGCATGGTGGAAAATGTCCAGAGGGGTGCACAGCGCTCCGTTTCAACCTCCATATGCTAATGATGAAGGCTTGACATGGTTGGTCAGACATTGGCTTCAACGAGCTGTTAAGTTACCTTGCTACAACGTACCCTACGGGAGGTAACAAGGTGCAAGCTAATACATATCGAGCAAAGAAGTTGATCTGTCTAGTGGCGATGAAAGTTAGAAAGTTTGATGCCTACCCTAATCACTGCATCATGTACCGGGGTGAGAATGAGAACCTGACTAGTTGTCCACACTGTGGATTCAGTTAGTACAAGAGAAATGCCGATTGTCACGTGGATGCAGACAACATTCTTCCGAACAACAAGAACAAGAAGACCAGTGCTGCGGCCAAGCAGATCTCGGCTCAGCAAGACAAGGAATAAGAAGGTTACACGATGAGGAAAATCCCCGCGCTATCCGTGTGGTACCTACCTGTGGTCGATCGTCTGCGTGCACTGTTCGGGAATCCAGAGGATGCGAAGCTGATGTCATGGCATGCATCTCCTGATCGGCTCAAGAACGATGGCAAGCTACGACACCCCTCCGATGGACAGCAGTGGAAGGATTTCGATAAGGACTACCCTGAGTTTCTTGACGAGCCCAGACATGTCCGGTTCGCGCTAAGTACCGATGGTATGAACCCGTTCGGTGAGCTAAGCAGCTCGCACAGTACTTGGCTGGTCGTCCTTAGCATCTACAACCTACCTCCCTGGGTGTGCTGAAGCGTAGGTACCTTATGTTGACGATGCTTATCTCTAGACCGAGGTAGCCCGGCAATGATATAGATGTCCTCCTAGAGCCGGTCATGGAAAAAATGCAGATGCTATTCAATGTTGGGGTGGAGATGATGGATGCGTACAAAAAGGAGATCTTCACACTTAAAGCCATCATCTTTGTCACCATCACTGATTACCCCGGTCTCTTCTCACTATCAGGGCAGATCAAAGGGAAGACTGGATGTATAGTTTGCATCGACGGGACTTGCTACACTTACCTTTCGAGTTCCACCAAGATGGTCTACACTTGGCATAGAAGGTTCCTTCAGGACAAACACAGGTATAGAAGAAGTGATATGAATGAATACTTTGACAATAAGGATGAGCCACAATGACTTCCAATGTCGCAGACAAAGTGGGGGCCAAAGGTGTCTAAGATGGTGAAGGATATGGATGACATCGAGTTCGGCAAGAAGAAGAAACCACCAGAGGAAGGGACAAAACCGACTAGGAAGCGAAAGCGCGACAAGTAGGCATCTCCTGATGACGATGTCCCAATCGTCCCTTTCAAGAAGAAGTCGATCTTCTTCAAGTACCTGTCGTACTGGAAAACACTGCATACACCTCATGCAATTGACTGCATGCACCTCGAGAAGAAAGTGTTTGAGAGCACGATCGGTGTTCTGCTAGACATCCCGAGCAAGACGAAGGATGGGATCAAGTCATGGACCGATCTTGTCAACCAGGGCATTAGAAAGGAACTCCACCCTGGAAAGCCTCAGAACGGTAAAGTTGATATCCCATTGGCTGCATACAACCTCACGCATGCCGAGAAGGTGACCTTTTGCAAATTTATGAGGGGTATCAAGGTGCCAACCGATTTCTCCTCCAACATCAAGAGCCTAGTCTCCATGAAGACCTCACAATGACCGGCTACAACTCACATGACTGTCACGTCATGCTCACGGTGTTCCTTCCAATATTGATAAGAGCTATTAGTCCAGAATATGTGAACATGGTGATAACACGTATGTCATACTTCTTTAACTGCATCACGCAGAAGGTCATCGACAAGACAGAGTTGCCTGCCTTAAAGGAGTTCATCGTGGAGAACCTCTGTCAGCTCGAGATGTGCTTTCCACCGGCTTACTTTGACATTATTCCTGAACCAGATCGAGCAATTGGGCCCAGTGTACCTACACCAGATGTGGACGTACGAGCGCTTCATGTCCACCTTGAACAGGTACGTCCATAACCGTGCTTACCCTGAAGGTTCTATGATCGAGGCGTACACAACCGAGGAGTCAATCAACTGGTGTATGAGGCACATTAAAGACGCGAGGGCGATTGGGTTGCCTGTTCACCCGCACGAGGGCAGAACCGAAGGGACAGGGTGCGTGGGCCAGAAAGTGCGCACTGATATACCTAACAAAGAGGTAGAAGAAGCTCATTATAGCATCCTCCATCAGTTGGTGAGCATGGACAAACATGTTGAACAACACCTGGAAGAGCTTCGCACCACTCATGATGGAAAGCGCACGGAGGAATGGGTCCACAAAGAGCACAGGAATAGTTTTGTACAATGGATCAAAGAGCAAGAAATATCGCTTGATGACGATGACAGTGACACTATAAAGAAGCTTGCGCAAGGCCCGTCGACCCAAGTCACCACGTGGCAAGGGTATGATGTGAAGGGGTACAAGTTTCACATGAAAGACAAGGACAACAAGAGTGCAGCACAGAACTGTGATGTTCGATACGAGGGCGTAGACGAGTAGACACAAAAGAGGACACAATTCTATGGGCAGATCGAACAAATATGGGACCTTGACTATGGACTCAACTTATGCATAACCGGTTTCAAGTGTCATTGGGTCAACCCAAAATCAGTTTTAGTGGACAATTATGGGTTAACCACCGTTAACCTCAAAAGCACGGGCTACAAAGATGACCAATGGGTACTTGAAACCAAGTAGCGCAAGTGGCGTACTATATCTATCCACCGGATACAAAGAAGCATGTGGTTGTGTCCGGAAAGCAACGGATCGTGGGAGCTGATGGGGTGCAAAGCCCCAAGCAGTACAACAACTACGCGGAGCTCCAGCTTTTTACAGATCATCAAAAGAAGATCAAGGTAGTCGAGGTCAGTTGCAAGCATAGCAAGATGAAGCTCTGGGCATGGAGTGGTAATGAGAAGAGGGTCGTGAAAGCGTCAGCACCAAAATGAGATGTATGCCACATACACTTTTTTGTAATAATGTAGACCAGTACAAGTTTGTAATTTAAATGACCCTAGTTATAAATATAGATCTTGATGAGATTGAAAAACTGTATATTCATAACTTTGCTATTTGAATACATTTAGAATTTGAAAACTTCAAGAAAAAAATAATTACCACAGCTGGCAGAATACAATGCCCGCTGCGGTAGGTAAATGAATTACCGCAGCGGCCAACATAAATGCCTGTTGCGGTAAATGATTTACCGCAGCGGGCAACCTAAACGCCCGCTTGTACAAACATTTACTGCAGCAGGTGGTTATGTTGCCCGCTGCGGTAAATGCATATGTAATAAATCCGCCTTGCCGGTTCGAAAATTCTAAGTCTGCGGTTTCATTTGCTTTCTTCCCCGAAGGGCTGTCCGCTTTTCCAATCGCCGCCGCCGCGCACCATTGCCGCCCCATGCCGCCGCACCCTACTCCGTCGCACGAGGAGAGCACCCTACTCGTCGTCCGCACCCTCCTCTTGTTGTCTGCCGCACGAGGAGAGCACCTTACGCGGGCGGCAGGAAACCCTAGCGCCGGGCCATCGCCGCCGTCCGCCGCCGCGGTATCCTCGTCTATCGGGCTCCTCTGCCCCTCCTCGGTGCTCCTAGGGGTCTCCTCTGCCCCTACTCGGTGCTCCTCGGGGTCTTCTCGTCGTCCGCCGCCGCTCGGTGCTCCTCGGTGGTGCTCCTCGGGGTCTGCCCCTACTCGGTGCTCCTCGGTGGTGCTCCTCCCCCCTCCTCTCCTCGCTGTGGTGCTCTGCTGCTGTGCTAGCTGTGTTGTTGTGCTGCTATGTTGCTGTCCTCGCTGGTGGTGCTCTACTGATGTGCTGCTGTGGTACCTGTGTTGATGTGCTGCTGTGCTGGTGGTTGTGCTGCTCACTTGGTGGTGCTCTTGCTGCTCTGTGGTGGTGCTATTGGTGTTGTGGTGGTGCTCTTTCGTGGTGGTGATCTGTGGTGATCTATGGTGGTGGTGGTGATCTGTGGTGCTGTGTTGCTGTCCTCGCTGGTGGTGCTAGCTTGGTGCTCTGGTGGTGATCTGTGGTGTTGTGTTGCTGTCCTCGCTGGTGGTGCTAGCTTGGTGCTCTTGGTGCAGGGATTGGGTCATGCATGTGGTGGGGACTTCCCTTCGCAATTTCAAGTCAATGTTGGCCATAGATTGGATGAAGAAGGGCAAGAATCCATGTACCAAATACAATATGATCAAGGATCATCAGTGGGAGGCTTTTTGCAAACTTAGAAATTCACACGATGCAAAGCAAAAGAGTGCCAAGTATAGCGCACTCGCGAAGAAGAACAAGTGGCCCCACCACTTGGGAATGACTGGGTTTGCCGACAAGAGGGAAGAGTGGCAAAGACAAGATGAAGCTATGAGAGCGACCGGGTAACCAGATTCGTACCAGGACGTCGAACCTAGGGCTAAGGACTTGAAAGTGCATCTAGCCCTTTAGTGGGTTTTGGTGAATTGAGTGACAACACAATTAAAGGTATATCAAGTTTGTTAAGTGTATCAAAGGTTAAACAAGAAAAGAAAACTTGATGGTATTCCACAAAGTGTTCAGATGAAGGTCAAATTGTGTATTGTGGTATTGGAAAACTATGAAAACAATCTAGTTCAAGCAAAAGACAACAATGCAAATGGAATCAATGAAATGGCTTCTATATTGTGGGATATCATAGTATCATGTGAAAGCAAGCATGTTTGGCAAATGCCAAATGAGACATGAGTTGATAGTTAAGGATTGGTCTCTATATTGGCTTGCTTTACATGAACAAAAAGAGTTGGATAGTGGACTAGTGTTGATCAAGGATTGAATAATGAATCAATAGTGCATTAGTGAGAAAACACCAAGGAAAGGTCAAATGACAAAGGAGATAGTGTATATTGGATATAATATGGTCTCTAATTTAGTTTGCTTGTATGGACAAATATTTGGAGAATCACTTTGCATTGATATGATCAAGCTAGAAGTTTGAAGATAGAGATTGAAGTGAGTGATAGGAGTGTCAAGCCAAAATAAGGAGGATCTAAGGAATTGTGAATTGGCTTGACCATATTGATGTGGACTCTCATATATCAAAGCTTGATTGATCTCAACATTCATATCTATAAGATATTCAAGCAAGGATCACAATATTGAAGAAAGAGTTTTTCAATCGATGCTTAATATGATGTGACTTGAGTATGGCTTGATAGGGTGAAGGTAGCAAGGAAAGGACTTCGAGGTACTAAGCAAAGGTGAAGGTCAAGGAGACCAAGGTACTATGGCTAAGGTGAAGAAGAGACTACTTGCATTCAGTCGAAGTACTAATCGAGCTATGAGGAGTCATATTATGTTGAGGATCAATTTATTAGTGGAAGTGACTTGAAGCAATGGGCTGAATTCATATGTGTTGGAAAGATTCAAGTCACAAGCTCTAAGGTGTGTTTGCTCAAAGAGATGAGATAATGATGATTGCAAACACATGCTCAAGGTATTATAAGAATGAGGACAATACATTCAATGGTGTAGCCCCAAATTATCAAAGGATGCGGTGACCAACTCAAAAGCTTTTAAATTATTTGATGTTTTGAATTTGAGTTTAGGAAAGGCTGTACTAAAAGAGGGATGCAATGTGCATGCTTAAATGTGCAACCAAGTGCTCAAATTCCACCAAACATCCTCTCATACCTTGCCCTGACACTCTGCAAAACAGTTTTTCATTCGGAGCATTTTTGGGCAGAGCCGCAGTGCTGCTCCCCAAGAGCAGTAGTGTTGAGTTCCAACAGTGTCGGGCCTAAGTCCAGCAGTGCCGGACCGGAGCGGAAGTGCCGGGCCTGAGAGCAGTACTGCCGCGTCTTAAAGTTACCGTTGGACAACAGGAAGTATTTCTATCCCCTCCCTGCTGCCCCCCAACGGTCATCTCAACCATTCCCCACCCAGTGCAGAAACAGAAAGCTTTCTCCCTCTCTCTAACTCCATTGGAGCCCCTCAAGCTTATCCCTTTGATTCCTCTCCAATCTTTTGAGAGATTGAGCCTCCAAACTCCATTAGAGAGCAGCCCAAACTGTTCTTCATTGCCTAGAGCACTTGGTTCGCGTTCAAGCCGGTGGATTGCATTCGGTACTCTTGGAGCTTGCTCCTAGCCGGCTAGAGCGTCACCCGTGGAGCTTACCAACTTGTGTGGCAGCCCCGGGAGGTTTGTAACCATCTCATTGCAGCTAAGAAATCACCCCTCACCCAAGAGTTCACTCTCTTGATTTGAGAACGAGGGAAAGGCAAGCCTTGTGTGGCGAGCCTAAGCCTTGTGTGGTGAACCTCAACAACGTGGACTTAGGCCAGCCTTGGTGGCGACGCTAAACCATGGGATAAATCTTGTGTCACTTGTGTTTGTGTTGTTTACTTTACTTGCATTTGTCCTCAAGGTGATTTCTAGGGTTTGGTCCCGATCTACTTGGTGGTGCAGCTCCTACCTATTCTAAGAGGTTCTACAGGTTCCATACTGTCCTAGGAAGGTTTCCATTCAAGTAGAATTTCGATTTGTTGGTCAGATTTTGAACTATATATATATCTATCTAAGGGTCCAGCACTGCCGGGCTTTAGAGCAGCAATTCCGGGCAGTGCAGCAGTGCCGGGCTCCAGAGCGGCACTGTCGCGCCTATGATCTAATAAGTTATGCAGCTAATTTTTTAAACAGGCCTATTCACCCCCCCCCCCCTCTAGTCCTCCTAGGCAGCATCAAGGTCCTTTCAATTGGTATCAAAGTCTGGCTCTCTATTTCGGGCTTAACCGTCTTGAGAGAATGATGTCGACAAGTGGGGAGGTATCTCTAGAACTTCTACTTTAAGATGGCTCAAATTATGCATCTTGGTCTGCTCCTTGTTGACGGTAATTAAGAGCTATTTTGTCACCATCAAAACACCGTCAACATCCTCATTTTCAAAGGAAAACAAGCATAGCCTTAACATATGGTGCCAAATAACTAGTTCCACATGTCCCTTGATTATTTGATGCAGGTAATGACAAATGGGGACTTTTGGGAGCCAGTAAGCCCACTTAGGGGGTCGGCCGACCAGCCTGTGGACCCACTTGGCATCCTTAGCCCCCATGATCCATGAAACACCCTCAAGAACACTATCTACCCTTGGATCCAAGTGTGTTTACCTTCCAATGGTCCAGATTCACAGCACAAGGATACATGGGCCCACATCAAGAAGATTAACGTGACAACTCAACTCAGAACCAACATCCAAGGCATATGACAGGTGGGACCAGTATCCAGGAGGCAGAGGTGGGCCAGAGCCCACTATAGGGGTTCGGCCGAACCATAGGTGGGGCCCACCAGGCCCCCACTTAGCCCCTGAATGGTGGGCCATCTTCTAGAAGACCCAGGAGGGCCCACACGCCAGTAGGGGGTTCGGCCGAACCACCCCTATGGCGGTTTCACCCCCTCAACCACCTAACTCATTCCCCACATGATGGAAATCAACACCATCCATGCCTTGGTCGGTTTCTAAGTCGGTTGGATCCAATGGTGCTTGATGAAAGTGACGCGGATCGCTGACGTGGCACCGGAGTAGCCCCTACTCCACCTCTAGCTATAAATAGACCCCTAGAGCTCCCTATTCACTTCATGCCTCATTGGAGAAACTACTCTCTAGCCTCTTAGCGGAGCTCTTCAGTAGTGTTATGCTGGTTGGAGGAGAGTGAGGAGCCTTCTGGAGAAAGCCCCGGGTCTGTCGGGAATCTTCTCCGTACTTCTTCCTCAGCGGATGTGAGTTTCTTGTAAGTTTAGCACTTGTAAGTGACTTCTTCCGAGCTCTTTATAGTATTCAGTGTTCTAAATCTGGTTTAGCTGTTATACAACTTTTCGCGCTTGATCATCTCTTTGCTCTGAGTAAAGTGCTTTAATATTAGGCCAAGGTTAAAGTAGTAAGATTAGTATAGACGTGGTGTCTAAACTTAATCTTGCCTTTGTAAACCGCTTATCGCACGGATTATTTGTGGATGCTAGTAGAAGGTGACAGCTCTATCTAGTCTTTGTATTCCACCACGTGTGTAAGATAAGTTCTTAAAAGGTAGGGCCTCAATACAACATGATGGCGTGGTCCGGTTAGAGTTTTGCCCTCTTTCTGATCTATCCCATCGCCTCCTGCAAGAGAAGGGCCGATAAGGCCAGTGTAATCAGCTATCCCTTGTTAGAATGCTTGCTATCTTGAACCTCTCAACCTAGTTATCATAGTCTCCCTTGACCATCATAGGACATATCTTTAATCCTAGTTAGATCACTATCGTTTCCTGAGGAAAATACGATACCTGGAATACTCCCGGTGAAGTGCTACATCGGTATAATTTGTGCGCTTGTGGATCTATCCAATAGTCATAAGAAATACCAACAAATGTACTTGATGTTTTTAGGACCATGGGTCCTCATATAGAGCAGATTGTAGATGTGAGCATTTCACCTCCTAGTGATGATTTGGACTATCTATCTAGAGAGGAAGTGAAATGCTTACAATACAATGCTCAAGCTACTAATGTCTTATTTAGTGCTTTGAGTGAAGATGTCTTGATGTTGTCATATTTGGAGATGGTGAACCACTTGAGGATGCTCATCTCATTTGGACTGCTCTCAAAGAAAAATATGACAAGTCTAATGAGAAGTTGCTCTCATTGGAGAAATCACTTGAGGCGTGCTCAACTTCACCAACACATTTAGAGCCTCAAGTGATTCTCTCAAAAGGTCCAAGTGATCATGCCACATCCATTTCCTCACCAACTTATGACTTAATGAGTGGTAATGAAATTGTTGGTGAGAACAACATTTGTATATGTGGCACTTCTACTTCCTCTAGTTCTTGTGAGACTAACATATTGAAGGAAGAAGAAGCTCATGATCGGTGGAGGCCAAATGATGAATCTACCTCACCAAGAAGCTCAACTCTCTATGTCACTTCTCATGTGAGTCTTATGGCAAAGAAAGAAAAAAAAATGTGACAAGTGAGAGTGAGAGTGATAGTGAGAGTGAAGATGAAAGTGATGATGATGAGATCACTCAACACCTTGCTCGGCTAAGCAAGGAAGACAAGTTGATGGTGATGAATCTCATGGAGAAAATAAATGAGCAAGAAGAAACACTTCACAAGCAAGATGACTTTTGCATTGAAAAGATCAAATGCTTGGAGAAGTTGACCAAAAAGCATGAAAAGCTTAAGTGCTCTCATGCTAGTTTGGTCGAAAGGTATGAAAACTTATCAATTGAGAAAACTCATACTATTAACTCTCTATCTTGTGTTGCTAAATTAGAAGATGAGAATTATATGCTCAAGGAGAAAGTGGAAAGGTTCACTAGCAAGAATGAGACTTTGCAAGAAAGTCATGATGGGCTATTGTGCTCTCATGAGAAGATTATGGATTCTCATATCATGCTAGATATTGCTCATGAGGTTATGATAACAACGGTAAAATCATATCAACCTCCCACCCACAAATGCACATGTACACAAGTTCAATCTATTTTATCATGTGCTAACAATTGTTGCTCTCAAGTAAGCCAACCTTCCGTTGAGCATGTAAATGTAGAAATTTGTGATGACTCCATCACAAAAGAAAATGAACAGCTCAAGGAAGAGATTGAGAGGCTAAGAAGAAACTTGATTCATTGCAAGGGTAAAGTTGGTATAGATCAGCCTGCACAGATTGTGGCACAACAACAGTCTCGAGCAACACATCTACCTAAGGGCGGCAGTGCCGCTGTGAAGGGCGACAGTGCCGCTCCCCACAGAAAAGGGAAGGCTACCACTTCTACCCCTGCTCAAGTCAATCTCAATAAGAAGGTCTCCAAGCCAAAGCAAGAACCTCAGAAACCAAAGAAGGTTTTCATCACTTGCTTCAAGTGCAAGAAAGAGGGTCACCATGTGAGAGATTTCACTATGAAGAAAGAAGAGAAGGGCATGAGCAAGATTCAAGAGAAGAAAAAGATGGCTCATGTTAAGTGCTCCAACTTGGGACACAATGTCTCTATGTGTTCCAACAAGGTTGATGACCAAGCAACACTTTCAAAGAAGAACACAAGAATAAGCAATAGGAAGTGTTATGGATGCAATGAGAAGGGACATGAAATTGCATCATGCCCCTATATGAATGATGAAGGCTTGGCATCATCAAGAAAGAGGCTCACTAGCAAGGTAGCAAGCAAAAGGCAAGAAAAGAAGGCCAACAAGAACAAGAGCCACCTATGCTACACATGTAGAACAAATGGACATTTTGGTAAGGATTGTCCCATGGGTAACACTCCTAACCAAACTCTTCAATTGATGAAAATTTGCTTAGGAGACCCAAGAATGACACTTGTGCTAGAAAGGTGATTGCATTGGTTCACCACATGCTAGCACAAAGGCCATTTGGGTGCCTAAGTCTCTTGTGACTAACCTTGATGGACACATCTTGGTATGGGTACCAAATTGTGCTTGAAGTGTTGTAGGTACTTGAAGGTGATATGAAGCTTCGGGGTGCTTAAGCAAGTTGATTTAAAATATTCACTCAAGCTATCAACCAATTCATATTGTCCTTCTTATATGGTTGACCCGAAGATGGATTTATGGAAATATTTCAAACTTTATATTCACCTTGCTAACTAGTATCTAACCCTTACTAGCTAGCCACTTGACTTGTGTAGTCTCTAGCAAATTCACAAATGTGTGTATGTTTGTGAATGAGTAGAGTGGCTAGGATATTCTAGTAAATAATTCACTTTCCATATGATGCTTTTAATGGCTCTCTAGTAGAGCAAGTTCTTATTATGTTGTAGGTTATGAAGTATAGAGATGGGAAATCATTAAGTTGTTGCTGCACCAAATTTCCGCTGACATACTCTATGAAGAAGTGCAGCACACACACACTTGCTGGAAATCAGCAGGGCGGTAGTGTCGCACCTATGGGCGGCGGTGCTGTCCCTCCTACCTCAGTAGCAACTGAAATCAGTCCAAGCTATGCATGAAGCCTACAACATGCGCATAAGCAAAGTGAAGATGAAGAGACCACCTCATCCATTACATTCATAAGGGTGGTAACAACTAAATCTCAAGTGCATGTTATTTTCACATTTTACTCTTTTATGTCTTGTGTAGCCACTTAGGGAAATAAAGCACTTGAGGATATATATATTGGTTGCTGATCATGGAAGAAGAATATGATTAGAATTGAATTGATCATCCACACCAAGTAACATAGATGACTTGAGTTTCCTTTGTGGACTTCAAACCAAGAATTTCAAGATGAAGAAAGCATACTTTGAGTTGGTTTGAGGTATTCAAATACTTGGCTCACATTGAAGAATACAAGTAAATTTCAAGAAGGCCAAGAATGAAGAATCAAGCTCAAGTCAAGTAGAGACACTTATCACTCACATTTCAAGAACTCTCTACTTGATGGATTCTTGTCATATGGTAGATTGGAAAATTCTTATTCTCATCTTATGGTCATCTACATGCTCTAATGTCTCACTAGCTAATTGAGAATGTGTTTCTCAAATGGAGTGTGCTACCATAGGAAGGTCAACAATCCAAAACTATGTGATGTATTCTCTCTCTAGTTGATTTGGAGTTGATTTGTCTATGTTAGTCACTCACCCCAATATGGCTTAAACCTACCCTTTAGACTTAATTGACCAACCATGCACATTCACATTTCTATTCCACTAAAAGGGTGTGCATGAGGCTTTGAGGGAGATTTAATCCATGTTATGAGGTTTCTCTATTTTGGTAGCCTACTTGCCATCCACATATAAAGGGTTACTAAATGAGAAACTAGTGCTTGTGTTACTAATGACCTCTTGTATTTGAGCTTGTTTATAGAAAATCAAGAAGAAGAGGTTGTGCTTGAATTGGATGAATCACAAGCCTAAAGGTTGCTCTTCACCTAAAGTAAGAAGAGGTTGATTTAGATAAACTATATTTGAAGAATTCACAAGATTACAAGAATTGCTAAGATGACTGAATGGAAATAATATCTTGTGCAGTATTCTCATCTAAATTCACCTCAAGATTGGACAAGAAGAGAAAAATTGTGAAATATCAAATATGTCCAAAAAAATTAGAAATCTGAGTTGGCTGCCTTCAAGCATTGATTTGGAAGTTCAAACACTGTTGGATTGTCTTGAAATTTGTGAGAATTCTATACACATCTAGTACTTGCTGCTGTACAGTTTACATGAAGATTGGATTAGAATAAAATCAATTTTGAGTTGATTTCTGTCAGTCTCAGCAGTGCAATTTCAGACTTGAGCAGTTTTGGTAGAAAATATATGTGACTGCTCAAATGATGTCAAAATGGGCTTAACTTTCTACAGAAGTTAAATTACATGTATATCCATGTCTCTACCAATTTTCATCAATATTGGATTAGTATTCAGAGAGATATGAAGTTTTCTCTGAGGTGGACAAAAGCTGAAAACTAAGTGTTTTTCAGACCTAGCAGTCTTGGTAGAAAATTGTTTTGACTGACCAAATGGTGTCCAAATGAGCTGAAACTCTCACAACAGTTATAGGACACATATATACATATCTCTACCAAATCTTATGCATACTGGATTAGTAATATCAGATATATGGATTTTTCTCCAAGAAAGGCAAATCTGAAAATTCAGTGTATTTCAGACTTTAGCAGTTAGTGGAAAGTTAATTTGACTGATTAAATGGAGTCCAAATGAGCTGAAATTTTGACAGCAGTTAGAGAACTCATGTATGAAAATCTCCAGCAAATTTCATGCACATTGGTCTAGTTTTCTGAGAGATATGAATTCTTTTCATTAAAGACAAAATCTGAAAACTGACTGCTTGAAAGTAAAATGCAAGTTGCTTGAAGGAGATTGAAATCAGTTGGTATATAGTCTGAACTTCTCCCTTGACCCCAGGATCATTGATATGCATGAGTGTACTTTTTGTATCCTTGTATGCACAAATTTAGGGGGAGTCTAGTCTATGTGTTGTGGGACAAATGGTTTCTCTCAAATTCATGATTGTGTCGTCTCACACTTTGGAGAAACAAGGATGGATGGTTCCTTTGGACTCTCTGGCTGCCTCACATTTATTCTTGGTTGTCTTGGTCTTTATAAACCAAGAGCTTCTGGTTTAGTGTTGACTGCCCTAATCCTTGGTGGAACCAGCTGTAAATAGATTGGAGAGAAATAATTGATTTATGAACTTTCATTGTTAGTTCTCCACTCTATAGCTCTTGAAGTGCTCATGATCCATCCCATTGATTACCCAGGATCTTATCAACAAAAGTGGTAACTCCTAGTTCACAATTTGCAAGTTTTATGAATTTTACCTTTTTGCTCTCTATGTGAGTTGCTTTAGGTAAAGAAAGAACTAGGAACCTAATATGGATCTTGGATGATCATGAAAGCTCTATGTGACCATATTTCTTCAAGTGATACCTGTGACCACCCAAATCACCAATTCTTACTTATGATGGTCATACTAAAATGGTGATATATCTACTTTGGTGGTGGTATGTTCTCTTTGGCATAAGTTCAATTGTTATAATTTTATCATGACTTGACCAAGATATAGAATGCATCCCTCTAGACTCTTAAACCGATTCAAGTGCATTTCACAAGTAATTTGATTACTTGATGCATATATTAGGGGGGAGCCCATTCTATGTCTTGTGTCTTTGAGACTAACCTTTTCTTCTAGTGAATTTGTATAGCCTCTCGGTGAGAATGGGTTTCTCATGAGTATGCTACACTAACTCAATCCAAATTGGTAAAGTTGTCTCTCATATTCATTTGGATTGAAATCTTATCTTGTTAGTAGCTACTCTCCATAATATAGATTAAATTCCCTTGTTTGGACTTAAATGACCAAAAGTGCATATGTTCTTGTCTTCCACATATATATGTATGCACTATCAAAAAGGGGGGAACTTAGTCTATATTATGAGGTTTTGCAATTAGTGATCTACATGCCTTCCACATTCAAAATGGTCACTATCTGTGAAGCTCTAGCTTGTGCAATTTAATGTCATCTCTTGTTTTTATAAGCCTTTATTAGGAGACATCTATGTGATATGATGAGATACAAACATCCATTCCATTTGGCACCATCTTGGGAAGATTCCTTCAATTGGTGTCATACTATGAAGATCATATTTCAATTGATATTGATGGACAATCTTTCAATTTGGTATATCAAGAAATATGTCTTCAATTGGTATCTCAAAATTACAACAAGAGCTAGCTATGGACTTTCAATTGATATCAAGCACAAGTTTGTGATATCTCCTTGAAGATGATGATGATGAGAGATGGGCGCAAATGAGATCTTTTTTGCTTGAACAAGTTTCAAGCCCATCAAAGCACTAAATTCAAAATAATCATCATGGTGGAGATTATGAGGCTTAGAACAAAGGTATATCACTCCATGAACTCTTGTACTACCTTTGTGCATCTAGGCCCTTACATGCTTGTGTGTGCATGTGTATGCAATAATTTGAGCCACACCATAAGTTTATTCTTGTGGTGACGATTAGAGAATGAGATAGATATTTGGTTGATATCTCTTGTGGTGATAGCGTGAGTTTGTCTCATGTTTTAAACTTAATCTAAGTGAGGTATGAGCTAAATATGCTAACTTCTCAAGAATCTTGACTTAACTTGTTGCATACTTTGTTTGGTAGAAAATATAAAAACGAAATCATATCTACTAAAACTTCTACCTACCTCTTGCCCTCTCTTGTCTACCATGTTTTCTTCCTTTGGTAGAGAGATCCTTTTTGGAGATTAATGCCAAAGGGGGAGAAATATTAAAAGTGTAAGGGGTATATAAAAAAAATTGATATGTAAAGGGGAGAAATATGTTGTGTGTGCAAGGATAGTTGTGCTGACTGCCACAGGTGCGACAGTGCCACTCTCAGAGCGGTAGTGTCGCCCAGTGTAATTTTAGTATTTACTATCTCTGTTGTGTATAACTGTCATGAGCATCACGTTTATCTTGATGACACCTTGCACCCCACAGATGCTATGATATAGGAGAGTTCTCACACTTTTTCTTAAATATGTGCATTTGGCATTTGAGGCCAAATTTGAATTCCCTTCAATGCACACATTTAGGGGGAGCTCACTATATCATAGGATCCAAAATCTTAATGTTTATCAATCTCTTGTAAGCTTTAATTGTGTTGTCATCAATCACCAAAAAGGGGGAGATTGAAAGTGCATCTAACCCTTTAGTGGGTTTTGGTGAATTGAGTGACAACACAATTAAAGGTCTAACAAGTTTTCTAAGTGTATCAAAGGTTAAACAAGAAAAGCAAACTTGATGATATTCCACAAAGTGTTCAGATGAAGGTCAGATTGTGTATTGTTGTATTGGAAAACTATGAAAACAATCTAGTTCAAGCAAAAGACAACAATGCAAATGGAATCAATGAAATGGATTCTATATTGTGGGATATTATAGTATCATGTGAAAGCAAGCATGTTTGGCAAATGGCAAATGAGACATGAGTTGATAGTTATGGATTGGTCTCTATATTGGCTTGCTTTACATGAACAAAAAGAGTTGGATAGTGGACTAGTGTTGATCAAGGATTGAATAATGAATCAATAGTGCATTAGTGAGAAAACACCAAGCAAAGGTCAAAAGACAAAGGAGACAATGTATATTGGATATAATATGGTCTCTACTTTAGTTTGCTTGTATGGACAAAGATTTGGAGAATCACTTTTCATTGATATGATCAAGCTAGAAGTTTGAAGATAGAGATTGAAGTGAGTGATAGGAGTGTCAAGCCAAAATAAGGAGGATCTAAGGAATTGTGAATTGGCTTGACCATATTGATGTGGACTCTCATATATCAAAGCTTGATTGATCTCAACATTCATATCTATAAGATATTCAAGCAAGGATCACAATATTGAAGAACGGGTTTTTCAATCGATGCTTAATATGATGTGACTTGAGTATGGCTTGATAGGGTGAAGATAGCAAGGAAAAGACTTCGAGGTACTGAGCAAAGGTTAAGGTCAAGGTGACCGAGGTACTATGGCTAAGGTGAAGAAGAGAGTACTTGCATTGAGTCGAAATACTAATCGAGCTATGAGGAGTCATATTATGTTGAGGATCAATTTATTAGTGCAAGTGACTTGAAGCCATGGGTTGAATTCATATGTGTTGGAAAGATTCAAGTCATAAGGTCTAAGGTGTGTTGGATCAAAGAGATGAGATAATGATGATTGCAAACACATGCTCAAGGTATTATAAGAATGAGGACAATACATTCAATGGTGCAGACCCAAATTATCATAGGATGCGGTGACCAACTCAAAAGCTTTTAAATTATTTGATGTTTTTAATTTGAGTTTAGGAAAGGCTATACTACAAAGGGGGATGCAATGTGCATGCTTAAATGTGCAACCAAGTGCTCAAATTCCACCAAACATCCTCTCATACCTTGCCCAGACTCCCTGCAAAACAGTTTTTCATTCGGAGTATTTTTGGGCAGAGCCGCACTGCTGCTCCCCAAGAGCGGTAGTGCTGAGGTCCAGCAGTGTCGGGCCTAAGTCTAGTAGTGCCGGACCTGAGTGGCAGTGCCGGGCCTGAGAGCGGCAGTGTCATGTCTTAAAGTTACCGTTGGACAACAGGAAGTATTTCTATCCGCTCCCTGCTACCCCCAACGGTCATCTCGACTATTCCGCAACCAATGCAGAAACAGAAAGCTCTCTCCCTCTCTCTAACTCCATTGGATCCCCTCAAGCTTCTCCCTTTGATTCCTCTCCAATCCTTTGAGAGATTGAGCCTCCAAACTCCATTAGAGAACAGCCCAAACTGTTCTTCATTGCCTAGAGCACTTGGTTCGCGTTCAAGCCGGTGGATTGCATTCGGTACTCTTGGAGCTTGCTCCTAGCCGGCTAGAGCGTCGCCCATGGAGCTTACCAACTTGTGTGGCAGCCCCGGGAGGTTTGTAACCATCTCATTGCAGCTAAGAAATCACCCCTCACCCCCAAGAGTTCACTCTCTTGATTTGAGAACGAGGGAAAGGCAAGCCTTGTGTGGTGAGCCTTGTGTGGCGAACCTCAACAATGTGGACTTAGGCCAGCCTTGGTGGCGACGCTGAACGATGGGATAAATCTTGTGTCGCTTGTGTTTGTGTTGTTTGCTTTACTTGCACTTGTCCTCAAGGTGATTTCTAGGGTTTCGTCCCGATCTACTTGGTGGTGCAGCTCCTACCTATTCTAAGAGGTTCTACAGGTTCCATACTATCCTAGGAAGTTTTCCATTCAAGTAGAATTATAATTTTCTAGTCAGATTTTGGACTATATATATATCTGTCTGAGGGTCCAGCACTGCCGGGCTTTAGAGCAGCAGTGCCAGGCAAAGCAGCAGTGTAGGGCTCCAGAGCGGCACTGCCACGCCTGTGATCTAATAAGTTCTACAGCTAATTTTTTAAACAGGCCTATACACCCCCCCCCCCTCTAGTCCTCCTAGGCGACATCAAGGTCCTTTCAGGACTTCATCAGAGCTCGAATTCCAAAGAAGCTCAAGGAGGGTGCAACCAAGTTCAACGAGCCTGGGTTCGAGGAGGTGGAGAAGGTTTTCATCGAAGCCTCCAAGGACAGCGGGTCCTATGAGGTTCAGAGGGGCCATGACCTACTTACTAAGGTCCTAGGAACCCCCGAGCACCGCAGTCGCGTACGTGGAGTCCAGTCAAAGAGGAACTGGAATGCGATTCAGGCATGGCAATCTGACGCTTCCTCATACAAGTCGAGGCAGAGGTACAAGGCCGACATCTTTCAAAAGGGCTATGAGCTCGGCATGTATGATGATCAAGAGCTCGATAAAGGAATCCTTCACTAGCAACGACCCCGATATGGTGGCGATGAGGTCACAAATGCTCCGCCAGGCTAGCGTGCCTGTCCCGGCGGCTCCACAAGGGGGGAACGTTCCTCAACTCGAGGATTGCCCACGGCATACAATTGATGACGTCAAGGAGATGACACTAGTGCGGCTACTGATCCCATTTGGCAGGAGCAAGAAGATTGTCATGGACGAGGGAGTTGTATATCCGATCATTGAAATCCCAGAAGGATATCGGGCCCGACAACCTAAGAACTATGCGCTGGTGACTGTAACGTCTAGTAACCCAGAGCATAAAGAATATGAACTAGATGTTCCCCACCTACAACGTCACCATACCCTTGAAGCAGCGGAATGTGATGACATCTTTTGGATGAAGTACGACCTTAAGATCATAGCAATGACGACAGCGTCTGTTGCAGGATCTTGCCCCCCAGAAGGCGATGACGACGGCGATGACGAAGGTCGTGACAAGGACCCGCCTCGTTCACCTCTTAGCAAGAGCCCTCCTCATAGATCGAAAAGTACGCCTTTGGGCCCGACCATTGAGGCAGGAGGTTCAGGGGCTGCTTCTGGGGGCAACACAATGCCGTCAAGCCAGCCGAGCCCGAGCAGGCCACCTCCACCTCCCGACACTCAGCCTATGCCCCCGACAAATGAGGAGGGGGCTCAAGGGGATGCATCGAGGGGATTTACGGAGGGGGAACATGCGACGCAGCCAACGCCAGGTGCAGCAAGCCAACAGGGAGGTACAGAGGCGGACAACCCAAAGGACGACTCTACATCGCTCTCATACTCAACTACGTTTCCAAGGTACATTAAAGACGAGCACACACAAACGTTCAATTCACATTTGTACCTCAATTCACATTCGTACGTTCTATCCTGACTTTTCTAGGCCTGAAGATGATCCTCATCATCTATTTCTGGAGTCGGATGACTGCCCGGGCACTTTGAGAATGGGAAGTTCATGATAACCAAGCAAGCACTCCTTGATGAAGAATTGTGGGATACAATGAGGTTTCATCTTTGGTACATGGAAGAGGCAAAAAGAGGCATGTCAAGTTTCACCGTGAAGATTGTAGCGGATTGCTTCCACTTGCCCAATACCAAGGATTTCACTATTCTGGTGGACTTCCAAGACATGTATAGGCTGCTACGGGAAGAAGACCTAGACATCGTCCAACTCACCCTGTTTGCAATGTAAGTAACGACTTGCGAGTTAATTCCATTGATCTCTCCTGTTGTATACGTCAACTCTACACTTATTAGACTATATGGTACGTTGACGTATCTATGCATGATGTCTGCCACCGTAAGCAACAAAAGCATTGTCCTACTCTTTTTCTCTCTCCAATGAATATTAATGAGAGTGCCATCAAGGGTCACATGCCAACGGATAAAAAAAGACAATCAAACAGAGATAAAAGGAATATAGAGACAATATGAGGAATCAGAAGAAGAAAGTGGCAGACTATATGTGCTCAATAATGTTGAAGGTCAAGGAGGATGGGCCATGGTGTATCATGGCTCCATATCACTTTGGGTAAGTATGAAAACATGTCCGTAGAGATCCGAAGTGGGTAGGATCAAGCTTTGTAATCATCCTAACCAATAGCCTGTTTGAATCGTGCAGCAACGGTCTCGAGGGCCTTTGGGTTGCATATCTCATCTATCCTCAAGATGGCAGAGCGGTCGTATTTGACTCGTTGAGGACAATAAACAAACCAGGGTACAAGACATTTGAAGATTGCTTGAAAGTGTAAGTCAATAAGCATTTTTCATCTTTTACGGTTATCGTTATTAATCAAAACATGTTTAACTCTATTACATTTTGTGCAGGGCTTATAAGTCATACTTGAAGGATCCTGAATGCTGGGATTGCAGGATCGATAGTTGCAAGGCAAACAATACCGACCACATCAAAATCCGACGCGACTTCCCGGTACGTAAAGTAATTGCAAAGTTTATTTGTGCTTTGTTTCCATATGTGTTTGTTCTAAAGCTTCTATAACGATCGTGCAGTGCACCAAACAACCGCTTGGATCCAAGGCATGTGGCTTGTACACATGCGAGCACCTGAGGCAGTGCAGGGAGTACACTCAAAGCTGGAAGAAGCTCAAGGAAGGAGTAAAATATTGGGTGAACACCTACAAGCTATCCTTCAAGAAAGTTAAGGCGGAAATATGTAAGTTCGTCATGGAGAAATGTGTCCTCTAAGGAGAACAATTCTTCGATGAAGAATCTCCCTTAGCTACCGAACCCAGGTACAAGAGGCTTAGGAAATGGCCGACTATGTTGCGCCCAAGTGATTACAAATGGCCTGTGGACTTTTCTTAGAGGATTTTGTAAATGTAACTCAAAAGGACTTGTTGGTTTGATGGATGTGTATATGGATGTTGAAAACTTTGTATTATGTCATGTGCAATGCTTGGGATGGTTTATATTTAAATGTTTGCTGCATATATATGAAATCTGGAATCTGGATATGTTTTGAATTCAAATTCTGTTTTTTATTTTTTATTTTGAAAACTATTTACCGAAGCGGGCAACACAAGTCGTCTGCTGCGGTTAATGGTAGTTAACTGCAACGGGCACCTTATGTTGTCCACTGCGGTAAATGGATATACCGCAGCGGCCCCTTTTGCCCACTGCGGTTAAGGGATTCTTTACCGTGGCGTGGCAGCGCAAGCGGACGCTGCTGCCCGCTGCGGTAAACCTATTTTGACCGCTGCAGTAAAGATTTGTGTAGTAGTGCACAAGCTACGCGCAATCCACTAGAGATACCTTTTGCGAACTCCTGCGGGGAAGGTTCAAGAACCCCTCACAATCCACCGATCGGAGCCGGAGACAATCACCTTCCTCCGCTCAATGATCCTCGTCGCACCAAGCCGTCTAGGAGATGGCAATCTCCAAGAATAACAAGAGCTTCCGCGATGACGACGATCACCAAGTGTCACTAGTATGCAATCAATAGAGAAATGCACTTGGTTCACTCAATCTCATGAAATGATCAATTATGTCAAGAGGATGAGTGGGTGGAGCAATCTCAAGCAAGCACAAGTGTGTGAGTGAAGTAGGAGTGCAAGAGATGCCCCAAAGGGTCGGCCATATCACTTATATAGCCTCTCACTCACAACTAGCCGTTTTGCCCCATTTTTCTGCTTTCTACGCGTACTCCGGACGTTAGCAACAGTGGGAGGTCCAGACCATCAACTGCGTCCGAACACCCCTCACCAGCACAGACAAACCCTCTGTCTCACCTCCGGACCAATGGCTGCGCGTCCGGTCAGCCTTTAGTTCAAACGGCTCCTTTCTTGCGCTCACTTCCGCTCGCCACGCGTCTCCGGACGCGTCCGGACTCGACTCCGGACCAACGCACACCCGCGGCCAGAAATTGCAACAGAAACGCCAGAAACCACCCGAGAGCAACTGATCTCCGGATGTCGCGTCCGGAGCTCCATCTCCGGACAAACACCACCGTCCGGACACCTCACCAGAGAGCAACAGAGAGGGCCAAGATTCCGGACGCATGTCCGGATTGCCCCGTCTAGACCAAACACACTGTCCGAACTCCTGTCCATAGCCAAGCCAAGCTAGGGTATGTCTCCGGACTCATCGCCAATGGTCCGGACCCGACCAAACCCTAGCGTCCGGACTAGTGTCCGGACCACCTCTTGCTGCCAAACCTTACCTCCAGCTTCTCCCAAGCTTCCAAGGGCTAACACTAAGTGATCTCAACACTTGTGCACGTGTGTTAGCTTTTAGTTCAAATTTTCTTGGAATTAGTTGGTTCTCCTCACTAGTTCATTTGATTTGAGATGCAATGCAATGATCCTAGTGGCACATGATAACCTTAATCAAACACAAGAGCTCCCTCCTTGATAGTACGGCTATCTATCCTAAATATGATCACACCCCTCTATGGTGTCTTGATCACCAAACCGAAAATGGTACCTATATCACCTTTGCCTTCACACCATTTTCTTTTGCACCACCATACTAGAGCCTTACCATCACCACATTGATCCATTAGCTCCTCATCATGGCATGTACCAACCTATCTCATGATTCACACTTAGAGATCAAGGTTAGTACTTAGGTAGGTTTCATCAATTACTCAAAACCAAACACATGGGGACTCTAAATATGGAAGTTGTTCTAGGCTATCTTAAGGTCATTTAGGGCTTGTTTAGAGCTATGTATGTCAAGTGTGCACCACACCTTTACCATGAAGCTTTCCTAAGTCAAGCTACTCATCCAAACCCCTCTTGATAGTACAGTCAAAGATCAAATAAATCCATATCTATACTAAGTGTCCTTCATCTCCTTATGACACTTAGACCTATCACTCTAGGGTCTTCATCATCTCTCTTTGAAATCGGAAACGATATCCATCTTGGGGGCACTAGATAATCATTTGATGCTCATTCACATTTAGTCACTATGGCTAAGCTAAACATAGCCTGTGCAAAACACACATTAGCCATAATAACAATCTAATGTCGTTAATCACCGAAACCAATAGGGCCATGATTTTTCACGTATATAGTCATTGGCGCATGTATACGGGTTTGCGGGTGCGTATATAACTTTTCTATGCCCGGAAGCAAATATCCATTGGGTTTAGAATCACGCTCATCCCCGTATCGGTGGGTACAAACTTAAACCCATATGACATCAGGTTTTCTACCAGGGGCATGTAGATATTTTGTGATTGTTGCCATCTTTGGCGGTATGGGCATGTGGATATTTTGTGCTTGTTGCCATCTTTGGCGGTATGGCGGCACTTGAAGTCACATATAACGCTACCAAAAAGTCCATGTATAATCTAAGAAGCTAAGGCCCTGTTTGCGAACAGAGAGTATTTTTAGAGTTTTAAAAAAGTATCATGGTTTTGTGCAATACTTTGGTTTTACAATGTCATAAAGTAGTTGGATGCAACAAATTTATAGTTTTGAATACCATAGTATTTCTGAAACTGTAGCGTTTTTAGAGTTTTAAAAACTTCACTCTATACCTCTTTTTTCTAAACCACATTTTTACGCATTAATAGTTCTATAAAACTACAATTTATTAATACTGTAGTTTCTTAATACTGCAACATCCAAACCAGTCCTAAACAGTTTTTTTTAGTTTATCCTGGCCACGATTCTCCCACAACTCTTATATTTGTACTAAAACACCAGAAACCCGGAAAACTATTACAGACTGAACTTCAAAAAGATTGAACGAGGCACTTCCACGTTCTACAGAATAATAGCTCTCCCACGTACTTGCGGTAGTTGTACTTGCGGAAATTCTGAAGAGTGCATCTACGGAACTTTTAGTTCACATAAGAACAGCATATGCATCATTAGTTGAGTATTGGCTTGAATCTAAAGCCCAGAAAGTATGGTTCCCAGGAACCGATAGCCAAGAGCTCCACCAAAACCAGATCATGACGCGAATACAACCATATCAAACCAGCAATTCAGCACTGCTGGCCGTTTCCACACAAAAACGGAAAAAAACGATCGGCACAGAAGCAGAGCACCACCCAGCTTCGTCGACTGCAGGGAGACGACTTAGAAAGCAATGAATGATCAAACGACGCTGGGGTGTCACGAGTTCACAGGCTTCAGCACATGTTAAATCGTCGGAAGAATTTAAACCAAACCAATTTCTTTCCCGGTGTATCCACACATACTAAAAGGAGGTTTCTACAAGATCAATGGCTATTCTACAACACAGAAAAGTCTGATTCAAGTAAGTAAAAGAAAGGGTTAACACAATGCACTTAAGCTAGTTTATAATACATCCGAATCCTTGTGTTCCAATAAAGACTTCCTACTCCAATCCTATCCTCCTGCTTCCATACTGAACGGCTGCAGCTATGAGCTATGTACAACGAGAGCTGTCCAACCAAAAGCAGCTATTGGTGTCTTCACTCAACCATGAGCTTGAGGCCTCCCTGTTTCGACAAAAGTTCATAACAGAATGACCATCAGAAGTAACGGAAAACAAAGAATGAAAGAAAATAAAGGATTACACTCATAAAGTAAAAGAAGGGAATAAGTAGAGGTACCTCTTGACGATGCACTTTTGTAATTGCTCCTAGGAGCCTTCTCGCCAGGAACTTTGGAGATCACGAGGGAACTTTGCAAGCCCTCTAGTAACTGTAGCACAAAACATTGGACTCAAAGTTAGGCATATAAAAAAAGAATTCTGATATGTAGGTCATTTCAGGCAAGCTGCATAACATAAGTAGACATAGCAAGTTCCACAGCAGGCACACACTCTAGCACCAGTCTGTGCAAGCACAGAGAAAGAACAGTAACCTATCTCAGTTATCCAACAAGATGAAGTATAGAAAGGCTAAAATAACTAACAGTAATAGAATAAGAGTATTTCATGAGCCAAGCTATATTTTATCCTGAGTAAACAATTAGTGAAATAAAGTGTACTACTAAAACTCAATGATAAAAGGGACTTCAAAGGCAATGTCCAGATTAATATAAATATGTTGCAACATAGATATAGTTCTTGTACTTACCCTTGAAGTTGGTTGAATTCGCCTGTTAGATCGTCTGGGTTCAGTAGAATCAGAAGTAGTCATTCGGGGTTCACCAGAATCAGAACTCGTCTTTTCAGAGGATTTGAGTATAGCTCTGTTTGTGTTACTGACAGTGGGAACATATTTCCTTTTAGCTCGATTAGTAGTGGATACATTCAGCTTGGAACTAGGAACAGTAGATGCAGTTTGCAATTCAGAAACAGAAGGAACTTCAATTCTAAGGCCCACACCAAGTGCAGGATTAACTTTTTCTGAGGTGGGCTTCTCATTGTTGGAAGTGCTTGTCGAACTTCCCACAAAACCAAAACTCTTTTGAGGAACGCAAGAATTTGGAACATGCATGGGCAAGGAATCCTTTTCGGGAACACTGCTACCTCCAACGCTCTGAGACTTAGTAGGTTTAGGTAGTCTAGACCTCATCTCGCCTACTCTCCTTCCTCTAATAGGATCAACTTTGGAAGTATTTTCACGTGGCCTTGGCAATTGTGGCATCAGATGTTTCACGAATCTGTTAGATGCATTGCCCTCAGAAATCTTGTCAGACTGGCCTGCGTCATAATGTTTACTTACTTCCATAAACTTCTTCTTCTTTCCATGTTTTGGAAACCCATAGACAACCTTTGATCCTTCTTTTTGTAATCCAGGCCGTCTGAATGCAAGAGCATCAGATTTGTTCTCAACTACACTCTTACCAATGTTGAAAACAATTTCCCCCGATAAAGACAATGGCTTTAGTTCCTCCGGGTTTTTTGCATTGTTGGTATTCTTGTCCTTAGAAGAAACCCCCGCTTCGCCAACAACAGATAGATTTCCACCTGCTTCAAGCAAGTCTGTCCTTTGGCGTTTCTCAAGAGGTGAATCGCCCTAAGATCATAGGAATTGCATTCAGTCATTGAGCAAAAACAAAACTTTGAACATCAGGTACAGAGTAAAAGATAAAATATCTAGAAAGTAAAAAATCAACCTTATTAGATTTGGATTTCCTTTCTCTTGCATGAGACCACTCTATCCATTGACCATCTTTCCAAACACGCGATGGACGGAGACTCCAAGCATCAACTACTAAGGACTCACCACCACCTCCAACTGGAAATGAATAATATTAAAAAAAAAAGTTCAATGCAGACCACACATTAGTTACATAAGTAACCAACAAACTATAAATTCTGTAGAAAACAATTAAAATATCAGTTTTAGCTCAAGAGCCTCAGAGACGTAACTGCATTAACCAGTGCTATGCCCCTACACCCACCATAGTAATAAACTGGTTTATTCTATGAATTCTGAGGTTTCTAGTTTATCCTTCATTTACATTTTACCCAAAATCAAGAGCAAGAAAATATCATGCACCTTCTCATTGGCTATGATACTGCCAAAGTTGTTTCGTGGTGACTGGTGAAATCTATGTGATCTTAGGTAGGGTGATTGGAACATATTGTGCACCTAACAATTGATGATGGACCAACATACAGATTTGGAGGAGGGCCAGGACTGTTCTGAGGATTACACAGGACTTAAGAAGTTAGAGACACTAACTCAGGTAGCTGGCATGTAGAAACACCAGGATACTGATCGACAATGATTCGGCCATGGGTGCAGAATAAACAGGAATTTCATAAGCTGTGTTGTCTTCTCTTTTTAGAAAACCTACAATTACTAGAATAGCTTGTAATATTAATCCCCAGTTTGATGTACAAGGAATATTAATTCTGCCAATTTTGAAAATTCAATGGCACTACCTCCTCACCCATCAATACCAGACTACCAGTACAGCACTGATGAATGGCAAACTAATGTTTCTAGCCTCTTAAGTTCCTATAAAAAATTTCAAATAAATGCATGTAAAAGGACACAAGGAGGTAAAAAGGAGAAAATGGGTGACAGGGGATAGTGGCTGCAAAAAAATACCTGAAAAATGTACAACATATTTCGTCTCATCAGTCTCATTATTCTGAGAAATAACTCCCTCTCGCCAACAGCTGAAAGAAACAAGCATCAGATAAAGTAGATAATAAATCTAAAAACACTGATACCACAACAAATAGTGAACTCGCATCAAGCAGCAATTTAAGTTGTAATTCATGAGACAAGCAAAAGAAAATTGATGGCGCGACTAATCAGAAAAAAAAGCGTGAGATGCTGGCTAAAAACACAATAATCTAACAACTACATTATTCCTGACTGGCGAATATCAGGATTTTCCATGAACACTACATAGAACACTGAATAGCATATACCTATTATTGATCCAAGCGTCCACATGATCTCCAATAACCCATAAACAACTTCCTGTTGTTTCCCTGCGTCGTTTCCTAGTTTTGAATTTAGAGAGGGTAGCAGGGTGCGCAAGACGTATCTGAGGCGGCTTAACCCCCTCTTGTCTCAATGGCACCCATTCTTCACGAGGACCAGTTCCTGAAAAAAGATCAATTAAATAAGTAGCTGTGAAAAAGATCAAAAATGAAATGACACCATGAAAGGAGCGTCAGCAAAAGGTTGATATGCGTGTCAATGAATGGATACTCACCGTTGTGGTTGTCATAGTTGACAAAAGCATTATTTGCATTTATATCAATAACCTTAGCAGAAAACCAAGCTACTCCAAACCCACCCTTGTCAGATAAAACCTATCAAAAACAAAATGAAGTAACACTGTAAAAAGATTGCATTAAGCATTGAGGTGGCAAATCAGATCAGATCACAGCAAGGCTGACAAACACTTGCTGAAACAGAACATGTAAAAACTTGATTCTATAGATCACCTGTTATGTATATAGCTCAGTAGTTAGGGCGTGTGGGGCGAGGACTTGAGGAAGACGGCGGAGATGGGCGTGCTACAGTATCCGCGTGGTGCTACAGTAACGCGGGTATTGTTCACAGGGCAGCGGCGGCTAGGGTTTCGGGGTCGATGGGAACGCCGGCCGCGGGGCTCCGCCCACGGCCGGCAAGAGGGAAGGGGTTTCCTTCTAATCTCTTGCTTGATTTAGATTGATACATCTCCTCTCATTATATAGAGGATTTACTTGCCCCCTAAGCAAGCGACTAATTAACCCTAATGGGCTAAGGCCCAATAGGCCCTTGACTCTCCTAACATCACCATTCCATATTTCTATTTGCAACTTATAATATGTTGTTCAAACTCTCTCCCACGATAGAAATACAACAAATAAGTATGCCTCTCGTATAGTGAACAATAATATGCAATTATAATCCATATACACTTATATTAGCTTAATTAATACATCTCTAAATTATGATTATTAAAATGAATTCAATTCCAGGGATCCAAACGGGGCCTAAGAAGAAAAGGAATAACAAAAGTCCCAGAATCCAGAGACACCACTATGATCTTCACCATGTTGAAAGGAAGAAAGGAGAACTGCGTCCAGGCCAAACAAAGAAACTGACCTCAACTGCAGATCCCTTTTCTATGCCATTCCAGATAATGCTTACTGGTGCTGTAACATTGCTACCATCCAGCAACACAGTGACAGGAACATCTTCAACAACCCCATGTCCTACATTAGCCAAACAGAAGGTAAATGAGCTGAAAGTGAACCATGGTCTTGATATGCCAAAAGCTAATCGTATCTTTACCTGAGTGTATTCCACATGGCTGTAATTCTTTGCAGCTTGAAGATGGCTCCGAACTCGGTAGTAATTGATCAGATTTAGGTTTCCGACCACGCTTTCTGCCAGATTTGTTAAAGTTAACAGGTGCATCTACCTCCACTGTTTCTGTTACTGGATTATCATTACCACTTCCAGATTTATTCCTCACGCTCGCAGACTTCCAATAGCCATTCGGCCCAGCTTCCAAAAGCTCTCTTAGGGTAAAAGGTAGTGGTTCTCCCATTCCAATAATGGTTCCTGCCCTGAACACAGCCTCCGCAGCAAGCTCTGCAGCTTTCAGTATGGCATCCAAGTTTTCAGCACGTTTTGCAGCTGCAGATGCCTCTTCAACCCTCTTTCTAGCAGCCTCCCGTGCCACAGAAATGATGGAACCTGGGGCATGACTCTTGTTCTTAATTTTCAGAGATGATACCGGTGTTGATCTTGACAAGGTAGGTGAACTGCTAATGACATTAAATTGACCAGCTTCGTGATGCATGGACATTAAAGATATAGAAGAGCTAAGAGCTTCCTCTGCCATCAGTTTCGCCTGCAATGCAGCCTCTGACGCCATCTTGGCAGCTTCTGCAGCTGCCTTTGCAACAGAAACTGCTGCTTCAGCAGCAGCTGCAGCCGAGGTAAGCTTCTCTTCAACTTTTGGAGGTAACTTGTCTCTTGAGATTGTGGATAGATGGCTCCATAAGCCTTCCTTGTGCTTAACTGCCTCCATTGAGTCAAGGCTTGCACCTTTAGCCTGTGCAGTTGAATGTTCTACTGCACCATGGATCTGTTCTGAGAAGATGATTCTTTGCTCACTATCCATACCACCAGTGATCTGGTAGTTAGGTTCAGAGGCAATCTGGCCAGTGTAAGGAACAAGCTTGCTACCAGATGAGGCAAATCCTGCTGTGTGCTTAATGGCAGGAGTAAAAGATGGCATGTCCATTTTGAGCTGAGGAGACGCAATGACAGGTTGCTGTTCCGGACTTGCTGAAGCTTTCTTTCTTTTTCTTGGCTTTTGTGATGTGTCATGCTTAGAGCTAGAAGCACCCTTCTTTTTTCCATCATTCACAACTGGTGTTGGAGAAGAAACGATAGAAGGTGCTGAACTGGGTAGAATTACACCAGATGAAACAGTATGTGAAATGGATATATTTTTGGATGGTGTCCCCTTCGCAGTTTCATTTGTAGGAATAGCTGGTTGCATCGATGAATCAAATATTAAGTTTTGTGGTGGAATCAACCAGTGTGCAGGACGTGGACCAGAACTTTGAGTGTACCAGGGGGCAACACCAGGAGACGGAGGTCTCATGTGTGAATTATATGCAAATGGTGATACTGCCTGGCTAAAATCCAGATGAGTACCTCGCTGCGGGTTAAATGTAGAACTACCAAAAGGTACATTAGAAGTTGGGGAGTGTAGGGTTACAGCAGGATGTGCCGGCACCATAGTTTTGCCACCTTTTTTGCTAGCTGGCACAGTTGTAATTGCTGTACCCTTGCTAGCTTTCTCAAGCACAGAACTACCTGCAAACTCGGCTGGTCAGAAAAAATATGAAGAGAAAACAAAAAGATGTCTGGCAGATATTGTTCCACTATCATTCATATAATTACCTATACGTGAACTTGTGGGGGTCTCTAAACTGATATAAAGTGATTTTTGATACTGAAATCTTTCAAAAGCAGTGCGCCAAGCAGCCTCCCATGTAGGTTTGCCGCTACATACTGTTCATGTAACAAAAAATTCTATAAGATACATATAGGGCAGGAGAGGTCGAGGACTATATTAAAAGGTGAAGCCAGACAAACCAGGTTCTCCAAAAGCTGCCATCATGTAAGCCTCTCCTGGTGGTGTTCCTTGACTGCTCAAAGAAAATTAACTTATATTAGATCTCATATTTTACAAATAAATACTCCAACCAATCCCAAATATCATCAAATTTTGCCTTGGGAACAAGAATTAAGGTAATGAGTACAATGGCACTATGGTCATCACTTACTGCTAGAGTTAGATAGGTGACAGTTTACTGCACTGGTCAGGGTGCAATTAAGAAGGGGCAGACATGGAAGAATAAGGTAAAATGTGCATTGGAGTTTGTCACGGATTTATAATTGGTGCATGTGAGATAAGGTTATATGGATTTTATATTTGGAATATGAGTAACTTTAAGAGAATTGAAACTCACATAAGAGCTCCATAAACAAATATCTGTGCGCGCAGCTGCAAATGCTGTGGGTCTGTGAATGGAAAATTCACTAAATCTGCAAAAGAAACTGAAATAATCAAGTCAATTAAATTTTTAATAGCATCGAACAATCAAAACATAGGAGGTTTGCATACCAGAACACTCAGGAATTGGATGCTGCCGCGGCGGTGAACTTCTACTCTTAATGCTGCTGCCTATATTAGAGTCGTCTAAGGGGGCGCCCTGAGAACTTTCAGTCACTTTCCTTTCTGATAGCTGTTCTTTACCAGCCTCCACAGTAGATGTTTTCTTACTATCATGGCTAGTATCCTTCAAAGAACTTCCAGCTTGAGGATTTTCTGTGGCCGTCTAAAATTTGGATACAAAACCATGTTAATATATGTCATACACGCGGGCGCATGCAGAGACAGACAGACAGACAGAGAAAGAGAGAGAGAGAGAGAGAGAGAGAGAGAGAGAGAGAGAGAGAGACCGACCTTGGTACTCTGAGAAGTTATGTATCTAGGGAAAGGGCTCCAAACAGGGCTATGGGCTTTCTCAGCAACATTTGGTGGAGCTCCCACCTCAAATGAGAAGCTTCTATCACCTCCTGATGCACTAGCCTCCTCAGAACCAGGAGCAGATTCTATATTTCTGGTACAGCATTGTTTTGAGCTCTGGGTAGCTGAGGCTCCATGATCTTTAGGATCCTCAGATTGCTCACATAGTGTGTGATGAAGTAAAGTATTGCTGCCATGTCCACCTTCTTGAGGAGAGGATTCAGCGCCACTAATCACTGAAGGGGACCCACATGTAACCCCAGTGCAGATTTCATTACCATTACCAGGTTCCAATAAGCTTGACCCTTCCTTTCCTTGGGATGGCACAGTACCAGGACTACAATCTGTCCCATGATTTAACACTATATCTGTACAAAAAAAAAAACATGTCACTTTGCATTGACAAGACTTGGTGTCTACGTTAGCAATGCTTATGACACTTGGTATATTAGACCACAGGCTTTTGTCACAGCTCTATAAAAAGCATAATAGAGTATGCTGAGGCTACCCGCTTTTACATAGATGTGTCTATCACTCCATCTCCCAATCTAAGTTACTTTACTCAGATTGGGGATTAAAGTAACTGACCATGCATATTAGACAGATCAAAAAGTGATAATAGAACATAAGTGGCACCATAATGACTAAGAGAAGGCTGGCACACGACATATTGTGCACCTGGCACGTATTAGGAAAGAAATTGTGCTAAGTTTGAAACATCTATTTTTCTGCTTCGAACTGGTGAAAAAGGGAATGAAAATAACTGCATTGACATTGTGCTAGCACAAACAACTGACCTTGCATATGTGCATTCAAATCATCACTTGCATTCACTGGAGTTTTTACTACATTTTCAGGCACCTTTCCAGTTGGGATATCTAATGCAGGTGCGGTGGTTGGATCTATACAATCTGCAAGTATTGAAGATCTATCAGTCTGGCATTTCAGTGAATGAGCATCTGGATTGTTACCTGAATAAATCCCAGTTATCAGTTTTACAAGTAAAACAAGCTCGAAATGCACACAAGTAGAAATATGCCCAACAAGCTCAGGCCACGATAGGAGTAAAAAAAAAGGCTCACCTGATTTATCTTGAGTTTCTCCTGTGGACAAACCACCCAAAGAAGTAGGCTGCTCCTTGTATTTCTCCTTTTCTGTAGCAGAAACAGTACCACTATAAACAGCAATGCTTGAGTCCATGGGCACAGCTGCCTTTTCCCCTCCTTGTTCAGAGCCAGGAGAAATACCATTGTGGTCATGATCTCCTAAAGTGGATTTAGCACCTTCCTTGAATGGCCCCTCATTATTCACTGTGGCCATTTTCAAATCCTTTTCTTCAAGTAAAGCAGAAGAATCAACAGGAGAAACACCTATTGAACAGATATTTTTATCCTCGGAAGTAACAACATTGTCAGTAACAATGGAAGGCGTGACACCACAACTAGAACTGATCACTGATGCTGAAATTTTCTCTTGAAGGCTAGACGTAGATAGGAGTAAATTAACGCTTTTAGGCTCCTCTCCTAAAGCAGGCAATTCGTGTTCCTCGAATGACCTCTCATGATTTAGCAAGGGAATGTTTGGATCCTCTGAAGCATTCAAAGTGTCAGCTGCAAAGTTTTCAGGTGCAATACTGTCAGAAGGGCAAACCTTATCTTTGGATGTACCAGTAGCATTGGTACCATTTTCTTCATGATCATTTTCTATCATTTGCTCAATGTTCCCTACAACTGCTGGTATTTCCTCCCAAGTTATCTTTTCTTCCATGTCACCACTTTTTTGGTTGTCAACAGAATCTTGATGGTGCTCCAACACTACATGGTTTGATTCATCACCTGTACAGCAGGTATTTGTACTATTGCCTCCAGCATTCTTTGTTTCTTCAGGAACACAAGTGGCATCGACAATTTTACTTTTGGGAGACACAGAACTGATAGGATGTGGATTAGAATTTCTTGGGTCTGCCTCAGATTGGTGAGATAGAAGAGAATTTAAACCAATACTAAACTCCTTAACAACGAGCTCATTGCTCCTGTGAACTAAACTTTTCAGGCCTTCATTTCCATGTTGCACTGCTGTAAAAGATGGTTGAAGAGTGATGTTCACTTTATTGCAAGTATCATCACTTCTGTGCAGCATCTTAACTGGATTTGTGATGGCCTCTAGTAATCCATCGGAATTTTCTGACAATAGAGTTTCATTACTTGCTTGACTGGACAAGTTTACAGTGCCCAAGGGCTGACCAGCACATGACAAACTTTGCAGTTCTTGTAGTCCACCTTCGACTTTATTTTCATTGATATGGCCAAGCTTTGAATCTTGAGTAATACCAGCCTCAGATTCTTTAATATCTTTCTTGAAGTGATATGAATCAGTATATATGTTCTGCAGGGGAGCCAACTCTGGGAAAGGTTCATTATTCAAGTTCTTTGAATCTGCTTCAGCTGAGGGTACATTAAGTTTGTCCAAAGAACGATCATCATGACCTGCCCCAAAATAGTTGCCAACAGCTGGGCAGCTTCCTGATGTGTTGTTTGAAGAGGACAACTTTTCACCTGCGATGCACTTCTCAGCAACAGAATCTGCTGCCTGCTCAGCTTTCTTGTCCATTAAAAAAGGTGTAAAGTGTTCAAGTTGAGACTCGGTGTTTGGAAGGTCAGCAGTCATTCTAGAATGAGTGCTCTGAGAACGATCAAGATCGTCTGTCATTCTAGAATGAGTGCTCCAAGACTGATCTTTCTCAGTTGGCATTACAGTACTATCTGTCAGTGGGCTACTAGATTTAGGATGAACACTCGATTGATCCATTTGACTGTCCATACCACTTAACTGAAGGTGAGCATTACTGTCCATGTTACCAGTTGTCTCATTTTCTCCCACAGATTTCAATAGCATTTCGACAGATTCTGTGGATGTTGCCTCTGACCAGACATTATTAGTTTTAGATATAGAGCAAGATTCAGCCGCACTAGAGCTAAAATCAACAACACTGCTTCCAGTGGACAGAACCTCAATCCAACTATTCTCGTGCCCTTGTACGTTGAAAAATGCTTCTGAATCTATCAAATTATCAAATCGAAGGTGGCCTTGTAGTTGGTCCTCAATATCAAGTTTTGGCAGTGCAAATGGTCGCAAACCTGATGGGAATTTGCTACTGCCCTCACCAGCTAGTTGAAAGTTTTGGCTCTGAAAATCAGTATTGTCATGATCCATGGGTGTATACCTACAAAATATAGAAGTTTAAAACATATGAAGTCAAACATAAATCAACAACTTTGAAGCAAGCAAGCTAAACATATTGGAGCATCATATTTATATATAACATAATTCATATATGGGATCAAAACTACACAGACGGATGTGTGAACATCATTGCTCAAAACAACATAATGCGTGAGTGTGTATCAGTGTATGTGAGAGAGCGAGGTAGTATTCTAGGCAGTAGGCAGCATCTTAGACGACTCTACAAGACTGCCACCTTAGTACCCAGTAATGATGATTGTTGTATAACAAAGAACCCACACAAAATTGCAGTACACACTCTCAGTCAACTAAGACCATACCCCCTCCTGCCCGATGAATAGAACATGTGCAGTGCACTTTGACCTCAGGACCATGATCTCGCTAGCACTAAACTCCCAACAAAACATTACGCTAAGCAAGTAAAGATGTAATTTACAGCAGTCGGATTGAACCAAGCCCTGGACCAGTCTGACCGCAAAGCACATGAGGCTACTGGAAACAAAAGGCTCCAAACCCTAATTCCCAGCGTCAAGCTGGAAATTCGTAACAACGCCTTCAAAATCCCGAAAACAAGGCGGTTAAGCTCAAGCACCACCCAACCCAAACCCTAAACCACCAAGCTACGCGCGTGCAACCCGGGGTGAGCCACTACAAGCCTCGCACACTGCGGCACAGAAGCGAGGCACGCCGCGTGAAGAGAAAAAATACAAGGAGGAATGGAGACGTACCGGGAGGGATTCGCTCGCCCTTCTACCACCCTCCATCCGTGAGCGGAGTCGTCGGAACCCTAGATCCTGCAGGGCGGCGGCGGCTGCTCATACCCCGGCGCCCGGCGCCGGAAACCCTAGCTCCTGCAGCAGCGGCGGAGGCGAACCCTAAGCGGCGGGGGAGAGGGGCTGTGGCCGGCGACGAACAGCAAGTAGCGGAGGCGAGCGGGAGCAAGAGCGGAGCAAGGTGGAGACTGGAAGGGGTGTGGTGGTCCGTGGTGGGGTGGGGTTTTGTGGTTCGGCTGTGCAGGATGCACGCGGCCCGCGCACTGGGCACACCAACAACTTGTTGCGCTCAGGCCACGCACTGGACCGGGTGGTTGTGACTTGGGAGTTTCGGACTGGGTTGGCTTTCGGTTAGGGTCTCGCGGTATGTGGCCACTTAAAGTGGCGGAGCCACGATTGAAAACTGAGTTATTCCCATTTCCATGTAAAAAAATCAATTCATAAGTTTCAAATACAATTCAAAGTAGTACGATTACTGATAATAATTAATTAAAGACACAAAAATTACCAGCAAATAAATTGTTTAACTAATCATCTCTAAGGTGCGCATGAAGCAAACTAACAAGTAATAAAGAGAACTTACAAAATACTATAATGTTACCTTAATCTTGTGATTTGTCATGGTTTGGAAGTGATTAAGGATGTCTTTGTCCTTAACTTGTAGAAAGAACTTCCGCTCAATAAATGTAATCAAGCAATCATTCAAGTTGATCCCCAATCCTATTCTCAATTTGTTTTGCACACTAGCAAAACGTGCCCGTACGTTGCAACGGGAGAAAAAATATATTTAGATGTGTCTTTGTGCTAGCAGTTCTCTCCACGTCCGCTTGCTCCGACGTTCCAATATGAGATTCGGGTAGCGTGTTCACTCCGTGGCGGCGATTGCGACTCGATGAGTATGGATGTCGAGCCTTGAAACAACACACAATATACACACGTCGAGTCCTGAACCCCGTAGCGACAGATGCCGATCTCACGTCCCAGTCATACGCGAATTTGAATATCTTCACATAGACATCGTCTGTCACTCAATCGATGGTCCTTGGTCGGCGGTCTTCACATAGATGTCGCTCTTCACTCATCACTCTGTCGTCACATGACCTGGCTTTCCGTGGCCGGAATCCTCGTCAAGACGAACACGGGGCACCCTTGCTCACCTTTTGGATGAGAAGATCATGAACATTCTCAGATGATTCTCAAACGCCCTACCCGCAGCTGCCACAGGTCGCATATCGAACCAGCACGACGTCAATGTTCAGCTATGTATACCATCCTCCAAACCTGTTTTTTTAAACTTCCCATGCCTTTTTTTTATCGACTCGATCACGTCCATCTAAAATCTTTGAGGATAACAGAACCTTTGGCCCGCAAGATAGATACATGGCGTGAAGTCATCGACAACCTGCACGTCCTACAGCCACGGCGCCGCACGGCGACATAAATAGTACATATATTTATTTATGTTTTGATTTTTTTTATAAAAATAATAAATTATTGTATGATGACAAGACATGGTATTAATATAACAATGTCCGGTATATTGAGCATATATAAAAAAAATACAATATTGGTATATTATTTTCTGGATGCAAAACACGAAAATTTTATAGATGATAAAAAAATGAAATACGCTAGAGAGCTTCCGTCCGTATGGAGTATGGACAGAGATCCGGCCCATGTGAGTCCAGTTTTATTTGGACGTCGCGTTCTACGTGTTCGACTTCTTCAAGGGCGTCCTGCTCTTCACCGTCATCGTCCTCATCGGCACAGGCTAGTCCTTCCTCAAACCGTGCCTCTAGGAGCGCGAGAAGAGCGTGCTGAACTACTGATGATGGTGATCCCGCTGCAAGTGATCGAGAACCGGCCTGTTGCTGGCGGTGATCGGCAAGATGGGGCCGACGCGGCGGGGCTGGGTCGTGTGAACCAAGGTCTACCTACTCATTGATGTCATCTGTTGTTGTGTCGTCATCTTCCCCATCCTCTTGTCCATCCGGGGCCTGCGCGAGGCCTCCAGAACCGACGGCAAGGCGGCACGCAACCTCAAGAAGCTAACGCTCTTCAAGCGCTTCTACCTGGTCGATGGGGGCTTTCTTAGCTCTGTTGAATTCATGGGATGCATAACCGTCTCCTGCCTAAACGTTTTGTACGTGTATGTGAAAGAATGTAAGGGGTAGTTCTATTGATCGCATCGGTTACATATTTATACAACCTCTGCACACATGCAGCCGCACACACGACACACACATGCAACCGCACGGTGCCTAGTCTAATACATGCAATCACACATTGCTTAGTCTAACACTCCCCCACAGTTTTAACTGGGAGCACCGCGAACATTAAGACTGGACCTAAACTCCGTGAAGACTGATGTCGGCAGACCTTTGGTGAAGATGTCGGCGTACTGAGACGTAGTGGGAACGTGCAGGACGCGTGCTTCACCGAGGGCGACTCGCTCTCTCACGAAGTGCAAATCAATCTCAATATGCTTGGTCCGCTGGTGCTGGACAGGATTGCTGGAGAGGTAAACAGCACTGATGTTATCACAATAGACCACGGTAGCACGGCGAAGAGGATGATGAAGCTCTTGCAGTAGTTGTCGTAACCAGCAGGCTTCAGCAACGCCGTTTGCCACAGCTCGATACTCCGCCTCAGCACTGGACCTGGACACTGTAGGCTGACGTTTAGATGACCACGAGATGAGATTGTCCCCGAGAAACACCGCATAGCCAGAAGTGGACTTACGCGTGTCAGGACAGCCCGCCCAATCTGCATCTGTGTAGACAGTCAGATCTACTGGTGAGGTCCGGTGAAGATGAAGACCAAGATCCAAGGTACCCTGAAGGTAGCGAAGAATGCGCTTCATAGCGCACAGATGAGGCTCCCGGGGGTCATGCATGTAGAGGCACACCTGCTGGACAGCATAAGCAATATCTGGACGAGTAAAAGTGAGATACTGAAGAGCACCAGCAATACTGCGGTAGGAGGAGGGGTCGGTGACGGCAGCTCCATCGGCAGAAAGCTTGGAATGAGTATCCACAGGTGTGCTGCAAGGCTTGCAGCTAAGCATACCAGCACGGTCAAGAATGTCCAGAATATACTGACGCTGGGAGAGGAACAGGCTGTCACTCTGACGCTGCACACTGACGCCGAGGAAGTGGTGAAGAGCCCCCATATCTGTCATAAAGAATTCTTGGCGGAGAGCATGGATGATCCGCTGCAAAAAACTCGTAGAGGAGGCTGTAAGAACAATGTCATCAACATAGAGAAGCAAGAATGCCACATCAGTACCCCGGCTGTATATGAACAGAGAACTGTCAGTCTTCGCCTCAACAAATCCGAGAGAAGTGATATGACTTGCGAAGCGATGATGCCAGGCTCGGGGTGCTTGCTTCAAACCGTAGAGTGACTTGTTCAACCGGCACACATAATCTGGACGAGAGGTGTCAACAAAATCGGCAGGCTGAACACAATATACTGTCTCATTCAGGATGCCATGGAGAAATGCATTCTTCACATCAAGCTGATGAATAGGCCATGAATGAGAGAGTGCCAGAGTAAGAACTGTGCGGATGGTTGCTGGTTTGACCACTGGGCTGAAAGTCTCATCATAGTCGATACCTGGACGCTGTGTGAAGCCGCGGAGTACCCAACGAGCTTTGTAACGGTCCAGAGAGCCATCAGACTTGAACTTGTGACGAAACACCCATTTCCCAGTAACAAGGTTGACACCGGACGGTCGAGGCACCAGGGTCCATGTGTCATTAGCCTGCAGAGCATCAAACTCATCCTGCATTGCACGGCGCCATGCGGGGTCAGTCAGGGCAGTACGGACTGAGGAAGGCACAGGGGACAGCGGTGCCGCGTGAAGGTTGAGACGGTCAACGGGCTGCCGGATGCCGTCCTTGCCGCGTGTGCGCATGCCGTGTGCGTTGACGACAGGTGCTTGCTGGAGAGGAACTGTGGCGGTGGTGCGGCCGGCTGGGCGCCCGGCGCCACTGGCAGCAGCCTGGGACGGACCGTCCGCAGGGGCAGTGGCACCAGGCGTGGTCGAAGCGGGGCCACCAGCAGCACCCGTGGCCGGCTCAGCTGGAGAGGAGCCGTGACCGCCCGTGGCCAACGCGCCGTGGCCGCCCGTGGCCGGCGCGCCGTGGCCGCCCGGGGCCGAGGCGGTGGGGTCGAGGCCGCCCGTGGCCAGAGAGTCGGTATGACCCCCCGGAGCAGCATCCATGCCGCCGGGGAGGCGGGTACCTGCAAGCACAGCTCTTGCGCCATCGGGCGAAGAGGAATCATCAGCATCCAAAAACTCAAGTGTGGTGTGGTCCTGGGGGGAAGAGGACATATCGGTGAAGGGGAAAACCGTCTCATCGAAGGTGACATGGCGAGAGATGATGATACGGTTTGTGTGAAGATCAAGACACCGATAACCCTTATGATCAGTGGAGTATCCCAGGAACACACACAGAGTGGATCGAGGTGAAAGTTTATGCGGAGCTGTGGATGATAGGTTGGGATAGCAGGCACAGCCAAAAACGCGTAAGTGATCATATGTAGCCTGCGTGCCATATAGGGAAAAGAAAGGAGTGAGGCCGTCGAGGGTTTTAGTGGGGTGACGATTGAGAAGATATGTTGCAGTGTGCAAGGAGTCAGCCCAATAAACGGGAGGAAGACTAGCCTGAAAAAGAATGGAGCGCACAATATTATTTATAGTACGAAGAATGCGCTCGGCCCGCCCATTTTGCTGTGAAGTGTAAGGGCAGGACATGCGAAGAACGACTCCATGAGTGAGGAAGAACGTGCGGGCCGAAGAATGGTCGAATTCACGGCCGTTGTCGCACTGGACTGCCTTGATGGAGGAGCCGAACTGCGTACGCACATAGGAAAAAAAGTGAGTAATGGCACCAAACGTGTCGGATTTGAGGCGTAAAGGAAACGTCCAAGTGTAGTGTGTGCAGTCATCTAAAATAACAAGATAATATTTGTAGCCAGACACACTAACAACTGGGGATGTCCAAAGATCACAATGGATTAAATCAAAGGCGTGCGAGGCACGAGAGTTTGACATGCTAAAAGGAAGGCGCACATGGCGACCAAGCTGACAAGCGTGGCAAATATGAGTATCATGGCGCTTATTACATGGAATAGCATTGGAACTAATGAGCGTGGACAAAGCCTCATAACCGATATGACCGAGACGACGATGCCATAGAGTGGTGGAAGATGCAGCAGCAGTGAGGGCAGTGGTGCTGGATGGCGTGAAGAACGGGTAAAGGTCTCCCGTGCTATTGCACCTGGCGATCACGCTCCGTGTCTGAAGATCCTTCACAGAAAGGCCGAAGGGATCAAACTCAATGGAACAATTATTATCAGTAGTAAACCGGCGAACTGAAATCAGATTCTTAATAATGTTTGGAGAAACTAAAACATTAGAAAGAACTAGAGGACGCCCAGTATTCGAAAAGGAGTGTGATCCAACGGAAGTAACGGGAAGTAAGTTCCCATCACCAACAATGATAGATGAAGGATGCGATGACGAGGGAGGGTGAGAGGTGGTGAGTATACCGGCGTTGTTGACCATGTGGGAGCCAGCGCCCGAGTCAGCATACCATTCGCCCGTGCCGGGAGGGGAGAGCGTCATGGTGCTGAAGTTGCTGGCGAGCGAGGACGTGTCGAAGCTGCCTCCATGCATGGGCGTCCACGGCTGCTGCTGCTGTGGTGGCGGCGGGGTGACGTGGTAGCCAGGCGCCCCGTAGCCGTAGCCGGATGGTGCGCCGAAGCCTGGTGGCAGGCCGAAGCCGGGTGGAGCGGCCTGGTAGCCGTGCGGCGCCTGCTGCTGCTGCTGCACGGCCATGTACCCTGCAGCAGGCGGTCTGTACATCGGCCCCGGAGCGGGCGGTGGCCAGTACGCCCAGGGCTGGTACTGCGCCGGCGGGCGCTGGTGTTGCCCGTGCGGCGCCTGCTGCTGCTGCTTGTTGCGTCCGCGACGGCGTCCGGAGCGGCCGCCCTGGTTGCTGTTGCCTTGGCCGGTGGGCGCGCCGCCCTGGTTGCGGCCAGGAGGAGCAGGGCCGCCGGCAGGGGGGCGCCATGCGGTGTTGGTGGAGCCCGTGGCCGCAAGGAGCGCCGGTGCGCCCGCGGCCGGCGTGGTGCTGCTGGAGGACGTGCCGGCGTCGCCGGCGAAGTCGTTGAGGTCGATTTCCTCGAGGAGCAGCAGGATTCTCGCCTCCAAGAAGCTGGGGAACGGCTGTCGCAGCTTGATGTTCGTCACCATGGGGCGGAACTTCTCGCTGAGGCCGCGCAGCAGGGTGAGGACGAGGGTGCGGTCGCCAACGGGGTCGCCAAACTCGCGAAGAGAGGCGGCCATCGTCTCGAGGCGTCGGCAGAAGTCCGTGATGGAGGAGGAGCCTTGCTTGACGGTGCGGAACTCGGCGGACAGCAAGAGGGCGCGCGACTCGCGCTGCCCGAGGAACTCGTCCTCCAGATGTACCCATGCGACCCGCGCGTTGGGCTCTTTCAACATCGTGGACTGCTGCAGGTCGGGGTTGATGGTGCCGTAGATCCACGTGAGGACGGTGCAGTTCATCTGCAGCCACGCCGGGCGATCAGCGTTGACCACATCGGTGAGGACGTGATCGGTGAGGGCATATTTGCCCAAGACGACGAGGAAGAGGGCGCGCCACCGGGTGTAGTTGTTGGCGACGCGATCCAGGACGACGGGCACGAGCACCTTGATGTTGAGGACAGCGATGGCGGCGGCGTGGACGTCGGCGTACTTGGCCTCGTACTCGTCGAGGGCCTTGGCGCGGGCAGCGGCGGCCGCCTCCCGGTCGCGCTGCTCCTGGGCCTCCCGGGCGGCGCGCTCAGCCGCGGTCTCCGCCATGGTTGGGGTAGAGGCAGGAAACCGGCGGCGGGCGGACGGATCGGGTCGTGGCGGCGCGGACGGACCGTGGCGGCGTGGACGGATCGGTCGTGGCGGCGCGCGACGTGGCGACGGGATCGGCGGCCAGCGCGGATGGACCGGTCAGCGGCGCGATCAGAACTCACGGCGTCGGACGGACCGTGGCAGCGTGGACGGATCGGTCGTGGCGGCGCGCGACGTGGCGACGGGATCGGCGGCCGGCGCGGATGGATCGGTCGGCGGCGCGATCAGAACGCACGGCGTCGTGGCGGCGCACGTGTGGTACTCTGGCGAGCCTTGGCCCAGCGACGGAGGGAAGGCACGATGCAGGGGCGCGCGTGCGGCCGGCGAGCGCGAGGCCCAGCGACGGCGAGGCCGCGTCGGTCGTGAGGACCGGCGGCGTGTAGGGCTGCGGAAGCGGGGATCGTAACCCCCTGTGATACTATGAAAGAATGTAAGGGGTAGTTCTATTGATCGCATCGGTTACATATTTATACAACCTCTGCACACATGCAGCCGCACACACGACACACACATGCAACCGCACGGTGCCTAGTCTAATACATGCAATCACACATTGCTTAGTCTAACAGTATGTATGTGTGTTGTTACGGAAAGACAGACGGCGCAAAGAAATAGAACATGGAATACCAACAAAATCGGAAAGTAAACCATGGAAAACAGGAACGCAAATAAATCGGAGACAATAGAAAAAAGAAGGCTAATTACCGTTAGAACTTAGAAATAAGACACGAACAGGACTCTTTGATTCTTAATTTTTGCACAAGTTCTAAGTGGAAATTCATATTAGAGTAGAACAACACAATTCATATAAAAATAGAAATAGACGAACATTCACGGAGTTAATTAGAGAAGGTCATAAAAAAATGGGTGGAGAAATTTTGGCTCTTTATTATTAGGTATAGATAATTCACGACAAAAAAAGACTCATGTCAACAACTTTATGCCTTTCATGCTTTCATGCTTTTTGTTTCAACAAGTTTAATGGAAAGCTCAGCAAGACTATGGAAAGCTCAAAATAATAAACTAGATGTTATCCATGTGTATACATATGGGCAAAATCCTTCACCCATCGAGTACATAAGGATTGGAACGTTCTTGCAGTGCCTATACCCATTAAATCATGGGTGAAAAATAACCATAAGCCTAGGTAGACATTCCACCTCGCTTGGCCCAAAATCAAAGCAGCTTAACCCTAATAATTGGAAACCATGTGTTTAGGGTCTGTTTGGGACTGCTCCGCTTCACGTTTTTCAGCTCTACTCCACGTTTTTTAGCCAAACGGTTTCAGCTCCACGCACACAGCTCCAGAAAAAAAGGTGGAGTTGTGAGAGCACCTAAAGAGGTGCTCCACAAAAACCTGGAGTTCGTGGAGCTGCTCTACAGTGGAGTTTGTGGAGCAGTTCCAAACAGACCTTTAACCCTTCCCTCCCAATCCCCCACCCCTCCCGTACGCCACTAGTTCGCCACCCATAGCTCATATCTTCCTTCTATCCATCCAACCACACACTATTGTGCATCACTCATTAGAGAACCTTCCACACACTTTCACTATTGGTGGGTACAGGTGACCTGTTGGGTCTAGTTTACCTAGCCAGGTGTAAGGAAAATAGACCTTTGGTCCATTTAGTTTGGATTTTGGTGTTTGATAATCAACAAGACAAAATTGGGCTAATGAGTTTGCAAGTCTTTGCTTTATCTCTACCAATATATAATGCACCGATAAAACTTCCCTAAGGCTACACAGTAAAACGTACCCAACAATCAATGACTACACTAAGTGTACCCCAAAATTACCCCCAGCAAAATGAAACCTTTCAAAATAAACGCCCAGATTATCTCTAAACTCTTCATATATGTGCCCACTCAGATCCAACGGTGCAAGTGCTCTGGATCTTCCCTCATCACTCATTCATTCATCCCCGTGCATCCCGCCCATGTGCCCCATCCCGGTATCCCGTGCACCCTAAACCCTAAACAAAACAAAAAAAAGAGCCGACGCCGCCTGGAGCACATGAGCACGTGCTCCACCGCCCACCCGCCCGCGTGGCAGAGGCAAGCGTCGCGCCCGCCCGCGGGGCACAACCGCGTCGCCAGCCCGCCAGCGCCGCGCTCTCGCCCTCGGGATGCAGCCTCCCCGCACCACCCACAAACCCAAGCCGGCGAACCCAACCGCAACCGGCACACCTACCCCGCGACGGTTGTCCACCTGCTCACGAGGCTATCCGGAGCCAGGGACGCACAACGACGATATCAGAAAAGCTATAAGTATAATGCTTCTGTTTATAAATAATTTATGTTTATAGATAAACATGGTTCTTGCTTTCGTTTATACATAAGCATGGGGCTTACTTTTTGTTTATAGATACACAAAGGGTCATCTGATATGGAGAATAGCCGAAAACCACGTCCTGCATTTAGCGATATATCAAACATTATCGGACGGGGTATGTTAATTGTAATCGCCCTTGACAGCTTCTCAATTTTTTAAAACGAAAAATATGACACACTTTACAATTCATAGGAATAGACAACACCGGTAGATGGGGCTGCAGATGAAGATACAAGAAAAAGGGGAGAGAGGAATAGAAAACAACGTGAATACCGTGTACGGAAAAGGGCCGACGAAAGCACCAAACAAAGAGAAGAACAAAACAAAAAATAAAGTGAATATAGGGCAAGTAAGAAAACACCAGCAATACCAGCAACTCCGGATCATGGTATGCGCAAACTGATCGTTTCTATATCTTTCTTTGTTCATGCATCATATTGAATAAGACTTCTTATATTTTCTGGATATAATATATGAGCAGGTGATGTAGGACCTATATCTGGTTGTACAAATGTTGAAATGACAGAATCAATATGTTCTGGGGCAAGTATGAAAACACCGACAATGCCATCTTGTTGGCCGGAATATTGGGTTGCATTGCTAACCATCAATACAATGAATGAAATAGGTGCACATCACATTGGGTGACGAGGAAGGCACGACGATGATGGTTGTAAAACCGATTGCTTATCCAAATTAATTTTATTTTTTATGTACTAAAAATTGCACTATTTGCACTATAGGAAGTAGGGAACAAAGAGATTAGATTTTTTTTAGATGGCAGAAAGATCAGTAATTGCTTAGTGAGGTTCAATTTTGATTATATTTGACAACTCCTCAGTAAACAAATGCTTTATTGGTATGGGTTCGTGGATAGAAATCTGATCATACTTTATCCTCAGTAAACACATACATGTTGACGGCAAGCTTGCAAGTTGCTTCACACCACTCTGGTATGTATACTATTTTCATTATCGTAATTGAATCCAATTCCAGCCTAATGAATCATGTGGTGACAATGGCTTTATTCAACAGGGTGTTCCACTCTGTTGTGATTTTTGATGGAGTTCTGATTTTGGTTAAACTATTTGCTAAAGGATATAGATGGCTTGGAGATGGCAGTGGCAAAATTTTCTCCCTCAAATGAGAACAGTGCTAAATATTAAAGGGTATGGAGCCGTCATCCATGTTGTATGGGAAATCCTCCCGTAGGAAGCCATATTCAGGATCTCATCATGGATTTCAGTGATCTCATCATGGATTTATTATTTATAAGTGAGAGCACCTGAAAATTGTGTTTGTAAATTGATCAGAAGCAACAAGATAGCAAGGAGAACAGGAAAGCAACATTTCACTTCCATATAGCAAGATATTTAGTTCTAATTGCAGGGTGTCTTGTATGGCTCGGTTAGAATATTGTTTTCTAATCAAATGGCTAATTTTGTAACTACAGTAAGTGCCACACTAAGTTGGGTGTCTCGGCAGACCATGTGATATACTCCGATGAGGCAGCGGTAAGAAGTTCATCCTCGAGTAGTTTGATGGCACTTGTTATAGTTAAGTTGTTTCTTCTACCGCATATTTATCATATATAGCATGGGAACCGATAATGGATATCCGCAAGAAGTTCATATCAATTTATACAAAGAAAAAAATGTTGAAAGATTTGGTAGCTACTTTCAGTGACCACTACAGTTTTAAAAAACTGAGCACAATTATTTCAGTACAGTACCTAAAAATGTTGAATTTACCTATTATTTAGATATTTAGAAAATATTTCTTTAAGTGACTATTGTATTGCCTATTTCTTTCTCCAATCACGCTAATTGCTGATATGCGATGTCTAGACATTAAAATATTGAATATCCAATTATCCATTACTTGATATAATGTTGAGTAGATAAGTACAAACTATTATCCAATTAAGTAAGTGGTTTCCGATGATGCTATAGCTGGAACTAGATGTTTTGTTGCTTGTGCCTTGTCTATTTTGTTATGTTCTTGTTTTGAGCAAATTCTGATATTGTTTTCTTTTTTCCTCAAATTGGCTAGGTTAAAACAACTTTTCCTAAAAGATAGACCAAATACCGGGGTTATCCTTCCAAGGAAGGGAAAACATGTGAATTCACAGGTATGCATCTGCGCTCACTATTATTCATAAGTACTTTGATATCATATGAACCTGAACCTGGTTCTCAAAGGTGTGCTTACTGGGGGTTAGAAGTTAAAAGGGGGATATATGTCATAGCCATCATGTCCAATGTTGTTTTGGCAAGTCAGTTTGGGTTTTCAAGGCAACATTTTTCACCAAATTTCACTATGTGGTTATTGTTATTGGCGTTTGAGAGGTGGAAGCACAATAATATTGTCAAGTAAAGAAAAGATAGGCAATTAAGTAATTCTTAGCATCCTCGTGGAGTCGTGGTTCGGTATCAGTGTGCATGAAGCTAAAGTGTTAAGTTTCAGACCGGAGGTAGTAATTCTGACTCTTGTTTGATGTGCATTACAAGTGGATTCCTTCTTTACTTTCACTGCCCATAAAATAAACACTTGTGCTTGCTATCGATACAAGGGCAATGGTTATTGAACTTCTGTCTTTCGTATACCTAAGTCAGTTTTTTCTCGTATATTGGCTACACTATGCTTTCCTCTTATTCTATTTGTGCTTGTTTTTTACTTGTATATGTAGTTATGATGCAAGCACTCCGAACTGCTCCACCAGACATGCAATTAAAAGACAAGTTTTTGGTACAAACCACAATTGTTCCTTATGGTACATCTGACGATGAACTCATTCCTGCTTTTGTAAGCACCTAGCTATAACCTTTAGTTGCATAGTGTTCTTTTCATGTCATTTGTTGTAATTGTGATGCTCACTAATTCTTTCTTATCAGTTCTCCAAACAAACTGGCAGATACATCGAGGAAAGCAAATTAAGAGTTGTTGGTAGATACATCGAGGAAAGCAAATTAAGAGTTATTCTTGTTAGTGCATACCAATCCCTCGAAGAGCAACCGACTAATGGAATTCATGACACTGAGCTAGCTGTTGGAATTTCTGTACTGAAAGAGATGGAAAATATTGAAAGTGCAATCAAGCCCTAAAGTGGGTTTTGGTGACATGACAACATATTTAGGAAACTAATGAGACTTTGTGAGTATGACAAACAGGTTAAACTTAAGGAGATTGATGAACAGGTTGGCGGACCCCTCCAATTACAAAAGTGCATGGCAACAAGATCAAAGGGTTTAAATTCTTTTATACTTTGAATTTGAGTTAGGTATGTCGTACTACTAAGAGGGATTCAACACACATGCCAACAAGTGAATCAAATGCATCTATCCTTTTACATCACACCTCCACATATAAAGAGAGCAAATCAGCTAGCTTATTGAAGATCAAATCGTTGCTGTTCTGCCCAGGCCGGCACTGTCGCGCCTTGTTCAGCCAGTGGGCAGTAAGGAGGTATTTCATACCCCCTCACTCACCCCTAACGGCTAGTTCTGTCATTCACTCATTCTTACTTCGCAAGAACAGAAAGAGAAGCCTCTCTTTTGCTCTCTCTTCTCCCTTGGTGCTCATTCACTCTCCTCCATTGATTTCCAATCATTCTTTGAGAGATTGAGCCTCCAAGCTTTGAGAAGAAGCTTCTCTCTCAGATCTTCACTCCTACAAGCATTTGGTTTGCGTGGTGGCCGGTGGTTTGAGTTCTTTACTCTTGGAGCTTTGCTCCTAGCCGGCTAGAGGTTGCCCTTGAGCTTGCCTCCTTCGTGTGGCATCCTAGGGAAGTTTGTATCACCCATCTATTTGCTAATACACTTCTCTCATCTCAAGGGTTCATTCTCTTGACTTGAGACCGAGGAAAGAGCTAACCTTTGTGGTGAGCTTGAGCCTTGTGTGGCGCACCTCAACAACGTGGACGTAGGCAAGCCTTGGTGGCGAGCTGAACCACGGGTCAAATCTTGTGTCACCGTGTGCTCGTTACTTTACTTTCATATATCTTGTGTGCAAGGTGATTTCTAGGGTTTGGATCCGATCTACTCGGTGGGTGTGTTGCTACCACTTTCAGGTGGTGCTAGAGGTTCTCCACACCTCTAGGAAGGTTTCTATTCGATCATAATTTACATTAAACATTTACATTTTGAATTGTGTTGCATTTTGTTCTGGTGACTAGCACTGCTACCCAGAGACCAGCAGTGCCGGCCACCCCGGCAGTGCCGACCCCTAGCCCGACAGTGCCGACCTTGGTCTGACAGCAAGTGTTCAAATTTTTTAAACAGGCCTATTCACCCCCCTCTAGGCTAATCAGGTCCTTACAAATATAGAGAACGAAGTGCTAGATGTTGCAAAAGAAGTCCCTGCCCCTCTGGAACAAGGTCCAGCAATTGTGACTGGAATAGCTTCACTTGTCGAAGAGATTCCAGGCCTGAGAGAAATTCTTGTGCCACTGAATGAAGCACCAATTGTATTGATGTGCAATGCAGGTTGCGGCTTCGACTGTTAGAAAGGCCCTTCAATGTAATAACAAGAGCTTGTGATTTTTGATGGATCATGTTTGTTCTGAGAAAATATTTTGATCTAGATGTTACCGTAGCGTTAGCACGGGCAATATACTAGTAGTCCAATAATATGCAAACGTGAGTTGAACAAAGGTGGTGGTGTGGTCCGAATGATCAACACCTCAAGCAAGGCATTAGAGACACACTGGATGACTCAAAAGATCAAGCAAAGTCCAAACAGAGAGGATGGAACCAAGATGGACACAAAGGTCACAAAGAAACAAAGAAAATAGAGCAACACAGGAGCTCTAGACATTGGTGATAGGGGTCCAGACCTATGAGTCTAGATGCCAACTTTAGTAATAGGGTGCTTCGTCCCTATGACAGCGGGCGTTATGACCATTGAACCCCAGCCCTATTGGAAATCCTAGTTAACAGGGTGATCCAGGCCCTAGGAACAATCGTCATCTAGACCAACAATGATGGCAGTCTGCATGCATCTAGAGAGGTTCTAAAGAGTACACAATCGTCCAGACTAAGTCTCAATGAGGTCCAGACCAATGGGAGTCTAGTTCAGAGTGTTAGCCCCACATGTCAGTCTCTCAACGCGCATAACAACTACTCTAACGGTCATTGTGTTAGTGACCGTTGGAAGGGGGTTTGGACCTAGGAGCATTGGTCCAGACCACCCGAAGCTAGGTACCGGATGGTCAGTAGTTTGCCCACCATGAGGCTTAATGGTGAGATTTTCTATGTGATTTTGGTAATTGAGTGACAATTTAGGTAAACTAATATGTGTTCAAGTGATATATACACAGGAGATTAGTTCACATATGATTGTGTGATGAAGGGGCTTATTGCACATGGGACATGACATGGAGTCATGTGACCAAGGTGGAGAAGATCAAGATGAGGCTTGACTTGATGGACCGGTTGCAAGTGTGAAGGGCAAGTGAGTGATGCTTGGCGCCGATGGACCGATGCAACGGTGAAGAGCAAGTGAGGTCAAGATCGATGAACCAATACGGTCATGTGATGATATGAAGTGGATCATATCATTTGATAATTGGTTGGTGCATGTGTTGCATCAACATTGGAGAAGGAGATGGAATGGAATGCGCAAGGTAAAGGTATAACTTGTAGGACATTTCATTTCACCGGTCATAGGTGTGTAGAGAAGTATATGACCGGGTTTAGGATAGATAGGCGTACTATCAAGAGGAGCAAACTTGTTTGCATATCGGTTATCTAGTGCCACCGTGAGCGATCTAACTTTGTGATACATTAGGATCTAGTGGCGCGGTGAGAGCAAGTGAAAATGCTTTAAAAAATGATTGTGAAAATGCTAACACACATGCACAAGGTGAAGAACACATTTGTGTTAGCACATGAGAAGCAAGGGAAAAGGCAGCTCGGTTTGGCTCGGGTGCAAGCTCCGGACGCTGGTCCGGACGCTAGGGTGTTGCTGGTCCGGACCATCGCGGATGCGTCCGGAAGCTAACCCTAAGTGTGCCTATTCTGACTCAGAGGATCCGGCCGCTGTTGTTGGTCCGGACAGGGAATCCGGACTCGCATCCGGAGGTTTGGCCCTCTTTATATCGTCTCTGTGTTGGGTCCGAACGCAGATGCATGTTCGGACGCCAGGATCCGGACAACATCCGAACTGTTTTGGGCTCTCGGGAGCTCTCTGTGGTGCATCCGGACACGGCGTGCGTTGGTCTAGAATGGCACTGTTGTGCACGTCCGGAGGCATGTGGCAGCGATCGGTGAGCGCGCCAACGGATCTTTCAAACGGCTAGGAGGGCCCGGAGGCGCGCGTGATGGTCCGGACCCCCTATGAACTTGCGTCCGGAGGTACGCAGGAAGGCCTATTGCTTTGGCAAAATGGCTAGTTTCGTTTGGGTGTCTATTTATAGCCCTTGGCCGGCCCTTGGGGCTGGTAGAGCACCTTGGGCATATGTTGCCTTTAGTGTGCTTGGTGAAGGAGCCCTCTAACTCACTTGTGCAAGCAATAGTGTGATTCTAATTGCGAGTGAGTGATCTCTAGTGCGTTGCTTTGAGAGATAGCTTCGTGTGGCACTAGGTGATCGTGTTGCAAGCCGGTGGTGCTTGTTACTCTTGGAGGTTGTCACCTCCTAGACGGCTTGGTGATTGAGGCTCCGTCGAAGCACGCAAGAAGCTTGTGCGTGGCTCCGGAGAAGGCTTTGTGAGGGGTGTTGTGCTCGCCCCGCGGGAGATCACGAAGATCAACTCTAGTTGAGTGTGTCATTGAGCTACCCTCACTTGTGGGTAGATTCTTGCGGCGCCCGAGTTAGTGGGCTAGGCTTGTGAACGCCTATTAGCCCCCGAATAACCAAGTGAGCGGTCAACACAACGGGGACTAGCTTGGTGGCGACCAAGTGAACCTCGAGAGAAAAATCACCGTGTCAACCTTGTACATCTTCTCGGTGGTTTGCATTCTCCAAATCACTAGCTTATATTTACTTATTCTTACTTGTGCTAGTGTTTAGTTATTTCTCTTGTAACTAGTTAGCTTGTGTAGCTTAACTAGTTGCCTTCTAGCTTGTGTAGCTTAGAAGTAACTCTTGAGTGACTAATTGGCTTGTGTAGCCTTGTTAGTCACATTGCTTAGTTTGTGTTGCTAAGTAAGTTGAGCTCTCTAGTTGGATTGTGTAATCTTGCTAGAGAGCATTGCTAGTGAGCTTAGATGCTTTGTGTTTTGCTTACTAGTATGTGTAGGAGCTCCCTTTGTGCTTAGAGTACTAGTTGCTTATGTTTGTGTGACCTTGCAACCTAGACTTGTTTAGATGAGCTTCCTAGCTTGGCACCTTAGTGAGCCCAATTAGTATAATTTGCTAGGTGCTAAAGTTATAGATAGAGGGGTGTAGTCTTGGCTAGACCGATAGTTTTAATTCCGCATTTATTTCGGTTAGCCGTTGTGCTTAAGTTTTACAAAAGACTATTCACCCCCCCTCTAGTCCGCCATCTCGACCCTACAAATGGCTCTATTTGGTATGGGGCCAATAAATACCCCTATGGCCAGCCAAAATGGTTAAGTTAAAGCTCAAGAAAGACTTGTGTGCGTTAAGGCTCATCACTACATGCCACTAAAAAAAATAGCGCGCTATAGCGCCGAAATAGCACCTCTATAGCGTCCAGAAGCAGCTATCGCAATGCTCATTAGCACACTATAGCGCAGAATAACGTCAAAATAGCACCGAATAGCCTCAAAATAGCGTTTTTGCCAAGCTCCCGCTAAATTTTATAGCCCGCAATTTTTTTCATGGCTACATGCACTAGCCACCAAAGTGCTTAGTGGAATATTAGGTGATTAGTATAGGTGCTTTTGTGAAGCGCTTAGCGTTTGATGGTAGTTCATGCTAATTATAAACCATCAATATAACTTGTATAAATGAATAAATAAGATCATCAACATAGGTCTAGGTGTCTAAACCGACAAATTTCACAAGTTTTGGTGAATCTATACTTTTAGGAAGATTTATTCAGGAACCTGACAAAGTGGGCCTATTTGTTAGAGCAAGTCACAATCATTTATGATGAAACTGGCTTAGAGGACTTCAAACCCACCATCCATGACAGATCAACAAAGATCAAACCAAAAGGTGCCTAGGTGTGGCTAGCCGGCCGGCCAGCCCATGGGGCACATGAGCTAGCCCCCTTAGTCAGTTCTCGTTGCCTTTGGTAGTTCATATTCACCTTAGATCAAGGTTGGTTCATACTAGAGGACAAGATGATGAGTTGGCATGGATTCTTGGGCCCAGAGGATGCCTGGTGCCCCTATAAAAGGACCCATACCTCCTCTAGAAAGTTATCCTTAGATCCCTAGGATTCCTTAGCCATCTCAACCACCTGAGAGATCAACTTGAGAAGAATAGGATAGAACTCCAATACCTCAAAGCTTTAGTATAGTTTAGCTAGTAAGATCCAAGTAGAGTTGAGCTATTGCTCAAGATTCTGGATTCATCATCTGGAGACTTGGTATAGCTAGTGTATTCTTCATATTTCATATCTTTTCCATGACTTTATTCCTATATTATGTTTCTATCTATTATATTCTTAGTTTACTTTGGTAGCATGCTTGATACAGTCATAGTTAATGAGTTTATTATATTCTTAGTTTACTTTGGTAGCACTTGGCTCAGTACTCGAGTGGATTAAGTGGTCGACATTGTGTAAGCATGGTTCTTATACATTGTTTACTTGATGATGCACCCTACATTCTAGATCATGTTGTAGATCATGAGAGTGATAGCCTCATTGAGTCCTTTGTAGTCCACCTCCCGTTTGTAGGTCAAGTAGGACCCTACTACGATGAAAGTAGTCAAGCTCTGTTTTTGCTCTTCCTTAGTAATGTTCCTTATGCTTACATAAAGAGTTAATTGTGATATGGAAGAGTATATGCCTCTGTATACATAGACTTGATATATAGAATGACTTAGGAATCTTTCTCTCTTGTATTATTACTTAGTCTAGCTATGCTACATTTATGAGTATCTATTCCCATCTCTAGATTATTATTATTGCCTAACACCTATCATTTAAATATCCTTTAGCTTATCCCTATTTAGAGTAAGTGCCTAGTTAATGATTCCATCATAAGTATACATATTTATCAATATCTGCATAGCCATAATTCCTCCCTGTGGTAAAATATAAATAACGATACCTAGAATACTCCCGGTGAAGTGCTACAATGGAATAGCTATGCGCTTGCAGAATTTCATATCTCTCTAAGTCATATACCATGAGTATTTCTGGCATCATTGCTAGGGACTATGCTTCTTGGTGACTACGTTAAGACCACCGTATGCGCGCCACCGGTGCCCCAATCGACAGGGGCCTACCTCATCTGATTTCCTGCCTTGGTGTGTGCCAATAGAAACTGTAGCTCCTCTACTTCCTCCTTGGCATGCATCCACCACCCAACAACCTGGCCCTCCCTACTTCCCCTTGCCATTGTTGCCCACTAGACATTTTCATGAGGATTGGTAACACAAGTGAATGTCTATGGGTAAGTGTTGGATTTGGGTACAGGTAATCCACACTTTGGTTTCTTCCCTGTCGGCGGCGGACAATAGTGACTCCATATAGGCGGTGATCGGGAATGATAGCGCCCCCATGATGGCAACGACGACTGCTCAAGATCGGTTGATGTCACGAAATTGTCGGGCAAACGAATCACGGGGAGTGAGGTTTCCTTTTGTGTTTTATGGACGGATCATGGGACGGGCGTAGGAGCATCAACCTGAACTATCAAGAGGGGACGTGAGGTGAAACCAGTTAGTCTTTCATGTGGAGGTGAGGTGAAAGTGTTGGGTGAACGATTCCCTTATGTATTTTTTAGTTGTAGAGATAATTTGTGTACTTAGTAGTAGTATTACACCCTTTGTATTGGTTCTTCGCTCTTATTTGAGTGCTCTAACCTATGTCATGCGAGGTTGTAGTATAGAATAGCACAAAAGTGGTGCTTAAGCTATCAGGTACCTTGGTTTGCGACTAATGCCATGGATGATTGTGGACCTAGAGATGGCAATGCAACCCGATCCTAGGTTCCTTGTGAGGAATTCTCCTAGTGATGCATGAGGATGGATCCAAATTCATCTCGATATGGGATTAAGTGAGCCAAAACTTTCTCAATCGAGTCTAGCAGGGACAAGTATGGGATGCCATTTGTAACAACCTTAAAAATCATAGAGCCAATGTACTGAACCTAGCTCACTAGGTTAGGTTCCTTGTGGTAGAACCTACTCACCTAGGTTTAAGTCATCCACTTGACATGGGTGCTCGTATTTTCCTAGATTTACTTTAGGATTTAACGGCGTTGTGCTTTCAGTGGTAGCCGACGTTACCGTGGAAAGCGAGGCGGTTGTGGTGACTTCGTCAATCTCGAGATATGCTGGCATAGTCTTTCGAAGGTGTTCATAGGGGTAGAGTTTGCTGCGTGTATTCATAGGGATGAGTGTGCGTACGTATTGAGTGTCTGCATCTGTACTTATCTAATTCGCAAAAAAAACAGACCCAAAAATCCTAACATTTAAAAACTTTTTTAAAAACCTTGCATGGTGAGTGAACATGTAGGAAACCAACCCAACTAGTTGGATGAGCATGCACATTAATCACCGAACATGTGATTCGCTTATTCTTGGTTTTCAAGTTTGATTAGGGCACTCACAATGCATACTCTACCATAGAGTCTAAGTTTGTTTATTACCCATTTAGTTATGATATTTTACTAATGCGGCAATTTATTTATTGAAGAGGGAGAGGAAAAAACAAAACCCCGAGTCCGTCATGATATCTTCGAGGTAATAAATACGCTTAGACTTTATAATAGGGTCAATCGAAGATATCATAGACTTGAAGTCTAAATAAGACTCGAAGTCTTATTTTTTCTCCCTCTCTCTTCAAAAAATATACTGCCACATCAGCAAAATACTATAAATAAGAAGGTAATAAATAGACTTAGACTCTATGGTAGAATATGCATTGTGAGTGACTTTATTAACCCATCAACAACTTCAACTCGAGTTGTCTAGTGTGTGTGCTTGAAACCCTTGTGCAACTAACCCCATAAGGTTGACCTAGCGAACCCAGTCTAGTGGTGTGTACATGTATAGTACTCATACATGAATACAATTATAGAGCTCGGACAATAGAAATAGAACAAGGATTAGAAATAGGGAGGGGAATTAGAAAAGAAAGCAGCCCAGCAGCCAGCAGTTGGCCCAGCCAGGCCTGCCCCGCGCTCCGTACCCTTTACGGCCCCCGCGGAGACATTATAGTGGTTCAATCCAGCATCTGTACACATTTTGGGCAAAATTTGCCAAACCTTCGTCCCATACTCTCATCCTTACCACTTGCTTTCTACGGAATCGTACTATCTAGCCATCAAAAGGGCAGCATCAACGAGACATTTACATCTAGCCATCGCCATCGGTGCATCACAGCGATCATACGTCTTTCTCCAGCGGAAACGGGCCAAACGGCACCGCTAGCTGCGAAGCATGCATCTAGCAGTGTGGCGTGTCGACCATGCTCCTGGCGAAGGCATAGCGGAATCTGGCGGTGTACGGCAGCCACTCGACGGCCTGCACGGCCTTGCGCCGGCTTCCCACGCCCCGCTGAACGGCCACCTGCTGCTTCTGTGGCCGGTCGTCGGCGGTGACGCTGACGCTGACGCCCCCCTCCCGCTGGCGCCACGGGAGGACGTCGTCGGGGCCCACACACGCTTCCCTCGCGTACCGCTCGATCAGGCGCGGCAGGAACACCTTCTTCTTGGACTTGCGCACCACCACCGTTGCCTGCAGAAACTCTCGCTTGGCACGCTCCAGCTCCTCCATCACGTTCTTCGCCGTGTACACCCGCAGCTGCAAATGTATTGGCTCGACGCCCACAGTTAGAGATCAGATCAGATCATGCATGCATGGAGTATCAGACAGAGCAGGTAACATGTGTGTGCTGCAGGGTACAAGTAGAATGCGAGTAGAGTACATACCATGGGGTCAGACGAAGCACCGGTGCACATGGCGAAAAGGGCCAGAGGCTGGCAGTCCTGCAGGCCGAACTTGAGCTGAACCAGCTGCTTCTCGTCTGGGCATTTCTTCCGCATAGCCGTCGAGAGAATGGAATCGAACCACTGCAGATGGATTCGTTGGATTCTCAGTTTAGCAGGTTGGTCACGTATCCTAGGACATTGAAAAGATGTTCTTTTTTCTCAGAGTGATATGAAAGTGTTCTTTGGGTTGTTTCAGTAAATACTGATAGCCTGCCAATTATCATGACAAAGTCGAGAGTGTAATTAAGTGATCTAGTTGAGGCGCCAATAACATAATTTTATTCTATTTCCCGACCTTAGAATTTTAATATCAACTTCCCCAACTTTACATCAATAACCAAACAAAAATTGTAACTTCAGGATGAAATTGCTGATCTACATACACGACCGATCCGTGGAGATCTGAAGCACAGCAAGGCGTGTTCAATGGAATTGGCGGTAATGGCATGTCCTCCAATATTGTAGGCAGCCTGCAATAGCGTGAGTCACTTATTACTAACATCGTCATAAAAAGAGTGATAAGCTAATCACAGCACAGTATGTCAAAGCATATGTTCCGGTGGCTAATCACAAATCTACACAGGTAAACGTCTCACCTTGTGAAATAGGGCCATTCTTTTCAGAGAGCTGTTTGGAATCCCGTATGCCAAATACGCCTGCAGTGAATAAAATACAGGTTAATAAGCTTTACAAAAAGCATAAAACATAAATTTCTTAAGTCGCCGTAGAATATCTAGCATTACATGCATGATAAGAGAATTGTACAAGTTAATCCAGAATGCCAACTTAATACTGTTCTCCGACATGCTCAGATCAACTCTTTCAAGCTGTTCCACAAGCAATCTAAAATCCAAGAGAGAAGGAATCTGTTACTTGCGATTTCCAGGAGAAATTTGAGGACTTAATTTGCAGTGTTTTATTTATTTTTGGACTAACCTGTAGTGGGTAATCGCATAGGAAACATCTGGCATCTGATTCTTGTCAACTGATATGGAAGCTATTTCCACTGTATATTTGTTGTTTGACGTGCTATTTTCCTCTGCATTCACCCTCCGAGGAAGTATGACATTTGTTGATGATCTTGACAAGAACGGTGAACGGGCCTTTTCAGGCTTTTCTGGTGCCTCAGTGCGCAGAAGATAATATATGGATGCCATACATCTAACCATTTCTTCAGATATTTTGCTTGGGCATTGGTAAAGGTGATCTTTCAGAGTGCGAGCAAGAGAGTCACTCCCAGAATAAGGTAGCTTTTCAAAAGGAGAGAAGTCAAAATCAATGTACTGCATGATTTATCCACTCTGGTTCGAAAACATTCATATTATATAGAAGTGCAAATTTTGGATGAGATGTATCAGTAGTGCATTTTTTTCCTGAAAATAGTGATGAGAATGAAACGCGTATGATGGTCATAAAACTACTATATATCTTCCCTCAAAAGTGCATAGAGAAGGACTACTTTAAATTTTGGTTAAGAAAACATGGTGCATTAGAGCAGGCATATCAGCATAGTAAAGTTATATGATCTGTAGTTAACAATGTTTGCAGTAAGTTAGATGAGCTTGTTGGGAGAATTCTTTGCTTGTCTGTGTTACCTTTTTTTGATCCGGTGGGAAAGAAGTAGGATGAATATCCAATGTTTCACTTGAAAAAGATTGGTGCTTGATCTTAGCCTTGAGCATATTCTTGGTTTTCCCTGATTCGGAGAGTGACTCCATAATATGGAAGGGCTGAAGTGGGAGCTTCTTGGATGAGCAAAATGCACTTGATATTATGCTTGGCTGCCTTCTTGTCCTAGTACTGATACTTTTGGTGTTCGCAGGGGATGAAATACCAGAACTCTGGCCAGACGATGGCCCAGACATGCACTGATCGAAGATGCTTCTGTAGAGAGTAAGAACATGCTGCTCACGGTTGGCGATTTCCTCTTCGAGCAATTCAATCTCTGCTATCAGTTCCTTTGTCTGTAGGAAATAGCAGTCAATCTTCAGAATGGTAGTGAGGGAGAGAGAGAGCTATAGGGCAGGCTTCGATTATAAGAATACAACAATCATAGTCATGTACGTACAATACTGCAACATAAGCAGCTATACAATCTCTAATAAGAAAATCATTAAAACAGTAGTATTAAGCAGCTATACTATTTAATTAGCCGTAATCAGCCGACTTTTGTACCAGCCGAACAGAGTCATGGCAGTGCTGATGAGAGCACTCTACATGGAAATGAACAATTCTACAGCTAACCGTGCCACGTGAGATGCACGAGTCAGCTGCAACTCGCAGGAGAGAATTTTTTGAGTTGGTAGTAATAATTAAAAGGACGATCAGTCCTACCTGGGCTGGGAAATGCCTATGGCCAGGAGACAATGTACTGGATGCCCGGCCAATGGCCCGATCAAGCATGACCCGGATGGACCTCTCCTGATGCAAATGCAGCTGCAGCTGCCTAACCTGCGGAGAATTCATTCATAACAAACAGTGTCAAGTTATTCAGACCAACAGACCTAACTAGCTAGATCACAATTCACAAACGGCGGCTTTTTTTCTTCAGGTCCTCACATCATTCTCCAGGGAGACGCGGTGGTTTGGCGACGTATTCGGCCTTTGATCTCGCGGCCCCTGGTGAAGTGAAACTGAGCATGCCGCCGGAGGAATCGCGTAAGACTTCCTCGCGTCCGGCGGGTTCTGCTTCTGACAGAGAATTCCACAAATAAAGCCTGTCAGTAATAAGAAAAATCCACATCCTCATCCTCCCGTTGCGCGCGCGGTGAAGCTAGAGTTGAGGAATCAGCAACGAACCTTGGAGGAGCAGGGAGTGATCATGGCAAGCTGTGCTTGGCCGCAGCATGGGTCCACGGCGCCACGCGACGGTCCATGCTTGCATGCCTCCGCATTCCTGTCGGAAGATGCACTGAAACACGCACGAAAACAGACGGCCGGCGGCAAAAAAGTTAAACACCGACGAAGCTTTTGAACTCCATATGTAAGTATGTGGAGAGTGGAGACAGACCTCTTGGACCGCCGGTGGCGCGGCATCGGCATGGAAGCAGCCGCCTTGGGCGCACACGCCGCCTCGGGTGCGCCGTCCTTGGCGTCGTTGTTGTCACCGCTCGATCCTTGCCGTCCGGCCACCGTGCCGCCCTTATGCTCCTCCACCTTTTCTTCCTGGCCCGTCATGGATCCGATCCCCGGCCCGGCACCGGCGTGCCTAGCGTGTCGCTAGCACTGTTTAATTTGCCAACTAGGAGTAGCTAGCTAGCTAGCCACTGCTGCATGGCACGCGTCGATCCAGAAGCTGCTAGCCGCGCGCTATATGAGCAGAGGTGAACAGTAGTCAGTAGCAGGGCAGGCAAAGAGCATCCTGCGCACAGGGCCGCGTCGCCGACGATTAAATTGCTTCTGCTACGGGGCCGTGTGGTGTCGGCTTCACGGCGCTGGCCGGTGAGGGAGAAACAGAAACGGGAGTGGCAGTGTGGCATGCACCGCACAGTGTGGACTGTGGAGTGAAGGAGGATGGATGGCGAGGGAGGGGAGGGGAGTAACTGCGCTGCCGGCGTGGGGGGGCCGGAGGGTTGGACGAAGAAAGGATCCCAACCAAGGGGAAGCAACAAATGGGTCGAGCTGGTGGGTGAGCCGCGTTTAATGCCTGCACTGCAGAGCCCCCGCCGCACTCAGGTCTGAGTCACACAGTAATGGAGCAAGAACAAGGACTTGCGTCACGTCACACTTTACCTCTACGAGTACCTCTTTGCTGGGCGACGTTCTACTACACGTCTACTACTACTACTACTAGTATGTAGAAGAGGACTACTAGAGTTCTACTAGTACTACGTGGTAGTGCTACTGGTACGGTTGACTAGGACGAAAGAGGTGGCGCTACTGTTTTTAGTGCGAGTGCCACTGCCTACTGTACCTAACGTCCTTAACCAATGGAAAAATTTGCTCCTAGACATTCTTTAACCGTGGCTTTTGCTACAAGCCACTAAAAAAGTGTGGCATTGCCACAACACATTCTTCAACCATGTCAATATGCTAGTGGACATTATAGCTCTTATAATAATGCTTATCAATCAAACAGGTATGCAAACATGATTTCTAGACAAGAATACCCTTACCACAAGCACAGCAAGCCTGTAGCATGAATTGAGATCCATCGTACACAGACATTGACACAAATCGAAGCAGAATCAATACATATTACGCTTTACTTTGCAAATATGAGCTCATGCTAGCACTAACCCTAGAAAAATTGGGAGAAAATTACCCCTCAGAAACCCATGAAAGATCTACCTGATTTTGGGGGAAATCTCATTGAGGAACCATGGTGCCTCCATCTTCTATCAATCACTGAGGCACAGTGCGCCATTGGAGGGAACGCTTGGGGGCCAGCACAGGCTACTCCCTAGCCGTCGCGCCATGCGCCGAGGGGGGCTTTGCTCCGGGCATGGCCGTGCACAGGCAGAGCCGCGCGCCGAGGGGCCTTGCCCCGGGCGTCGCCGTGCGTAGGCGGAGCTGCGCGTTGCGGGTGGGCTTCGAGCACGAGCTGCACGGAAGGGGCTGCTGCTTGCTTGTGATTCCACCGTCGCCTGGAAGTTGAGAGAGAGAGAGAGCAGCTCGGATAGGATTGGAAAGAAGCGAACAAGAAGAACGGGATGAATGCTTCCGTGCGTGAGTCCACTTGAAGATATAAGGGGTAAAATCATCATTCAGTTGTCTTTCCAATTTAATTAAATAAAATAAGATGTGTAGTGGTCAGCAGCATATTGATACAATTGAAGAATGTGTTTTGGCAAAGTTCTCTTTTTTCAGTGTTATGTGGCAAAAGTCACCGTTGAACGGTGTCCTAGAGCTAATTTTACCTTGACCAATTTTGTGCATCAAGGGAGTCGAAATTCTGGCGCTCCAAAGTCCAAACCAGAAATCAATCAATAGGGAGGGATGAACTCCATAGCTACTATGGGCTGAAGGCTATGCACATGCACATGGACATGGTGATGTAGCCCTGGCGAAGAAGTGGCACTCCTCGTCAATCGAACTCGCCTAACTGTGTGTGTGTGTGTGTTTTTTCTATTTTGGAGCTGCCTAGTGGACTCTTCTCCGCCGATCGAGCTCTGCTTCTGTAGCATGCGACGGCCGTACGTGCAACTGGCACAGGATCACGACTCACGCAGGAGGTAGGTGACGATATGAATGTCGATGTTAATGCGCCCCTCGCCTACCTACGTTTGGCCTGTCCTGCCTGCCTGCCTGCCTGGTGACTGACTGCTACATGTTGACTTTGGTGGAGCATACTGTACGTACTACGCGCATCTCATATTTTTCTACCTGGTGATCCCTCTGTGAATCTGCGATTATATATATATATACATCTACCGCTGCGGTTGTCCAGAGTTGCCCTCATGTGCAACAGCCAGGACGAGAGCTACTGACCATTCACTGCCTTGCGTCTCATGAAACTGATTTATGGCAAGGATTAAAGGTGTGGCGGTACGGCCGGAAACCATTTCTGAATTGAATAATCATGGTACACAAGACCAATTGCGCCGCGCATGGCAGAGGCGTCAAGGAAACGCGCGATGAGGTGAGCATGTAACGATAAAACTCTTGCAGCGAGCGAGACGAAGAGGGGCCGGGCCGGTGGAGGCGTGAGCCCGGAAACAGTGGCACGATCCGGTGGCGCCGTTGATGCGTCCGTCTTAACGAACGCATTGATGGGGTTGATTCTTCTTGGACCGGTTCCGTCCCCCACGCTCACGCGGGAGCAAGGGCTCGGCTGTTGTCTTGTGTTGCGTTCGTTCTGTTTGGTTTGGCCGTTTGGATCTGCACACATTCATTGAGCCTCCACACGTTCCGGTTGCGCGCCTCACGCTCACCGGTCACGCTCAGCGCTGACGATGTCTTCCATTGTGGACTCTGGGTCGCCTTTTATTTTCTGTCTTTGGACACCTCTGCGTCTGTAGCGCCGAGTAACACGCCTCGTTGTTACAACAGTTCATATTCAGCTCATGCAATGTCAGGATTTTTTTTATGACGAGAGAGAATGAGATCGTTGCTTCGCGAAACAACTATCTCATAAACTAAAATTTAAAAGTATGTTATTATACTATTGTATAAGTCGTTGCTCTTATCTTGTAACTCACAATTCTATTTCTACTCTGCATGAATTAAGAAATTAAAAATTACTATGAGATAGCTTAAAAGAACAATTATTATACATATAGTCTATTAAGTCGTCTTAAATTACATGACACTACAGGAGACACTACCGTCAAAGTGCCCGGTGAGTAATTAGATTATTAGTCAGTTATTAACAAGTTTAAGTAGTTACTATCTCTACCCTCAAAAGGAAACAACTATGGTACCATATGTTAGTTAAAGTTTTTTATGTTTGACCAGTTTTTAGTAAAACTATTCTAATTTATAGCTCCAAAATAACTTATTATTAAAAATATATTTCATAATTAATTTAATAGTGTTTATTTGATATTATATTTATTTATATATTTTTATCTATAATTGGTTAAACTTATATATTAAACCATGTCATTGTTCCATAATTATATTCTTTTATTAGGAACGGACGAAGCAGTTCATTAGCTGCTTGAGAATTGAATTCGTCGTTGAAGCCATCAATCATAACCTTTTCTTTGTAGTACTCTGCCTCCACCTAGTGAGCAGTTTTAGAATAGAAATCATTGTCCCATTCATCGCGAATGGGCATCAAATTATCTTCGAGCTTCTAAACAAGTGGTACACATTGATAATCACTGCCTAAGGCAATGCAAGTATCCTCAGTAGCCTCTGAGGTGAAATAGCATGGAGCGACCACCTATCTGTGTTGCTGCCCATCCACCTTCCTTTTTGATCTCTAGCCTTGTTGCTGCGAGCTCAGCGGTGTGGTCACTAGTGCGTGGTTCACCTGCATGGAAGCAAAAATATCAATTCTTTTTTAATGTACAAAAAACAACAATACATGAATCATAAATTTCATTACTTGAAAACTCATCATAAATTCTAGAAAGCCCATGACAAGATCATTCGTTATCTCCATCACGGCTTACTGCGCATCAATCTTCCTTCATAACTCGATCTGCACTCTTGTCCGCTCTAGCCATATTATTTTGTCTTGTGCTTTCAACAATGCACTTAGCATTCTCACATTGCCACTTCTTGCGATTCCTAATGAAAGATTCTGTGAGCAAATTAAAGCATTGTAACCTCGCCAGAACTATCTATTGGCCCCATTATTCCTCCCGGTCACATTTTCAAGTGCCCTCCTCAAAGACTATATCAAATTTATGTTACAAACACAATGGAGTAAAGAAACTTCAAAAGGATTATAAACGTGACTAACCACATCACAACAATCATATGACCACAATAGTGTCGATAACTATATGACCACAATAATGTCCTACTCCAAGCTCCAAAGGCACAAGGCCATAGTTAGGTTGCACCCCACATGGGAACCTCCTCTCAACACAACCCATATCTGCTGCCAACATATCCTCCCTTTTCACATGCCAACATGATTTAGGTCTACAAAGATACTTGCTCCATCGATGCATTAGATACCTAAACTACACAAATAAGTTAATAGTTAATTTTCAAACTGCAAAGCAATGGTTCAAACAAAACTTAGGATTTACTTACTTTGGTCTTGTTGTGACATATAAACTGTTGAAACTGTTGGTTTTGGAAAACTCTAGTAGTTCTCTGTTTACTGGTTATAGGTTTATATATGTTACAAGCATGGGCCTCTTGGGCCTAATAGACACAACCCAAATATGTATACAACTCAACACTCCCCCTCAAGATGGGTGATATATGTCTATCATCCCCATCTTGTTACATGCTGCTACACAATCTTTGACTCCTAGACCTTTCGTTAAACAATCTGCTATTTGCTCACCAGAAGCTATATGACTTAGTTTAAGTGTTCTATTGTCCAGCCTCTCTTTGATGAAGAAGCGGTCAATCTCCACATGCTTAGTTCTATCATGTTGGACAGGATTATTAGCAATGTTAATGGCTGACCTATTATCACACCAGAGCTTCATGAGACCTTCTCGTAGTTTCAATTCTGACAATAAATTCTTTATCCATAGCATTTCACTTAAACAAACAGACATGGCTCTATACTCTGCTTTTGCAGTCGATCGAGACACCACAGGTTGTTTTTTTTGCTTCTCCATGATACTAGATTTCCTCCAACAAAAGTACAATAACCTGAGGTCGATCTTCTGTCATCTAAACAGCTTGCCCAATCTGCATCACAATAGCCTTCCACATTTAGGTGACCATTTCTTTTGAACCATAGTCCTTTGCCAGGACTACTCTTTAAATACCTCAAGATTCTATAGACTGCATCCATATGTCCACTCCTAGGATCATGCATATACCTGCTTACCACACTTACTGCATATGTTATATCAGGCCTTGTATGACATAAATAAATCAAGCGTCCCACAAGTCTTTGATATTTCTCTTTATCTATTGGATCTCCAGATTGAGAACACAACTTGTGGTTTTGCTCGATAGGCGTAAAAGCAGGGCGACATCCAAGCATACTTGTATCATTTAGCAAATCAAGAACATACTTTCGTTGTGAAAGGACAATTCCTCTAGGAGATCTTGCTATCTCAATGCCCAAAAAGTATCGAAGTTGACCCAAATCCTTGACCTCAAACTCTTTGCTTAGGTTTTTCTTAAGCCGAGCTATTTCCAAAGTGTCATCACCGGTAATAACAATATCATCAACATACACTGCAAGAATAGTAATATGATTTCCAGAGTGACGATAAAACAGGGTGTGATCGCCATTGCTCTGCCTATAGTCCATACCACACATTGCACGCCTGAATCGATCAAACCATGCCCTAGGCGACTGTTTCAAACCATATAAAGATTTCTTCAATCTTAGTACTTTTCCTTTGGTTTGTGCAGTAGCAAACCCAGGTGGAATGTCCATATAAACTTCTTCATGAAGATCTCCATGCAAAAATGCATTCTTGACATCCAATTGGTACAATGGCCAGTCGAAATTAGCTGCACAAGAGATTAGTGTCCTCACCATGCTCATCTTTGCAACCGGCGCAAATGTCTCGTCATAGTCAATTCCATAAGTTTGGCTATATCCTTTTGCCACCAGTCTTGCCTTATACCTCTCTATCTTACCATCAGGATTTTGCTTCACTGTATAAACCCATTTGCAGCTAACTATCTTTTTTCCCATAGGAAATGGTACAAGATCCCAAGTATTGTTCTTTTCAAGAGCTGCTAGCTCCTCAAGCATTGCCTCCTTCCATCTTGGATTATGTTTAGCTTCTCTCCAGTCCTTTGGGATCATCACTAATTGCAATGATGCCAGAAAAGCTTGGTAAACAGAAGACAGGGATTCGTATGATATATAGTTAGCTATGTGATTCCCATTATCATCGTTTCCACTTTCAAAATCGTACATTGTTGGAGGCTTTCCAGCAGTACTTCTTACTCCCTTCCTTTGAGCAATAGGAAGATCCAAATCCATAGAAGTAACAGCCTCTTCTCCCCCTGTCTCCAACTCTGGATCATCAGCTATAGAAAGATGTTGTTCCACTGTCTCTGGTTGTTCTTCATTACGAGTGATCTCATCACAAATAGTTGTAGGTTGTGTCTGGTTGTCTCTCCTTCTCCTGGTGTATACTCGTAAATTTTCCTCTACATGAGATCTTCCACCTTCTTCATGTATGTGCTCATTAACAGTTGCTACAGGACAAGAAATTGAGCCACTCAAGACCACTTTCCTCTTTGATTTCTTATTATGACTGGCCCCTAGTATTTCACTCTCCTCTTGAACACTATTCTCATCCATACAAGAAGAGTCAAGATCAACAAACAAATCACTCAAATCATTCCTTTCTCCATAGAAAGGAACAGACTCTCTGAAGGTCACATCCATACTGACAAACATGCGGTGCTCTGATGGACTCCAACATTTATAACCCTTTTGACCAGAAGAATAGCCCACAAAGACGCACTTGATGGCTTGAGGATCTAATTTCCCAACTAATGGTCTATGATCTCTAACAAAGCAAGTGCACCCAAAAACCTTTGGGGGGACAACAAACTCATTTTTGCCAAACAACATTTCATATGGACTTTTCATCCCAAGTATTATAGATGGCATGCGATTAATAAGATGAGTAGCAGTCATGACTGCCTCACTCCATAAGAATTTAGGCACATTCATAGTGTACATAAGTGAGCGAGCCACTTCTAAGAGATGTCGATTCTTTCTCTCAGCTACACCATTTTGTGGTGGTGTACCAGGACATGACGTCTGATGTAAAATTCCTTCTTTGGAGAGAAAAATCCCAAAGTCCTTGTTTACATATTTAGTTCCATTATCGGTTCTAATAAATTGAATACGAGCATTAAACTGATTCTTTATACATGCATAGAAATCCTTAAAATATTTGAGTACCTCATATTTATGTTTCATAAGATATAGCCATGTCATGCGAGAGTAACAATCAATAAATGTAACAAAATATTTTGCTCCACTCACAGAAATAACAGGAGAAGTCCATACATCAGAGTGTATTAATATAAAGGTGACAAACTTTGCAACCCCTGCTAACATATGAGGTTCTAGTGTGTTTGCCAAACTCACATGCATCACATACTAGCTTACGTTTATCCACCTTATTCATTTCAAAAGGAAACATTCTACCCATGATATCAAAGGATATATGTCCCAATTGACAGTGCAAAAGCATTACCTTAGCCTCATCTTCACTTGCAACAGCTGAAAGAGCAAGACATATTGCTTCATCTGTCTTACTTCTATCAAGATACCACAATCCATTATGTCGAACTCCAGTCCCAAGTCTTCTTCCAGTCTTCCTTTCCTGAATTAAGCAATTTTCACAATCAAGAGAGACTCGGCAATCCATTTGATCAACCAATGAGCTTATTGAAACCAATTAACTGGGAAAGATGGTACATATAATACCGATGATAATGTAATAGATGGAGTGCATTGCACCATGCCAATACCTTTAATGGGTTGAGATGTTCCATCAGCAGTTTGGATTGTTTCTTTATGAGAATATGGGTATGGTGTGTATGATGCAAATTCACTGGGCATACCCGTGACATGTCTAGATGCACCTGAATCTAATATCCAATTTGAATTGGAATGTGAAATAGGCACAAGAGCTTGATTTAATATACCTGGATCTGAATGAACAACATTGACAACATTGTCCGCTGAAGTTGCCATCCCTTGATCATCTGATTTCAGATCCTTCTCATCCTTTCGAAGCCTTCTCAATTCCTCCAATTCAGCAGCTGAAATTGTGACAAAATCAGATGTACCTTCCCCAGTCATAGCAAAATTAGCTTTATACCCTCTTCTTCCACCACGGCTTCCACCTCCTCTTGGTGCACCTCTAAAATTGCCTCTTCCTCTTCCACGGTTGAACTTGAATTGTTGGGGTTGGGGACAATCACGACTCAAGTGACCCTTGTCACCACAGTTGTAACATATCCTAGTCTCATTGGATTCTGTCACCACAAAAGCTGGACGAGTTGGAGGTGAAACATTGTTTTTCATTAACTTTAGTCTACTCTCCTCTTGTGCCATGGCAGCTATGGCTTCCTCTAGACTAGGAAGACTAGATTGATGGAACATAGCATTCCGTCTGCCATCAAATTCTGGGTTTAGACCTCTTAGAAATTGTAGCACCCTTTTCTTTTCCACCCATTTCTTTACCCATGCCACACAGTCAGGATGTGGCAATTCAATAGGATCATAGTGGTCTAAATCAGCCCACAATCGCTTCAATTCAGCAACATAATCCATCAAAGATAGCTCCCCTTGCTTCAAATGATAAATTCTATCATCAGTTTCTACTAAGAGCATAACATTCCCAGTACCTGAAAACATCTTTGATACACATTCCCATATTCCAAAAGCAGTGGCAATGGTATCCACTGACCCAACAATTGCTGGAGACATCGAGTTTAACAACCAAGCAGCCACCAATGAATTAGTAGCATCCCATGATTTCCATTCTTCGCTTGCTTTGTTCTTTGGTTCAGCAATTTCTCCATTAACAAAGCCCTCAAGTTTCTTGGCCTTCAACAGTAACAATGCCCTCCTGGACCATGCCAAATAATTCTTTATGCCTTCCAACTTAATATCGATTGGCATCAACTCTAATTTCTGGACTGCCTTCACATGAGGCACGACTTCCTTTCTTGAAGATGGAGCTTCATCTTTCTTTGCTGTAAGGAGCTCCACTAATTTCCCAAGAACCAGTTCAATACCCCCATTTTCACCCATGATTTGTTGCCCTGTTGCAAATAAACACTTCCACACACAAGAGCCTCTACAACTCTGTTGCAGAATAGTAGGCACAATTGCCCTTCCGACCCCCTTTCTCCTTCCAAATCAGAGCAGAAAAAAAGGAACAAATCCTCCCCCTGTATGCAGCCCCCTTTTTTTCCAACACCCAACTAACAATGCAGCTTCAAATGGCCAGCAAGAGTCACACAGATTTAGAACAGAGAGGAGGAATAGAACCTAATCTGCTCAGCCACGTCTAGCTTCAAATCCAGCCACAACACTCAACTTATCCTGCCATTGGAGAGGTCCCTCAACTACCCACGAGCTCCCTTCACCTTCAGCTCTGGTTGCCGTCCCCGATTGAGGTCGCTGCAGTTCCTCTGTCGCTACTGCAGCGCCGCTGCTACAGTACCCGCGAGTCTCCCCTCTCCAGAAGGCTCTGACACCATGTTGAAACTGTTGGTTTTGGAAAACTCTAGTAGTTCTCTGTTTACTGGTTATAGGTTTATATATGTTACAAGCATGGGCCTCTTGGGCCTAATAGACACAACCCAAATAAGTATACAACTCAACATAAACTCAAGAACATGTTGTTAGAATAAACAACAACTGGATCTCTGCATTCGCAAAGGAGTCTGTTTTTTAGATATTTTGAGGCGACCACATTCTTCTCCTCCATCATCGGTGCAGAGTTTGGGGGTGTTGGAACCCAACACTTGAACTGTATGTGTGCAATCGACCCCCATAACTTATTAAATAGAGGAACCTAAGGTCAACCTCCTTGCGGCCATTGATTCACCGGAAGAAATAGCCCATCTCCCAAGCATACAATTCATAACACCACCTTGAATAGCCCGTGATATTACAATAAACAATAAGAACAATTTAATGTGGTCCTCACTTACATGATAACCATTGCATGTGTAGTTGCATCCTTGCAAGACACGTCATCATAAAAGCTTTTTGGCATGACCCCTCTTTATCCACTTGCTCGTGTGCATTGAGCAGTCTTCAATCTATGCAGACAATTAAATTGCAACATATACTACTTACAATTCCAATTTAAAAGTAGTGCATAAACATAAATACCTGAACTAATCCAAAAAACTAGTAGCTCATATATAACAACAATTCCTATCACAATACATTGAATCCATATTGCAGAATACATTTAAAAATCATGAACTCTAATAAAACTATAGTTTTCAAAATCCACAATGCATAGACCGAATCAACACCCACAAATTGAGGAGACGAGGGAAGATACCTTGCTCTCAAAGATATACAGATCAAATCCAAGTTCCAAAGGTTAAATGAAGACATTTGAGAGGGTCAAATGGGAGGGCAAAAAATGAGGGCTGTGTCGGCGAGGAGGTTGGCATGACCTTTTGGTTCTAAGCTCGACGGCATGATCCCTAGAGCTGAGCCCGGTGCCATTCCTCGTGGTGTCGAGCCTGCGCTTGCGCCACGTAGAGTCACCACGCCACTCGGACCATCCACCTCAGTTCCATAGACTACGGTGCAAAGACATGTTACCACGATGTCGTAGGCCACGACGTCTACCCCTGAGGTAAAAAAAACAAAATAGGATACTTAAGGGAACAATCACATCTCTATAATACCGTCCTAGAGACAAATCATTGGCATCCGATAAGGCCATGTCGCATGTTAACTTGCTAACACCCAATCAACTCTCCACCCAAGATGGATGCTCTATGGTGATTGACAGAATAGCCCATGGAAACAACACATCCTTGTCTCCATGTCTATGCCATTTATCAGTGCTTGCTTGGGTTATTTTTAAGATCTTTTTTTGCAATACTTCTTCAGTTCTTCTAGCCAGTCCTTTAGATAGTTTTTTTGAAAGCGTGCTTATGCACGTACTGCTTTAAGGGAAAGGGGAATTAGTTTGAACAACAAACGACGGCCAGGGGTGAGCTGCCAGCCGGCGCAAGGGACGAAACCAACACAGGAAACAAAGATCACCAGCTCGAACGGTGACGCTAGACTACTGAGCTACTCATAGGAGACATGTCCGCTAAAAAAGAGAGAGGAGCAGAAGAACGCCTAGGTAGCAAGAGCCGCGAGCGCTGAAAGGTCGCGGTAGCTGGCCGCGATCCAGGAATCAAACTCTTCTCTGATGCGCTCCAACAGAAGACCCGTAGGAATGGCCAGGGCGTCAAAGGTGCGGCGGTTGCGTTCCTTCCAGACCTCCCAGGAGATCAAAAGGACAGCTGAGTCGAAGCCCTTCTTAACAGGAGCGGGGATGGCTGAGCGCGTTCGCAGCCACCAATCCACGAGGGAGTCGTCATGCCCCGGCGCAAGGTGAACCAGGCCGGCCACGTGCAGAAGCAGAGACCAAACCTCACGGGTGTAGACGCAGGCGATGCGGAGGTGGTCGTGCATCTCGTCCAGTTGGCAGCACAACACACACAACACACAGGAGGCCGATGGCTGAAGACCGTGCTTCGCCCTCCTCGCCGCCGTCCACAGCCTACCGTGTAGTGCCAACCAGAAGAAGAACTTCACCTTTGGCGGCGCCCTAGCCTGCCAGAGTTCCCTTGCGCCGTGCAGATGGGCGCGACCTGCAAAGAAGCCCCAGTAGGCGGAGGCATTTGAGAAGTCCCCATTCGCCGTCCAACGCCAGATGAACCTGTCCTCCGTGGCGGGGTTAAGATGGACGTCAGCTAGCTTGTCTGCGAGCTGTAGGGTCTCAAGCATCACCAACTGCGTCCTGTCCCCAATAATGTCGTGCGTCCATTGGTTGTTGTGCATGGCCTCCCGCACAGACCGTTTCCGCCGCCGTGCGACTGTGAAGCATGTGCATGTGTGGTGAATACTGATCTCAAGATGTCTCCAAGATACTGATCTCACTACAACTGTGATGGCTACCAATGTGTGCATGTCTTTGATACTCGCTATTTATGATTTAGAAATATCTTGTTTATTGTCCTAGATTACTTGGTCACACAATTTCTCAGGTAAGCAAAGAGAATACCATATTTGAATTCTTAAAAAGATATTTGTCTTTTCACTATGTTGGAACAAAACGGGTCAAAAATTAGCATTTTGATTTGATAACGTGATGTTATTCTTTGTTACATCTATTAGTGTTATATGTACAGTGTGCGATTTCTAGTCTTCTATTTAGCGCCCCCCCTAACCCTCTACCACGTGTATCATTTCTGAGTCCACCCCTGCTTATACTAGTATATTTGTCCGTGATAACGCTACGGTTTTATCCAGGAAATGCTATAAAAACAACAAATTTATTTTTGCAGAGTTTAACTTTTACACACTTATATTTGAGTCTATACACAATAAATGAAACACTTTTGCATTTAAAAAGACCTTGTTACATTCTCCATAACTCCTTAATCATTTATGTATATTACATTTTTAGATTTTCGAAGGGTGCAAACATGGTCGGGCGAGACATAGGCGTCCTTGTCCGACCTCCTCGACCGCCCGAACCCTCAGGCGTAGGCTCTGTCTCGCCCAACCCGAGAGCACAGGCTCTGTCTCGCCCAACCCCTCGAGCGTATGCTCCGTCACGCCCGACCTCGAGGGTGCAAGCTCCGCCTCGTCCGACCCCGAGAGCGTAGCCTATGTATTGCCTGACCTCTCAGGAGTCGGGAGTAAGCTCCGCCTCGTCTGACTCCTCGGGCGTAGGCCATGTAACTAAGTCGAAAATTGCTCCTTATTCTAAAAGGCATGTTTGACTCCATACAGTTTCCTTAGTAGCATGACCAAGAGGGTGCCGATTCTACATGCTTGGCAGCAAGGACGGCTGCTCCCTCATCTGCAAAACAACAACAACAGCCCAAAATAAGAATTCAAAATTTTCGTAATGGTGATCGACCACCAAACCCATCTCCATACCGCCTCCGACTCTCTCCAGTGCCGGAGTAGGAGGTGCAGCTCGTCTACGTCCATGCCCAACACCATCACCGCCGCCATTTATCAATGCAAATCAAACAACTAACGAATATCTTTTAGTAATCAAGCATAAATAGAGAAAATATATTTTTTATTTTATACAAAAAAGTAATTTAAACAATTTTCAGCAAGAAACATCAGCGCCTCCCTTGTACCCCTGCAATCCACCATTATAGTTATAAATAGAAGGCCCAAAAAAGATATTGCAAGTCAAATTTATCACCACTACTAAACACAATTACTTTGGTATTGTTGTCTGCAGCAGCAAGCCGGCTGGCGAAACAAAATCATCCAGTATTGCATCTAGTAATAGAAAGATGACAACAAAAAAAACTACTATAGTACTGCATCAGCCAAAAAGATATGCGCAGAGAAATACATCTTCTGCAGGAGCACATGCCTACGCAGGAAGATGGCTTCATGTCTTCAAGCCCAACTATCTTCAAAAGTGTCAACAAACTTGTTTTGCCACAATTACATAATATATCAAGTACTTGGTGTATTTAAATGTGCTACGCTGCAACAATATCAACATCTAGAGAGAATCAACTGATCATCTATCAACTATCGTAATTTAATAACAATGAAAGTGAAATAATATTTTCAACTTAAAAAATAGACTTATAACCAGTAAATAAGAATAAAATAGGTTGCTTACGGAACACTAAAGAAGACGATGCTTATCAGTTAATGCCATAATCAAGTTACATGGTCAGTTCTGTACTAAAAAGGGACAGTGGAATATGACATTTAGAACTGAAACACAATCTTTGATGTAATATAGGCGTTATATGGTCATACGATCATAGAAGATGGATGAATAATAAGTTTGCAACCAACCTTAATTTTACTTTTAAAAGTTGGATGAACTCTACAAACTAAGCCCAGTTTGGCTTCTTTATATGTTATGTCCACAGAATAAAACTGAGTTGACTGCTTTTCTACCTGCCAACATTGTATAAATGCCAAGGTTACTCATTGGCAAAAAAAAATGAATAGATAAAGAACAAAAAGGAGCAGTTGTTAACATTCCTACAAAGAGATTTGCCTAGCTAAAGGTGAGAAATCTCTACCGATCCATTCAATGCCTCAATAATGCATAGTATAATGCATAGTTGGGCCAAGATCAAAGAACACCATCAATAATCAAAGGTTTTTAGAGTTGCATGCAATTAGATAGAGAAATTTAAGCTACCTGCTTTAACTTTGGAAGATCTGGTAGCTTCCTATCGTTGATGAGAGCATGCAGAAGCTCGGTCTTCCCCTCAAGATGATCAAAGCCTATCACCGACCATATCTCCATAAAGAGCACATAATAGCAAAAATATTATGTTTACATGCCTGAACACAAAGAACAACAACTTTATGACCCTCGAATTTGTGAATTGGAGAACCAGCTCCTCCCAAGCCCAGATTGCGACAATCCCACATTCGGACAGAGTTAGATGCGGAACATTGTGACAATCTGACATTCGTGCACTCAACTTTGGCAAAAAACATACTTGATTTAATGAGATGTGGAAGCGGAACATAAGAACATCACCTTAACAGCTGGACCAGTGCCAATTCGAGCATCCCAAAAATTAAACAAGCATCATCCCCCACACTACAAAACTCCTATGCCTTGTATTTGAAAGGACATCATTAATTAGAACATTAATACTTTATCAATGCATATTATAGACCGTAGGCAACCAAGTTTGACCTAACTTTAAAAAGAGAGGACCAAACATTGTACAATCATGTGATGAAATTTGACAGTCTAGTTACAGATATAAGGAGTGTGTGGTCAAAGTGTCACTCGGATCCACCCACAAATGCAACACAATTTATTTTTGGAACTTAAATTGACAAGAATCAAAGAATTATGTTGTTCCAGATACCTTAGTGCAGATGCATTGCTTGATCATGAGTATGCCATTCAACTTTGCCATTTTGTCGAACACCTTTAGGACATAAAAAGGGACACTTTCTGTTAGAGTAATAGGAATAGTACCATATTATCTAGTCACAAGATGTGTTAGTCCTATGTACCCTATATAATCAGCTCATGAGGCCCAATGCAATATATCTAATATTCCACCAATTATATTATCCTTCATGGTATCTTTCGCCTAGGTTTAGATCCTAACCCTAGCCGCCGCCGCTTCCGCCACGTGCCCCCGGGGAGGGATCAATCTCCGCCGGGGGCAGCGCCCTTGTTTAGGCGTCCGATCCTATTGATCTGACTGTCATCGTCGTTGTCGCGCAACAGATCGGGATCTCCTGTCGTCGTCGCCGCCTCGTCCCCGGACTCATCGTCGGGCTGCCGTCGCCTCGTCCCCGGACTCATCGTCGGGCCGCCGCCGCCTCGTTCCCGGGTTCGTCGTCAGGCTGTCGTCGTCGACACCTTCCCGATCTTCGTCGCATGGATTTTTCTTTTCCCGATCAGAGATCGGATTGCGTCGCCCTGTCGTTCGTTGCTGCATCGTCGTCAACACTCCTGAGGATTAGGTTGTTATTGCACCCTCCCAGGCTGCAGTGCTAACGCTCGTGGTCATGCCATCACCGCTGGTGTCGCCGCCCTTTTCAGGCGGTAGCGTCACCCGTTCTGTCGGTCCTCGTCACACTGGCTCTCGATCCAAGTCTGCGCTGATTGCCGCAAGCTCTCGGACACCGCCACTGGTGTTGCTGAAGGAAGATGCCTGTGCGTTTGTTGACACGTCCAAGCTGCACCATCTACCTTCGCCATCTAGTCGGCTCATCGCTCTGCTGAACATGCCAGCAAGAAGCTGCTGATTTTGTGCACTTGTGTGCCTCCATTGACGCCTCGGATCCGCACCTCCTCCACGGCTTCGACTACGTCCACCTCAACCTCGGCTACTTCGACACTAAGGGGCTATCATCTTGCACGAGGACTCATTGGCTTCTTCTCCAGCTACAGCATACGCGATGCATCGACTGTTATGACTGTGGGGGATGTTAGCTTGTCAGCTTCTTCTCCAGTCTCACCGTCTGTAACGCTCCCGTTGTGACTGCGGGGGATGTTAGAGTAATAGGAATAGTACCATATTGTCTGGTCATAAGAGGTGTTAGTCCTATGTACCCTATATAACAGCCCATGATACCCAATGCAATATATCCCATATTCCACCAATTATATTATCCTTCACTTTCCAACATCTTTAAGAAGTACAAATTCATGACAGAAGAACACAAAACTTATTGTATTACGAATCAGAAAGGGCTTAGGGAGGAAACAGGGAACAACCTATATGTGACGGAGAAAAGGATCCACCTATATGTGACGGAGAAAAGGATCCAGTTCATCTATATGAGAAAGCAAAGCATGTATACTTACCTGACGACCTTCCTAGGCGGCATGCGGGACGCGACCGCGGCGCGTGGGGGTGGGGCGTGGGCGCGTGCTGGCCACAGTGCGCGCAAGCGGCGGCGGGCGCGACGCGTGCTGGCAGCTGCATGCGCGGGGGTGGGGCGTGGGCGCGTGCTGGCCACAGCGTGCGCAGGCGGCGGCTGCGGGGGCGTGGCGTGGGCGCGTGCTGGACGCAGCGCGCGCAGGCAGCGGCGGGCACGGGCGCGGCGGCGTCTTGCTGGTGGCGGCGCGTGCTGGCCGCAGCACGCGTAGGCGGCGGGCGCGGGCACGGCATCGTCTTGCCAGCTGCGGTGTATGCAGGGAGCGCCGCAAGGCGGCGGCTTGCTGTTTTTTTTTTTGATTCGTTTTTTTTGGATTTGCGATATGCGATTGCGAGCTGAGACGGAGAGAGGGATGAGAAGACGGAAGGTGGGAAGCCTGGTTGTGGGGTCAGGAGTGAGATCCAGACTTCCCACTTTTTTAGAAGATTTTAATTATAGTATAGATGTCATTTTCTACAATGAATCTAGTGAAAACTAGAGGTGAGAAATAGCACGGCAAACAAGTTGTTGGATGATTGTCTTGCCGAATTTGCACACCGTAATTTTTTATCTAATGTAAGCAAAGATAACATAGTTGACACTTTTATGGCCATGAAGAAGCGTAAAGCAAAAGCCCTGAAGCCGCCACCGTCTTCTTCCCTGCTGGCTGCTGCAACCATATCAGTTCCTCACACCTGCTGCGGCCAGATGCCTTCGTGAAGGTGCCACCGCCATCTCTCTACCACAAGCTCTGGCCTGCTGCTGGTCAATTGTTGGTTGATGCTCTACTCTCAGTAGTTTATACATCGTGGGTAACCATGGCATGTAGGCAGGATGACTATGACTAAGCTTGATTGTACGATTTGAAAACATTGCTTGATGGGTATCAATTCCACATCCACAACCACATTCTACTAGGATTCTGCATGCAAATTGAATGTACCAAATTCAGTTATAGAAGGTCAAATACGTTACACGGATACGTTCAGAAAGCCACGTATCGCGTATCTGGACACGTGTGTCATACACCGTTGATACATATCCTACGAGTATCTGAGTTTTAATTATTTTTGCGAATATTAGATACGTGGGCTGATACGTATTGGCCTCGTGGATACGGCCCAGCCCAATAACAGAGCCGTATATCCCTCTGCCCCTGATGCCCTGGGGACCGGTTAGACGGCGACCCCCTAATATGAGTACATGCCGCCGACCACCTTTCCCTTTCAATAAAAAATATTCTCCCCTTTGACTCCACTGGGCCTAATTTAATTATATTTTTGGCCCAAAGTGAAGCGGACCAACAGCCATACACTAACAGACGAAATTGATAATGTCAATGCATATTTCATGTTTCCTAATATAAAAAAAGTATTATCTTCTAAACTAAATGTCCTAATTAAAATTCGATTGCGCCATCATATTCCTTACAATAAACTCTTTGAAACTAGATCAGACATGAATATATTTTGATAAAAAGTTAATGAACATTTATATTATGATAACCTTATACTAAAAATAATAGTCGAACATCATATCAAAACTACACGAACATCGCACAAAATAGTCGTATGTATACTACTTAAACATCATATATATTAAAAAATATAAAATATAAAGTAATAATTTAGTAAATAAAAAAAGGAAAAAGAAAAAGAAAAGAAAAAGAAAAAGAAAGGAAAGAAAAAAAACAAAGTCACACACGGGATGCCTTCTCGTCCGACTCGCTGGGGAGGGCAAGGTCAGCCAAACAGGATCTCACGCTAATGGGATGAAACAGAACTGGGCCAAAAATGAAGAAACAACATGTGGGGGATGAAACAGAACTGATCCAAAAATTAAGAAACAGCGCGTGGGGCGCCGGGGGTGGTCGACGCCCGACGAAGCGATCCGTTCCGGATGCCCTGACGCCCGCACTGCCGTATGCGCGTGCCTCGCGCCGCATCCCCCGCTCGCTGCCCGCCGGCCAGCGACGAGTTTCCGCACCTGGGACCGCACGCCCGTGCCTCGCGCCGCATCCCCGTGCGGTGACGCCGCGTCCCCCGCTCGCCGCCCGCCGGCCACGGCGACGAGCCTCCGCCTCCGCTCGTCGGCGACGAGCCTCCGACCTTCCATCCCTGATCGCCCCTGTTCTATCTACTCTTCTTCTTCAGTTAGTGAGTTCTTGTTGCTTGTATGCACTATGCAGTAGAGTAGATAGGAAATTGCTGTATCCGCGTATCCGTATCCTTCCGATACTGATACACGTATCCGTATCCGTGCAACTTAGGTCAAATGTGTGTTAAGTTTCTGGGCTGTAATACATTTTTTGTTCTTACACAGATTGATTAGCACCTGCTTACAAATCATTCCACTTGGTATTTATTGACCACTACTGCAAGCGGTTGAGGTAAACATGCTGAAGAGCATCTTGAGCCAGTCATGGAAGAGAGGAGCACATATGCTACGTGAAGGAAATTCAGCACCATCTCTATTCACTTGCTGGAGTGAATTTCACAGCGGGCAGGTAACACATATCATTGTCTGACAGCAATAAGTTTAACCCTCGGAGTTCTATGGGCTAGAAGGAAAGGTGAAAATGATCTGGTTAAACAAAGAGAGAGGATTGATTAAATCAAACGGTACGTTAGGGGGGCTAAGCGGACATCAGACATACTTCCAGGGAGTAAAATTAACTTATTCCTATAGTGCACGTTGATGATTCAGTGACCAAAGATGCAATGGCACTTAAGCTCAACGTATACTGCTTAATGAGTCAGAATACCATGGCTCCTGCAAGTTGTTTCCAGAATTTGTTATAACTGAATGCAATGTAACCTGCTAGTTTACATACTTTTCAGATTCATCAGCTGCTGACAGGTATATTGGATTATATATGTGTTTCCTTTCCAGGTCTTAAGTTCTTCCAGGAGCTTCTTTGGCGTGGAGGACTTTGTGGATGAAGACAACAGTAGGCCATACACATACAAGAAGGAGAAGAGATCTAAGAACCCTCACAAACACATTTCTTTCAAGCAGCGCACCATTGCCCACATGGAGCCCTTCACGCTCGATGTCTTCATCTCCAAGCGCTTCGTCTCGGCGTCCCTTACACACCGATCGACTTGCAGGCAGGTCGCGGTTGCTGGGACCAACTCAAAGGACATCAAAGCGGCGCTCAAGTCGAGGTCCGACATACCGGCCTGCTTGGCCGTGGGTCGTTTCCTGTCGGAGAGGGCGAAGGAGGCCGACGTGTATACCTGCACGTACACTCCAAGGGAGCGGGACAAGTTTGAGGGAAAGATTAGGGCGGTTGTTCAGTCAATGTGAAACTTTATCTTGATTGAGTTTGTGTTGTTGGTATGAATAGTTCTGTTGAAACTTGCAAATGAGTCATCTGTTGCTAGGGACTGCAAGCTCGTATTATTTTTGTGTCATTTAAGTCCGATCCAAAAACTTGCTCAAATGAAATGGAATGGCATTTCACATAATTTGTGTGAGGGGAGAAATGGACTAGTAGCTGACCTAAAACACATCATTGGATGCCGAGACGTCATCAGGCATTCTTTTTTTGCGTGCAAGCAAGGACCAGTGTACCTGAGCCGGGTTGGTGGGATTGGTAATGTGCTGCCTTCAAAACTTGAGAAATTCGCTGCCATTCCCCTAGGCATGCCGGGCTGTCGCTGCCGGACTTTGGCAGGCTCAGGTAGGTGGCAATGGCATGCGTTTGGCTGCGCGCGTGACGTCGTGAGGAATGTGAGCATCATCAGTCGTATTCGCAGTTCGCTGCACTCGCCACTGTGCCCTACGCGCTTTGCTTATGCCTCAACACCAGGAGATGTATGAATATGATGATGATGCTCTCCTGCTCCGTCTTCGTCCATGTATCAATCAGAGGCGCTTGCTGGCCGCTGGCGTGGGCGCCTCCTCGCACATCGTCGCCCGTGGGAGGAGGAAGAGGAGGGCATCATCGCTGCTCTAATTTCCTGCCTTTACTTGCTACCAAAATCACCGCAAGATATGATCACCCTACGTCCCTACCGAGCGCGTTCATGGTATAGTAATTGTCGCACTGGCCCTGACAAGTGACAACACATTGGTCGATCTGGATGTACGTGCCAGTGGTAGAGCTTAGCATCTGCGTTAATTACTAGATATCCTGTGAATTTCCCAAAAAAGAAGAAGGTATTTTGTGAATTGCGCTCTCTCGGTCTCGCAGGCCCATTCAATCCATGATGCGTCTGCTAAACAAAGGCAACTCTACGAGCGGAAAACAGGGAAGTGGAAGTGTTTTTCGCTTGCGGCAGGCCGGATGGATGGACCATGGACGCAGGAGGCGTCGCTTCCACAAGAAGCAAGACAAGGAAGAAAGCGCGGCCGGGGGGAGAAAAAGAGACGCGGTGCTTAATTAGCTTATGCTTATCCATGGAGGGGAGGTGATTAACCACGCATGCACTAGAGTAGTATGCTTTGAGCTACAACTGCTTAATAAGCGAGACAAAAAAAGAAGGCCATCTTGAAACAAAGAGTATGTGCATAGATTAGGACGCCATATTTAAATACACTCCTTTCAGCCGCTCCCAAAAAAGGGCACCCGAAGTAGTAAGTAAATGATGAGGAGATCGAGTTGGGCAAAGAACTAACTTATGGCAGTACGTAGTGTCATCTCTTTCTTTCTTTTTTTTTTCTTTTTACCTAACGAACTAGCTAGGTGATGTGTTTGATAAAACTGGACCATCGCTTGGATCACGCGCGCAAAGAGGATATGGTCCAGACGGTGCAAATAAAAGAGACGGAAAGTAGGAGTATCAGCATGCATAGAGCAAAGTTTTTATTAAAAGTAAAAGAATCTAGCTGACACGTCGAAATCTCCCAGGACCAGAGAAATGTTTGCCCCAGCCAAATTAACTTTCCTACTAAGCCTAGCAAACCATTCCATCAGAATTATGGTGTACAGTACCATACGAGAGTCCCCGGCCCACCTCAGTCAAGGCACAACCACGTACATCTCCGCTCCCCTCTATCTAGTACGGAGTACTAGAGTTCTAGATAGAGGCCCTTGGTGTTATCAAGCAGGCCTTGCCGGCTCGTTGCACTTGCCATCCACACTGGCCAGCGTTACGGGTGCTGAAAAACAACTCCGTACGACAACTCATATCGATGCCAGAAAGGCAGAAACTAGATCGAGATGACCATAGTGGCTGTGTGAGCATGGATGATTTACTTTGTCAGCCCACAATGTTTCTCCCCAATGCCTTGTCATTCTCTCTCGTTTCAGCATCGGTTAAAATCAATGCGCGCTGTGGGTAGTCTTGATGGATTCCTGGTTGATAACCATCACTTGCGCCCAGCAGGAACGGCCGTGGCAGCACTAGAAAGCGACGACCCCACGCGCACGATTCCGCTCGGCGGGAGGCACCGATCATTGTCCGCCGGCCCGGCCGGCCTCTCGGCAGTCGCCACGCCTGACTGGCACGGCCGGAACCCATCATCCATGCCATGCCATGCCATGCTTGCTCAGCCGGCGGCCGGCGCGCGGCCGAGGCAAAAGCACGCGTTTCATCCGGTAGGCGGGGGCCACCAGCTGAAACCTAACAGCCTGTGCTGTGGTATAAGTATATATTTTCTTTTGTTCCGGTCGCAGCTAGAGCTAGTGCTCTCAAGTCCACCAGTAGTTGAGCTGAAGGCCTGAAGCTGAAGCTGAACCTGGCCTGACCAACAGGCAACAGGAAAAGAAAACTGAAGAAAGCGAATAAAAGGCACAAGCCCGGAGATTCCTTAGCTACGGGGTCGCTTCGCTTTGCTTGACTGCTCCACTAAGGGGGTGTTTGAACTGACCAGCTGCTAGCTAGCCTTAGCATTGTTATTAATTTCGAACTAGCTAGTACTAGGTCATTAGAGATGGATTTGGACCCCCCCACTTGTATGGAAATGGAACAGATCAAGTACACATGACACAGAAAAAAGGTTAACAGTAGCAGAAGAGTAGCCATCATCCCATTCCCATCCATCAGCACGGCAATTGCCAATTGGCACCGGTTCCTCAGGCGCATGCGTCTCTGTTGATTCTACTAGCGAGTAGTAGCCATTTTCTGTCCGTCCACCAGTGCCCAGTGTGGTGTCTATGATGATGATGGATACGATACGAGAGGCAATGGCAATTCCGTCGCCGTGACCGTTCCGTCGCTGTGGTGGTGACCTGGCCTGCTCCTCCGTTCGGTAGAAGAGACAAATAAAAGCGATGGGCCTGGCCCTGCACGAGAGAGACAAACACATCGATCGAGAGGCAGGCATGAAGCCCCACGCCTGCTTCTCTGCTTGGTTGGAGAGGCAATCAAGATCAGGCCAAGGGAAACAGTATAAATAAACAAAACCAACCAATGAGCACAGACAAGCGACCAAGACCAGGGGGACAGTGTCCAGCGCTCCATGTCCTATCGCTACCGGGGAAACAGTCCAACAAGATGGAGAACCGTGCAACAGTGAACGGACACTGTCCAGCTTCCATGGGTCTCTCGTCGTCTGCTGACTACTGACTGGTCTCCAGATGCTGATCGCGGACGAAAATATCTGAAATCTTGTTTCGTGACAATATATGCGTGGTCAGTTGGATTTTAGGATTTAGAAAACAAAAACTTGTTGGCAGAAAAGGAGGCAAATACCCTCCAATACATACAACAACACTTAAATGTTAGTAACTCCAACTAGTGTCCACATTGCTGCAACTGCAAACAATTCAATGATTCTGAAATTTCTAATGATGATGTTGCTTGAACTTGAACGCAAGAGGAGTATTCTATGTTATACATCTGCCGCCCCGCCCTGTTAATATTCAAATACAGGTGCTGTACAGTACAGTACCTTAGGCTGCATCTGCATGGGACCCGTGCAGTACAGGCCTCCTCTAACAACCAACAGCCGAAATGCCAATCCAAACAACCAATCAATCCCCCTGGTTGGCTCCTTCATCAGACGGGAGCTTAGCTTCAGCATCGGAGGTCCGAGATAGCTCACCTGCTACGAGCTGATCGTTTGAGAACGGCGACACGGGTACAGTATTTTAGTGGACAGACAGAGTCGAGAAAAGCCCCAGGCCAGGTCAGGAGCCTGTCAGCCTCGTGTTCCCCCTCTCGTTCCTTCTGCCTGCCATAGCCCATAGCACGGCGGCTCCACACCCCTGGCCTTGTGCTTCGTGCGTGCCTCCCTTCCTTCCTTCCTATAAGTACGCGGGCACCGTCTCGGGGACACTTGCAGAACCATCCATCACTAGTGAGTGACCTGCAAAGGCACGCGACCACAGCAGCTGCTTGTCCTGCTGAATTAGGATGGCGATGGAGAAGAAGAGCTGGAAGGCCATAGACGTTGCTGCCGGCGGTGCTTTCAGCATGGACTTGGAGTTGGTGGGCGAGGAGGACGACGACGAAGCGGTGCCGGCGATACCGCCACCGCAGACGCCGCTGGAGCCCATGGAGTACCTCTCTCGGTCGTGGAGCGTTTCGGCGTCGGAGATCTCCAAGATTCTCGTCGGTGGAGGCAAGAAGAGCAGCGCTGCTGCCACGGCGAGCCGGTTTCCCGTTCCGGAGGTGACTATACCGGAGCAGTCTGTGCTCGCCACCACGTTCTCTTCCATCGTTCCTCTCCAGTGTCAGCACCAGCAGCAGCAGCAGCTTGTAATTAATGCACATCTCGCTCCATCGATATCTTTAATTGTGATTTTATTTGTTTTGTTTTCATCCGATTCTTGGTGCTAATATAATACTGCAATATACAGAGAGATGCGAGAAGATTTTCTATGAGCAGCGGCCACCACCAATCAATCGGCAAATGGTTCCAGGTTCACCACAGGGAGACGTGCCGGGCGAAGCAGAGCGGAAAGGAGAAGCAGCGCGCCGACAAGGCCCACGTGCACGCCATGGTGTCCGTGGCCCGGGTCGCGGCCGCGGTCGCCGCGGTCGCGGCGGCGGTGGCCACGAGCTCCGACACCAAGATGGACACGGCCATGGCGTCAGCCACCGAGCTGTTAGCCTCCCACTGCGTCGAGGCAGCTCAGCATGCGGGGGCGCGCCATGATCAGATGGCTGCCACCGTGCAGGCCGCGGTTGGCGTCAGAAGCCCCGGTGATCTGATGACGCTCACGGCGGCCGCAGCAACCGGTACGCAAATCCGACGGTGTTGGTGTTGTCGCGTCGCGATTCTTCAACAGGATGCTAATATGTTTCTATGCATTTTGGGCTGGCTGTGTCGACCAGCTTTGCGAGGAGCAGCGACACTGAAGCAGAGAGTGCAGCGAGAGACAAGGAGCAATGCGAGTGTCCTCCCGTATGAGAAAGCCAATTCGTGGAGCCCGGACATCTGGTGCAAAGAGGGGGAGCTGCGGAAACGCACAAGAAAAGGTAAAAAAATTTTTGATTTCAGAACATGCATGCATGGATCCAGCTACAATACAAAGATCAGGATCGAGAAGCATATAAAAGCTTCCAAGCATGGCCCTTAAAGCTAAGGTGCAGAGTTTCGTTCTTGATGCAGGGGGTTTGCACAAAATAAGAGTATATATCTACATCAACAAGAGGTCACAGGTAAGAAGATTTCCATGGTTCAGTTCCAAATACTGGTCAGAGTAGAGAGAGATGCACAGTTACTGACAACATATATATACATATATGTAACAAAACAACAGGTGATACTGAAGCTGAAAAGCAAACACATAGGAGGTGCGCTGTCAAAGAACAACAAGAGTAAGTTCTGATATCTTACTACCGAAAGGCCAGTAGTTTATCAAATTCAGTTTCAGTACTAACCCTTTCCTTTTGGCTTGTAACCGGTGCAGGCGTGGTTTACGGTGTGTACAGCGAGCTGCCAACGTGGGCTGAGCCAGGGAAGGACTCTGTGGAGGAGACATGCTGCTTCGGACTTAGCACGGCGCAAGGTCTAGTGGAGTTCGAGTGTGACGGCAACGCGAGCAAGCAGAAGTGGGTTGACGATGTGCAGAACCTGCTTCGTCAGGCTGCTCTGCATGATCAAGTAGGGAATAAACTGGGATTAGTAAAACTCAGTTAGTGCTGCCTCAATATATCCACTTTCATGGTAGCAGATTGCTGTGTCCTGCATCAGCGATGTGAGGGGTACATAACATGTTGGTCGAGCTCTTGTCACTGACTTTAGACGCTATAACACATACGCAATGATGACATACGAAATATATTATACAGTATGTTTTTGTAAAGGACAATCAAAATCGTCGGAAGGATGCTGATCGCTGGTTTTCTGGAAAAAACAGATATGTGCCCGAGTTATAAGGTCGGTTAGGTCTGGTCGTCTGGACGTTCGGCCTACTAGAATCCAACCGATCAGTTCTGTAATTTTAAAAGTTCGGTCATCTAATATCAATTTTTTAAAAGGACAACAGGAGCAATATATTAGAGGTAAAAAGGAAAATAGAAGTAGAGGCGTACCAAGTCAGTCACGCTGGTTTAGCCTTTATAAAAGAAAAACAACTACAACCAACACTCAACAATACAAGAGACGTGTGGAACAGGAGGGCGATGGTGTCGTGGCACTTGGCAGAGGCTGAACAAACATCTTCATGGGTGATGAAGATGGTATCGATCAAGTCAAGAAGGAATGTGAAGGCGTCATCTTGGCATAGGTCGGACGCACGCCGACATCAGTGAGTCATGCCGGTGAGCTGTGCACGAGAGTTTGCCTGTTTACTCCTCAAAACGAGCAAGGATGGTTTGTTGGATAGGGCCTCAATACCATCGGCGGTAGATTTGATCATTTTAGGTCTCAAAATCGGGGTTTGTATCGAGGTGAAGTAGAGTTGAAAAGGCACCAGTCTATTGGATCATTGAAGAAAAACTGAGATGTTTTTACTCTTGGCTGGTATTTAGGCTAAGCTCGGAGATTAGGCTTTGATTTGTTAGGATGAGATTTTTTGAGTTAGGGTTAGAGAGAGGGAGAGAGGAGAAGACCTTTGGTTGAGCCTTTTGTCATCCTAGAAATGGCTTGTAATCGGACCTCACGACGTAGTTCAAAGCTCAATTTTGAGCTCCACTTGACCCCTCCACAAATCTGAAGTTTTTATTTTTCATGTGATTTTAGGAGTTATTTTTTAGGATTTTTATGTGTATGCCCGGTGGGGCTTTCCGGTCTTTCGGACTTTCATGTACATTTAAATCTCTTTTCTTCCTTAATTGAGAGGCAGTGTCAGGTTTTCGAAAAAAATAATATTTGGCTACAGTTTGGGGTAAATTAGTGCTAGGACACATGTGAGTAAGGCTGGGGTGATGGCGTGATGCTCCATCTAATCTCTCACTTAGCACCACGACTTTAAGTTCTCCATAAATTTCTTTTCTCACTTAAGGTTCTTTGTTTTATGAAATTGGAGTTAAAGTCTGAATCTTTTTATATGTTTTTGTTGGAATGAATCATTTGTGATGTGGTGAGGCTGCTGTCATAATTCCATGTTAATCCGAGTTGTTTTTAGTTGGATTTAGTAAATGTCTGTGGCGTTTGGCTGTTTAGTCTGCAGGCTGTTCTCTGTTCTACTTGTTTCTATCAATAGCAGCAGCTGCTGTACAGCTTGGCGGCAGTAGTGCAGCCACCAATCAGCTCATGGCAGCACCATCCCAGCAGCTCGAGGCTTTATTTTCCTCAGGTGAGTGAGTAGCTGGTTAACGGACTTACATTCATCTCTGCATTATCTTTGTTCAGTCTGACAGGAACAATGGTGCAGTAGGACTGCAGTGCTCTGTTTTCCTTGTTTGCAAAATGCAGTTCGGTTCTGTAGGCCGTAACAACACTTTGATTTTTCTCTTAATTGATCTAAGATGCTAGCAAATAATCAGTTTAATTGTCACTTGAGCATTCGTGCATATCATTAGTTTATCTGTTGAATCCTGTGTGATCTGGAGCTTGATCTTTCTCGTCATCTCGTGAATATAGTGAGTTTTTTAATTGACAGCCATCTTGTGTGTAGATGCCCTGTCCTAGTGGCTCTGTATGCTCCAAAGTACAAGTTTTGATATTTCTGCTTGCTCATAGTCATAGCGTCACAGTAGTGTGCATCATCCTGAATGCTTTTGAATTTATTTGTTATGGTTTCTTTTGTCAAGCCTTTCGTGCACAGTGTACTTGGTTTATTTAATTCAAGCATGAGCATGTCCCTTCTTAATTGGCACTTGGTTTAATATTCACTTTTCTTCGGTGCTGTTTTTAGCTTGTTTGGTTAGAGCTGTTTTTTTGGATGTCTCCGAAGAGACTAGAGCTGTTTTTCTAGGGTGCACATCAGTAGGTGGCTTGTGTCACTTTGGTGATTAGGAGAGAGTGATGTTGGGTCGTAATTAGACTTGAGTATTTTTTGGGCCAAGCCGGGTAAAAAAAAAAATCCTTATTATTTTGGACTAAAAAATCTTGACCACGACTGTCCTATGGACAAGTTAGGCCAGCATTTTTCAGGCTGTGCCTGAATCTAAGCGGGCGTCCACAGTTTTTTAGTTTTTTTTTTTGAAAAATCTGGAAGGGCCGAAGCCCTTATAGGAAGGTAAATATTATTAACAAAAAACAAGCAAGAGTACAGACAGGGGAAACAATACAGGGGAAGAGGAAGAGGAAGAGGGAGAGGGAGGGAGAGGGAGACGGGGGGGGGGGGGGGGGGGGGAGATTAAGAGACAGAGAAGAAGACAAAAAAAATCAGCACTAAGCTGCTACATGCTCCAGACTTTGTATCCATGAAATAAACTGAGATCAACCCCTGCTTTAATCGGAATCTGAGCAATCTAATCTCTTTGAAGAAGAAGCTCAAGCAGTCATCCCTGTTTCTACTTAAACCATTGAAAATGAGGTCATTTCTTGCTGACCAAATGGTCCAGCACATCAGAATTACTGCATCCATGAAAAAAGGAGAGTTTAACTGAGCTCTCAGCAGGGATGCCAGATCCGAAAAGAAAACATTATCCTAAGGATCAATCCCAATGATATCCCAACACATCCTTGCAAAAGCACAATCCACAAAAAGGTGAAAGGTTGTTTCCTCAGTTAGATGATTGCAAAGAGCACACTGGAAGGAATCCAGCTGCATATTCTTCCTTCTCAGAAGGTTTCTTGTGTTGAGTCTATCCTTCATTAAAAGGCAGAAGAAAACTTTATGCTTTGGTTGAACCCGACTTTTCTAGAGCCATTTGAACGACTGATGAATTTCAGAGTGACCCACAGGGCTTCTATAAAATCTGGAAGAGCCGAAGTTCACTGATCCATTCTTGTAAGACCACTTGTCATTTTCATCCGAGAGTATCATGGAGTCCATCAGATTCTGAAGTAATTGCATTTGCCCGAAGGCCACCTGAGAAAGAGGGAGCTAAAAGAGCTCAGCCAAATCATGAGTGTCTGGTAAGATGCCGATTTTCGCAACTGTTAGCGTTTTATTTTTTGCAAACGAGAAAAGCTTAGGAGCAGCAGTCATCAAAGGGACACCATTCCAATCGTCATGCCAAAACAGAATACTGTCTCCACTTCTGACATTTGACTTGGCAAGTTCTTTAAACAGGGGAAGCAGCTTTAGAATATCTCTCCACCAAAAGGAGCCTTTTCTGATATGGCTTGGGAGCTTTCCACCAGCATAATGTTTTTCCCAGACAAGATTGACCCAAGGCAGGTCTTGTTTGTTTAAGAATTTATGAAAGTTTTTTTTATCAATAACGCCTTGTTTTGCTTATCCAAATCAATTACACCAAGACCACCCTCATCTTTTGGTAAACAAACCACTGACCAAGCTGCTTTCGGTGGCTTATTTGCTCGATGGAGGATCCCCTCCAGAGACAGTGTTTCCTGTACTTATCAATCTGCTTGATGTTCGACTTGGGAAACACCAAAGTGCACATGAAGAAGGAGGGTAAGGCAGAGAAAACATCATTCACCATCTGCAATCTGCTAGCCTAATTAAGAAACAGAGAGATTACAACAAGTCTCTTTTCACATTTGCTCACCATGGGCATAAAGTCAAGAGCTCGGGGTCTCGAAATGCTAAGAGGTAGACCTAGATAACTGTAGGGAAGACTTCCTTTGGAGCAGCCAAAAGTGCCAGCTAAAATATTAAGTCTCTCATCAGAGACATTTATAGGTACCATCATAGATTTGTTGAAGTTAACTTTAAGCCCAGTGCAAACAGAGAAACTATTCAGCAGGGATCTTAGGAAGACAAGTTGCTTGGTATCACCCTCCACTATTATGAGAGTATCATCAACATATTGAATCATAGAAAAGTCTGAAGATGAGACAGTTGGAATAGGAAGTTGCAATTGGCCCATACTTTTCCCTTTATTTATCATAGATTGTAAGAAATCAGTAGCCATAACAAAGAGAACGGGTGATAGAGCATCACCTTGTCTGACCCCTCTTCTGCAGTGAACATTTAAGGGAAAGAAATATGTGAAAACACCGAGGTCCACGACCGAGGCAGAGGAAAGGCGCTCGAAGAGGAAACGCGAACACGAGAGAGCTCCATCCGAGGGTTCACGATCGGGATGGCATTAGCACCAGAGAGAAAAACACGAGCCCACGAAGAGGACACCCTTGCAAGCGGCACAACATTGGCACCCGAGAGGGGACACATTGGCTGCATAACAACATCAGCAAATGAGCGAGCCAAAGAACGCGAAGATGAGGTCAGCCTCCAAGAGTCCCTCTCCTCCACAAGAAAATGATGGAACTCAGATTTCCAGTTCGGACCACTGCCACCCCAAAGGTGAAAGAAAACTTATAAGCATCACATTCATAAGACCCCAGATTATGGATAAACATCCCCACTTCTTTGGAGGCAACACATAATCTGACACCCGATCCCCAAGAGGGAGAACATTGAAGAGATTGGCAGTAACACCAATGGTAGCCTGAAGAATCTGACCCACAGAGCCAGACGAGAGCTTGAACTTGCACCGACCAAAAGACACCACAAGGAGAAAAGGGTCCTTGCACGAAAGAGAATCTAGGAGCCCCAAGGTGGAACGAAGCTCAGACTCCAACCTTCGTCCCACCGCAAACGAGAGACCAGGGAGATCCATGGAGGGAGAGGCAGACTTACAACCGGGGGGAGGTGAGGAAGGCGGGGGGAGGGAGGAGCAAAGACCTGCCGCCGGTTATTGCCTAGTGCACGCGCGCGGCGGCACGCAACGACACACCCTCTCCATCCATGAGTAATATATAGCCCCGCAACAGCTGGCCGGGAATACAACAAGACAGGCTAGCGAGTAGCGGCCAACTAGCTAGCAGACTTTTCTTCACTTCACTTCACTTCACCAAGAAATTAAAGTGAATGAGGATTGAGGGGTAAAGGAGGATTGAATCCTTGCCAAAAACCGGCAAGCTAGCTGGTAGGCCAAGCAAGTCCGTCAGCCAGGCACCGCCACCGCGCTCAGGTCAGATCAGGGCACCTCAACAGATGGCTCCTTTAATTTTTGGACAAGATCCACAATTTTTAGTTAGAAACCAAATAAAATAAATACTTTAGGTCGTGCTTGGGTCAAGAAAAATATTCTTGGGCAGCTGAAACTGTACCCAAGCCATCTCCACTAAGGCTCATGGGTGGGCCAAAACTCATCGGGCTTGGACTGAACCAGGCCAAGCTAGACTTAATTTGCTCAAGTTTAGTCATAATTGGGATATAGACCAAGGATACCCTCGGTAAAGAATTTAAGTGGCTCTCATTCACCTTTTATTTGGTTGCCATTTTGGTCCTTCAGTTTTAGTATGTCTGAATTTTAGATTTTAAATTAGAGATGGGTAAATAAAGATAGACATTTTGTCACCTACAAATTTCATTCAAAATTTGATTTCATATTGTAGCCACGGTTTGGACCTTGTTAAAGGACCATTGCATGCTAATAGACGCGGTCTTCACAACTGTATCTAATGCTTTGAGATGGTGGCAATGGCTATTGCTCTTAGACATGTGCAAAACTTGTCTTTGTTGCTTCTAGGTTTGGTTATAATTAGCCATAGCAACATTAGCAAAAAAAATTGTCGCTATGGAGGTTCTTTTGTAGCGAGGTGTTACTATAAGTATGTCTATATTAATAGATATATTGTATAGATGCATAAGTGTTCATATTTTTATTGTGAAATAGTAAAACATGTTTATATTAATAGACACGAAATATAAACATACGTATCAAATTGTCTCTACATTTTTGGAAACGCAAAATAGTGTTGCTATACAATGTATCTATATTAGTATTTGGTACACACGGAATACAAATGTATCTACTAAACCGTCTTTATACATCTTCATACATAATTTGGGGTTGCTACACAATATGACTACATTAGTACATACACAATATATATTTGAATCTATGAGAATGTATTTGTATTTCTTAACATATACTAAAGCGCTGCTATACAACATGACTACACAAATGGAACATATATGCATTGAGAATTCGTCTCTATAAGTCCTGATACAGTCTATACAAAAAAGACTTTAACACACTTTATAAAAATATGCCTATATTCTTGTAGAGATGAAATAAAGAACATCTAATGTATAAATAAAAAGTCACTAAGTGGGATGTTTCTAGTATTCCTAGTAGCCTAGTAGGGCTTGTTGGGCGTATGCATGCACCACCTTGGGTGTTTGAAGGGTGTTGGATTTCACTGAAAAGAGAAAATTGCTGCTACAATTGAGAGAGTTCTATGCCCCCATTTTGTGCTAACATTGTTGATTTTTTTAGTTAGCTTTTTTTTGGGTGAGATCACTGTTCATATGTGGTAGAGTGGCATGAGTTATAAGTTTGGCATCATCAGCGGCCACCGGTATCAATGATAGTTCTATAGTTTATTTAGGAAGGCTTGGGATGACGATGGATGTTGTCTTAACAACCTGACCGACCTGCGGCTAATTCGAGTAGCAATGGCTTGAGCACACAATGAGAAACATTGTCATGAATCCATCATGTTTAGGAAAAAAATAAAAACAATTATAGATTCACAAGAGAATATATAAGGTGGTCCAAATTTTAAGTTTATACGAAGGTCAAGGAATAAACCATTTATTGGAGACATGTATAGTGGTTTTATTGACGGATATGAAGCTCACCAAAAGAGAACTAAGGCTCAAAAAACCCCCAAAACCCAAAAATTAAGTCCTTTTCAAGACTCAAACCTATAACCTACCACTCAACTATAATAACTCCTTACCACTCTACCATACACTCACTTATTAGAATATAAATGATTGTATATTTTTGTACACATATTTATAATCTGTATTGAATATTTTAGACTAAACGGATTTAAATGAAAAAAATTACAACTACAAAGATTTAAATCTTGCCAAGCACTACAACTTCGGTATTGGATGTGTTTCCATCCGAGACTGTTTGAAAAATTCATAAATTTGAATATAAAAAATATGTGAATTTAAAATAAATATTTGAGACACTATAAAACTTATCAATAGCACACATGTAGATCAGATTAGCCGCTACAACTTTGATAGTAACTATGTGAACACTAAAGGTCATTTAGAAATTCTAAATTTTGAGTTTCAAAAACTATAAACTTAAAACACATACTTCGGGCTCTAAATGACTCTAAATAAAAAAAATCAACTGCAAAGTTGTACACATTTATTGATAACTACCACTTTGCTATAGACAATATTAACATCTAAGTTATTTGAAAATTCTAAATTTGAAAATTTAAAACATGTGAATGTAAAACAATATTTTGGGGAACTCTAAAGATCATGCTGAGAACTACAATTTTGATATAAACTTTATTTTTATTTAAGTTTGTATGAAAAATTATAGATTATTTTAGATAATTGGTTTTACAGATGGACACTTAATTAGGATGGCTGTCTTTGTTAATAGACGATTTTTATAGACGAACATCTTAAGATGTCCATCTCTGAAAACCGATTTACAGGTGCAGACATCATCTGTTAATGATTTTAAGAGTGGAGGCCACCTTACGGTGGCTGTTTCTTAATGTGCTCGCCTCCGCTAATGAGATAGTTTGTCTCTAAAAATCGTTCTGTGGTAGTGATAAAAAGACTACTAGGTACAACTACCAGAGCGATTGTACGGGGTACCTTGATATTGCTAGTATTAATGTACTGTACTGCTAGTATCTATCAATACCAGCAGTGTCTGTACGTATATATATAAATATATATATATTCTTCAGGCCTATCTAGCTAGTCGCAAATACATTTACCATTTTGTGCGTATTTATCTCGTACCTTTAATAATTAACCAATGGCCTATATATATGCTAGCTAATGCTCTGACCGACATTAGGTCTTTGCTATGAGCGGAACCATCCGAGGTCGAGCCGGCCTGGTTCGTAACCTGATCCGGCGGCCGGCGCTGATGCTGGCGCCGGAGCCTCACCGTCGGGCACCTTGGCGAACCGGCCCTTGACGCGCGGCCGCATCTCTGCATATGCCTTGCGGGAGGCGTACCGAATCTGCTTCTCGTAGCGCCTCCTCTTCCGCTTCTCCTTGTATCGCATCACCTTTGCCTCCCGGTCCACCGCCGGGTCGCCACCGTTGGCCGCTGCAGCCGCGTCGCCCGGGACGGCACTCGTCGCGTCAGTGTACGTGCTCCCGCAGAAGGACATCTGAAAAAGGACGTATCGATTCAACATTTAATTATAAGGCACCCATGCATGCATGTAGTCCTACATGTATGTAGCCATCATATAGGCTTTAGGGAAGAAACGAACTAGACTACCTGACCCGGCCACAAAACATCGTCTTTAGGTACCCACTTGGCCACTTATTAGGACTACATTAATTTCTAAAGTAGCGCCATCCTAATTTGATCGTAAATCATGGAATAAAATTGCATAGACGTATGTGGGGTCCAATTCTCTTAGATGGATCCCTGTCCTTGATGGACGACATGTGGCTTAAAAAAATTATACAATCAACTAGTCTATCAATTATATGCACAAATATTGTCCACAAAGCATTACTTTATCTAGATCAGTTGATCAGGCGTGTGATTAATTTTATATACACATATCGTCCCCGGTATGTGTTGTAAAAAAATTATTCCTGACATGAGCTAGGTGCGTGATAAATAACATCACTTCGGATTTGTGTTCGGAATTCGGATACAATATGTCAGTACTCTGTAACCTAACAACACTGCTCAACGGAAATAATGGGAAGTTGGGATCAATATTGTAGAACCACATGAAATGAGAATCAAGCTGCCTGTTGGCCAGGGTTATCTTCAGGACCCGTCGTGAGCTTGTTGATAGACAGATAGCGATAGCAAGAACGAAAGAAAGAAAATTGCGTTTGGCAAGTCTCTTTGTGGAGCTGTGGTTATCATGTTGTCAAAAAGATATAACGATACTGAAAGGTGAAGGGAAAGGAAAAACCTTGCAATTGGGCAGGGGACCTTGTTCTAGTTCACATTTGCGCATCATTTGTAAACCCAATCACTAGCCACTGAACAAATAAACCAACTGTAAATCTGCAATTAACTGATGTTCACCGTGACTGTTCCCTTCTATCTGCCTATACGTACTATAAGCTAGTGTGTATGCATGGTTTGCAATATATGTATACCTTCTTAGCATGAGAGAGCTGTCCGATCTAATAAAGCGTTGATGCAGATAGATCTTAGGATTTTCATGGATATAATTATACAACAAAGTAGTGCTTAGATAATGTGACTTTTATCCTATTGGAAAGGTGGAGACAGAGAAGAAAACAAGACGCACTGTAACTTATTCTTCATGATGGTGCACTGTGTTTTGGACTAGTTAGCTCCTTAGTCCTTACTACAAGTTGGAGCGTTGGACCACAAATTGACAGCGGCTTCTGACGTTTTCAATCATATTTGATCGCCCAAACAGCTAGATTTATTTATAAAGATAAAAAGATATGTACCAATATAATGCAAATTAAGCTACCGAAATCAAGTGTAGCTTCTACTCTCTCCGTCTTATTGAAAGTGTCACTAGAAAACCGTATTTTCCTCACGGATACGTTTTTCAAACGACACTTTCAATAGGACGGAGGGAGTAACTCTCTCTCAAGCATCAAGCAAACAACTGGACACAACGAATGAACCGAGAGGTTTATTAACAAGAAGCGTACGTGCGCGATAGATTGCACCAAGATGCATATCTATTTCGAAACTGAAATGTCCGAGCAGTGCTGCAAGCCCCGGAACGGACATATATATCAGCGGCTCAGCGTGCACATATATATACAAATTAAACACGAATCGCATGCATATCAGCCTGAAATTTGACTTGTCCAGGGGATCATGAACATTCATGATTTAGGAGAGACAGAGAGAGATGGAATCGATCGGACCACTCACGATTGTGGCGCTGGACGTCGCCGGGTTGCTGCCGCCGCCGAGCCCCAGCCCTGCCTCTAGCACCGCCGCGGAGGCCACCTCGCCGCCCCGGCTCAGCGGCACGTCGAACGTGAGCCCGTGACCCGGGAGCTGTCCGTACTGCGCGTGCGCGTACCCGTCGAACAACGGCGGCGGCGCTCTCCGCTGCTCAGCCTCGGCCACCACCCCGTTCCCGACCGCGGCGGCCGCAGCCGGGCCGCGGTGCAGGTGGGGCGCTGGGTCGTTGAATAGCCACGTCACGCTGTCGTGGTCCTCGTCGTGGCCGAAGAACTGGAACTCATGCAGCCCCTCCGCCGCCGCCGCGCCACTGCCGACGACGACGCCAGGTTCCTCCTCCGCCTGGTGGTGCCACATCCCGGGAAACCCGCGGTTGAGGTCTGCGACAGCGACCCCGCACCGCGCGCCACGGCCGATCCCATGGCCGTGGCACGCGCACTCCCCTACGCCACCGCACACGCGGCACGCGGCGCTCGACGCCGACGCCGACATCTATCCTACGTACGACGTCGCCGCCGCACGTATGAATATATATATGAACTCACTCTAGCTCTTTGACCCCTCTTCCTCTTCCAGCTTCCACCACTCCTCGCTCCCTGTGTGGTTTGTGAGCTCTCTCTCTCTCTCTCTCTCTCTCTCTCTCCCCACTTGTTTGTTTGCTTGATTGCTTGCCCGGCCGCCCGCTCTCTCGCTTCGCTCGTACGCGTGCCTTGCGAGAATGATGATGTGCTCGATCGGCTTGGTGTGTGGAGGAGAAGAGAGGGAGAGAGCTAGGGCGGGGGAGAATAAGTACGCGCGCTCTGTGATGCGGATGCGGCCAATGGGAGGGTGGCAAGAGATATGAGATGGGAGGGATTCTTACGTGGAGGATCCGGAGCCACCTTTCTCGTCCCTCCAAAGGCTGGATCATTTGGCGATTCCCCATTTGCCATCCCCTGCCAAGCAAAGCAATACGGGCTTGTTTGGTGGGTGACTTGAATGACTTGCTTGGTAAAAAAATGTTGTCTAGAAATTTGATGTAATTTGTCTGACCTGTGTGCCTGAGAAAGTTTAATAAAGAGAGGTAATGTATTTTCTTGTACATATAATCATAATATCATGAGTAATATAAATACAATTAATAAATGAAAATAAATTAAACTCTTTTATGAATTAATAATCGATAAATAATAAAAAAACAAAAATAATATTTTTGACAACGACACAGTACTTAGGAAATATGCTTAAACTAACAACGACACGCTATTTGCAAGAAAAAATTTAGGTTTTGACCTATGGTTAATAGATCCTTTATGACCATCATCAAGCTGTTAATCGCCAAGATAAAAAGAAGCCATGCAGTCAATGAAAATAAGAACCAGACAAGTGAAATATAACGCAAAAGCTAACACGATGCATTAATCTTTTTCAGCGGTGAGTAAACTAAATCAAAAAAGTACTACAGACCAGACAACACACGCGCTCGCCAGGCGACCGATTTCCATTGCCTGGGCGAGGGCACACCTGCCTGGTACATGCAACATCCCAGGGTCCCAACCAAACAGATGACAGGCAATGTCCAGGCAAGGTTGAGACTAGACAACTTTATCCCAGGGCTTGAACCAAACAAGCCCTACATGCATCTTGGGCGATTCTGTAGAAACATGCTCTTTTTTTTTATCTGTGGATCGATTTGGTTGTTTGTGTGTATATGTACTGATTGATCGTCAGTAAATTAAATTACTAGTGTGTGTAGTCTTCTTTTATCTGAATTTTGCTGCTTTGCATCACAAAAGCATGCAGCACAAATTCCTTTTTTTGAGTGTTTTTCATATAATCTGCTACAAAATGCAAAGTTAATGGAACATTTTTCATCAACTGGTAATAAGTTAGTTATGCGCACCCTGTCTCTGATGATTTGGTACGGGGAAAACCATACAACAAAAAGTATCGCACCCTGTCACCCGATACCTTTTGAGTTTTATTAGTCTGATTCCATATGTAGCAACGCTGAAAATAAAGTTGGGTCCATATATGTCCTTTAACTATTTCGTTTGCTCACTTTGTCACCTCCAAATTTCCTCTGGTTGAATTTCCTTGGTGCGCGAAGAATAGTTATTTTTTTTTGAATATGTAAAAGATTTACGTATCATTTGTATTAAAAAAAAGAGTTTAAATATTCAGACAACACATCTCTATCTAGCGCAACAGCCATAACTAGACAATCCTATCAAAATACCTCTAGTTTTTTTTATCACAAAATACCTCTAGTTTTGATAATATTACCTAAAACAACGCAAAGAATAATCATGTGAATCATGCTGCGACAAGGGTTGCTTTCTTGAATGTGCCCAAAAGGTGAAAATGGAAATACGGGTCCATTTCATCCACTCATGGAGGAAGGCTTGGACGCAGGAGATCCACGTTTGACTGCAAGGATATGAGGCTTCATGTGTGATCCGCATTCTTCCTCGTTCCACGTACTGCAGCACCTCTCGGGCAGCTACAACATCATATATAGAATTAGTACACTATTGTACATAGCATAATAACAGATAGATGCAGGTACGTGTTAATAGTTAAACCACAAACTCTTGTATCGATCGAGCATGCGTCAAATTAACAAAAACACATAATAGATGTTTTTGGTCAACTACAAATAACTTATTTTATTATCACTTTGAGCTATCATAATGAGTATTTATAAAACTATTATAGTTCCTCCTAAGTGATTTGGGCTTTTGGGAGCTGTTTTTTTACATAAAAAAACCAAAATCTAATAAAAGACTTGGAAATCACAGAACCTGCTTATTTAGATTATTCAGTTACTTTTGGGTACTACAATTTTGAAAGCACCTTAGATGCTTCTTTTGGTTTGAAATAGTGAAAATAGAGGATTGTTTCATAGTTGTTTCAGAGAATAGAGATTTTTTTTGCGGCCAAAGAAGAATTATATTATATAATAGCTAGGTACATCAACATATTACAATCACTCTGGATTACACTAGATATATTCATAAACTGGTTTTCATCTAAAATATACCCACGCCGTGAAAAACTTCAAATATCAAAACCAAACCTTTTTGACACTTCGTATAGATGACCGCACAGGCAAATACTCGACACCAGTAATAGCGGCAAGCCTGAGAACAGAGATAAGAGGTAAGTTTTATACTGGTTTGAATCAAACAGCTTACAACTTTTTCACCGGCCACAATCTACAACTTTTTGACAGCCTGTAGATCACAACAGCTTTTTCAGAAGATACAACTCAACCAAGCACACTCTTAAACATAGATCTGTTCGCTTTCACAGGGTGTAGTTCAAGCTACAATACCTAGCAGTTCAGAAATTGCACCTGAAGCAAAGAGAGCCACAATGAGAAACATCATTATGATAAACATGGATTGCAAAATATTACTCTCTGTCTAAAAAAAATGCAATTGCCATTTTTGAGGAGCCGAACAATTTTAATTTTAACCACCTCTATACAAAGAAACTGTTATTTTCTATATCAAATAATAGATTGATTATGCAATATATTTTCATAGTACCTATTGGTGACATAAATGTTGATATATTTTTCTATAAATATATCAAATTTGAGTAAACTTAAACCTAGAATATGAAAATTTAGAATCCAATGTCTCTTGCATTTTTTTAATATAGAAGGAGCATGAACATTATCGTAAGTTGATGTAGTCATAAAATAAATTATTCTGTAACCAATCACATATTAGCTGGCGTACCACCATGCTACGTAGTACTCCTCCTAGTAACACCCAAAATTTTGCATTTTTCTAAAATAGATTCAAAGTAAATTAAATTTGCATTTTATGTGGGCATTAAAACATAGGGAAATTAACTAACGGTTTCATAAAATAAAAATGGCCGTCATGCTAGAAACTTTGATGTTGCACTCATGCCGATGCACATTGCTTTGTTTGGAGTTTGCAAGTTCAAATTTGAATTCAAAAGCTCTTTTCGAATTTGTGTTTGGAAATTGAAAAGAAAATCAGAAAAATTAATTCTCTTTTTCTCCCTCTCTCTTGTTGTTTTGGCCCGAGGCCTGTTACCCCAGCCCAGCAGGTTCCCCCCCCCCCCTCACGCGTGGACAACCCAGCTCTCCCCCTCTCTTTTTTTCCCCCCACTGACAGACCTGTCCCACCTGTCAGCGACCCCCTTCTCACTTTCCTTCTTCTCCCTCCCTCCTTCCCCTGTCTCTGTGCCGACAGCCCCCCTCCTTTCCATTTCTGTTGCACCGGTACTTCCTCCGCCGATCCGAATCAGAGCAGGGCCGATCCCCTTTCCATCCCCGCGGCACACCGAGTCGAGCGCCGCCCCCTTCCTTCCTTTTTCCCCTTCCTCCCTTTCCCTCCCCGTGCGCCGCCGTTTCCTTCCCGGCCAAGCTCGAATCCGCGTAGGATCCGGCCTTTCCTTCTCTGGGAGGCGCCCCAAGCTATTTAAGTGGAGCACAACACCCTTCCGCCCTCGCATTGAGCCCTCGAAGCACCGCAGGGACCACCCAGCGCCGCCGCGACCTTGTCCACCGCCGCCATCGATTCCGCCCCTGCCGAGCTTCTCCACTCCGTTTGAACCTCGCATCAGTCTCGCGTCGTGGTAAGGAAGCTCCCCGATGCTCCGTAGTTACCTTTCATCCCTCCCCATATCCCTGCGCGCGATCACCGACGATGCCGAGCCGCTGGACTGCGTGAGCACCGCCCCCGCGCATAATCGAGTCAACCAACCCCGTAGATGGCTTCGCCGTTCTTCCCTCTCTCTCCCAGACCTATTTGCGTTGAGTTTGGTGCTCTGACGCCCCGTATAGTGTTGCGCCGCCGCTCGCCGGCAATGGCGCCGCCGCGCTCTGTCTGTCCCGACCTGGAGCGCCGCCCTCTCCCTCGGCGATCTAATCTGGGTCGTCCGTTTCTAATCGGACGATCCACAGCGCACCGTACCCCTTCGGCCGCTGACTTTGCAAATCAGACCCCGTACTTTTTAAGGACTGAACCCGCCGTCCCTTGGCATAATCTGAGACTCCGTTTTCTCTTTCGAAAAGCGTATTTCTTTTCTGTCTGTTTTATTTCTAAAATAAAAAGGAAAATTCTATTTACAGTTTTGCCACTCCCATTCAAATGCTTTTAATTTGCTCATTTTAAATCCAAATCGATCCGTTCAAGTTGCGTTAGATCCGTATTTTCTTGCTCTATCCAGTAGTATAGTTTTCATCTATGTTAATTACTTTTAAAAATCAAAGAAAATTATTTCCGTGATGATTTAATCTTGCTCTTTTCAAAATCCCGTTTAATTCATATCTCTTCCGTTATAGCTCCGTTTTTCGTGATTCAAGCGTCTATGTGATCGTAGTGAGACGTAGATTTGTTTTATAAACTTTTCCTTTTGTTTTATTATGTTTGGTGTACTGTTCTAATCTATAGCCTTGTTTGTTTGCATGTTATGTCTCTGCGTGATTGCATGTGATGTGATGATCGAGTACAGACGGTGAGCAGTACGTGGGAGACCAAGGGTTTTGCTTTGAGCAGGAGCAGCAGCAGGATCCCTTTGAGCAAGGAAAGTATTATATGGGATCTTCCTTGATGTCCTATTAATGAAACTTTTCCAATAAAATCATATGCATGTGTCTAATACTATCACCATAGGGTTTACCTAGATTTGTTTACCTCTATACTTGAAATCCTATGGGTTACTGTTGCATATGGGTAGTTATTGCTAGTGCTTCACTTTTATAAGCATGATCCTTTAATCTTGATTAAAGACTACATGAGATGATAAAGTAAAACTTGACTTTTTAGCAACATGGACTTAGGACCCCTTTCTGTCAGCAAAAGTTGGGACATACAGTACAACCATGAGGGCTATATGGCTCTGGCTTTAGTTCAGTATTAGGGTCACTCTCTCGCATGCGACAGTTCACGAAAGTTGCCATTGACGAGCGGTTGCGGAGCGGCTGGAGTGGGGACCGCTGCGTGTGTGTACCACTGACGGGCTCCTATATACCCCTTGCCCGTGGATCCGTACTGTCTGTGGTATGTCAGCGAACCCCTTTGAAAGACTTCATAGTGTTCCCTGCCCGCTCACCTCGGTAGTGTTAAGGGAGTCATGATCCCGGGGTATTTGGGCAAACACAGTGGGTAAGGTGTACAAACTCTGCAGAGTGTTAAAAACTATCATGATAGCCGTGCTCATGGACACGAGCGGCCCGAAAAACTCACAGAACTCTTTGGTTACTTATGTTTACCTTTATGAATCACTTTATCATGGAATTATGTTACTTGTTCAGTTGTTTACTTGATCATGCAATTTAACTTGGGGATTTAAGCATAACTTTGATCTATCACTTATAAAGTTTCGTTACAAATTAAAATGCTTACCGCAGTAAACCAGTGTCATACTATTTGAGCCTCATGAACCCCATATATACTTGTTGAGTACGAAAGTACTTACGCTTATTTCTTTCTTTTCAATACTTGTATAAAAATCCCGGATGGGTACCAGATTATCAGAGTTATGAGGAGTATCCAGAGGACTACTAGGTTTGGGGTCAACCAGTTGACGTCCCTGTGCTATGAAGCTTCGCGAGAGTTATCTTATTTCCGCTGTTTTGTAATAGACATTATTTAAATACTCATTCACTATGTATTAAACACTTGTGATGATACAATTTTGATAATTTATCGGCTTATGTGTGTGACGGATCTCTGGGCACACATAAGATTATTGCATCCCGTTTTGTCTTTAAAACTGGGTGTGACATCTACTAAGACAGTGACCGCCACTCTGACCATTTACATAGGGACGGACACAGGAGCAGGTGTTGGGAATATGCCCTAGAGGTAATCATAGAGATGATTGTATTTCCTTATATCCTTGACATGTTATGAGTTCAATGAATATCCATTAAAGACAATTTATATCGATAAATAATTATGTAAATTGTTTGTGAAACTCTTTTACTTGTATGGTTATTCTAAAGTTGTCCCTGATCGGAGTTCGTGCTAGAATGTGTAAGAATATTATATCAGCACATTATTAGTTGATGACTATGTTTCACAAGTCATGAACATGAGATGTCAAACTAATAATGTGGGCACATATAGGACATGATGCTGGACAGACCCAACATGAGATTGTCTCTATACACATCATGTACGTTATGTCCTTAGACTGAGATTGTCGTATGTACTCAAGATGTGAAACGACCTACTTAGAGACTACCAAACGCTACTCCGTAACTGGGTAGTTATAAAGGTAGTTTTCGGGCTTGTCGGAAAACATGCTGTGAGACATAGTCAATCAAGATGGAATTTGTCACTCTTCATATGAGAGAGATATCACTAGAATACTCAAATGATTAGATCATAAAATGCATGGCCTTGCTTGGGTTAAGTGTTAACCCATGAGTTGTACCAAATATCGTGAGGCAAAGGAATAACAAGTATATTGTATTGTGGTGGTTCGTCTGATATGATCATAGCGTATGCATAGGAGTTGACACGCCTTGTTAGAGGCCGCTATCAACTATTGGTCGAGTAAGAGTACTTGGGCCATGTCTATGTATGCGTGAGCCCATAGGGTCGCACGCTTAAGGGTCACCCGAATTAGACTAGATTTAGGGTTGCTAATGGGCCTCCAACGTGGGAGCTCATTAGGACGCCTATATAAGCAAGGGGAGACGCGGGGCGAGTCTAACTCACGTCCTTTGGCAGCCACTGTCGTCCTCCCCACGCTCGCGTCTAGTACTCCTCGCGGACCTAGCAGTCCAGAGGCGTGACGCTTCTTCCCTGCACGTGTGAGATTCCTCGGAGGTGCTGCATTTGGAGCACAAGGACGAACCACGAGTAAGAGACGTTGAGACGGACGACCTCGCAACTACACGGCACTGCTGCGACGCGCACGACTATATCAAGTCGCTTCTGCTGCACCCGCGCGTCTAGTGGTAACCTCGTGATCTATAACTAGCACTAGTTCAAGATTTATGAGGTAGAAAAATTTTATTTTTTTATTAGCGTAGCAACCTTATAACTCCACAGCAGATTTAGTGAGTCATACCAATACCAGTTGGTAGTACATGCGTGGCTATCAATAGTTCAAGAGCCTACCTCCGCGAGCTCTTTTAAAAATTTAATTAATAAATAAATGAGAACGGCTCCAATACTCCTCTTTTAAAAATTTTACGATCTCAAAGCAATCAATCTAATTAATTTAATATATTTTCTTAAGTATTTTCTCCTGGGTGCCACATGGGCCAGCCAAACCAATCCATGCTAGTCAGCCCAAACTCATCTCTCTCCGATCCCCTTCATTCCGTGCCCCCATGTGGTCGAGTTCCAGCGGTAGCTCGCCGCCGCTTCCGTCCTCCTCGTTCCCGTGGCCAGCAAATCCAGTCTTAACTCTTAACTAGCCCACGATCCTCTTTTGTTTGGATCTTGCTTTTTCCCGTGCATTGAACTCATAGCCAACACGATGTTGCAGAGGTCCGCTCCTTGCACGCACACGCAAGGATGAGGATGAGGACGGACGCGGCGGCACAGTACCGGTGAACCTTGGACTTGACGGACATGTTTTGATTGGGACGAAACAAAGGGATCAGGGGAGAGATGATGGGTTTGGACTGCATTTGGTCGGAGCATGGGTTGGGTTTGGACAGGCAGGCCCAAACAGGACCCGGAGAAAAACAATTAAGGAAAAAATAATTAACTTGTTTGCTTTGAGATCCGTACAATTTTTGAAAAAGAGGAGTACCGGAGCAGTTCTCTAAATGAATAAATATAAGTGTCGTGTTTAATGCCGTGTTTAATGCGCTAAAAGTAAATGTGTTTAATGCATGATGTAAAAGAAATAGGTCGGCGAATTGACGTACCTTAAGGGTGTTTTGTGAGCTCTATCCACTAGTGTTTCGAGTTATTAATTTGATGTGAGTGCTCATATTTTCTAGATTTTTCTAGTATTTCAACTACAATGTTCTTTCACCTCTATGTTATTGTAAAATTTAGGTGATGTGCTTCTCGCGAAGCATATGTTGTTGTTTATAGTGGTATAGGATGTATGTAGTTGCTTATACAGGTAAACTGTGTATCTTTAAGTGGTTTATGAGTAGTTCTTGCACTAGATTTTCCGGTGGTAGAGTAGGGCGTGTACTGTGGTTCAGTGTTGTAGGGTTTCTTTATTTGCTTCAACTATGAGCCCTGAAAGAAACCTATCGTGAGCTATGAGTTGTGAAAAAAAAACTATTGTAAGCTATGTGTTGTGAATTACAAGTTATTTGGTTAAAAAAACTACGAAACCTACCTTACTCTTTATCTTTCTTATAAGAACTGTAAAACCTATTTCGCTCATTTGAAAATTATACTATGTGAAAGCAACTACTTCTAGAAAAAGCAATTTCTAGTTCTACTCGTTTGGTTGTGTTCTGCTCTTTGGCAGTAGAAGCAATGTTCAGAAGTTGAACCAAAAACAGCCTAGTTTTTAAAACTACTTATGTGGTTATTAGCTGGGTTCATCCATTTTTGCTAGTATCTTTGTACTTATTCATTATAAATAAAATTTTGCAAATAGCAAAGATTGGTGTGACCAATCCCTTTGGTAGGGATTCTCCAGTAGATCCTAAAGTCGTTTTTAGCTCCTTGTACCATGAAAGCATCTAGACCCCTAGAGGTTTCGATGATTAACGACAATGTAAAATTATTACGGCTAACATATGTTTTGCAGATGAAAATTAAGTTAGGTCATAATAATGGTGATTGATTGAGCAACCAATGATTTGTTTGCCCCTTGACGATGGTTATCGTTTTGGTTTTCAAAGGTTGGCGACAAGACTTGTGATGATCTAGAGCTAAGTGTCATTGGAGTTGAGAAACTTTGATGAGGACATCCTAGCTACATCACAAATTAACAAGCTACAACCTCTAGTTCAAGTTATTGATGACCTGATTACACGTAGTCAAGCAAAGAAGGTGCAACAAGAGGTGAACACGTTACTTTGTGAAGTTCATTATGAAACTAATGAGAATTATATACTACCTAATTCATGTACATTGCTATTTCTCAGGCTCACTATGGAGTATAACAAGAACACATAAGAAACTGATTACAGAGAAGGTTCTCACTCGAAACCAAACCAGTCCTGCAGAACAATACGAAAGAAACATTCATAACTTTTGATTCCTAAACGTTATGGAGGTCTATGAGGACATTTTGGAAAACTTATTAAGTCTAGTTTTCAATGCCACCAGCCCCGACCTGTTTGGAGTTTCCATTAGGAGTCCCGACTTGTTTTAGTGCATAGTGGTCCGAGGGTTAACAACCAGCTTGATGGTCAAGTTCCTATGTAAAACTGTACCAATCAACAATTTTATGTGATGTATGGTATACATAGTTAGAAAACTTATCAAGTTAACTTTTCAACGCAACCAACGACATGTATTTTGGACTTTCCTAGGTGGAGTTATTGCCGAAACACTGAAGACTTTCGGTGGCTGATAAGCCGGCTGATGCTGCTTTTGGTTGTTTTATTGTGAGATAAAAACATTATTTCGGTGGCTGATAAGCATGCTGATAAGCTTTATCGGCCACCGAAACAGTGATTTTATCTCACAATAAAACAGCTAAAAACAACATCAGCCGGCTTATCAGCCTGTCCTTTTATTTCCGTTTCGTGTTTATACCTATCTAGGAGGGTTGTTCCTAGTATAAATATGCCTGTACTCCCAAGCAAATTCACATTTTGATCATTTGAGAATCTATTATTGTGTTACAGCCTAACTGTTGAGTGTCCTACTCAAACCTTTGTTTTTCCTTGTTCATCTTGAACTTGTGGAGAAATTCTTTTGGGATCCCTACTTCGTGCTCTACGGCTTGCAGTACGACTACACCGTTTTATGTGGATTAGTTTTGGATTGTGGTTTTGCGGTCGTTCGGAGATCGAGTCAAAGTCTGCGCGGTTTCGATGCCTCTCTCCCCGTCGCTTGGTCACATCCTTTGTTAGAAACCTACCGTCATGAAGGTCGGGTCATCCCTTACTGATTCATATATGGTCTTATCATACTTAGAGTAGATTAGGGTTTTGTTTCTTCTTTGATCGTATTATTAAATGGGGGTATGAATGAGTAGCTTGACTAGATGACTCTAAGATTTTAGCTTGACTTAAATGAGTCTAATATTTTAGGTGTGATGCACACTTGTCAAACATGGCACTAAGTAGCATAAGGCTGCCCTAAGATCAATTGAAATAACTTTCATTCTCGATGAAATTCGATTTGAAATTGTTTGGAGGGTTTTACATGCACCGGAAGCTGGTGCACCTGTCATCGAACGCGTTCCGATCAGTGCTCGATTGCTATGAGCTATCACTGTCGGTTTATCACAATTGTCAGTGATGTGATAAGCTCTCATCACTATCGAGTTGATTATGTTGGTTTAAAATCCGCAAGTAAAAAGAGGTTTTGAACGTATGTCTTTATCTCGAGCAGTGGGGTACACCTTATACGGCTTAGGAGTCTCATTTATTTGTAATATAATAATGCCTAATGTGGGAACGCTAGGATCATGCAAAGCAGCCTAGTGCAGGAAAACAGAATACAATAATGTTCTCTCTCCGTCTTAAATTATTTATCGTTTTCGATTTTTGTGTTACGAGTTTGACTTGATTTATAAAAATATGTACCATATTTATATCTTTAAATAAATTTATTAAAAAAATTAGATCAAGATACTAATCATATATCATGAATATTAACTATTTTTAACATATACTTTTTCAAACATTTTTCTCGGGAAGCAAGATATTCTGGGACGGAGGGAGAGTATGAGCAAAAGCTTAGATGCGTGTCGTTACATGCACAGTAAGAGAGCACAGCGTGCACACGCGCAATTGTACGTACGCGCGCTTCCTGGACGCAACGCATAGAGGGGACAAGTGTCTGCAGTGCGGTCCATGGAGTCGCGCAGTGGAGAAAAACCAAAGTTGGATTGCTTATTGGCTCAGCACTCAGGCTAAGCACCTTTACGGGCATCACACATACACAGGCGAGATTACTGGAGGCGGCGACGTCCGTGGCTGTGGATTCACGACGTCGACGTCGGCCAGCACCCCGGCGACCGATCCTGTGGTGGTGGGCGGGCGAGAGTTACAGCACTGTTCCACCCGTTCTTTTCCAGGACGATGATGCCAGGTCTTGCTAGCTTAGCTACTACTAGCTCGCTTAGCACCACGGTCGATCGCCCTCATGCTAATTAGAAAGAGGATTTTGCACAAGCACCCGCGCAATGCAGTGCAGCAGTCAAGTCGCGAGATCCTCAGTAGCCAGCACGATCCTTATTCCCCTGTGTTGTCCGAGCTGCAAGCATTGCATCCACAAATCTGCCAGTGGCAAGGTAGCTACGTACATCCACGTCGTTTTCAGCGCGTCGGGCGTTGTGTGAACCATATCGAAAGAAGAGCAGAGGGCGAAGGGAACAGGAGCTGAAAGGACAGGAATAATGGCCGATCCGTCCCGCCCAGGTAAAAAAGCCAGCTACGGCTTTTCCGGACTCGTTCACCTCCTATGTGCGTGATGCTGATACGTGTGCCGAAGCGAGCGCTGCGAGCCAGCGACGAAACGAACGAACTGCCTGCCCCCTGGACCCTGGTGGTGGCCAATCTGCGGTGGCGCACGTCCACCACCAGGCGCTCACACGATAAGCCGAGCAGACGGGACGGGGCAAAGCAGAAGCACATTCGCTTTGGTGCCGCGGACAGCGACGGGCCGGCACCCACTAGAGAAGAGGAGATCGGAGAGAGGCCCCGCGGCCCGGCCGACGCCACACGCCACCGACACCGCATCGCATCGCATCAAGGCGGAGAGGGTGCGCGCACGTGGGGTGGGCCGGATCAGTTACCTGGTCCGTGTCGCGCCACCGCCGCGCCGCTCTGCTCCGGCTGGGACTGGGAGGTGGTGATCGATCCCCAGACATCACTGCTAGTACTACTCTACTATTGTACCACTTGCTGCCGCATTGCCACTGATCGAAAGGAGGACGCCTGCATGCAGTGCAAGTTAGCTAGTGAATTGACACGTGTCGCTCTTTCAACTGTCCAAGGTCGGGGATGATGATGACACGCATGGGTCGTGGAATGTCCTGTAATAGGAAGGCACCCTCAACTAAACTTTAGTCATTTAAATTTTATTGGGTTGCTGTACGCTCCTCGTTCACTCGCATGCGACCGCCCGGGACCGGCACGCGGGTGCGCGCTTGCGGCGGCGTACGGGCGAACACCGCGGCCAAAAGCGACGCCTCGCTCCCCCGCGAACCACGCGCGCCTTGTTCCTGAGATGAGCTGAGCTCGGCCAGTGCAGCGGACGAAACGACGGATCCAACGCGGCGCGCGGCGTGGTCACGTGAACGCACCGTCGCGCGGCGCGAGTCGCATCACGCACAAAGCGCCTTTTCGACATCTTTTGCCGTGCGCGGACTCCATCGGGGTGGCGTCACTGATTCACGTTAGTAGGTGATCTCGTGTCGGGCGGACGGTGACGGTGGATCAACACGTTGCGACTTCCATCATCAAAGTAAAATTTTGATTAGATCCTACTGCCTGTCTGATCGATTTTGATTGGATCGAATCGAACATCGAATTGATGCTAATACACCCAGCTAATTTCCCGCTGGTCGGATGCATTGCACTTGCAAAGGTCATGTTCCCACGCACGCCGAACAGGTTATATGGGTTTATAATATGAATGGATACACAAGCTGACAGCGTTAGAATGTACAAGGTGGGTCCTGCCTTTGAGATTTCAGGGTTTGTTCACAACTGCAAACCAATCCAAGGAACCAACACAGATGCACAAATATTCAACAACAAACAGACAATTCAGCCTTCCTGTGCCTTTTCTGCAGGGTGCTTCGTTTTCCTGACAAAAATGACAAAGCAAACAAGCAACTGCTATGAACGCCAGCGCACAAACAACGTGGAAATCGTACAAAATTTTAGCAAAGTGTGTAGAATGACTTGGGCTCTTTGACAAGCAAGTCTGAGCACGTTTTACTGTTATTATTACGTGGGACTGTGGGAGGTAAACTGTCACATGATAAGAGCTTCATGCTTTACCTTCAGGCTTCGACTAACCAATAATCAGCTTGTACTGCCGAGGTCGACATCCATTGTGTAATCATACTCGATAGTTGGTATGACTGTCGCTATGAATTTCAGAAATATGAAAAGGTACCTATTCACAAGAGGAGCAAGAAGTTACAACTGCTCAAAAATAAGGGTGATGCGTAATAAAGAGTACAGTATTATTACTTGTCAACTTCTGGTTCCACTCCCCCCGACATTGGAACATCGATGATCTTTTTCATCACAGCTGCATGTTTGCATGGGTGCACTGAAGCATGCTTTCCAGCCAATAAGTGAGGATGGTCCTCAATAGTCACCTGTGCAATACGGTGTACTCATCTTAGCTCATTGGCCATTGTAGAAGAAAAATTCATTGTTACGCTGGTGTAAGAGAAAAAATGGGACCAGCTTCTGACACTAAATAATCATCTTGAATGACATGATGTAGATAGTCTATCTATAAATAAAGCCTTCAAATGCATGAAGCAACTACATGGTGCTATGATGGAAGAACCTATCTTCTAAGGTCCTCTCCTGGCACCAGCGGCAGAGTGCGACGTGAAAGCGGTAAGTGTTTCACTGCTTCTATTAGCTAAGTTAAGTTCCAACTCACAATCGATAATGTAAACGGCTTGAAAAAAAAAAGAAAATAGAGGAAGGGCCTTCAAAGATCCATGAGCTGTGAGCTCGTGAGCACAAGATATCGCACTTATGGTGGTGCCCGAGCACAACGACTGCATGGATATCTGTATTACAGCTTCAAGCAAGGCAAACTACTTATGTATAGTTATTTATATTTAAAGAAGGGAGAAGAGATTGGCACATTTGGCAGGAACCTAGATCTGCTGAAGGATGATTTGAAGGCACAAGTGATTCTGGGTGCTGAGATGATCAAGAAGACGGCGCTCGACTTCCACGCTCAAGATGAACAGAATCGCAATCAAGGTGGCCAGCAGATGGTGCTTTACAATGGAGGGCAGTAGGCGACGGATTTCGTTGGCGTCTCTGTTTACTGTTAAGCGTTCGCATGTCCGTTCTCAAAAGACTTTGTTTAGGAGCTCTAAAAGCTCTGGTTTATCTGTGTTGTTTTTCTGGTATGTGGGTAGTTGTGTCGGTCCCTGGGTGACCGCTTCTATACGCATCAGTAGAAGGTAGTTGGGATGGGGGTCTTATCGATCTATATCAAAAACTCTGTAATTTCGTTGCTTTGGTAATGAAATTTGGTTTCAACCGTTTTGGAAAAAATGTGACAGCTCATGTCACAGGATTTTACTGCAGCGTGACATGATTCGGTCATTTGGCAGTTGGTACACGAGTTTGCTCCCGGCAACAAACCTTCATCACAATCCTAGAATGGGCTAGTAGTAATGAACTGGACTCCATACAGAACCATGTGGTGAGCGCCCTTGTCAGTGAGGAAACAAAAAGTCAACACACGTTCATCCATATATGTTTGCATGCACGTAGTCCTGCAGTGCCCACTTCAAATTTTCTTGGCGAGAAAGGGAGGATGCAGAAACCAGGATGGGTATAATATGGCGGATTCCACCACTGTCTAACCACTATGACACATTGCAAAATGAAAAGCTGAACTACATTTAGTTCCAACAAATATACAGTTGTATATCCTGTAACCGTGACACCAAATTGTCTCCTTTTTCTGATCAATATATATATAGCTCAACTCTCAACACGATCTTATGTCGTAAGGTTTAATTTTACCAATTTCAAGCATGTTGACTAAATATATGGTAAAATTTGTCCTATCCATGCATTCCGTTGGGTATATCAGGGAATCAAAAGAATAAATGGAACCAAATGAAATTACCGTTTTTCGCGCGTGGTCTTGGCTGATATCTTCAAACACAAGTTCAGGCATTAGTGGCATTCTTGACTACAATGGCCAACAAAAACGAACAATCAAGTCAGGCCGCAACAAGACCACAGTAACTATATGCAAGAAGCACTTGTTATGCACAAAATTACCTCATCATATCCAGTTAGCCAGACGCGTGGGGTTTGGTAGTATTTGTCATACCTGCAATAGGATCCTTGTTACATGTTTTCTAATTCAAGTGTGGTTCACAAGAAGTAAGAACTGCTTTTCACACAACTAATAATTAGGTAACCTTATCTTAGTTAGAAGTTAGAAACAACAATTGCACTTTAAGGAAGCAGCCATTAACTAGTTAGAACTTAGAAACTTTTGGTTGCAAATCAGATGAGTGTCATGCTTGCCAATCAACTCATCATGCAATAACATGTAGTTTGCATAATGTACATAGGCGTCAAGAGACACAGCTATTCAAAACACAAAACTTAGCTGGTACAGAAACAGAACAGAACATTAGGCAAGATGTCTGCCACAATACACCAATCAGAAAACTAGTGTACGGTTGGACCCAACCCTGAAAAGGAGAATTGACCCTATCCTTTAGGTAATAAAAGATCTTACGTTATGCTAACATCATATGTTCTGGTATGAAGGATGTTGTCATCTTCCGGTTCTTCTGCGACAAAGTATGATGGCTCAGCAGCAGCCTGTAACTAGAACAGAAAGGCAAAGCTGGTATCAGTAACTTTGTCAGCTTCGCTTAGCCCTGTTTAAGATAGAGAATTGTGATCCTTCCTACCAAATTATTCCCTGTGTCTTCATAAGTGTCCATGTCAGGTATATCTTCCTCTTCCTCTTCTTCCTTACCACCACTAAAGTAAGATGGGATAGACTTTATTCCATCAGATCTCCCTACTATTTCCAATGTATCCATAGAGGGAATGTCTTCTTCATCTTCTGGCTTTGATGCTAACATGATAAAAATGGTCCCAAAAAAATAGTTAAGATCCTATATTTCAGTGAGTGGAAAACCAAGCAGCACTTATTAGGATATTAACCTTGCACCCCATGTGTTGCGAGCCAGCCTTCACCATCCTCATCGTCATCGAGAACCACCTCAGCTCCTGCTGCATCATACTCCTCCTCAACCGAGATGGCACGTCTTAAACAGGGCACTGGGAGTAATAGAAAGAATTCACGAATTTCCAATGAGTGATATATTCGAAAGCTACAAGCTTTATTAAATAGTAAAGTAGTAAATTTAGTAGTCCGAAGGCATGAATGGATTCCCTCTAATTTTCTTCAACTACTCCAGGAGTTTTGCTAAACTAGCATGTTTGATCTCATACAGGGAAAAGAAACCTAACAATTGTCCAATTCTACCCACCAATAATGCAGCATTCACATACTCAAGCGCAGACAGGAAAATAGATAGGAGCCGATACTTGACTCAGTTCGGTAGCAGCATACCATTCCGGGTGACGAGGAACTGCTTATCGGCGGGGAGATATGGCTTCCTCTTGGTTGGATCGCCGGCTTCCCTGTGAGCGCACGACACACCAGATCAATCAGTCAACCGACCAATCAGCAACCCCCAAATTAGTTAGAGGGAGACAGGGCGAGGGGAGAGGAGCGGAGAACACACCAGGACCAGGTGGGACACTTGGCAACGAGGTTGTCGCCGGCGAGGATGAACTCGGGGACGGAGAGGACACCCTTCTCGAGGAACGCGGAAACGGTGCGCGGGGCCGTGACCCGCTCCACCGTGCCCTTGTAGAGCTCGTAGACCTTCTGCTTCACCTGCATCGTCACCTCCTTCTCCTTCCGCTCGCGGCGCGGCGCGGCGCCCGGACCAGCTCTGGCTTCCTTCCTCTCGACGGAGACGAAGGGGAAAGCGGAGAGAAGACAGAGATGAGTTTGCTTGCGAGCCCTGCGGTGACGGGGGGGTGCTGTTCTACGCTACGCCACCGGAATTGGAACACGCAATGGACTCCTCCTGGCCTCCTGGGTCCTGTGTTTCGATCGATTTGAGAGTTCTTCTCTCTGTCGTGGGCTTGTTGCAGGTGGCTGGGCCGTATGTAGCTGGAAAGGGCCACGGCCCAGACACCCTGCTTGTCATCTTCTATTGCTATTGCAAATTATTATTGCGTTGCTAAAGGTCAAAATGTGTATTCCCTATCTATGCCTAATCTATATCTATATCTACTTCATACTATATATATATATATACCTAATAATATTATATCATTTAAAAATAAAAATCAAAGGTTTATTTCCTCCAGTTTTTTCTTTTTTTACTTTTCAAATTGCTCCGGCGCCATCCATATCTAGCATCTCACACTAAATTCATAAACAGTGCTCATGTGAGTTAGAACAACTTGTGTCCATCCAGGATTGATTTGAAGACGTGTTAGGTTACGTGTAACGCATGAACGTCTTTGATAATCCAATATTAAAGAGTGATGAAGAGATTTTTCCAACCATCATTTTTTACTTCCCAAAGTACCATCACACCCTACATGTCTAGTATATGACCAGGGCTCATAACCTAAGTGTATATGGGTTAGAACAACTCGTAATCAAAGTATGTCGTCGGGTTCTAAGACATATTGGATTTGCAACACACAAGCAGGTTTGGTTCTGTAATTGAATGATAACTAGTGGACAGATGGTTTCATTTGGAGATGATTGAGCTCAGGTCCACATGATGATGATATTGAGAAAGATGTTGACCATAGTGAAGGAAGTGTAGTCCAACATGGTCAACTTGGAGAAGACGATGAGGATGGATGGATGGAGATCATTGCCGGATCCAGGATGCGATCAAGGGGGGCTAAGTAATAAGACCATGATCAACAATGAAGATTTTGGTGAGTTTTATAGATATTTAATAGAGAAATGAGTGAATTTTATAGAGATTTAATGGAGAAATGAGTGAATTTTGTAGAGATTTAATGGAGAAATGAGTAAATTATATATACATATATATATGGGGTTGTTTGGGACTGCTCTGCAAACTCCACCGTGGAGCACCTTCACAAAAAACTGGAGTTTGTGGAGTACCTCTTTAGGTGCTCTCACAACTCTACCATTTTTTCTCGAACTATGTGCGTGGAGCTAAAACCGTGTGACTAAAAAAATGTGAAGCGGAGCTGAAAAACGTGGAACAAAGCAGTCCCAAACATACCCATAATGGAGAAATAAGGCCATAGGGGGGCTGCAGCCCCAACCCCCTGGATCCGCCACTGATGGAGATAGATCCAAAAGACCAATGGTAAAAGGTATCAGCGATATGCTTTTGTTTCATCAGCCAAAGGTGTGTAGACAAGTGCACCGGCGAGTTTCGAATAAATAGTGGTACTATTAAGAGGAGAATCTTAAAACTAATATGGTTGTCTAGTGCCACTTGGTGGGGACTAACATTGCATACGAATGGTCGTGTGAGGATACTGCGTGGATGCGCAATAACGGTGCGGAAAACAGAGGTTTTTAGCGGCAGGAGATGGAGATTTACTCGAGCATACGAAGATCTGCACACGCATTAGAGCAAATATTATAGTACAACCCACAAGTCGGATGTAAGGTCCCTTACTGTCTTCTCCCAGCCCACTCATACAATAGTGTGCTCTACTTCATTAATACATGACTCATATGTCTATCTCATAGAGTTTCTTTGTTCTTGTGCCCAAACCGGTTGTAAGCTTACATCACGCTTCTTTTCTCTCCTCTCTTCTCTTCTCCACCTCAGCATTTAGCTGGCTCACAGCCTGCTATAATACTTGCTCTTAATCAAAATATGGTTGAGTTACGCAAAGCTTGTGGGCAGGGACGAAGCCAGCGGGGGGTCAACCCGTGCTCCAGCCCCCCTATCGGCCATGGATATACTTAAGCCCCTCCCTACGTCATGGAGGAGGAAGAAGAAGAAGGGAAGGAGGGGTTGGAGGAAGAAGAAGAGGAATTAGCTCTCCTTGAGATTATCTTGGCTTCGTCGCTGCCTGTGGGCTATCTGTTTCCTTGGTCTTTGCGTACAGGGTTTAGATTAAGGAGATAAATGAATGGATGGAGTAACTAATAAATTCATAAGAAACAGACATAGGTATCGTGTTAGAGAATAAATAAAAAGGAATATGCAAAAAGGATAAATGATTTTAATTAGGTACCGATTATAAATAGATCAAGCGTTTCATTAATTCGGTGTGTTTTTTGACAGGAGTATATATTTTGATTCGGTGGCGCCACCACATACGCGCGTAGCTGCTCTCAATTTCTCAGGTGGACCAGCAACCGGCCGGTCGTCTCCGTGCCCAGTTTGTAGTTGTGTTTATAATGGTAGGCTTGTAGTCGACTAATCGTCATGCACGTTTCGTACAGCCGGTAGGTGCCATGGCACTGTTGCTAAGGCCAGGGCAGTTCAGTGCCCTCTTGGCAACGGAACTGTCTCTATCTTTCTCGTCGTTTTCTCGTTAGGTGGGCACAGGGTGCTTGTTACTTCTATGCTGCTATATGACGTCGAAAAGAATACGCAGTACGTTGCTAGTAGTAGTATGATGGTAGACAGATTTGGTAGGTAATCAGGTACGCGTACACCACGTATATATACCAGGTGGCTATAAAATAAATTGTTTTGGACAAGGTTTGAGTCAACTATTGAAAATATAAATCATAAATAATTTTTAAGATGTTGAATTTAGAAATGTAAAAATCATATCAATAGATTGATCTTAAAAAATACTTTCATAAAAATATATAAATATTATATTTTAATAAATATATTTTTTAAATATAAGTAGTCAAAGTTACGCTATGAGATCGTATTGTTGTCCAAAACGATTTATTTTATAATGAGTATGGAGGGAGTATACAATATTATTGACAGAAAGTGTAAGCTAGCGCATCGTTCGTGCTTTAAATTAATCAAATTGAAAAATGCCACACTCACTTATTCTGGTAAATTTTGCCATTGTGATAATGCATTATACTGGTATATACATCCCTCCCGTGGGATATGGACATGGTAAAACAAAAAACGTCAAACCCAATTAGTTAGAAATGGCGTTGTTCCGCACGTTAGATGCACAATAGCCAACATGGTTCCGCGCACGTTACCTTAATTATCTCCTCATCAGACGGGTGCGATGTTTGGTTTCCCCATCTCTTCGAGCTCCTACAGAAGTGGTTGGTTAGTCCTGGTTGCTCTGTTTGCTACGCGAGTGCATATTCCTGTAGTATCTCGCTGCTACAGTGCTACTAATTGAAGATCTTTAGAGACTTCATATAATCTTCACAAGATGAACTACAAAAAAAAAATCTAAAACTTCTTGTAAAGGAAGAAACACCCAATCATCAGTTCAATAAACTCTAAACATTGAGAATATGACGTGGTAAAATAATTAGAAAATGACAGTAAAAAAATAATAATTAGAAAATACGTGTTTCTAAGGACTCAAATTGAGACCTACTGTAAGCATTAACATACCCCGTGAGCATAAACCAGTTGAGTTGCATAACACATATATGAGAATAAAGTTGACATTATTCTTTTAACTACATAATTTTGAATCTTATATCTTATATTTTATATTTTATATTTGATACTCCGAATAATCTTCAATGCAAATATTGTTACATGCAAAGTTGTAGATTTCATCGAGCACTGCAACTTCCGATGTTGACGTCATCTTCATTCGACATTGTTAATTGTCTCAAATCTAATATGAGAACTTATATTGCATATTTGGACTTGTAAACTATCTCAAATAAAAAAAATTATCAACTACAAAGTTTTGCATCTCTTTAATCTCTACAATTTTGATATAAAGTTATCTTATACAAAAATGTTATGTTTTTATGCAAAAAAGATTATCACTATCGATTTGTGGCTCCAACTGACGATGATAATACCATGTCTATCAATGCCGGTTTGGTGGGAGCCACGAACATACAGTGATAGTTCACCTATCATTGCCGGTTGAAGTTACGAACCGGTAGTGATGTACTTATCACTGCTGGATCCACCATAAGCGGCAGTAGTGGTCCAACAGCGATTGCATGTTTTGGCATAATGTTTGTTATATAGTGCATTCTAGAAATTTTTGAATAGATTAAGGAAGAACACACAGAAGACATATGTGTATTCAGTTTATTTTATTCAAACATTATCACGCAATAATTCACGAGAAACCATGGGCTTAATCACTTCATTGCCACCTCTAAAAGATAATTTCTCGTAGTCGTAGCTCCCCAAGCTACGGCTGCATAGGTAAGGAAAGGAGGGCCTGGTTTTCCAAAAGCGTCACATGTGAGACAGTGAGAGATCGAGATGAACTGTCACGCTGCTACGCATCTCATCATGGCAAGTAAAAGATCAGCATCTGCGAGCTGACTGCTGCGCGCGTCCATACCAATACCATATGTGATGAGCTCCCTTTCCAACAGTAAACAACTGTCAAGGCTGCTGCTGCATCAGACTAGCCATGAGGCCGGCCATGAGCTCATCAGCTCATGATCCGTCTCCTGCGCTGCCTTGCAGAGAGGGGTTTCCGATTTTGTTCTTCACTCTTCAGCACCGAGTGAACATGCAGGCCAGCAAAGGTTGATCCATCTAGAGACACAAGTGTACGAGTTGGGGTCTGATCCATCTAGAGACACAAGTGTACGAGTTGGGGTCTGCTACCCAGTGGGCTAGTGGTTTCCCTTTGCTTTATTCCTTGCTTGTACACGCAGCACAGGGTACCCCGATTGCAGTAGCTTGTTCTTCTCCACGGCCTTGTTGCTTCTTTTTTTCTTTTTTTCCTTTTTCCATGAAAGCAGCGGAGTCAAGCAAAAAAAATTGCACCCTTTGTTTGTTGTCCAGTCATTGTTAACAGCCTTTGAGTTGGCCACGGTTGCTGCTTCCTCCTTTTCCAAAGCCCTCGCGAGCTAGATCTTGACTAACTGACAGATTATTATGCGCTTGTAGGAGGACGATATCGATCATTAGGCTGAGATCCATACGTTTCTAAAACCACCTTTGAAATCAGAGGATGGTCAAGCTAAGCACATGCATACCTATCAACAGTACTAATTATCAATGGTAGCTATGTATTTTCTCCGTCTCTAATAAATACACTTCTCATACTTTAATAAGGAGTTAAATATTTTAAGTTTGACCAAATATATCTAAAAAAATATTTATGATTATGATACCAAATAAATAAATATTATTAGATTAATCACGTCATCTATTTTAATAATGAACTTAGTTAGAGATAATAATATTTTCTTTAAATTTACTCAAACTTTATATCTGTTGACTCCTCGAAGTCTGAGATGAGCATTTAGGGCTTGTTTGGTACAGCTCAGTTTCACTAGTGAAGTTGTTTTTTTAGAAAATAGCTTTATAAACAACTCTCTAGGTGAAGCTGAGTTGTTTTAGAAAAAATGTTTGGCAAAACAGCTTCACCAATAACTTTATGTATGCATGTGAGAGAGAAAAGGGAGAGAGAGTTGTGATAAACTACTATTTTCAGCTTCATCCAACTTCATATCTTTGTGAGATGAGAAGAAAAACAACTTAATGGGTGAAGCTATTTAAAAAAAAAAAATGTTTGACAAAAAAACAACTTACAACAACTTCATGAAGTTGTAATAAGTTGTACCAAACATACCCTTATTTTGGAATGAAGGGAGTAGTATGATAAGCACTTTTAAGCTTTATTAGCGAGTATATATATGTATTTCACTTTCTTTTTGCTTTTGCCAAAAACATCTATATTCATTTAACCTTTGCTTCTTTCTCATGTGCTTTCGTTGCATTTTTGTGTATGACCTATACCGGTACTCCACATGATGAGGTTGTGATAACAACTTTTGCAACCAGCAATTAGCAGAGTTCAAATATTTGCTTTGGTTTCCCTCTCGCTTTTACTTTAATTGCATTCATGAGGTGTTTTTGTGGGACTGCTCTGTAGTACGTACGCATGCAGTTTCCTGTTAATCCCCATATGAAATGCAGGTTGATGTCACTTCATCATGTGCAATTATCTCGTGGAAATTAAAGGAAATTAGGAGCAGGTCAGCGTCTCACAAAAAGACGAAATTAACGTGCAGTACCATCATGGGCTGGTGCTGCACATAAATTAAACAACATACTGTGGATGATACTTCTGTACCCTGCAGTTTGCTGGTTCTGACATAATTAGCCCCAGACAAACCAGCAAAGTGTGGTATGTTGAGAAATACTTTTACTAAATAAATAATTGTGCTTGTTAGGTAAGCGCATTCTTTCGACAAAAATAACTGATTGAGGTTTGTTGTCCTTCCTTCAGAGAAGAGGAGAGCACAAGTTGATCTCAATAACCGACTGAGGTTTGTTACTAGCAAGCAGATGTCTTGATCTGAATATTTCTTACTCCTACATAATAGAATACGTAGAATTTACTTTATGGTATATAATGGGCAACCCCAGCTTCAACGGCAAGACATTTCATCTAGCTAGTCTTCAATGCAAGGTTAGTAAACATATTCTGATTCTGAAAGCAAAAGGAAAATTCTGAAAACATTGTACATGGCTCATGCAGTAGATTTCACGCAAGTCAAAATCAACATCTGGTGGTTAGTTTACAACGCAAGATCAGTGTGCTCTGCAGAAACACCGTTTTCACGTCAACCTGTTGCAACGCATTCCATATTCTAAAGCTAGCTACCAATGCAGCTGCACAAGAACCGTCCTTGTTGAAGTATGCCTCACAGCTCGTCTCGTCATGATCGATCTATCCATCTCCTCACCATCAACATGTGACAGACAAGTTTACGGGCAGAAACATATCTCCTAATTGCTTTTGTCACCGCAATTACCATCCTGGACTGAATCACCGTTCGCTCTCAGCGACGTTCACTGAACGGAAAGGGGTGCTGATGAATGCAAGGCTAGCAAGCCTGTTCGTTGGGCCGTTTTTTGGCTGATAAGCTACGGCTGATGTTGTTATGACTGTTTTTCTGTGAGAGAAATATATTGTTTTGGTGGCTGATAAGCCAAGCGAACAGGCTGACAGCGATCTCTCACTGGCCGCGACACTAATAGACAGTGGCAACGGACAAAGCTAGAGAAAATTAGAGGGTGTTGTCTTTCTCTTATACATTTGTAAACATAATTTACAACTAAGCCTGGGCGTTCGGGTTACCCGTTTTTTTCGGGTCGGGTAATTCGGGTAATTCAAAATTCGGGTAATGAAAAATGCTATCCAATGTTAGCTCCAACAAAATACTACTCAATATTTCGGGTACTCGATAATTCGGGTTCGGGTATTACACGATATACCCGAATTTACAAAAATCAGCAAATTAAATAAAATTTTGATAGCATTATACATAATTTTAGCAGCAATTGTATAGAATTTTAACAACAATTTGTAGAGAATTATTTATTATAGTTATTTGTTCGAAAAATAGAGAATTACTCCCTCCGTCCATAAATGATATTTGTATTAGACTAGAGGAAAAGTCAAACTTTATATACTTTGACCAACAATTAGTCAAATTATATAAATATTTAGAGCATAGAACTTACAACAATAGATTTGTGTTAAAAATGTCTCTAAGATGATATTGATTTTTTAGTCATTAACTTTATATTATAAGAGAAATTAATGATCAAAATGTCTTTTGTATGACTTTTCTATGGTCTAATATGAATATCATTTATGGATGGAGGGAGTATATTTTTAATAAAGTGATATGTTCAAGTGTTCAACTAACAACACATCATAAATACAAAAACACATACAAAACTTTGGGTAGTTCGGTAGTTTGGGTACCGGAGGATATTACCCGAATTATCCAAACTAATTTTGGGTAATCAAAATCACTATCCGAATTTAGGATTGGGTACCTCGGGTTCGGGTAATTCGGATTCGGGTTCGGGTAATTCGGATCCAGGTTCGGGTATCGGGTTTTTTTGCCAGGCTTATTTGCAACCATGGTGAAAATTTATTTTTAAGAGATTTTTTTAATTTTTATAGATGCATAGGCACCCACGGGCTACATACACTGTAGCTTCGCCTCTAGTAATAAATCTATCGAGCCTTTCTCCCTGTTTTCACCCGTCGAAACATGCATGAGGTGACGTGCATTCTCCGAGGAATCCAGTGCTGCAGTGTAACCGGTCGGATTTGAGCCGTGAACCAACGAAAAATTGGGGGAAACAGGAAAGAGTTCTCGTGGGTGTGTCAATCTAACAGCTTGACGCTCCTGCTTGCTGCTGCAGCGCTGTGGCTGCTGCTGCAGACTCTGTTGTAGTTCTTGTTGGAGCTCTTAGCAGTTTTCTCCTTTTCCTCTTCTTTGTTTATTTTTTGTCCCCTAATTTGTTTATCTGTTCTGCTATGCTAGTGTTTCTTTTCAATAAAATCTTCCTGCATGGACAAGGCCCCTCCAGTTTTCTAAAAAAAAAAACAAAACTCCCTACATCTACTGTTCCTTGTAAAATAAATGCAGCTAATTGAGTAGCTTATATATATATACTCTTTTTTATTCAATAGTTTAATAAATTTTTTCTAAAAAAAATTACAAACTAACTCTTGTTGGAAATAATAGCAATTTAGCGATGCATAAATTAATTCCGACAATTATAAAAGGAACATCGATATGTATCACGGAAGTACGAGCTGCTACTAGCGCTACGATCCGAGACAAGATCATGATTTCTAGCGCCAGTAACACAGAGAAAACTAGAAGATCATGATTTCTAGCGCCAGTATAACACAGAGAAAACTAGAACGAGAAAGGGAGAAAGAGAGTACATCATTACAACAGGGGTTCGAGGGCGTCGGCGATGGTGCAAGTCGATGGCGTCGAGGAAGAAGACGGCGGCGGCGACGAAGGAAGAAGACGTCGACGACGTAAAGGGAAGAAGATGTCCAGTAAGCAGTCGCGACGACGCTTCCCAAAAACCTGATACGCCCCCTACCCCGTGCAGGGACGCGAGAAGATGCCGGTTTCGGAGCCTCCTCTCCCGGCACCGATGGCACGTCAGCGACGGGATGGTGAAGACCGGCGGCAGCGCAGCGTATTGGACATTAAGAGTTTTCCACTCGTTCTGAGGGCGACGTCTCGCCCTTTACTTATGCACACGTCACGACTAATTAAGAGAATTAATTAGCCGCTCAATCAATCACAACATTACGGTAATTGACCTGCCATTAGTGCAATTACCATAATACGAGATTAATTGCTTGTCAAAATTGGTCAACGCAATTTTCTCCATGCATGCAAAAATTTAGAGCAGCAAAAGGAAACCGAGGTTAATTGCTTGCCAAAATTGCTCGTCCGCAAGATCGAGACGGGAAATTGTCGGACCATTCATGCACATGTCGTGCATGCGCACCCATTGGCTCTGCTCGATCGGGCGAGGCGAGCAAGCTAGTGTGTTTCTTCCTTTCCTCTCATCATCCATTGCTCACCTAGAAGAAGTGAGCTCACCTCTTTAAAAGGTGTCACTCGTTCTAGATTGACAATGTGAGACTAAAGTCCCCTACCATGCCATACATGTGTGAGTGAGCCTTTGGGATTTAATAGGAATCGTTATTTAGGCTTTAACCCAAAAACTCTAACAACTCTTTTGTTTGCGCTAGTCTAGCTTGCGTGACAAAATAACACTATCGCATCATATGTGTTGGTGTGGCAAAATCTACCATGTTGGACGACGGTTCGTACATAGAAAACCTTGTCATGCCACTTTCATTTTCTTTGGCGTAACACTATTGTTTTGTTGTGCCACCGAAATTGCGTGACAAAATTTGAATTTAAAAAAATCATAATTCTTCGATACGACGTTAGATGAAGATACTTTTTATATGAAAATTATAGTCGATGAGATCTACATATTAGAGGTTTGATTTTTTTTTCATTCAAGGACATTCTAAAAAAGTAATATAAAATTTCAAAAGCATAATAATATCTTACTAACGCTTGTTGTATTAGAAAATAATATCTTTTTTTGTATCTGTCAAATAAAGATATATATCAAAGCTATAGTTCTCAATTCTCAATAAGATCTATAACTTCATAGTTTTAAATTTTAGTTTGTTAAGATGCTTGAGAAAATAATATAAAGTATTAATGTGCACTAGAGCTTGTCGCATGAAAATTATATATTTTTTAAAGTTGTCAAATAAAGATACTTTTTAAATCAAAGTTATAGATATGGATAAGGTTATTAACAAGTTTTTAGTTTTGAAGTTTTCCATTGAGATTTTTAAAATGTTAATGAAAATAATATAAAATTTAAGGGGCATATTAATATTGTACCAAAACTTATGTTTTCAGAAAAAAAATCATATATATGTCTTATTTCATGACGACGTATGTAAATATATTTTAAATAAAATATAGATCTTATCAAGGGCTACACCTTTAAAAAAAAGTATATTTATTCAACATTATACAGCCAAAACAGGCTTTAAATAAATTTATCTAGTCGGCGCGTCCTAGTGACTTGCTTAGTTTTCGATCCAAACATAGGCAGAAACTAATCCGCGGCCATACTTGCGGTTGAGAAGTGTTACAAATATGGAATAACGCACCAAATTGTAAAATACACATGATCATACTTCTTTTCAATTACAATACAACATGCAGACATTCATAAACATAATTACTCCTACTTTATAGACGCATACGTACGGGTTGAAATTAAATAGAGAGGTAGTAAGTGATGTTGCATATAGAGATGTAAATGTTCTGCCGATGTTTTTGAGAGAACTCTCGTAAACTGGTAACTTCATTGTAGATCGAAGTTCAAACCTAAACTTTCTATTAAAGCTAGGTTGAGCCTTTGGTCTAAAATAGAAGCATATATTGCACATACGCTATTTGATCTTCCAAAGATTTAGGGTCTGTTTGGTACAACTCAGCTTTACTAGTGAAGTTTTTTTTATAAAAAAACAACTTTATGAGCAACTTTCTCTACGAAGCTGAACTATTTTAGAAAAAGTGTTTGTCAAAATAACTTTACTAATAATTTTATGCATGAAAATTAGAGAAAAATATGAGGGAGAGCTAATATAAGTTACTTTTTTTTAGCTTCATCCCACTTCATGTCCCTATGAGAGGAGAAAAACAGTTTTACGTGTAAATAAAACTGTTTTAAAAATAGATGTTTAGTAAAAAAAACCTCACAACAACTTATGAAACTATTGTAAGTTTGTAACATGTACCAAAGTCCAAACAGGCCTGACCAATGAATATCAAGATTGACTAGGTGACACCCCACAAACATCTCTCGTTGTGGATATAATTGTGTTGTCGATTGCCAGGTCCTCAAGGACTGTTTCCTAATTTGTTGCTAAGACAGCTTCCATGTGTCCGGTCGGAAAGATCGGATAAATAAAGGTTTAAATTGCCCTTCAATTATCATGTCGCATTACACGCGTGCGGTAGCTGCACCATTATATTGTTAACGTCTCAGGTGGACAGGGGGCGGTACTTGCCAAAAAAAAATTTACTCTAGCTTCTGCAAATATATTTTCATGAAACCAATCTAGACCGAACCAACCTTATGGGAACTATTTGTATGCACTCTGTCTAAGGGCTTATTTAGTTGTTCTTATATTCACATTAATACATGTGTGTTATGACGGTCGAGGTGAAAAATAACTTAGTTTGCACCTTGTAATAACCGCAACAACTGTACGTCCTAGGCATACTGCCACCGTCCTATTCAGCTTAATCGTTTTGGTGACTGATAAGTCGGTTAAGACTGTTTTTAGTTGTTTTGTTGTGAGAGAAAAATATTGTTTCGATAGCTGATAAGCCATGCAAACATGTTTTGATGCGAGTCACTAGGATCAGCCGACAGAAGAGATGTAAGGAATATGCTCCGGAGGTAATCATAGAGATGATTGTATTTCCTTGTATTCATAACATGTTATGAGTTCAATAAATATCCATTAAAGATAACTTGTATCGATTAACAATTATGTGAATTGTTTGTGAAACTCTTTTACTTGTATGGTTATTTTAAAGTTGTCCCTGATCGGAGTTCGTGCTAGAAACATATGAATATTAGATCAACACATTATTAGTTGATGACTATCACTAGTACATGGTGGTTCGGAATGTATCTGACATTTTTCTGAATGGCCGGTAGAAATGAGCTATTTCTACAGACCGCCTGTAGAAATCTTAAGCAACCGTCTCTAAAAATGTTTGTCTAAAAATCGGTTTTTTAAAAATAGAAAAAAAGAATCAAATCCGGGGAGATGATGAGAAGTGAGCCACCCGTCCGACGGAGACGAAGTCGCATGTCACCTAATTTTTCGCGTAAAATCACGAACTACGCTCCGACGGTGATTCGAACCCTCGACCTCAGCCTCGTGCGTACCCTCCTCTACCACTCCACCCATAAGTTACTTGTGTCTAGAATCTGTTTTAGTTCCCCACATTCTATAATAAACCGAGTGTAAATTGATTGTTTGAGTCACTAAACGAATTCAAATGAAAAAGTTGTAAACTACAAAGTTTCATAACTTTTCAAGATCTACAACTTTTATTTAGCTTTTTTCATCCGAGGTCGTTTACAAAAATTTAAATTTTAAATTTGACAAATTCGAACGTACTTTTCGATGACAAGATAATTTCAATTAAAAACTTGTAAACTACAAAGTTTCATAACTTTTCGAGATCTACAACTTTTATTTAGCAAGTTTTTTCATCCGATGTCGTTTAAAAAATAAAAAAAAAAATCAATGTCCAAACATTTTTAGTGGCAGATTTTCTTAAGGAACCGCCAGTAGAAATTGATTTCTACAGGCAGTTCCTTAAGAAAACCTCCTTTAGAAATACGATATTTTTAGAGACGGCTTTCTTAAGGAAATCGTCTGTAAAAATCAGATTTCTATAGGCGGATTTCTTAACAAAACCGCCTGTACAAATTGATTTTTAGAGACGGTTCAGAATCGTTTTATTTCTATAGACACGTGATAAGCAAAACCGCCAGTAGAAACTTTTGCATACCGCTAGCTTAGAGCCTTTTTGTACTAGTGTATGTTTCACAAGTCATAGACAGAGATGTCAAACTAATAATGTGGGCACATGTGTAACATAGGGCTAGTCAGACCCAAAATGAGATTGTCTTTATACGCATCATGTACGTTATATCCTTAGACATGAGATTATCGTATGTACTCAAGATGTGAAACGACGTACTCAAGGACTACCAAACGCTACTCCGTGACTAGGTAGTTATAAAGGTGCTTTCGGATTTGTTCGGAAACATGCTTCCGTGACTAGGTAGTTATAAAGGTGCTTTCGGGTTTGTTCGGAAACATGCTGTGAGACATAGTCAATCAAAATGGAATTTACCGCTCTCCATATGAGAGAGATATCACTAGACCACTCGAATGATTAGATTATGAAATGCATGGCCGCGCTTGAGTTAAGTGTTAACCTATGAGTTGGACCAAATATCGTGAGGCAAAGGAATAACATACATATGGTTTTGTGGTGGTTCGTCTGATATGATCGTAGCGTATGCCTAGGAGTTGACACGCCTTGCTAGAGGCCGCTATCAACTATTGGTCGAGAAACAATAGTTGATCCATGTCTATGTGTGCATGAGCCCATAGGGTTGCATGCTTCAGGGGTTGGAAGCCGACCCGAATTAGGCTAGGTTTAGGGTTACTAATGGGCCTCCAACGTGGGAGTTCGTTAGGACGCATATATAAGCAAGGGGTGGGCGCGGGGCAAGTGGATCCCACACCTTTTGGCAGCCACCGTCGCCTCCCCACGCTCGCGCCTACTGCTCCTCGCGGACCTAGCAGTCCGGAGGCGCAACGCTTCCTCCCGACACGTGTGGGATTTCTCAGAGGTGTTGTATCTGGAGCACAAGGACGAACCGCACGAAGGGGACGTAGTGACGGATGACTTCGCAACTGTACGACACTGCTACGACGCGTACGACTACATCGAGTCGCTTCCGCTGCACCTGCGCGTCTAATGGTAATCCTGTGATCTATAACTAGTAGGAGTTCCTGGTTTATGGGGTCGAAAATTTTTGTTTTCCGGCTAGCGTAGCAATCTCATATCCCTACAAGGAAGAGTAGGAAAAATCAGTACATATTTTAGAACATTCATGTCACGAGCTGACAGGTGGGACCGACTAATACTTGATAGCTAAGATTCCTCTGTACTACAGTTCATCAAATAACTATCATAGTTCATCTACTTGCTAATCTAGTTCATATGATCGTTAGCCCAGTTTCATCCCCTTGTTGAATCTGAAACTGTGAGTTCAACCGAGTGAGATCATAACATTTGGTATTCAGAGCTTTTGAAATTTGGGAGAATTTTTTTCCCCAAATCGTCCTAGCGCCAAAGAGGAAACCGACTAAATTCTATCCAGAAATGGCGGCTACGGTTGAGGATCTGAAGATGACGATTGAGGAGATGGCCAAGCAGCTGTCGAAGTGCAGGACATGGCAAAGCAGTTCGCTAGGTTCCAAAAGGTCATGACGACCACACTCGACAAGCTGAATGACCTCGAGGCATGGCGCACGATCGCGGAGACGTCCATGGGGTCTATGATGCAACAATCCAAGGAGACGACGACCAGGGTTCACTAGCTCGAGATGCGACCTCCGCCTCCTGTTCTTCCGCTACCCACGACATCCCGTTCTTCCGCTACCCACGCCGTAGAATCCGATTCTGCATCCACCTCCGCTCATCATGCCGCATCGACCACCACCAACGCTGGTAGCCAATCCCTTGTCGGGACCGTGACCGCAACATCCGCAGGGGTGGTTCGATCTGAACTCGGCACCGACCACGACTTCAAGCTCTCAATCGCCCAGCGGGCACGACCTACAACATGATCACCGGGATGTTGGTGGCCGGGCCCCGAGCGCTCTGCCACCGCACCCGATCACGGGTATGCCTCGTGAGCCTTGTGGTCATTCCCCGCAGTCTTGCGATGTTGAGATTGGACACTCGTCTCGTTCGCCCCCAGTGCCTAAATTTGATTTCCCCAAATTCGATGGGGATAACCCGAGTTTGTGGCATGATCACTGTGTTCTATTTTTCGAGGTCTATGATGTTCATCCGGCGATGCGGACAAGGTTTGCAGCGCTCAATTTCCAAGGAGCCGCGGCAACCTGGCTTCAAACTATGGAACACCATGGTCAGATTACTGATTGGGATCATCTCTATGAGTTGGTGTTCGCCAAGTATGACAAGGATCAATACCAACGACAGTTCGTCAATTGGAAATGCTGAAGTAATTGAGATCCATAGCAGACTACCAAGCTCAGTTCGAGAAGTTGGCTCATGGCGTCCTGCTGTACAACCCGACTTATGATCATGTCTACTTTGTGACAAGATTTCTGGCAGGTCTCAAGGAAGGGAGATTCGTGCCACTATTGCTGTGCATCGCCCATGTGATGTGGATATGGCAAGCGCTTTGGCACTGTTGCAAGAAGAAGAACTCAATTCGGTCAAGTGGAAAGCCTTTGGGAGGGGATTCACGAAAGTTATTGATCGACAGATGCATGATAAAGCGTTGACAGCAAAACTTCCAAGAACTGAAGCTGAGGACAAAGTGGCCACGCTCAAACAGTACCATCGCAGGAACAACTTATGCTTCAAATGTGGTGGCAAGTGGACTCCTGCTCACTCTTGTCCAGAGAACATACCATTGCACGTTCTAGAAGAATTGTGGGATGCCTTGGACATATCTCAGGTTGCAGAAGGAGAAGAAGAGATGTCTGAGCAGCTAGTAGCAGAAGATTCAGTGTGTGCCTTGCAATAACCGGAGAAGCCTATTTCCGGGAGGCGGCATACTTTGAAGTTGTTGGCTAGAATTGTCAACAAACAGGTGCTGGTATTGGTGGACTCAGGTAGCATTGGGACCTTTGTCAGTGATAGATTGGTTCAAGAACTCGGATTGATCATGGAAACTTGCTCAACACTGACATTCAAGGCTGCGGATGGGGGTCAGTTACATTGCTCTCAGCGTGTCCCAACGTTACATTGGTGGGTCCAAGGGCACAAGTTCACCTCGGATACCAAGGTGTTAGCATTACGATGCTATGATATGGTGGTTGGTGAGGATTGGCTTGAAGATGTGAGTCCAATCTGGGTGGATTATAAAACCAAAGAAATGAGGATCACAGTCAAAGGGAAGAGAGTTAATGTGCATGGCCTTCGGGATCAGTTTGACTCTTGTCCTCGCATTGGTGTAAAGAAGTTGCAGAAATTAATCCAGCAAAATGGTGTGATGTGTTGTCTGCAACGTTGTATTGATACTGCTATTTCAGTGTTGTCGGATGAGAAACAGTCACTGTGTGTGCTCCAATCCGAGGATACTGCTGTGTTACCGGATTCAGTGCAACAACTGATTCAACACTATGATCATTTGTTCAATGTTCCATCTAAAGCCTATGACCATAAGATCAATTTGATACTAGCTACACAGCAAGTGCGTATTAGACCTTATCACTATTCTCCCATTCAGAAGAATGAAATTGAATTGCAAGTACAACAGATGTTGAATAATGGGGTGGTCAGACCTAGCACAAGTGATTTTTCCTCTCCAGTTCTCTTAGTCAGGAAGAAGGATGGGACGTGGTAGTTCTGTGTTGATTATCGTCATCTGAACGCCATTACAATGAAGCATAAACATCCTATGCCAGTGGTGGATGAGTTACTCGATGAGATCAGTGGAGCTCAATGGTTCACCAAATTGGATTTCAGTGCTGGGTATCATCAGATTCGTATGATAGTAGGTGATGAATACAAAACAACTTTTCACACTCATCAAGGGCTCTATGAGTTTATGGTAATGCCATTTAGGCTTACCAATGCTCCGGCAACGCTTCAGAGTCTGATGAACTCGATTTTTGCATCACTGCTTAGGCATGGTGTATTAGTCTTCATGGATGATATACTTATATACAGCAAAATACTTGAGGAACATGTACACTTGCTTCGGCAGGTGTTTCAGATCTTGGATCAGCATAACTTTTTGATCAAGAGATCCAAGTGTCTGTTTGCTCAGTCATCTGTTGAGTACTTGGGGCATGTGATTTCAGCAGCTAGGGTGGCCACTGATCCAGTTAAGATTCAGGCCGTCAAGAACTTGCCACAACCCACAAATGTGAAACAACTTTGGGGTTTCTTAGGTCTAACTGGCTATTATCGGAAATTTATTCAACATTATGGGGTGTTGGCCTGACCTCTGACTGAACTGCTGAAAAAGGGTGTCACTTTCAGTGGACCTCTCAGACTGATGAAGCCTTTTAGGTTCTCAAGCAACGCTTAGTGCAAGCTCCAGTTCTGGTTGTACCTGACTTCCACCAACCGTTTATTTTGGAAACTGATGCAAGCGACTATGGGATAGGGGTGGTGTTGATGCAAGCTCATCACCCTATTGCCTACCTTAGCAAACATTTGTGTCCTTGGAATCAGACCTTGTCAGTATATGAGAAGGAGTGCTTGGCAATTTTGATGGTTGTTGACAAATGGCGGCCATATCTACAGCACAAACGATTCACCATTCGTACTGATCACAGAAGTTTACTTCATTTAACGGAGCAACGAGTTACTTCCAAGATACAACACAAAGCTCTAGTTCAGTTGATGGATTTGGATTACCACATTCAGTGCAAGAAAGGCATTAACAATGCTGTAGCTGATGCTTTGTCGAGGTGCTCAACAGATCAAGATGTGATGGCTGTGTCTGAATGTATTCCATCTTGGGCACAGAAATTGAAGGATAGTTATGAAGCTTACCCTGAAGATAAGAAGTTGTTGACCGAGCTCCTGTTGGTATCACCAAATGAGAAAGGTTTCGAATTGGCTGATGGAGTGATTCAATTCAAAGGAAGGATTTGGGTGGGCAGCAACATGTTGGCTCAACAACATATTCTTCAAGCTCTACATGCAAGTGGTTTGGTGGGTCATTCAAGGATATCAGCCACATATCACAGAGTGAAGACATTATTTGCTTGGCCTTATCTCAAACAGTGTGTTCAACAATTTGTGCAGCAATGTGCTATTTGCCAACAAGCAAAGGTGGAACACACCAAGATACTGTGGCTTCTACAACCATTACATGTACCATCTCAAGCATGGGAAATGATCAGTTTGGACTTTGTGGAAGGATTGCCTCCCTCAGATAGATACAATGCAATTCTGGTGGTGATTGATAAGTTTTCAAAATATGGACATTTCATCCCTATCCATCATCCTTACACAGCTATCCAGATTGCCAAGTTGTTCCTAGATAATGTGTATAAGCTTCATGGGCTGCCTAAGGCCATAATTTCGGACAAAGATCCAGTGTTCACAAGTGCCTTATGGCAGGAGCTGTTCAAGCTTATTGACACTCAGTTGTTAATGAGTTCAGCATACCATCCGCAAACGGATGGACAGACGGAACGACCGAATCAGTGCTTAGAATCCTTTCTTCGATGCACTGCCCATTCTTGTCCTCGACAGTGGAGCAAATGGCTCTCCGTTGCAGAGTTCTGGTACAACACTGCTTACCACTCCACATTGGGTCGATCACCATTTGAGGTTTTATATGGACAACGACCAAGACAGTTGGGAGTGGAAAATATACAGTTGAGTGCAATCCCAGATCTGGAACAATGGATGAAGGAACGTGAACTGCTAAACAAAGTTATTCAACAACAATTGCAACGCGTTCAACAAAGAATGAAAAGCCAAGCGGAAAAACAGAGAAGTGAAAGAGAGTTCCAGGCGGGTGATCTAGTTTATATGAAGTTGCAGCCGTATGTGCAGTCATTGGTGGCTGCGAGATCCAATAAGAAGCTCTCATTTTGATACTACGACCCCTACAAAGTGCTGCAGCGTGTCGGTACAGTTGCTTATAAATTGGAGTTGCCAGCCGGCAGTCGGATCCATCTAGTTCTACATGTCTCTCAGTTGAAGCTACATGTTCCAAGCGGTGTTATCGTCTCTAGTGATATTAATTCAGTTGGTACTGACCCCTTGCTGGTTCTGCAACCTGAACAAGTGCTTCAATCCCGGGTCGTTTGGCGTAGTGCGAAGATGATCAAACAAGTCTTGGTGCGCTGGAGTGGTATGCCGTCGGCGCTGGCTACATGGGAAGATGAAGTTGTCGATGGGATATCCTATAGGGTACCCAGGGATCAGCTTACCTGAGCTTTGGGCCTCCTTTCCTCGGCCCACGAAGGAAGACGGACAGAAGAAACCGAATTCTACTCGGTAAAGACGATAAGACCAAAGTGCAGCTTAGGACTCTAAGTTTGTAACTGAGTAGGATTTGAGAAACCTCGGCCAGTTCCCGGACTATAAAGGGTTGGTGAGAGGCATCACCCAAAAACAGTTCCTACATACTACACAACACCCGATACTTAGAGCGACACACAACACCTTGTATTACGATCAAGAGGATTAACAGACAACTCAACTGGACGTAAGGTTATTACTCGACCTTGTCGAGGGCCTGAACCAGTATAAACCGTGTGTCCCTGTGTGTCCAACCACCAAGGTTTCACTATTCGCCGAGGCACGAACTACTGTCTCGGGTAACCCCGTGGCAGGCTATCGTTGACAAAACATCGACAGCTGGCACGCCAGGTAGGGGCTTTCGGCGAATTTTTTCTCAAAATCTTGGTGGACCACGACCTCAAGATGATGAAGCCGACGGAATCCACGTTTCTCTTTGGATCGTGGATCTGCAAGATCAACGACGACAGAAAAATTCAAAGCCGACTCCAAGAAGAAGAAGGAGCAGAGCAAAATCTTCAAGAACTGAACCAAAGGATCCAGAATCTGACAATTTCGAAACCAACCAGACCAGTAGAGGAAGATGGATACGAAACCGACTCGGAAAAGGAGACGCCACCACACACCAACTCCGAATCGAACACGAGAAAAATAATCACAAATCTAGTCGGAGTGCATAAGCAGATTTCAATCAGAAGCAAAAACAACTCAGAAGCCACCGAGAACTCGAATTTCTATGGACTACACAATTCAGCATACATTTATGGGAATTTCCTTCAGAAGAAGATGACGAGAAGCAAAACCCTGAAAGGTACTCAAGAGGGATTGATCATGTCAACAACTCCAGATGGATGTATGGTGCACTGGCCAAACCAACCCACAAGAACACAAGGCCAGGCTATAGAGCTACCGTTCCAGGTAGGAAAAGAACTCGGACTTTACCAAGAATTATCACACAAGACCAAAAGCGAACGAACAAAAAGAACTCGGAGAATGCGTACCATATACATGGCAGAGTTGGAAACTTATTTAGAGCCACCACAAATACCCGATTTGAAATCATCAGATGAATCAGAAGGAGATATCTCAGACGATGAAGAAGGGGACGACAACGAAACAAATGATCACAAAGCCGCAAGGTTGAAAAAGAACAAGGCTAGAGCAGGAAGAAGAAATCGAGCCGCCCAGAGGAAACAAATCTGGAACAAGTATAAGGCAGAGTTGACAGAATATAACAAAAAGAAGGCAGAAAGAGAATCCATGAAGAACACAAAGAGAGAAAGGATCGAAGAGTTAACAAAAGAACTAAACATCCTCACTAAAGAAGAAAGAATTACAGATGAGCCAATGAAAGAAGACGGAGACCCAAACAAACAACCTGAAGGCAATACGCCTCAAGAAGGACAAGGAGAAAAACAAGAAGAACAACCACCCAAGAAGTCGATATTCCACAGACTAGGGAAAACAGGAGTACCACAACCATCGGAAAGACAAGAACAACACTTCAAACTGGTAAAACAAAACAACCCAGATTGGGATCAGCGCTACCCAGAAGACTACGGCGAATCCGAATATAGAGGGGACAAAGATTATTACAGAAGAGATGAATCACCAAACTTCAACAGAATAGAACAATATGACAGATTTCCATGCTTTGCAGGAAGACTGCAAACATTGAAATTACCACACAAGTTCAAACCAACAAATCACTCCAAGTATAACGGAAAAGTAGAACCCATGCAATGGATAAGAGTATGTTCCCAATCCATAGAACTCGCGGGAGGAAACAATGACATCAAGGCCCTATATTTTCCAATGGCACTTGAAGCCATGCCGTTACAATGGTTTGATAAGCTAAAGCCAGGATCAATTAAGTATTGGGAAGATTTGCAAGAAGCATTCTGCAACAACTTTGCAGGAATAATAACACACCCCATGACAGGGGCATAATTGAAGAATGTAAAACAAAGAAGAGGAGAAACTTTAAGGGAATATTACAGAAGATTTGGAGAACTCAAAGCTCAGATACATGACATTACCGATAGGGAAGTAATAGAAACATTTGCGGATGGAATAGTAGCAAATTGGCAGTTCAAAGATTACTTTAACGAAAACCTGAGATCCAAGGAAGACTTCAAGAGGGCTGTTGAGAAAATGATATCATCAGAGGAAAGAACCCGACATAGGTTCGCCCGAGATTTTCATGAAAATAAAAGGCCAGATTATAGGCCAAATGACAACAGACCAAGACAAGACAATATGGTAGCAGCAGCAGATAACAAAAGAAGATACAACGACAACGACAAGGGAGGATACAACAACAATAGCAACAACTACAACAACAACAACAACAACAGAAACACGAACAACAGATATTTGAACAACAATTACCAGAGCAACAATTACATGAAGAGACTAGCAGAAAGGATAGAAGACCTATATTGCTACACACATACTAATTCAAGTCACAAGCTAATCGAATGTGACGTTTTCCAACGAAGATTCACAAAAAAAGAAGATACACGATCAAACAACTCGGAGCAAAGAACAGATGAATCAGGGAAGGACACAAAGAAAACAGAAGGGAATTATCAAGAACCCCAACGGCAAATAGCAGTAATCTTTCCGGGAGTGTCATATACAAGAAATAAAAGGCAGGAAAAGCTGACACATAGAACCATCATGGCAGCAGAACTAGCCACCCCAAGATATCTGGATTGGTCAGAATACCCAATTCAATTCACAAGAGAAGATCAATGGACAAGCGCAACAAATGCTGACTATTATCCTCTAGTAATGGGACCACCAATAGCAAGAGTAGTAGTTTCCAAAGTGCTCATCGATGGAGGAGCAGGATTAAACATAATCTTCACAGATACTCTGAGAAAGATGAATTTGGACTATGAAGGCATGATCACACCAACAAGTATTCCTTTCTACGGGATAGTACCCGGAAAAGCTTCCATACCTTTGGGACAAATTACCTTACCAATCACCTTCGGGACACCCGACAAATATAGAACTAAGTTCATCAAGTTTGAAGTAGCCGACTTCGAATCATGTTATCACGCAATCCTTGGAAGACCAGCACTCACAAGATACATGGCAGTTCCCTACTACCCATACCTACTACTCAAGATGCCAACAACAAAAGGAGTTCTTTCACTAAAAGGAGACCTAAAGAGGGCATATGATTGTGACATACAAGCAATACAAATATCAGAAAAACTACAAGACCACAAGGAAAAAGAAGATATTGCGAGGGAAGTTGAGAAAATGAACCCGGATGAAATCCAAATACTGGCAAAGAAGCCAAGCACCTTCACACCTCCTAAAGAAGCAGCCACAAAAACAATCGACCTACTAACTAGAGATCCAGAGAAGACAGCGATAATCACTGCAAACCTGGATCTTAAATAGGAACTCGCGCTCACAACCTTTCTGAGGGATAACAAAGACATATTTGCATGGAAACCAGCTGATATGCCAGGAGTCCCAAAGGAGTTGGCTGAGCACAAAATTGATACAAACAAAGGATTAAGATCAGTAAAACAGAAGTTACGCAGATTTGCACTAGACAGGAAAGCAGCAATCAAAAAGGAAATTACAAAGCTATTAGCAGCTGGATTCATCAGAGAAATAATCAACCCAGATTGGTTGGCTAACCCGGTGTTAGTAGAGAAAAAGAACTCGAAAGAATGTCATATGTGCGTGGACTACACAGACCTCAACAAACACTGCTCAAAGGACCGATATGGGTCACCCAGAATTGATCAAGTCATAGACTCAACAGCGGGATCATCAATGCTATCATTTCTTGACTGCTACTCGGGATATCACCAAATATCATTAAGATAAGAAGACCAAAGCAAAACATCCTTCATAACACCTTTCAGAGCATACTGCTACAAATCAATGCCTTTTGAACTAAAGAACATGGGAGCAACATATCAAAGAGCAATACAAACCTGCCTTGGAGATCAAATCGGAAGAAACACCGAAGCCTACATCGATGACGTAGTAGTCAAAACAAAAGAACTAGAATCACTGTTAAAATACCTAGAAGAGACCTTTCAAGAACTTAAAAGAGTGGAAGTGGAAACTCAATCCCACAAAATGTGTCTTTGGCGTACCATCAGGACAACTACTGGGCTTTTTGGTCAGCAATAGAGGGATCGAGGCTAGCACTAAACAAGTCAAGGCAATAATGGATATGAAGCCACCCAAAAAGGTCAAGGACATACAAAAACTGACAGGATGTATGGCAGCTCTCAACAGATTCATATCGAAATTGGGAGAAAAGGGGCTACCCTTCTTCAAACTCCTGAAGAGAAAAGAGAACTTTGAATGGACAGAGGAAGCAAATCAAGCCTTTATCAAATTAAAAGAATACCTATCATCATCTCTAGTAATGACACTGCCAAGAAATAAGGAGGACATGATGCTATACATTACAGTAACAAAAAATGTAGCAAGTGCGACAATCATCGTGGAAAGAGAAGAACCCGGACACGTCTACAAAGTGCAGAGGCCAGTATATTACATCAGCGAAGTACTCACAGAATCAAAAATCAGATACCCACACGTACAGAAACTACTATACGCAGTACTTATATCATCAAGAAAGTTGAGGCATTATTTCCATGAACACAAAGTAACAGTAGCAACCAATTTTCCGCTACAAGACATACTCAGAAACAAAGATGCAACAGGCCGAATATCAAAATGGGCAGTAGAACTAGGATCTCTAAATATAGACTTCAAACCAAGAACAACAATCAAGTCATAGATACTACCCGACTTCATTGCAGAATGGACGGAGATCGCACAAAAAGAACCAAAGCCAATACGAGATCATTAGAAGATGTACTTTGATGGGTCACTAAAACTCGGAGGATCAGGAGCAGGTGTGCTGCTAATCTCCTTAGAAGGAAGACAATTAAAATATGTATTACAGATATTATGGCAAGCAACAAATAACGAAGCAGAATATGAAGCACTGATACATGGCTTAAGAGTAGCAACTACACTTGGAATCGAAAGAATTCTCGCTTATGGAGATTTAGCAGTAGTAATCAACCAAGTAAACAAGGAGTGGGGCTGCACAAAAAACAACATGGATGCATACTGTGCAAAAGTAAGGAAACTCGAGAAGAATTTTGAAGCACTGGAAATTCACCACGTTTCAAGAGATTCAAACGTGGCAGCAGATATATTATCTAAGTTAGGGTCAGATAGAGCAAAGGTACCACCTGGAGTATTTGTGGAAGAACTCATAAAGCCATCAATCCAGGAAACTTATAAACCAAAAGAAGACCCAATGGATATAGATGAAGCAAAAGAACCCGACAGCTCAAGACAGATCCTCAACATAGAAAGCGATTGGAGACAACCATACATTGATCACAAAAATGAAAACAAACTACCCGGAGACAAAGCATAAGCAACAAGGATTATAAGGAAAAGCAAAACCTACGTTCTCGTAAAGGACAAATTATATAAAAGAGAAGCATCTTCTGGAATATTATTAAAATGCGTATCTACACAGGAAGGAAAAGAACTATTGGAAGAAATTCACTTGGGATGCTGCGAAAATCATGCAACATCTAGAACACTAATCGGCAAAGCATTCAGAAGCGGATTTTATTGGCGAACAACACTCAAGGATGCAGAACAATTAGTCAAAACATGCAAGAATTGCCAAATGTTTGCAAGACAATCCCATGTTCCAGCACATAACCTAATCTGCATACCACCAGCCTAGCACTTCTCATGTTGGGGGCTAGATCAAGTTGGACTCCTCAAAAAGGCAAAAGGAGGATTCGAGTATATATTCGTGGCAGTTGACAAGTTCACCAAATGGATTGAATACAAACCACTAGTCAAATACAACGCAGAAAAGGCGACAGAGTTCATACAAGAAATCATGCACAGATTCGGGATGCCCAACAGAATAATCACTGATCTTGGATGACCGTTTACAACAAAGGAATTCCAATATTGAGCGAGAGATTGTGGAATAGAAATAGACTATGCATCGGTAGCTCACCCCCAAGCAAATGGACAGGTTGAAAGAGCCAATGGACTGTTATTACAAGGCTTAAAACCAAGATTATATGAAGACCTAAAAGATTATGGAGGAAAATGGATAGAAGAACTACCAAAAGTGGTATGGGGTTTAAGAACTCAAATCAGTAGAGCAACAGGATATTCACCTTTCTTCTTGGTATACGGGTCAGAAGTTGTATTACCAATCGACTTAATATGGCAATCACCGAGAATTGAGCAATATGATGAAGGAGAAGCTGAAGAAACAAGACGACTAGAGATCGACTCAATCAAAGAAATAAGAGATAGTTCAGTAATACAAAATGCAAGATATTTACAAGGCTTGCGAAGACATTATGACAGAAATATGCACCCGAGAACGTTAAAACCAGGAGATCTGGTACTACGACTAATCCAGAAAAAAGATGAAAGACACAAACTACTAAGCCCATGGGAGCGTCCTTTTATCATCAAGACAGCAATACAACCCAAAACTTATGAGATAATGACAGAAGGAGTTCAACTAAGCAATACTTGGCATATCAGCCAACTCAAGAAATTCTACAACTAAAAGAACAAGATACAAGACATCAAGAACAAGCCGGTAGTTGCACAATGAGAGGCAATGTCTGGAGTCGAGTTGTTTCCTGTGGCAACTTGACAAACCGACTGCTTTGCACCATGAGCGGCACAGTCTGGTTCATATATCTAAAATTTACCGGCCTTGCACAATGAGAGGCATTGCTCGGAGTCAGTTGTTTCATGAGGCAACTTGACTAACCGACTGCTTTGCACCACGAGCGGCACAGTCTGGTTCATATCTAAAACCTACCGGCTTTGCACAATGAGAGGCACTGCCCGGAGTCAGTTGTTTCGTGAGGCAACTTGACTAACCGACTGCTTTGCACCATGAGCGGCACAGTCTGGTTCATATATTTAAAATCTACCGGCTTTGCACAATGAGAGGCATTGCCCACAGTCAGTTGTTTCGTGAAGCAACTTGACTAACCGACTGCTTTGCACCATGAGCGGCACAATCTGGTTCATATATCTAAAATCTACCGGCTTTGCACAATGAGAGGCATTACCCGGAGTCAGTTGTTTCGTGAAGCAACTTGACTAACCGACTACTTTGCACCATGAACGGCACAGTCTGGTTCATATAAAAACGCTACCGTTTCGTGAGGCGGCATGACCAGCTGACAGCTTTGCACCATGAGTGCCACTGTCTAGCATTTTTTAAGTCGATTGTTTCGTGAGGCAACTCGACAAACCGACTGCTTTGCACCATGAGCGACACAGTCTGGTATATATAAAGTCTACCATTTTGTGAGGCGACATGACAAGCTGACAACTTTGCACCATGAGCGGCACTGTCTAAACATTCACAAGTCAGTTGTTTCAAGAGGCAACCTGACAAACCGACTGTTGTGCACTAAGAGCGGCACAGTTTGGTTCATATATCTACAAGTCTACCGTTCCGTGAAGCGGCATGACATTAAACTACTTGGCGCAGTAAAGAAGAATAGCCTACCTCGATGACAAATGCTTGAAAAGCAAAATGAATTTGGCGCAAAAAAGAATGCAAGCCAAATATCCTCACATCAAGAAGCAAACTATCAACAAAAAAACTACTTGTCAATAACTACTCGTCAGACAACAACAACATTACCCCAAAACTACTCAGAGGTCTTTTACAACACAAAGCCTAAACTAAGAGGCACAGGCCATTCTATAGGCAACACCATAAGTGTAATCATCAAGGCTTGAAGGCCAACAATGTTACCCAGGAAGAACTCGGGACTTCAGAACCTAATACAGAGTCGCACTACTTCAGACAATAATCAAAAGAAGTCGGCATAAGTCATAAAAGGTTGAAAAACAAGGTATTCATCAAATCAAAAAGCAAGACTGTACAACATTGACATACAAAGATAAGAGCATCAGGAAGAAGACTAACAATATATTAAGCAAAGGCATCAAGAAAAAATATCATCAAGAGTATATTACAAAACCACCACTAGAGACAAACAAATGTTATCAAGGAGAAGACGGCCGTACATTAAGCTGGCTAAATATTTGGCGACAAAGCTCCTTAACCTCGGGCTTCGATTGTTCCCACTTCGTCATGAGATCGGCGTTCATTGGATCTTCGAGAATTCGATCGAAAGGCACATCAGGAGCAAGAGCTCAAACAAAAGAAACAACATTGTTTATACAACGCTCAAAGTCATTCTCAACAAACTCTTTAAAACGAAGAGGCAATGCAGGAATCAGGTTTTAGGCCTTCTTTAGCATCTTCTTGAAGACAAACAACAGCCACGACAGGTCTCACAACAGCATATAAAATTTTATATCGCTCATGAACCTCCGAAAACTAAGTCTTCAAAATTTCCTCAGATTTCAATGGCTGAAAAGGCAAAAGAAGACACAAAGACTACAAGAAAAACAAGAAAATTAGAAAACAATAAGTAGTCGACTTACAGCTTCAACTTTCTTCTTTGAATTTGCAAGACGAAGAGACAAATCTTGTTTCTCCTCATTCCAAGCAATAGAAGCTTGATCAACAGCTACAAAAATAAGCAAGTACATCAGATATCAAGCAAGAAAGTCACAACAGAAGAAAAAGAAGATAGTTACCAGCAATCTTTTCTTCCAAATCAGAAACAGCAACTACTCGGAGAGCCTTTTCTTGCTCCAAGCAGCACGAGTCTGAGATAACTCAAGCTGAACTCTGTCAAGTTCAGCTTAAAGAGTAGCAGTCGGCTGAGTTTCTGAGGAAGAAGCAGTCAACTCCCGACAGACATCCTGAAAAAAGACATGAATCAAAACAAAGCACAAACAAACAAGACCGAAAGAGAGAGACAAAAATGAATACCTTCAATTCAGTTCCAAACGACAAGGATAAATCTGTCCAAGAAGAAACAAGCTTTTGAACTCGTTCAACTTGGCTGAGCTGAACCTCTGGTCCCTGAATAAGTAGAGGAACGACTGAAGAAGAAGTCGGAGCTTTGGCTTGGAGGCTCAACTCAGGCACCTCAAGAAGAGACGCACCCTCAGGAGGATTGGCACCAACAAACTGAGAAACAACGACAGCGTTGGCAGCATCAGGAGCGCAAAGTCTTGCAAGGAATAAAACAAGAAGATTTAAAATATAAACAAAAAGCAAGAATGAAAAAATTACCAGCAAGCCGAGACTTTAGATCAGCAATTTCACCAGAAGCTCGGCAGCAGCGGAATCTCGCATCGCTGTCATCTGAACCAACTCAGCCTTGACACGAGACAACTCGGCTTCAACCTTACCAAGACTACCCTGAATAAGGATAGCAGACCTCTCTTCTTGAGGACCAAAAAGAACATCTTGATCCTGATGGAAAGCCCGCTGACCAAATATAAAGATAAGAAGAAGGTAGCAAGAAAAATGGAAATACAAAACAAGAAGTATCAAAGGCACCTTGAGCTCTGCACCATACTCTGAAGAAAAAGAATCCCAGGTTGAAAGCAATCTGCCAACCCGTTCAGACTGAGCAGACAACGAAACACAAGGATCAACTGCAGGTGGATCTAGTGCAGCAGTTGGGGTAGTCACATAAGACTCCCCAGGAACTCCAGTCAAACTGACATCTAGGGAAGCTATCGATCACCTGCAATAAAAAGTAAACAAAGAGAAAATTGGAAAGGTAAAAGTAGGCAAGACAACAAATTTTTACCTTGAACAGATAAATTCACAACAGCCTTAGAAGAAGAGGAACCACCAAAGACAACACTGTAATAAAAATATATTACAAGCCTTTACAAAGAATTCAGCAAGTACTAAGGAAATAAAAAGAAAACATACCTAGAAGACTTTTTGATCTTGGACATAGTCTGAGAGAAGGGCAACTTCGGGATAGAAAAATCAAAACCATCATCAAAAGATGGTAAAGCAAAAGAAGACGGCACAACAAAGCTTGAAGCAAGGGGGTCATCAGTAGACACCCGACTGCAGCAAAAAGAACAAGCGTCAGCACATATCATGAAAGCACATAAAGAGAAACAGTAGAAGAAGAACTCACCCCGAAGGACTTAAAGGATCAGTTGACTCGTCTTCGGTCGAAAGAGCCGAATGACCATCTACAAAACAAAAAAACAAAGTCAAGAAACAGAAAGACGGGAGCGGTAAAAGAACTCGGCACGAAGATTACCTGACAAAGAACCATGACGAGAAGATCGCCTCCTTTTTGGCTGAGGAAGTTTAGTATCAACATCTGAACGACCCCGCTTCGGAGAAATAGCAGCGTCAGTATCATCATCATCATCATCATCATCATCTTTATCATCATCAACATCCAGGTGTCCACCATCATCAGCAGCGGGCACATTGAGAACAAAGTTATAGCCAAGATCCTGCAAAATAGAAACACATCAGACGGGGATAACAAAATAAAAAATAAATCAAAGATTCAAATACTTACATCAGGTGGCGGATTAACAGCACTATACTCCTGAATCGCAACAGGAAGAATAATAACACCACTCAATACTCTATTCATCATCTCAATAATATCATCATCAGTAAGTTCAACCTCACGGATAAGACGAGATAGGTTAGAGGGACCAGTATATTCAAAACTTAGATGATCCCTCTTCATCAAAAGTTGAACTCGACGACGCAAAAAGCTAGCAACAATACCATTACCTATCAAACCAGATTGCGTCAAAAAACTCAGACGATCAATCAAAGGCTTAAGAGCACGTCTTTAAGAGGCAGATATTTTATTTGACCAACAAGGAAGAGAAATTGGGAGGGAAGACAAATCAAAAGGTCTAGGAAAAGGCGGTTGAGAAACATAAAACCACTTCTCAACCCAGTCACGAACAGAATCAGACAAGGACAGCAAGGGAAACTGTTTTTGTGACCTTGCCGGGATTGTATCATACATCAGTCACAGCTAGGAGCTTTCGATCGACCAGTAAAACGAACCCGAAAGAAGTAGCGAAAGAGCAGAAGACAAGGAGGAATTCCTATGAAAACCTCACACAGATGTGCAAAACATGACAGAAAGAGGATAGCGTTAGGAACAAGATGATGAAGCTGAAGACCGTAGAAGTCGAGGAATTGAACCAAGAAATCAGAAGGTGGAAAGAAAAGTTCAGATCTGACATAAAAAACAAAAAGAATAGATTGGAAATGAGATAGGGTTGGAGATAATTGACCAACAGGCAACTCGTAGGCAGAAAGAGTCAATCTTGAAAGAAGTCCCTCCGCAATCAAGAGATCAAGATCACTTTGCTGAACGGAAGACTTCGGAATTCCTTTACCCTTCATTGCAAAATTTTTCTAAAGATAAATCACAGAGGAAGGTTAAGCCGAAGACAAAAGACAGAGATTTCCCAATTACGAACAGACTAAGTAACAACGGACGAAAGAGCTTATATAAAGGCGATAACATGAAGATTAGTTCCCAAAAATAACCGTTACTCAAGGGCAGTAATTATGGAAAAATAACGAAGCAGTCGATCCCTAAGATTGCGCATCAGAAAAGGAAAGATAACGGCCAGATTAGGCAAATTACAGCTGAATCACACAAATAAATGATTGAAGAGTTCATGACATTACACACCAATACCATCACAAGACCTACATCATTTACTTTGGTTTCCTCCAAAAAATTCCACTACCCTGAAACTAGCCATCTACTAGTTTCTATCACAAGACCTACACCATTCACAAGATTACAACTCAGAAAGGGAAGAAAGAAGTCCGGGGCTCGTCAAGCTCGCCAATAACAATATCCATGATACAGCAAGGGCCTTTACAAAGGAAAGCAGAAGACATATGGCAAGGGAGCCACACTATAGCTGTTTATAGAAGAACAACGGTGCACATACACCAAGTCTATGAAGAAAAGATTACAACAGCAACAGTACATGAAAGAAGAAGTAAAAGAAAAAGATTCTACAAGGACTACAGTGAAGAGAGAAATACGTTTGCAATAAAGACAGTACATTAGGGGACTACACAGAATATCCAGAAGAATATTCCAAGGACAATCATACAACTAGCAACGACTACACATGTCATAAAACAACTCGGCCAATACTCTTACGAAGAACTTCTCAAGACCAGGATATGCCTCATCAACAAAGGACCACAAGGGACAAAATATAAAGACTAAAACAACTCGGAACTTCCACACAGCATGAGGAAAGTTTCGAGTAACAGGTAGAAAAACCACTCTCAACAACTAAGATTGGAAAGCTCCAACTCTAGGCTTTCCAGCAAGAGTGCGATACAAACATAGACGACCAAATGGATGAAGCATACCACTTCAACCAATTTGGGAGCGGCAACGGTGACAGCCCGCGGTCCAGCAGTTAGACAGAGAAGGCATGGAAGCTATTTCACAATACTTCTTCTGCCTACCATGCCAAACTTCCCAGGAAAATCTAACCAAAGAGTTAGTCTACCTCTAACTCCATTCACAAGAATTCTTCTACCCACTCAACTACCAGAAGGAGGGCATAGGCCCGGGGCTGCTCAGTTTCACTCAACAACGTAGTCATCAGACGAAAGAGGAGCACCCTAAGGATCAAGGCATCAGTACAAGCACAACGGAATTTATAGCAAGGAAGGACCACCAAAAGCCATAAGTCACGAGAAAGGAAGAGAAATAAAAAGACAAAAACCTGGACAAGAGCAAGATTCTACATACCCGTGAAGACACAGTACCCACCCGTAAATAAAAAGAGGACAAGAGCACACTATTTCAGACCCTTCCGCCGAGCTCTTTTCGGATATAAAAGAACCCGGGAAGGCCCGGGGCTGGAAATACCTACCTTACAAGATTTTTTCTTTCAGATCCTCCGAATACTTGTATCAAGTATCCAGAGGCTCAGGGGCTACACTCAATGAGTGCCCCAAAGGTGCACAGAAAAGCCACGAGATAAAGAATACAGAAGACTAAAACTAAGACATTTTTCAGATGCTCCGAATACTTGTACCTCGGGGGCTACACTCAATGAGTGCACCAGAGGTGCACAAAAAACTGCAAGGCGAAGAGCACAGAAGATCATTTCATGATTTTGCTTCAAAAAGAACTCGACTCGCTTTCAAAGCAACCCGACATATTGAAGAAAAATCATGAGATGCTCGGGGGCTTGTCGATGGGATATCCTATAGGGTACCCAGGGATCGCTTACCTGAGCTTTGGGCCTCCTTTCCTCGGCCCACGAAGGAAGACGGACAGAAGAAACCAAATTCTACTCGTTAAAGACGATAAGACCGAAGCACAGCTTAGGACTAAGTTTGTAACCGAGTAGGATTTGAGAAACCTCGGCCAGTTCCTGTACTATAAAGGGCTGGTGAGGGCATCACCCAAAAACAGTTCCTACATACTACACAACACCCGATACGTAGAACGACATACAACACCTTGTATTACGATCAAGAGCAATAACGGACGACTCAACTGGATGTAAGGTTATTACTCAACCTTGTCGAGGGCCTGAACCAGTATAAACCGTGTGTCCCTGTGTGTCCAACCACCAAGGTTTCACTATTCGCCGAGGCACGAACTACTGTCTCGGGTAACCCCGTGGCAGGCTATCGGTGATAAAACATCGACAGAAGCCGACATTCATCAACATCAGATGTTGGCTACATCAGTCTGTGTCTCAAGGGAGGAAGAATGTCATGAGCTGACAGGTGGGACCGACTCAAGAGAAGTGTGGAGGGGGCACTGTTGCCTGTCTAGCAACAGCCAAGAAGGGTGCAGCTATAAATGTTGTGGTAACGATGGAAAAGGGCATCAAACCCATAACTGAATACTTGATAGCTAAGATTCCTCTGTACTACAGTTCATCGAATAGCTATCATAGTTCATCTACTTGCTAATCTAGTTCATATGATCGTTATCCCAGTTTCATCCCCTGGTTGAATCTAAAACTATGAGTTCAGCCGAATGATATCATAACAATTCATGTATATGCCGGTAGGATGGTCTAGCAATAGAGGCAGCACTGGATACTTTCCGTTGACCTGAGCTCACCAAAAACAATACAACAGATACAAAGTATGGCAAGTTATTGGTACCCATTCTATGGTTACCTATTTAATCCACGGGGTGGGTAAGGATGCCTCGTTAAGCCTTGTTTAATGTAGTTAGATTGAACTCAATCCATATATGTTGGAGTAGATTGGAGTAAATTTGAACTAAATTTCATCTAATTTACCTTAACATATGTGAATTAAGATGAATTTGAAAACATCTAAACAAAGCCTTACGTGTCCAACGACATCGCTAGCACTGGCGAGCACGCGGTGGCTAGGCAGGAGGAAGGGTACAAGCCCCATGGCAAAGAGGTGCTAAGCATCGATGTTGGATCTTGTATGGTCTCCCATGGTGCCCTTGCCCTCTGCACAGGGGACGACAGATGTGCGGAAAAAGAAGGCCATGACACATAAATGGTTTGAGAAGGGAGAGGTGGTGGGGGTAAGAGAAATTATTTTTTATATATCTATATGGGCAAAATGTATCTTCCATTGTGAATGAGTTATAATAGCCATTAACTACTTTTGTGGACTCCGCTTTTAACTGAACAATTAAATAGAGTAAACAATCACTTATCGTTTAACTATATATTCATTCAGATTAAATGGCTATTAAAACAGACTAGTGAGTAAACGAGATAAACGACTGTTTTAAATGGACACCGTAAGCCACTTTGTAGAGTTTACATGACTTGTAAACAGGCTAAGTGCCCGTGTAGGCAAACAGTGATGGGTTCTATATGCATGCAAATTACTTGGTCCAAGTATACTGTGGTTATTTGTGACTATATATTGTGGTTGCTCTAACTATATTAACTTAACGAGAGTTGAGTTTTTCATCACAATCTAATAGATTTGCTCTAGGTAGAACCTACTACAATTTGTTTTCTTTTTATCTTCTTCTAACACTCAAGATAGGGTAGAGATAGGCAGATGATCCTTCTCGGTTACTCTTGAACCATGTCACCCGAATGCACCCGTGTTCCAATGCTCTATATAAAGTACGGAGTACATCAATCGAAGATACTGTATTTACACGCTCATCCTCCCTCGTTCAATGCTGCCCAATTAATGGCACAGCAGGGGTGTGTCCAGCCCTACCGCGATCCACATCTCGAAAACGACCGCCGTGGCCGCCTGACGTGTGCACGTCCGCGTACGTACGCGCTACGCAGGTAGGAGGAGTACCAGGTATCGTACGTATTGTATTCATCTGCACCGCGCCGCGCCGCGCCACCACGTCCGCACCGCACGCACGTCCAGGGCCGGCCGTATACATCCACGCAAGTCAAAACTCATCCTCAAATCTGAGCTGGTGGACACCGATCGAGGAGTGCGCTGCAGCTGATCACCAGCTCAGCCCCTCCAGCTACGGACGTGACGTGGCCATCTCCCTCCACCGTGGCACGACCAGCCTGTCAGGAGGGGCAGCGCTCTGTTCCAGCGAAAGGGCAGAGCAGGGCGAGCCCAGCCCAGAAGCCTTCCGCCAGCCAGAGCTGCCCCAGCGCCGTGGTAACTGCGGTAAGAGCGAGCATCAGCTTTCCGCGCTGCAAATCATGTCCGCGCTTAAAATATACAGTAAGCCACGCTCCCTCCCTGTAGCACAAGCATCGGCGTCAGCATCTCCCGGGAAGCAAAAGGAGCCTTCCAAAGTTGCAGAGAGACTGTAGTTGATGGAAGGCAAGATGCTGCAGCTAGCCACATGAGGAATGCAACACTTTGTCACCACTTGACTTGATCATGGGGCCAAGGCCAATCAGGATTCAGAGACGCCCCTCATGGCCATGTTGCTGCTGGAGCTGAACTAGTACAAGTTAACTCACTTGATAATAATAAAAAATGGTAGGGAATGGAATATGTATGTGCTGGACTTGGACTAAGCCAGCTCTGGTTAACGGTAATGCATGGGGTGTTTACCTGCAGTTATAATACTTTAGACAATTGCCACTGCATTTTGTGGTCAGCAGTAAGGTTCCATTATTTCATCTCAGGTCATTACATTCGTTTCCGTTCTGTCCTTTCCCTGGGGGATTTGGTACAGCACACATGGGATAGTGTGGAAGCACAAGCAAATAAAATCTAGCGAGGTCAACTACTGCTCGAATTCACACACTGGATCACATTATTACTAGTATATATGTAATAGTTAACTCATACTAGGTACTTACTCGTCTTACACTTATAAGTACACAGCTTAATTATATCTCTCATTTATATATGGTTATACTTATTTAACCCAATTAAAAAGAAGAAGAGCAAAAGAACTAGTAGCTGCTTTTCCAAAGTAAAAAAAGAGAGAGGGGGAGAAGAGAACGAAGACGAAGAAATGGGATACCACTGCTACTATTGTTTAGACCTTGTAATGCAACGCAAGCAACAAGCATCTCTGACTGCTACTCCCAAAGCAGCGGCTCCTCGAGGCGCAGCTCCGCATTGACCTCCTCCACGTCAGTGAGCGGGGCCCACATCGGCGGGAAGCACCCGAACCCGTCCCGGATGTCGAGGATCAGGTCCGGCAAGTCGAACAGCTGCCGCTCTTCCTCCACGCTGCTTGACGGCGTCCCTGGTCGAGAGCAGACCGGCGGTGGTAATATCGGTGCGTCGGCGACTGCTGCCTCCTCGTCGTCCTCGTGCGTCGCGCCGTTCTCGGCGGCGGGCTCTGCTTCGCGTGCGTCACATGGCGCCGCCGGCTCCGACGACGGCGACGTGAACGCAGCGGCCAATGCGGCGGCGGCCTGGACGTCCTTGGGCGCCGCGGACGCGGCACGCGGGAGCACGCCGGCGAGGTCCGGGAAGTTGAGGTGCGCGGCGGCGCGGCCCTTGATGGCGAGCGCGGCCACGTCGTGAGCGCGCGCCGCCATCTCGGCGGTGGGGAACGTGCCCAGCCATATGCGCGACTTCTTGCGCGGCTCGCGGATCTCTGACACCCACTTGCCCCACGCCCGCATCCGCACGCCGCGGTACGTCGGGTGCTTCCCTTCGCTGCTCCGCTTCCGCTTCTTCTTCGCCGGCGCCGTCTTGCCAGCACAGTCTTCATCTTCTTCCTCTTCCTCCTCCTCTTCTTCCCCGCCCGCTCCGGCCTCGGTCTCCTGCCGCTTCCGTGGCGCAGGCGCGGCATTGGCCGCCGCCGGTGACGCCGGCGAAGAAGACGAGTCCGTGACAGTGGACGAGCAGCAGGAGGTGGTACACGACGAGGTGGTGGTGGCAGAGGAAGACGACGTTTCTTGGAGCTCTTGAGCCATGGCTAAGATAGCTAGCTCTGTGCACGGATGGGCAGTGGTGTGCGGGCGGGAGGATGAGGTGATGAAGAGTATGGTTAGAGAAGTTGTGTGCTGCCTCTGTTTGTATGTGGTGCGAGGGCCCTTTTTATCATCAAGTTTACTTGCGGCTTGCGAGGAATCAAAAGAACATGTGTTGGTAATTGGTATATATGGTAGGCGGGGCCCCTTGTACTGTCCCACAGTTTTTTTCTTTTCCTTTTCTGTTTGCTTTTGGTCCTATTTTTTTAGATTTCAGCACAAAACTCATACTCCGTAAATTGTAACCATCAGCATGCTGGATTCTTACTGCCAACGATCTGCTTGCCCCAAATTTGTATTAAACATTGTTTGAATCTACATGTACATGTATTTATTTTAGGGCTTATTTGGATCGGAGGATTTTCAAAGGAAAATCGTAGGAATCAAAAAATGGAGGAAATGAAACAAAAGAGGGCGTTTGGAATGGAGGAATTGAGATTTCCTTTCCTTTGGATTACTGTAGCTAGGTGTCAATTTCAGAGGAACTTGTGTGGTCCTGTTTAGATCGCTTCAAAATTTTAAAACTTTACAAAATTCTCTATCACATCGAATCTTTGGACGTATGTATAGAACATTAAATATAGGTAAAAAATAATTAATTATAAAATTTATCTGTAATCTTTTGAGTTTAGTTAGTTCATAGTTGAGAAATAATTACTAAATATAAACAAAATACAATAGTACTTTATAACTGTAAACTAAAAGTGACGTAAGTAGTACATAAAGCAAAGAGTCAAGCGAAAAAGCCCAGGACTCATGGTGCTTGCTGTTAGTGCTCTGAGCTCGTTTTGTTTTGTAGTGACTCTTTTTTTACCTGTTGGAATTGGATCCTGCAATGAACGTTGCAAAAAAAAAAAAAAAAACTGCAATGAACAGAACCATGTGTGAAAGGTGGCAGGGGACCGGCATCAGACATGTGAGAGGCGGCAGCACATTTACAGGACCACCCTCTGTGGACGGATATGATGTGTCCACGACGCCACGTGTCAAAAATCCAAGGAATGGGTAGCTACCACTCCTGGGACAGCTACCCTCTGTGTGTAGAAAATCTACACTAATATATATATATATATATATATATATATATATATATATATATATATATATCCAAACAAAACCTTACGTGATTTTTAGATTGCTTGTACTACTTAAACCGTGTAATTTAAGTGTTTTACTTCTTGTGTTGGGCTTCATTGTACACCCATGCTGTCATGTGGGTGCTACATGCCACGATATATAGTCTGGTGATTGTGTGCTTATTACTTGTTTTAATCATTTGTCTAACTGTGTGATGTTAATTTTCAGCTTGCTCGGTACAACTTTTTCTATGCCTGCTCTGCAACAGGTATGTAGCCAAGCAACTTGCAGTCGTAGCCGAAATAGCTGTAGAAAATCAGTACTGAGCAGGCACTTTGTGCAAGAGATTGTGATGGAATTTTTAAAATGAAAATATCATGATACAATTTATTTAAAAGACTAAACAATTATAATATGTTAGTTTAATATACATGTAGTTTTTTTAGTAACGTATGTTTTATGGATTTTCTTGTGGTGCTATTCATCAGGCCAAATTATTATAATCCTATAGTCTATTTGCCCTAAGTTTGCTTGTTGTTACCATTCACAAACTATACAAACATGGCCTTATGTTTGACCTATGGTATGTGTTGATCATCTAACAATCATTTAGTCCATTTACTGTTTAAACAATACATATACATCATTTAGTTTACTTGATAGTTTAGCCTAGTTGAATAGATGCTTCAGAAAATTATATTTTAAGATTAATAATTTGAAATTCATTATTTATTTAATTTTTTAAATGATATCAGATGTAGAAAAGACCTAAACCAAAGTTATAGTACTCAAACTCGAACAAATTTAAAACTTTCCAATTCAAACTTTATTCATCTAAATTCATCCAGGTTTTTAAATATGCATCACAATATTCATTAAAGCGAATACAAAAGTATTATATCGAGGTGCAGTGATAAAGAAGAAACATTAACATTTACATAATTTACACTAGCAGTAGCCTTAATCCAACCACCAGTGTAAACATTTACATAGGTGGTTCTCAATTGATGCCAGTGGAACATCACTAATTTTACTAGTGATTCACAAAACTGCTAGTGGAATTGTTTTATGTATTAGTGTTAGGTATGATATTAGCTTAAGTGTTTAGGAAAATATTGATATTACGGTGTTTTGCTTGTAGTACTTAAACAGTACTCCATACATTCCAAATTATAAGTTGTATTAACTTTTCTAAGTAGATTAGTAACAAAGCTATGTACTTAGAGAAGCAAGAAAGAATTGCAATTTGAAATGAAGGAGAGCACAACAGAAGTGTTTTACTTGTTGTGCTGACTTTCATGGGGTGGTGCTAGAACAATATATTCCTAGTGGTGAACTGGTAATGTATTCATTATTACTTGTTTCAATTCTTCATCTATGGGGGTGTTTAAAATCAACTGTAGAGCAGCTTCATTAAAAACCTAGAGTTTGTGGAGCAACCCTTTAGGTGATCTGACAACTTCATCTTTTTTCTCGAGCATAATTGTGTGAAGCTGAACCTCTATGGTTAAAAACCCGTGGAGCAGAGTTGAAAACTTGAAGTTAGGTAGTCCCAAACACCCCCTAAATGAGTGATTTTGATTTTGTGGTAGGAGAATAAACAAGACACTTTCAAGTCAATGGTGCAACGATTCCTTTAAATATATAATACTCCTTTGCCCCCACACCCCTCAAAATGCAATTCTAGTTCTATATTTTAGATAAGTCAATCTTTCTAAATTTGACTAAGTTTTTTATGAAAAGTATCGACATTTATGTCTTTAGTTAAATTTACTATAAACATATATTTCATAATGAATAAATAATATTTATTTGGTATCATAAACATTTCAACTTTATATATATATTTAATTAAATTTAAAACTGTTTGACTCGTCAGGAAATGAGAATTGTAATCTTTTTAGGATGGAGGGAGTAATAACACTTTTAACATACCAGTAAAGTTTATGTGCAACATATATATTTTTAATTGTGGATGTTATTCATTCCATTACAGAGAATTTAAGGATCAGTTCAAATCTTCCAACTACAATATATAACTAAGGCTTGACAGTATATGTGCCTAACCCCTTAAGCTTCCAAAAGACCAAAACTATAAGTGTTTTTTACCGAATTATAACCCACATCATATCCTCACTACACGAGCTACAATTTAATGCTCCAGCTTGCTGTCTAGCTTTCCTTTGCTTATTGTCTTAACTTCTTCTTGTTGTTAGATCTAACCCGTTGTCAATTTGTGGCAGCAATAGACTAGCCTAGGCGGTAGCTCTCATCGATCTGTAACATCATACATTTATGTTTAGTCTTATTGAATCGCTGGACTTTGCATGCCACATATATGTTTAGTCATCATCTTCGTGTACTAATATTCATTATGCTTGTGCTGCTGGTGGATCTGCTAACCCTGCTACAGGCTACAGCCCTACAGTGTGTATGAATGTAATACAAAATTCGGGCAACCTCTCCAAACTTCCAAAGCAAGAAACCAAGCCATTAGAACCCAAAATTGCACTTCACAAACACATTGGAAACTAAAACCACACTTGATATATATATATAATCATAGGACATCATTCGCCATGTTCGCTTGGTTGTTTCAGTGGCTGATAAGCCGATTGGTGTTATTTTTTACTATTTTATTGTGAGATAAAAAATATTATTTCGATGGCTGATAAGCCGGTTGGTATTATTTTTTACTATTTTATTGTGAGATAAAAATACTATTTCGGTGGCTGACTGTTTTATTGCTACCATGTGCTGTGTGAAAACGTGTTACGCTCTGTTGCCCGCTTCAATTCGTAGTACAACCACATCTATCAGCAGGATAGCACTACTCATTTCATATCTGCGGTACAAATGCGACGCGAGGGGCCCATGCAAAGAAAAAGAAGACGAATACGGAGGAGAAGGGAAGAACCGGCGGCCAGTGCAACAGCACATCTATGGATCGGTGCCAAACGCCTTTCACGCTTGTTTTGTTTGTTTTTCCCCTCTGTGCAAGAAGAAATTGAAACGCTCTGCCCCTGAAAGTCTCCGGACACATGGGGTTCAATGGCACAGCACAAATGGAGCTAGCCATGGACAGATCATGGGGGGCTCTCCCAGCACCACTCCGTTGCTTTCAGCTCCCTCCTGGTGTCTTGCTGGCGACGCAGCCCGGCCGGCCTGGGACCCGGGAGCCCCCAAAGCACGCCGCGGCCCTCATGTACGTATGTCGTTGCGCTCGCACCACGCCGCGAGGGGTCGCATGCGCGTTGCTGTCCGCTCTGCGCCTCTCCCTCCACAGCCCACATTTCCTCTGAGGTCGTCTGAGCTGCCTCGCCGCGAAGGTGGATCGATGCGACCGCGACTTGCAGAGTTGCAGGCCGCCGGCCAATGCATACTACTTACTACTACCAGTATGGATTTGCCCAATGCCCATGCCCCACTGGGATGGATGACCGGAGGGGGAGGACCGGACCCATCCTGCTTTCTAGAACGCCGTAGTGTTGCGTTGTCTGCCCTGCCCACTCCCTTCCTTCTCCCTCCGGCTTCTTCCTTGGCTGTTTGCGGCAAGTGAACCCGGCGATGATTGAGATGGGGTTCTCCTTGGATTCCAGAAAAGTTGTTATGCGCGCAGCTGGACGTACTCCGGTCGCAGTCGCCACATGCTACGTTGTGCTGGGGGGAACGCGTTACCAGGCTGATCCGCACCCGCAGGCCTCGTGATCGTACGCTTGTCCCCGCGCCTGGGAGATCCTGCTCTGTTTATTTCCTGCTCAGCTCTGCCACACGTCTTCGGCTTCATGTGCTGTGCGTTTCACAGACGGAGGAGCAGAGCAGGACACGCGCGCCGCGAGCCAGTCCAACGGTTCCGACAACGTTTCACCGGGCTATGCGCGCAGGGAACGGAAGGTGGAGAAAAAATATCATCCGCGCAGACCCTGTGCGAGACGGGTTGCCATCACCGTACCCCCGGGGAGGGGAGGGGAGGGGGGACCGGACCGGCCGTTCCGTCCGGCATGCTGGGTGTCGTGGCGAACGACTTGACGGCCCGGGACTGTCGCGCGCCGGTGCGGAAAACAGCAGCGTGGTCGAGATAAGTCATGGGTGTGTGTGTGTGGATGCTGGATGGACATGGACGGCAGCATGGGCATGTGCCGGTTGACCATTCCTAGCTCTCGCTGGCCCACGGGTGGGCCACGCCTCGGCTCTCCCTCCCCGCCCCCATGTTCCGTGTCTGCCCCACAGGCCACAGGGGCAAACGAAAGGAACCGCCCCCGAACAAGCCGTGGCCGGCAGTGCACGGCGCACCGTCTCTGGGCTCTGGTCTCTCTGGCCCGGCCCCCGCGCTTGGTGGTACGCTTGGCCCATGGCAGGGTTTCGGTCCAATCGTCTCGCGCCATGAAGCCCTGCTGCGCTCCTGGCTTGCTGGAAACACAGAGGCCATTGATCGATCGGCTCCCTCTCTGTCTCTGTGCCGCCCTTCTCGCTGTGTCGCATCGCATTCGCATCGACCCACGTCTGCGTCTGCTTTGCCGTCGCCCTGATTGCTTGCCGCTGCAGACTTTGCGCTACTGTGAATTTTGCTTCGCGCTAGCTGTTACTCACTGATCGCATTGCGGTTCCTTTTCTTTTTTCCCACCAAATTTGTATTGCATAGGTTCCTCCGTTTCTTATTTTTATTTCACAGCAAAGGTAACACTAAGCACCACCACCTAGCACCAGAATGTTCTGCAAAGTCCAGCATCCTAATGCACGCACTGACGCACCGGGTAGAAATTGGCATGCCCAATGATGTGGACCGTCATCGTAAGCATTGCTTCATCCTTCATCAGCTTGAAGAGGCGGGTGTCGTGGAATTTGAAGACTACCTCAGGACTGTCGCAGCGATGTTCCCCGTCTGGACTCCGGAAGGTACTCGGTGGTATATCGCTTGCCCAAGTATACAACGCAGGTGCTGTTGGCAGCAACACTGCTCTTGGTCACTACTGCCATGTACAGTAAAAGGGAACTTACTACACTCAGCTTGTTTTAGGTTGTTTTCTCTCATAACACTATTTAATCAACCCAGCCATGCTCATGTATCAGCCAAATGAGCATGGCCCAAGATCACTCCCTCATACTATGTGATAAGACATAATCAAGCGCCCTGAGGATCATCTGACCCTAAAAGACGATTTATATTCAGCAGTGTCCTCAGAGTCTGGTCCAATCAGACGAACAGCGTGTGTTGTGGTGATCCCTGCAGTTTTTCTACCTTGACTTGGACTATCCCTCAGACTCTTTTGCGAACTCTTGATGATTTGTTGGTACGGTCTTGGGATGATGGGAGTTATCTGAAACAGCAAACAAAATCCATATCTCGTTCTTGGATGTTAGAACTGATTTTGATTCCATCACCGGGAAAGGACTTCTCCCAACCATCAGGGTCGAGTATCAGAACCTTAAAACGGGCGTTCTCAATGTGGTGAAACAGCAACGAGTCATTCTCCTTTATACTAGCATGCGATGGGCATCAACAAATGCTTTCCATCCATACTGAGGGACCATCTGTTTCGAGCCCTTGACTGCATAAACACTACCATCAGAGGGCATTCTATGTCAATGCTATATTGCTCTCTGAGATCTCTCCTCCAAATTGGTTTATGAACATATATATGTTCATGCTGTGTCTATAACTAGCAGACATGAGCATGAGGAAGCACTCCATCTTTCAATCCAATTGATCCATGTACGCCTAGCAACACGCACAAGATTTCTTCACCTGGGAGCTTTGTCCAGCCACGTTCACCTAATCACCTTTTCACTGAAGGATGGACGGAACATGCAGAAAATCGCATGATCTCCTTTCCTGACAACTATTAACTAGCAATAGCATGCACAAAATACAGCATACGAACACTGAATTTCAATATTTAAGGAACCGATTACCGCCACCACTTGAGGAAATGAAATGTCGATGTTGCACAGCAATAGCTAAGTGGAGTATCAACATTGCTCTAGCACTGTCAGGATCGCAGCTTCATGGCTGCAATAGTTCTACGTGACTACGTCTACGGAAAGAAAACATAGCAATTCTCAACCACAACAAGGACAGACAGCAATACGGCACGCACATCAGTGTTACTTATCGGTCTACCGATCGTCCCTTTTGGTGACGAGATCTCGTCCCGTCCCCTTCCGATCCGTGCAAAAACGTACGGCACTGTTTCCTTTCTTTCATTGTTTTGCTCGTCTCGCCATTAACACGTCACAGAAGAACGTAGCACGGCTGGTTGTTGCGTGTTTTACGGCCGGCCCACAGTACCGCTCCGATCCTGCACACCTTTTATTTCTCTGGCTTTCTCTTGAGTATGAACACTGGGACGTGGTACACGTACCTACTCGCGGCGTCACCATCTCTCGTCGAGCAGTGCACGACGTGCCGAGGCCATGAGGCGCTGAGAGGCCCCAAAAGCAACGCAACAAGGGAGGGAAAGGCCGTCCCGTTGCTTTGCAGTTTTCGCAAGAAACGCATTCACTCCCGTCAGACATCGGAGTAGCAAAGGGCACGCCAATCTATTCTTTCTTCCATTTTTAAGCCTTTTTTTATTATTATTAGTGTAGAGATCTCTTGCCGTACTGACGATGTTTAACCTCATCATACTAATCGAATTTGGAAACCGTACTGGCCTTTAATCTCGCCGTACTGATCCACATTAGAAGTAAACTGGTTGGTTTTGAGTAGTGCGTACCTGTTGAATATAAAAGCCAACACCACCGGGCTCGAATAGTTTCCAGGCTTCGGCCTGTTTCCTTGGCTTTTCAGCCGGCTTAAATCCAACCAGAACAGTGTTTTTCTCTCATAAGAAATCAGTCAACAGTGCATAATCCTACTAGAACAGTGCATAATTCTGCCAAATGAACATGCCGACTATGTCGCTTGGAAGCACTGTTGTTGCTTTACCTTCTTTGTATATACAGGGATGGTGATTTGCCACTGAAGTACTGTTGTAAGAATAATACAATTCACTTGCAACTGTTGTTGGAAATGGGATTAGCAAAAGATCAGGGGATATTTAACTTTTTTACCCTTTTAGAGATGTACTCCTAAAAAATCACTATTCAAATGACACCTAAATTTTTTTCACCACTAGAAAGAAAAGGTTTTGTACTTATTGTTTAAGCACATTGAAATGATATAAATCTTTGTTACTCGCTCCATTCCAAATTATTAGTCACTTTAAAATTGTTTTACATCCATTTTGTTATACATCTAGATATTATATCTAGATGCATAGCAAAATGGATCTACCAAAAAAAGTCAAAGCGACTTATAATTTGAAACGGATTAAATATCTATTAGTGTAGGCACTCGGACGTGCCGGTGGATGCCGCGCTCGTGAGGCTAGAGGCCGAACCTTCTACGTGCCACGCCATCGCACTCACGTCGCCCCTCGCAGCCCCACAGACCTACGACGTCCTGGGCCCTGGGATCGTGCTGCCGTCGAAGTAGATGTTTGGATGCTAGCCACAATTCGCCATGCCTAATAATAGGATCATCACCACGTTTGATTTGGTAGTTACTTGATTAAGCACACAAGTATGGCTCACCATAACTACAAAATCATCTCGACACAGTTTTCTTCCAAAAAAGTGTGGCAGATGTTTTTGTCACCGCACTGCTCATGGTGCGCTACGCTGCCATCCCCATCCTCCTGCTGCTATGAGGCCAACTTGCCATCCCCGCCCGCTCCTTTAGGCCTTCACCACGGGCAACTAGGTGCATGGGCCCCAACACACCACCGCACCATGCCCAGCTGCCCTAGACGAACAAGAGTTGATGATGACAGAGGAGCAAGGGTGCACGACTGCTTCCTTGTCCTAGCACGACCTAATATACAGAGTCCTCCACTTCTTGAAAAGCTTGATTGGGTGTTCACGAATAACTGTTGGACCCTAACCTTTCCTGAAATCACCTGCAAAGCTTTGGTGAAAGAGGTCTGTGATCATTCCCCTCTCCTCATCTATATTTCTACAAACATTCCAAAAGCCAACATTTTTTTGGTTTGAAAACTATTGACTTCTCAAGGCTGGATCTAGGATATCTTATCTGCAAATTAGAATTCTCCTTTTCACCTTACTAACAAGGCAAAAATTATGACCAACAAATTCAAGAATTTGAGAAGTGCCCTCAAATCTTGGAGTGCAAGTCTTTCTAGTTTAAAATCTTGCATCGCCATTGTCTCTACAACATTATAACTCCTTGACACTCTTGAGGAGTACAAAGATCTAAGTATTGAGGAATGCAATAGAGAGGGGCAATCAAAGAGGCAACTCTTGGGAATGTAGGGACTAAGTTTTTTTCATGCTAATGCAACTATAAGACATCGAAGAAATGCCATTGCCAATCTCAAAGATAATAATGGTAACACAGTTCACTCCCATGTTGATAAAGAAAACCTGATCTGGCATGCCTTTAAAAAAAGAATTGGTTAGTTTGAGTTCAAGGACATGCTCTTTGACCTCCCCTCCCTCATTCAAAGTCATGAAGGCTTCAGGGGTCTTGATCTACCCTTCACACCCACTGAAATTGACAGCATTGTCAAGCAACTCCCAAATGATAAATCTCCTAGCCCTGATGGGTTTAGCAATGAATTCATCAAGAAATGTTAGAATCACATAAAAATGATTTCTATGGCCTCTGTTGAAGTTTTTTTGACAATCAAGTCTGCCTCAATAGTATCAATTCCAACTTTATTACTTTGGTTCCTAAAACCCAAAGCCTTGCTACAATTTTTTGACTTTAGACCTATCTCCTTGCTCAATTGCTCTATTAAACTAATCACCAAACTTCTAGCCAACAGACTTCAAGAGGTCATCATTCCTTTGGTTCATAGAAATCAATATGGGTTCATCAAGTCTAGAACTATCGATGACTGCTTGGCTTGGTCCTTTAAGTATCTTCACCTTTGCTACCACTCCAAAAAGGAAATTATCATTCTAAAAATTCACTTTGAAAAGGCCTTTGATAAGATTGAACACAAGGACATTTTGATTATTCTGGAAGCCAAGGGTTTGGTACTACCTGGCTGGCATGGATCAAGAGCATTCTTTCCTCTAGAACCTCTAAAGTCCTCCTTAATGGAGTTCATGGAAATACTGTGCATTGTAGAAGAGGAGTGAGACAATGGGATCCTCTTTCTCCTCTTCTTTTTGTCCTTGCTGGTGACCTCATCCAATCAATTCTCAACAAGGTTAAGAAAGACGGACTGTTGAGACTTCCTATCCCTCTCAACTCCTCTCTAGATTTCCTTGCCATCCAATATGCCGACTATACACTAATTATTATGGAAGGAGATGCTAATCAGCTGTTCTTTTTGAAATCCATCTTGTACTCCTTTTCTGATTCAACTAGTCTAAAAGTCAACTACAACAACTCAATGATGGTGCCTATCAATATCTCTGGCCAGAAGTTGGATAACCTTGCAAATACTTTTTGTTGTTCCAAAGGTTCTTTTCTCTTCACTTATCTTGGCCTGCCTCTGGGCTTAACCAAACCTAGAATTGAAGAGTTCTAGCCCCTTGTTACCAAATGTGAAAGAATACTTACATCTACTTCCATGTTGAAAGTGCAATCAAGCCCTAAGTGGGTTTTGGTGATATGACAACGCAATTAGAGAACTAATGAGACTTTACAAGTATGACAAGCAAGTTAAACTTAAGAAGGTTGATGAACATGTTGGCGGACCCCTCTAATTACAAAAGTGCATGGCAACAAGCTCAAAGGAGTTTAAATTCTTTTATACTTTGAAATTGAGTTAGGTATGCCGTACTATTAAGAGGGATTCAACACGCATGCCAACAAGTGAACCAAATGCAACATCTATCTATATACTTCACACCTCCACATACAAAGTGGGCAAATCAGCCAGCTTATTGAAGATCATTCCTTTGCTATTCTGCCTAGGCCGGCAGTGCCGGGCTACAGGCCGGCACTACCGCAACTTGTTCTGCCCGTTGGCAGTGAGGGTTACTTAAATACCTCCTCACTTCCCCCTAACGGCTAGTTCTGCTATTCCAATTCTCAGACTTCGCAAAGACAGAACAGAGAAGCTCTTTCTTGCTCTCCCTTCTCCCTTGGTGCTCATCCACTCTCCTCCATTGATTTCCAATCATTCTTTGAGAGATTGAGCCTCCAAACTTTGAGAAGAAGCTTCTCCCTTGGATCTTCACTTCAACAAGCATTTGGTTTGCGTGGTGGCCGATGGTTTGAGTTCTTTACTCTTGGAGCTTTGCTCCTAGCCGGCTAGAGGTTGCCCTTGAGCTTGCCTCCTTCGTGTGGCAGCCTAGGGAAGTTTGTATCACCCAACTATTGCTAATACACTTCTCTCATCTTAAGGGTTCATTCCCTTGACTTGAGACCGAGGAAAGAGCTAGCCTTGTGTGGCGAGCTTGAGCCTTGTGTGGCGCACCTCAACAACGTGGAGGTAGGCAAGCCTTGGTGGCGAGCTGAACCACGGGTCAAATCTTGTGTCCCCTTGTGTTTATCTCTATATTTTGATATATCTTGTTTGCAAGGTGATTTCTAGGGTTTGGACCTGATCTACTTGATGGGTGTGTTGCTACCACTTTCAGGTGGTGCTAGAGGTTCCCTTCACCTCTAGGAAGGTTTCTATTCAAGCACAATTTCCATTCAAGCTTTACATTTTGAATTGTGTTAAAATCTGTTCAGGTGACCAACACTGCTGCTCTTAGCCCAACAGTGCCGGCCACCCCGGCAGTGCCGGCCCTGAGCCCGGCAGTGCCGGCCTGTGACTGACAGCAAGTGTCGAGTTGAATTTTAGACAGGCCTATTCACCCCCCTCTAGGCAATCAGGTCCTTTCAAGTGGTATCAAAGCAAGGTTACCTCAAGAAGCACTTAACCGTGTGAGGTAATGGCCGAAGAAGGAAATGTCGTAATGGTTGATCCCAAGAAGGTGGATTTGCATGAGACCTCAAGCAGCGATGAGAGTGCCAACACCAACAAGTACCAGACCACTGCTGGTATATCCGCTGGAGAGATATCAAGAAGAAAATAAGCTAGAAAATTGAGAAGAGAAGGCAAAAAATTGCAAAAAGAAGAAAAAGCAATCAATGAGGCCAAAAGCCTGAAGCTCGTCGAGAAGCTTCATAGAAGAGAAGTTAGAGCTCTTAAGAAGGAGCTCAAGGCCAAGGAGGAGGAGCTAAAGAAAAGCAAGGAGCAAGCCTCTCATGTGGAGGTTGGTTCAAGTAGCTCCGACGGTGATGATGATGTATCATACCAAGCCTCTAAGATTGCAAAGAAGGATGAGAAGAAGAAGAAGGATGACGGAAGCAAGAAATACTCCGTCATATCCTTTGATTATTCATCTATCTCTAAACATGAGCATAAACCTTTATTTCATGTTCCCGCCGGCAAGTTGCCTCATTTCGATGGAACCAACTTTGCCAAGTGGAAACACTTGATGAAAGCTTATCTTGTAGGTCTTCACCCCGGTGCTTGGGAGATTGTTCACAAAGGATGTGAGCCTCCGGTTGATCCTACAAGCCCCACCACTACCGAGCTCTGTTGCATACAACTTAATGCACAAGCAACTAGTGTGTTGCTAAGTGCATTGGATGGTGATGAGTACAACAAGGTCATGGGCTTGGAGGTTGCCAAGGAGATATGGGACACCTTGCACCTTGCACATGAAGGTGTGAGCAAAGTGAGGCAGTCCAAGATTGATTTGTTGATGGCCAAGCTCAACCGGTTCGTGATAAATGAAGGTGGAGGGGCACAAGAAATGTTTGATAGATTGATGACTATGGTTGGGAAGATTAGAGGACTTGGTGGTGAAGAGGTCAATGATCACAAGGTTGTCAAGATAATGCTTGAAGCCTACTCTCCAAGAAATGAGACCGTTGTGACATTAATTAGAGACAAGAAGCGATTTGAGTACTTCACCCCAAGTGATGTGCTTGGAAGGATTATCACCTTTGATCTACAAAGAGAAGAAGCCCAAGAGAGGAAGAAGCTTGGAGAGATGCAAGCAAGGTTGGAGGGCATGAAGATCAAGGATGTGGCTCTCAAAGCAAACAAGAGCACAAGAAAATCAGCCCCTAGCTGTTCCAAAAACAGCAAGCAAGCATCTTCAAGCAAGGCTCAAGAAACCAAGGCCATCAAGCATCAACTCGAAGCTCCAACATCAAGTGATGGTGAAAGTGAAGGTGAACAAGAGGAGAACATAGATAACATGGCTCTATTCATAAGAAGATTCAAAAAGGGCCTAAAGAAGAATGGGTACAAGCTCATGAAGAGGAAGTTCCCAATCAAGAAATCAAGAGCTTGCTTTAGGTGTGGTAGCACCGAACACTTCATTGCCGATTACCCAAATAAAGAGAAAGACAACAAATTTGGCAAAGGCAAGAGAGAAGACAAGGGTGACTACAATAAAGGGAAACAATATGTGGGTGAAGCTCACATTGGACATGGTTGGGATGAATCAACCGATAGTGAAGATGAAGAGATGGTCACCATTGCTATTCACAAGCCATCCACTTCAACAAGGCTCTTCAACAACATGTCCGATGATGATGAAAGCTTCCCTCACACTTGTCTTATGACAAAGGGTGAGAAGGTAAAATCAAAACCTAAAGCCATAACTCCTCCCCCCAAAGACATCTCTAGTAGTGATTCTAGTGATTACTCTAGTGATGATGAATCTAGTGATGAAGAGATAAATGAAATAACTAAGAAAATGGATACTAAGACCAAACTATTCATTGCTAACATATTGGATGAATTAGAGGCAACAAAGGCCGAGCTAGCATCTAGAGAGAAAACTCTTATTAAACAAGAGGATCTTTACATTGCTAGGGAGGAAGCCCTTGAATTAGAAAGGAGTGAGGTGAGCTCTTTGACCAAAGCTTTGGCCAAGGAAAGAGAAGCTCATGCTCTCACTAAGAAGGAGTGTGGTGACCTCAAGCAAAAGTATTGTGGCTTAGTTGAAAAGCATCAAGAGCTTGAGGCACAATACTCTCTTCTTTGGGAGGGCAATTCACATCTTTCTAAATCAAATGATGCCTCTTCTCCATCCGCTAGTCAAGGTTGTGGAAAATGCTATAATATTGATATGAATCCTATTTCACTAACCTTGCCAACATGGAGGCTATGAAGAAAGAAATAGGAAGGCTCAACAATGTCATCTCAGTTTCAAAGAAGAATGACAAAGACAAAGTTGAGCCAAAGAAGATCCAATACAAGGATGGAAGGCATCCATCAATCAAAGATGGGCTTGGTCACACTCAAGGAGGCAAAACCAATGATAGAAAAATGGTCAAAGGCATTGAGTGTGTCAAGTTTGAGAAGAAGGGAAGCATTGGTGCAGATAAGCCTGCACAGACAGCAACTTTGCTGGACCATAGGCCGGCAGTGCCGGACCTGAGGCTGGGAGTGCCGCGCCCCAAGAAAGGGAAGGCTACCAATGCTTCACCTGATCAAGCTAAAGCCCAAGTCCATGCCAAGAAGATGCCCCAGCAAAAGCAGGTTTCTCAGAAACCCAAGGACTCAATCTAGGCGGCCAAAAACAAATTTGCATATCAACCCAAGACAAGGTCACCTCAAGGAAGTTTGTCCTCAAGCTACATGTTGAAATGCAATGACCGTGGTAAAGTCATTGCAGAATTTGTGGGTGATAAGAAACATGATAAAAGAAGAATGAACATTTGGGTTCCCAAAATTGTTGTGACTAACATGCAAGGCCCCAAGATTGATTGGGGACCTAAATCTAGGAACTAAATTGTTTTGTAGGCATACTCCTCTGGTGGATCAAGTTGGGTGCTTGATAGCGGATGTACAAATCATATGACTGGAGAAAGGAGTATGTTCTCATCATATTCCCCAACTTCAAATGCAAGTGAGAATATCATCTTTGGTGACAACTCCAAAGGGGAAGTGATTAGACTTGGTAAAGTTGCTATTACTCTTGATCATTCCATCTCAAATGTATTACATGTGAATTCGTTGAGTTACAATTTGTTGTCCGTTTCTCAATTATGTGAGATGGGCTTCAATTGTCTCTTTACGGATAAGGGTGTGGACGTCTTTAAGAGGGAGGATTCCTCTATTGTCTTTACGGGTCGTTTGAGGGGCAAGCTTTACCTAGTTGATTTCAACAAAAGTAAGGCTAAGCTTGAGACTTGTTTAGTGGCAAAATCTAGCATGGGTTGGCTGTGGCATCGTCGACTAGCTCATGTTGGGATGAGGAACTTGGCCAAACTCCTAAAAGATGAACACATTCTTGGACTAACCAATGTTCATTTTGAGAAGGATAGAATTTGTAGCGCTTGCCAAGCCAGCAAGTAGGTGCACCTCACCCACCAAAGAGCATTGTCTCCACCAAGCAACCATTGGAGCTAATTCACATGGATCTCTTTGGACCGGTGGCCTACATAAGCATTGGCGGTAACAAACATGGTTTAGTTATTGTTGATGACTTTACTCGTTTCACTTGGGTGTTTTTCATGTATGATAAGGCACAAGTGCAATATAAGGTGAAAACCTTCATTAGAAGAGCACAAAGAGATTTCGGTTTCCAAATCAAGAAAGTTCGTAGTGACAATGGAACCGAATTCAAGAACACTCAAGTGGAGGAGTTTCTTGATGATGAGGGCATCAAGCATGAGTTTTCAGTTCCATACACCCCTCAACAAAATGGTGTAGTAGAGAGGAAGAACCAGACACTCATTGACATGGCAAGGACAATGCTAGATGAGTACAAGACTTCGGATATCTTTTGGGCCGAAGCCGTCAACACCGCTTGCCATGCCATCAACCGGCTCTATCTACACAAAATCTTGAAGAAGACTTCATATGAACTCCTAACCGGTAACAAACCAAAGGTGTCTTACTTTAGAGTTTTTGGGTACAAGTGTTTCATACTTAATAAGAAACCCAAAACCTCTAAGTTTGCACCTAAAGTTGATGAAGGTTTTTTTCTTGGTTATGGATCAAATGAGCATGCCTATCGTGTATTCAACAAGACCTTAGGGAAAATTGAAATCGCGATAGACGTGACATTTGATGAATCTAATGGCTCTCAAGTAGAGCAAATTGATCAAGTGATTGTAGGTAATGAGGAACCACCATGTGAAACAATCAAGAATATGGCTATTGGTGATATTAGTCCACAAGAAGCTTAGGCCATAGATGTGGAACCTCAAGGAGAAGAAGTTACTGCTCCAAGACTTGATGAAGAAGGGCCTGTAGTGCTCCCTGGTCAGGGCTCTGCCCCTATGGCCGGCACTGCCGGACCAGGCAGACATGCAGCAGCTAACCCTTCTCCTGATACTACAAGGAACCTACAACCAATATTTGAAGAGCATGAGTATGATGACCAAGCTAACCAACAAGAAGTCACAGAACACCCAAGATTAAGGCAAACAATTCAAAAGTATCATCCCGTCGACAATATACTTGGGAGTCTTCGAAGAGGGGTAACTACTCGTTCACATTTGGCAAATTTTTGTCAATTTTACTCTTTTGTCTCCTCTTTGGAGCCCCTCAAGATTGAGCAAGCTCTAGATGATCCGAATTGGATGATGTCTATGCAAGAAGAGCTAAATAGCTTTGAAAGGAACAAGGTTTGGTCACTTGTGGAAAGACCAAATACCAATGTGATTGGAACCAAATGGGTCTTCCGCAATAAGCAAGATGAGCAAGGTGTGGTGACAAGGAACAAGGCAAGATTGGTGGCTCAAGGTTTCACTCAAGTGGAGGGCCTAGACTTTGAAGAGACATATGCACCGGTAGCTAGGCTTGAAGCAATTCGATTGCTTTTGGCCTATGCTGCCCATCATGATTTCAAGCTTCAACAAATGGATGTCAAGAGTGAATTTCTCAACGGCCCTATCCAAGAGTTGGTGTATGTTGAGCAACCACCGGGTTTTGAAGATCCAAAGTTCCCGCATCATGTCTTCAAGCTCCATAAGGCGCTCTATGGCTTAAGCAAGCACCAAGAGCATGGTATGAATGCCTTAAGAAATTCTTGATCAAACAAGGATTTAAAATAGGCAAAGCGGATCCTACTCTCTTCACTCATAAAGTCAATAATGATATCTTTGTGTGCCAAATATATGTCGATGACATAATATTTGGTAGTACTAACCAATCCTATTGTGATGAGTTTAGTAGGATCATGACTAAAAGATTCGAGATGTCTATGATGGGTGAGCTAAAGTTCTTCCTCGGTTTCCAAATCAAGCAACTCAAGGAAGGGACTTTCTTATGCCAAACCAAGTACACCCATAATATGTTGAGAAAGTTTGACATGGAAAATGCTAAACCAATCAAGACTCCCATGCCAACTAATGGACATCTTGATCTTGATGAAGGAGGGAAATCCGTGGACATTAAGGTATATCGTTCCATGATCGGCTCTCTCCTTTACTTATGTGCATCTAGGCCAGACATAATGCTTAGTGTGTGCATGTGTGCTAGATTTCAAGCTAACCCGAAAGAGTGCCACTTAGTGGCCGTTAAGAGAATCTTGAGATATCTAGTTTTCACTCCTAACCTTGGCTTATGGTATCCTAAGGGCTCTAAGTTCGATTTACTTGGGTATTCGGATTCTGATTATATCGGTTGCAAGGTAGACCGAAAAAGTACTTCGGGGACATGTCAATTCCTTGGACGGTCCCTAGTGTCTTGGAGTTCTAAAAAGCAAAATTGTGTAGCCCTTTCCACCGCCGAGGCCGAGTATGTTGCAGCCGGCGCTTGTTGTGCTCAACTACTTTGGATGAGGCAAACCTTAAAAGATTTCGGATGTCAATTCACCAAGGTGCCTCTCTTGTGTGATAACGAGAGTGCCATCAAACTTGCAAACAACCCAATTAGTCACTCTAGAACCAAACACATAGACATCCGTCATCACTTCTTGAGAGACCACGAATTAAAAGGAGATATCGCAATTTGCCATGTGAGCACCGAAAAGCAATTAGCTGATATCTTCACTAAGCCTCTAGATGAGACAAGGTTTTGTGCTTTGCGTAGTGAGCTGAATATACTTGACTCTCGTAACGTGGTTTGAACTATAGCACACATTTGGTTGTCCACCTAGCGACTTAGGAAAAACTTTGAAAGTTTCAATTATGCATTTCAAAACCAATTTTGAAAGAAACTTGAATGTGTTGGTCATTGTATGATTGATGACTTGCTTACTGACCAGCACATGGGAAGAGGTATGTGTCAACAATTGCATAAATATAGAGTATAGCAGTGGCATAGTGCCTCACTGCCTGGCCAGGCCAGCAGTGCTGGCCCCAGGCCAGCAGTGTCGGGACTTAAAGGACCCGAGCCTGTCGGGCCCAAGTCCTAGCCCTCGGGCTTTGCTTTATCTTCTCACCCCAACCCGAGGGGACTCCATCCCAGGTCATACCCTTCCAACAGAACACCTTTCCCTCTCCTCTCTCAACCCTAAGGAGACCTAGGGAGCCCGGAGGTCCCTCTCTTCCCCCCGGCAGTGCTGCCCCTTTGGAGGTGCTGCCATTGGAGGAGGTGTGGAGGATCTTCCTCCCTGCGTCAAGCTTCATTCAATCCCGACCTTCTTCGTCTCCTTCCCTCTATTTCAAAGGTAATAATATGAAACCCTAGGTTGGTTCGATCTATGCTATGCACGGTTTTTGAGATGAGATTAGGTTGTTAGTAGTTGCATTATATATGGTGATGTACCTCCAGTAGTTAGATTTGATCAAAACCTAGTTTCAATAGAGGATTGATGGAGCATGCCATGGTGCTGTCTGCACCAGGCCGGCAGTGCCGGGCCCCTGGTGACAGCACCTATGCAGTTGCTCCTACAATCGTCTATTGACCCTAGATTTTGGTTCAATCTCTCCACTAGAGTTTCTTGTCACTGTCTAAGTGCAGCAACTTAACCTTTTCTCCTTTTAAATGCATAGATGGACGGCGGTGGATTGAGTCATGGAAGAGGAAAGAGGTCAAGGACCAAGGCTCGTATTCCCTTGGTTGATGATGGGTTAAATCCCAGGCAGAGGATAGCTCAAGAGGAGGCTTTGCAAAGGGCAGGGAGAACAATCAGAGATGATGTGTGCCCTAGGACACCTCCAGACTTGGGTCTTTTCAATGCTTTTCACCTTGTGGAGCATCCTGAGGAGGTGCTAGTCAGAAACCCTCAGGACACTCCTGGCAGAGTCAGAGTAAACTATTAAAATCAGTGGAGGACAGTCCAGGAGCAGAGGGCCTTCAATTCCTATGATGTGCCAAAGGACATGAGTGTGGATTACATGTTTTGGAATGTTTTCCATTCTGACTATTACACCACAGTCCTTCGTCAAGCTGATAAACCCAAGATCATAAAGATGAAATATGTTGATTGGGAGCACTTGGATCTCAAGAGGGATCGTGTGTTTGAAAGAGTCATTGACCAGTGCAGGCAGCTTGGCATGTATCACTGGATGGGTTTCCAGAATGGCTGGAACACTGAGATCATCTACCAATTCTACTCCACTTACTTTATTGACAGGGAGAACTTGGTGATGCATTGGTTGACAGAGGGCCTGCATTACAGAATTGACTATGTGACATTTGCTCGCCTTCTGGGCTTTGGAGAGGATGACAGGGCATGCTTCAACTTAACTGATGAAAGAGGCCTGAACAATGATGAAATTATTTCTCTCTACATTGAGCCTCATAAGGCAGATGGTCTGGTGAAGAGTTTGAGGAGCAAGTACTATATCTTAAACAACCTCTTCAGGACCACACTCTATCCCAAGATGGGATCTGCCTCCAACCTCTATGCTAAATCAAAGAATGTGCTTAGGAGGATGAGAGGTGGAGCACCACCATTTTCAGTGGCTCGTTTTCTTTGGGATGAGATTTGCATTGCATCAGAAGATGCTAGGAAGGGATGCCCTATGCCCCTTATCTGATGTTCATTATTGAGATGGTGACTGGACGAATCTACAACAAAGACATAGTTCATGAGCCTTTCAGAGCAGAGAAGGTCATTCACTCTTCTGCAGTTCAGGAGGTGAACACTCCTCCTAGAGAGAGCACCAGGGCAGCAGCCCCAGACTACCCTGAGTCTTCCAGCAGAGCAGCTAGCAGAGGCAGGAAGAAGGGTAAGCTTGACAGGTTATTAAAGAAAATATTTGCTGTCATCTGCTATGTCAATGACCATGCTTACCAAACTAGGCTGGTGATCAGGCTGCTCAGACAGGAGCAGGGCCTCAGTCAGATTCCCCCTCCTACACCACCACCACAGCTCAGTGAGGAGTCTACTTATGTTGGTGATGATTCTAATGATGAGGATGATAAGGAGGAGGAAGAGATCCAGCAGCCTCAGACTAGGAGGTTGAGCAAGAGGGCCTCAGCTCCTGGTATTCACTTCTCTTTAGCTCCAGATGATGATGATGAGGAAGATGAAGATGATAATAATAAGGACGACATGGATAAGGATGACTAACTTGTATTCTCTTCTTCTTTGTTCTTTTCTCTTTTTGGTGACTTGTTGCCAAAGGGGGAGAATTACTAAGTGAAGGGGGTACAACAAACCTTCAACGATCATGAAGGAGCAGAGGAGCAGCAGCTGCTAGTTATCTTAGTTTTTCAGTTTTTAGTTTGAGAGATGAGAGAGCAACATGCAAAACTACGTTATTGTAATATTGTCACTTAAGTACCTTATTTGTGTCATTTGCGGACATGTACTCTCTCATATATATATATATATCATGCTTGTCTTAGTGTGCATTTAGGTTTTATTTATATCTCGCTGTCTGGTCGTGCTTGAGCTTCCGCAGGGTTGCTGGTTGCAACTTGGCCGGCAGTGCCGGGCTCCAGGCCGGCAGTGCCGGACTGCTCAACAGCATCCCCTCTGATTTTTTTTGAGACAGGTTCATATGCATCACGTATATTCTTGTGACACCTTTTCAGCACCCCACAACAGCCATGGATGTAGGGGGAGCCCTATTTCACTCCAATGTGTGAATTTTGGTTTTTATGCCAAATTTGGAAATTCAAATTCTCATTCACAAATTTAGGGGGAGCTACTACACCCATGACTTGCATTCTCTCAGATTATACTTCACTTTTGTAAGCTCTAAGTGTGTTGTCATCAATCACCAAAAAGGGGGAGATTGAAAGTGCAATCAAGCCCTAAGTGGGTTTTGGTGATATGACAACGCAATTAGAGAACTAATAAGACTTTACAAGTATGACAAGCAGGTTAAACTTAAGGAGGTTGATGAACAGGTTGGCAGACCCTCCAATTACAAAAGTGCATGGCAACAAGCTCAAAGGAGTTTAAATTCTTTTATACTTTGAAATTGAGAAGAGGGATTCAACACGCATGCCAACAAGTGAACCAAATGCAACATCTATCTATATACTTCACACCTCCACATACAAAGTGGGCAAATCAGCCAGCTTATTGAAGATCATTCCTTTGCTATTCTGCCCAGGCCGGCAGTGCCGGGCTACAGGCCGGCACTACCGCGACTTGTTCTGCCCGTTGGCAGTGAGGGTTACTTAAATACCTCCTCACTTCCCCCTAACGGCTAGTTCTGCTATTCCAATTCTCAGACTTCGCAAAGACAGAACAGAGAAGCTCTTTCTTGCTCTCCCTTCTCCCTTGGTGCTCATCCACTCTCCTCCATTGATTTCCAATCATTCTTTGAGAGATTGAGCCTCCAAACTTTGAGAAGAAGCTTCTCCCTTGGATCTTCACTTCAACAAGCATTTGGTTTGCGTGGTGGCCGATGGTTTGAGTTCTTTACTCTTGGAGCTTTGCTCCTAGCCGGCTAGAGGTTGCCCTTGAGCTTGCCTCCTTCGTGTGGCAGCCTAGGGAAGTTTGTATCACCCAACTATTGCTAATACACTTCTCTCATCTTAAGGGTTCATTCCCTTGACTTGAGACCGAGGAAAGAGCTAGCCTTGTGTGGCGAGCTTGAGCCTTGTGTGGCGCACCTCAACAACGTGGAGGTAGGCAAGCCTTGGTGGCGAGCTGAACCACGGGTCAAATCTTGTGTCCCCTTGTGTTTATCTCTATATTTTGATATATCTTGTTTGCAAGGTGATTTCTAGGGTTTGGACCTGATCTACTTGATGGGTGTGTTGCTACCACTTTCAGGTGGTGCTAGAGGTTCCCTTCACCTCTAGGAAGGTTTCTATTCAAGCACAATTTCCATTCAAGCTTTACATTTTGAATTGTGTTAAAATCTGTTCAGGTGACCAACACTGCTGCTCTTAGTCCAACAGTGCCGGCCACCCCGGCAGTGCCGGCCCTGAGCCCGGCAGTGCCGGCCTGTGATTGACAGCAAGTGTCGAGTTGAATTTTAGACAGGCCTATTCACCCCCTCTAGGCCAATCCGGTCCTTTCACATGTTCATTTCCCAAGCTGGTAAATTGGAGCTTACCAATGCTATCCTGTCTACTCTGCCTACCTTTCACCTTAGTACTCTTGCTCTACCTAAGGGGTTATTAAGCAAATTGATAAGTTCAAAAGACACTGCCTCTAGAGAGGGTCTGATAATAATTCAAAAAAGCCTCCAAAGGCAGCTTGGGAAATGGTTTGTGTCTCAAAGGAGGTGGGTGGCCTATGGGTTATTAATCTTGAAAAGCAAAATGAGGCTCTGCTCCTAAAAAATCTTGACAAATTCTTCAATAAAAAAGATATCCCTTGGATGTCTTTATCTAGGAAAAGCATTATTCAAATGGTAAATTGCAAAACCACACTATGAAAGGTTCATTTGGTGGAGAGATGTCCTGATGTTTTTAGAGACTTTTAAATCTTTTTCTATGGTACAGATTCAAAATGGCCAGAGCTGTTTTTTTTGGTGAGACAACTAGAATCAACAACCAATGAAGCTTGAGTATCCTGAGCTGCACTCCTTTGCAAAGAATAAACTGATCTCCCCCTTTCTACCCAAGCTTTTAATCAGCTATAGATTGTTCAATCTTCATCGACCAATTTGAGTTAACAAATTTGAGTGATGGCTAGGAACCAAGTTGGGGTAACTATTCAACTGCAAAATCTTACAAGCATCTGATGGGACACATGCAAGTACATCAAGTGTTCAATTGACTCTAGAAGTGTCTTTGTCAGCCCAAGCACAAAATCTTTTCGTGGTTTCTCTTGAATGATCGCCTTATTACCAGAAATATTTTGAGAAGAAAACACATGCATTTGGAATTCTACTATTGTGTGCTCTGCCAACAAAGCCTAGAGGAAACAAATGAACACCTCTTCATGCATTGCCAGTATTCCAAAGACTGCTGGAGTCTTATTGGGATAAACATTTTGCCAGACTCAAATATTATAAAAGTAGTCGTTCAAGTCAGAAATCAAGCTAACCCAATTTTTTTTCCTGATGGCCACCATTTTAATGTGTTGGGGTATATGGAATGTCAGAAACGACTTCATTTTCAAAGGTATCCATCCAAGTATTATTGCAGTTCAAGAAATCTTCAGAAAGGAAACGAGAATCCTTTCTTTGAGGGCTATCACTAAATTGTCTGTTACTTTTGATTTATGGATCCAAAATCTATTGTAATCTTTTTAGCTTCTCTTATTTTCTTTGCTGTCTTTTTTTTGCTTCTTAATCCTCTTTTGTATGCTGGACCTTTGTTTTATGCTTAAATAAATTCCTGTAGGGGCTACGACCCCTCCAGTTTTGTCAAAAAAAAAATCTCCAATACTGTGAGCGAAGATAAACTTATCTTGGACCTCTTGGCAGGCTGATAATCACTCTTAGCGCTTCCCATTCCTCGGAGGACATCAAAAGGCTGGTTGATGCACTCACACCCTGACTCCCTATCGAACATGCTAAAGAGAGCTACTCTGCAGCATCAAAATTCTAAGCAGTAACCCATGTGAGAGTTTGAAAGTGGCACTAGGCAGGCACTAGCTCTGGAATGCTGCTAGATTTATATTTTTTTAGATAATAGATAAAAATCCAACTTCTACATCCAAGGATGTACACAACCCCTTATTACAAAGTTTTGGATGAAAAAAAGAGAGCCAAGGTCTTATATATCGACCAGGACGCTAGTTTAAACAATATAAATGCTTCCATCCTTTATTGGATATATCTAAAGCAATTACTTCCAAAATCTTGCTCATTGTTGAGAGTGCGTCCTTGGCTGTCTCATCACGCTGCAGGTGGGCCCAAAAACGTAACCAGTACACTCCTCTGAAAATTATCTGTAAAATAGAGTTAGATCTCATTTTGTTAAATACAATATCATTACGACATCTCCAGATAGCCCAAAACATCGCAGCCACCCCTACCCAAATCAAATTTCTAATCTTTTTATTTTGATTAGATAGCCAAGTACCGAACATGTGGCTGATTGATCTTGGTGGGGTCAAACTAGTAGCAAAAAAGATAATTCTCCATATCATTTTGATAAGGGGACAGTCTAGGAATAAATGTTGGATGATTTCATTCCCATTATAGCTAATGCACTTCTGACTCCCTTTCCAATTTTTCCTAGCAAGGTTGTCTTTTGTTAGGACGACACCCCTTTGTAGGATCCAGAGAAAGATATTAATTTTTAGAGGAACTTTTATGTTCCAGATCCTCCTATGACGAAAATGTGTTTGTGTATCCATAAGATATAGATACAAGGATCAGACAGAGAATAAACCGGATTTGTTTAAACTCCATCTGAAATAATCTGAACCATCCACCAAATCGACATGGGAGATCCGAGCTACTAAACTAAGCCAAACTGTAAGTTTATTATCGACCAGAACCCTTCTAAAAGAGATGTTTAGAGGTCTAGTGGTCATCACTATTGAGACTGATGCGTGAGGAGCCCTTACTATATTATACAGAGACGAATAACTAACTTTCATAGGCTTATCTCCTATCCATATGTCATCCCAAAACCTAGTGTTGGCTCCATCTTTAATATCGAAAGAACCCATAGCCAACACCTCCTCCTTGATATGCATGAGGCCTCTCCAAAAATGAGAGTCATTTGGCTTGGCTGCCACCTGAGCTAGGCTGTTGGAGTTTAGCTATTTCTTTCTTAAAAGAGATTGCCACATACCCTCTGTGTTTATCAAATTAACCACCCATTTGGCTAGGGGGCATTTATTTTGCAATTGTAAATTTAGGATCCCTAAACCCCCTTGGTCCTTAGGACGGCATAGGATGTCCCATTTGGCCAGTCGATATTTATGTTTATCCGAGGAACCTTGCCAAAAGAACCTTGATCTATAATGATCCAGGTTTTTAATGACCCCTTTAGGGATCTCAAAGAAGGACATCATAAACATAGGTAGGCTACTTAGAACTGAATTAAGCAAGACTAATCTACCCCCCATATGATAGGTATTTCGCCTTCCAACAGGATAGTTTTTGTTTGAAACGATCTTCCACCTTTGTCCATTCTGAGTTCAGGAGTTGTCTATGGTGCATTGGGATCCCTAGATATCTAAAGGGATATTCCCCTATATTGCAACCAAAGAGATTGGTATAAAAGGATTCCATCTCTTTAGCTGCACCGTAACAGAAGACCTCACTCTTGTGGAAGTTGATCTTCAGCCCAGATAGCTGTTCAAAAGCGCAAAGCAGCAGTTTCAGATTCTGTGCTTGTTCTGGGTCATGATCAATAAAGATAATGGCGTCATCTACATATTGTAATATAGACAAACCATCATCTATAAGGTGAGGGGTGACACCTCTTATTTGCCCATCGACTTTTGCTCTGTTAATAAGAAGAGCAAACATATCTGCAACGATGTTAAATAGGATCGGTGACATGGGATCACCGTGTCTGAGTCCTCGCTTGGTTTGGAAGTAAGGTCCTACATCATCATTGACTTTGATTCCCACACTTCCTCCAGTGACCATAGTTTCCACTAACAGACACCATTTGGCGGAGAAACCTTTCATACGTAGTGTTTGTTGGAGGAAAGACCACTTCACCTTGTCGTATGCCTTTTCAAAGTCAATTTCGAAAATGACACTGTCGGTGTTATGACCCGGGGGTCAAGACCACCAACGAGTAAATTTGTATATCGCGTGCTCCCTCTCCAGACGTGATGCAAGATGGACACAAGATTTATCCTGGTTCGGGCAAAGAGGCCCTACGTCCAGCGGGGGGAGGATGACTTGTATTATCTCACACCCAAAGCGTGCTCGTACAGGGGGGGTACAAGCTGTGTTACACGGAGTCGGCCGCCCGAGGGGTCGATCGAGCGGCGCGGTGTGGGTGTGAGGCGTGGTATAGGGTCCCTGAGAACCAAAGTCGGATCAGAGTCCTAGACGAAGTGGGAGCCGACCTAGAGAGACTCCAGCCTCCTCTTGAAATCGGGAAAAAGAAGTCCCGAAAGAGAAGTCCCGAAAGAGCCCTCTCCCATACTCTACCTCGGCGTGCCCCTTTTATAGACCAAGGGGAGTCTCGAGGGTACAGGGTCCTAACAGTAGAAGTATGGGCGGCGCATCCACGGCACAGTGTTGGCGAAAAGACATCGAGCACTGTGGTGGCGTGGTCTTCCCATCCTTCAGGCGTCCCCGGTCGTGGCATCAGTAGAAGTCATCGCAGTACAGTGTCCGCAGGCGGGCACGAGTCCCATGGCCGAAGCGGGACGGGGCGGATGGGACGTCTTCCGTACCGGAGTTGTTGAAGAGGAGGGGGTCGAGCCCCTGGTCGAGGGGGGGGGGGTCGAGCCCCGTATGACTCCGTCACGTTCCCGAAGTCGTCGTCGAGGGTCGCACTGTTCACTTTCCGAGGGGTACTGTAGAAGTCCGTACTTGCGTAGTGGCGGCAGTGGCGGCACAGTTGACGGGAGTCGGGGACTGGACGGGGAGTTGGCGGATTTGACAGTGGACGCAGGCGCCCATGTCGTCAGGTGGGTTTACTTTTACCCATGCCGGAGTGGTTGGGTTAATCGAGCCCTCGTCCGCTGACGGTGCCTGGAAGGTCGAGGCGTCGACGGGTTGAGGGGGTCGACGTCGAGGTAGAGGCCGGGGGGTCGTTCGTCCGACCCCTCGTCCGTCGTCGAGGTGAAGCCGGGGGGTCGTTCGTCCGACCCCTCGTCCGTCGTCGAGGTAAAGCCGGGGGGTCGTTCGTCCGACCCCTCGTCCGTCGTCGAGGTAGAGCCGGGGGGTCGTTCGTCCGACCCCTCGTCCGTCGTCGAGGTAGAGCCGGGGGGTCGTTCGTCCGAGGTAGAGCCGGGGGGTCGTTCGTCCGACCCCTCGTCCGTCGTCGAGGTAGAGCCGGGGGGTCGTTCGTCCGACCCCTCGTCCGTCGTCGAGGTAGAGCCGGGCGAGTGGCTGGTTTCCGCAGTCGGTGTAGCGGGGGCCCTCGATTGATGGGCCGCGTCTTACCGAACAGTAGGCTGATCCTTGCCTTAAAAATGGTTGCTATGTTTAGCGTTAATTTATCGAAGGGTTTAGGGTACCCCTTACCTTCGTACCCGACAGTAGCCCCCGAGGCCCCAGAGGAGTGATTTAGAACTCCTGTGGGGGCTATGATACGTGTTTCTCGGGGGGAGCAAGAATTGTCCGGAGGTTTTATCCTCGGCCTGCAGGGTTAGTGAGAAATCCGATTCTCCGGGGGGTGCGCGCGAGCGCACCCCGCGGGGGTAGCCCCCGAGGCCCCAGAGGAGTGATTTAGAACTCCTCTGGGGGCTAAAATACGTTATGTAGTGGGGTCTTTAAAGGATACCTTGGAGACGCGGCACCCTGTCGAGGGGTCGATCCCGTTCCTTTTCCTGCAAAGAGAAGTGTTCGAGGGCGGCTGTCGAACCCTACCGAGGGCCAGCCTTCGCTCCCTCGAGCACCACTGGAGTCAGAGCGCCCCGCCCGAGAGGTCGACTCTGTCTGCCAGGTTACGAGTTTTCGACCCTCTTTCGTCGAGGGGTGCCGTGCGTAGTCATGCCCTCGAGCCCTCGAATGGCTAGGCCTTCACTACCTCATAGCGTCCTTCCCACGGATCCTTTCGCTCGGATCATGGGGTGAAGAGCATCGAGCTATCCTCGTTAGGACGACGAGCCCGAAGTCTTCGGTGAGCTGTTCTCGGGCATGAGTCCATTAGAAATGGTGCCCTGTACGGGTAAAAATCCGAGTGAGAACTCGACCCCGTTCGATAGGGATCGACTAGCGGCCCGGAGGCGTTCTCATTGTTAAGCAAGCCGTACGGCTCGCTAAGCACGACCATATGGACCACCAAGGTGCCAACCCCATTCGATAGGAGTTGGTGGCTCGATGCCTCCCAACGTAGGGATCCTTAGGTGTTCCTAGGTATGCCTCGGATATGTCCCAGGGAGCCTCGAGAGTTCGTTCTCGAGGCTCCGGGGATATCCCTGACTCGTGTACTCGAGGGCGGCTGTCGAACTCCATTCGTGGAGCCAGCCTTCGCTCCCTCAAGATTTGGGGGTGGACCGGAGTCCGATAACCATGGGTCCTTCCTGACCTCAGGTACTCGAGGGCGGCTGTCGAACCCTATGTAAGGGCCAGCCTTCGCTCCCTCAAGATTTGACGGATGGTTCGTCATCCGACGCTATCCTCAGGAGGAGGAGTCCGACCTTGTGGACCGCCGAGGGGAGAAGCAGGTGGTTGTTGTATTGAACTTGGGGACATACCTGTGTCGGAGCTCTCGAGGGAGGCTGTCGAACCCCCGGACGGGCCAGCCTTTATCCCTTCGAGGCCATGTACGATCTGCAGTTGACGACCCAAGGCCCTTATCAGGCCTCGAGCACTCGAGGGGGGCTATCGAGCCCATTCGTAGGCCGGCCTTTGTCCCCTCGAGATTTTGGGCGTGGACCGAGGTCCTAACCCGAGGTCATTTCTGGCCTCGGGCACTCGAGGGTAGCCGTCGAACCCTCTTTCGAGGGCCAGCTCTCGCTGCCTCAAGATTCCTTACCCTCGAAGACGACGTTTGCGGCCGCGCGCCTTTTTAGGCGGTGTCCGTTCGGCGCAACAGTGCGGTTACAACGCGGAGTGTGGCGCAGAACCCGATGACGGGACGTTACGCCTTATCCTGGAGGGAATACGAGGAAGGAAGTACAGGCGAATTAAATGCGGAGATTCTCTTGCCTGTTGCCGGATCCGTCCGTTGGCCTCCCGCGTATAAATAGTGAGGGCGAGGCGTCCGGTGTCTCTTTACGCGCACTTGCCTCCCTGCCTCCTTGCCTTCGTCTTCCTTGCCTCCCTTTCTCGGCCTCTGCCTTAGGCGTCCCGCAAGCAGGAAATTTGCGCGAGTGAGAGAGAAAGAGAAAGATAGGGAACGTACCCTCCGCCTCCAAGTCCGAGCAAACCACCGTTCCCATGGCCACTTTCCAGCTCTTCGGCGTCGACGCCTGGCCTGCTTCCTCGGTCCGCCAGTCGTATCTGGAGGGGTTGGTGGAGAGCGGGCTTCTCCGGCCCGTTACCTCGACGGAGAGGCCGGAGTGGATAGCTCTGCCGCCGGACCACGCCGAGCCCAACCCACCGGAGGGGTACGTGGTGTCGCTCGAGGCCTTCCATCGGGCGGGACTGGGGGTCCCACCCAGCCGCTTCCTGTGCGCGCTCCTCTACCACTATGATGTGGAGCTCCAGCACCTCACTCCCAACGGCGTCAGCCAGGCGGCGGTCTTCGCCGCGGTGTGCGAGGGTTACCTGGGGATCGAGCCCCATTGGGATCTGTGGATCCACATCTTCAAGGCCAACATATTCACCGCCTCGGTTAGCAAGGGCGTCCGTCGGAAGGTCAGGGCCGGAGGCTGCAGCATCTACGCTAGGCGGCCTGAGCTTTGGCTTCCTGCGAACCCATCCTCGAGCCACTCCGGGTGGCATTCCGGGTGGTTCTACCTGAGGAACGACGACGGTCTGCTTCCGGTGTACATCGGGAGGACACTCAACGCCGAGCCCGAGCGCTGGAGGTACGGCGCCCCGACGGACAAGCAGAAGCACCTCAAGGGCTTGCTGGACGCGCTCAGGCGTCTGAAGGAGAGGGGCCTCACCGCGGAGATTGCTGCGTCAGCGTTCCACCGACGGGGGGTTCTGCCGCTGATGGCTCGACCCCTCCGCCTTGACGAGATGGGTCCCGGGGTCGATCTATCAGGGTGCCGCCTCGTCGAGGAAGAGGTGACCCCGGATCGGGTGCTCAGCCGCGTCCGCCGCTTTTTCGCGGGGGGGGGGGGGGGGGGTTCGCCCCCAAGGACATCGCGAAGGTCCCCATGAAGCCGGATGAGGGCTTCTATGAGCTGGTAAGATCCTTTCCTTCAGTTTAAGTCCTCGCGCCCGCCGCTTCCATCCTTTCTGCTTGTTCTCTGACCCCTTTGCGTCCCGCAGGGGAATGTGTCCTACAAGCGCTCACATCCGCCGGTGCCGGAGGACCGGGCCACGAGGGAGGCGAACCGCCTCCGCACGGAGAAGCAAAAGACCGACAAGGACAAGAAGAAGAAGAAGAAGACCAAGAAGGCTCAAGAGAAAGAGCAGAGGAAGCAGCACCGGGCCCAACAGAGGCGGTTGGGCCTCGATGAGGAGCTGTCGCCCTCGGAGGAGGAGGACGAGGAGGAGGATGAGGAGGACGAGGAGGAAGAGGAGACGGCGCCTGAGCAGGCGGCCGCTGCTACTGGTGGGAGGTGGGGGGTCGACCTCAAAGTCGGCCCCTCCTGTTGAAGTTGGGCCACGGGCGGAGCGCCCCGTGGCCTCGCAAGAAGTCACGCCGCGGCAGACGCGGTCGCAGACGCCGCGGCCTTCGTCGGGGGGTCGATCGAGCGAGCCCCCGACGCCCGCTGCGTCGAGCGCCCGGGTGCCGGGCCCGCCGGCGCAGGCGGAGACTGGCAAGAGGGCGAAGGTGGCGTCGTCATCGAAGAGCCGATCGAGCGAGCCCCCGAAGCCCGCCGCGTCGAGCGCACGGACGTCGGACCCGTCGGCGCGGGTGGGGGGCCAGCAAGAAGTCGACGGTGGCTCCGCCGGCCCCTGCTCGGGAGAAGGTGGCGGGTGCCGCCTCGACCCCTGCCCCCCAGGCAGTGGCGTCCCAGAGCTCGACCAGCCCGGCGGGCGCCGAGCCGAAGCGTCGGGCTCCGAGGGGGTAAGTCGAGTTCGTGGTTGTTGTGCGTTTTTCCTTTCTTCGTCGATGAGGACTCATGCTTATTATCGCGCACGTGCTCCTTTTTCAGGTCGAAGCGCCGGCTGGGAGCTGCGCTCCCCTCCCCTGCTAAGAAGCTAAAGACGGGGGCTGTGGTGCAAGCCGCCGCCGAGGTTGGTCCGGCAGCCCCGCCCCCTTCGACGGTTGCCCCCGAGGCGGCACAGGCAGCCATGGCCCCGGAGGTGGCGGCGCGGGGGGAGGCACAGGGGGCCTCGGCGCCTACCCAAACGGCGGAGGAGGCGGACCCGCCTGCGGTGGTAGCCGTCGAAGCGACGGTCGCGGAGCCTGCGCGGCCGTCGGAGGGGGTCGCGTCCGGCGCCCCGAGGGGCGCGGGGAATGGAGGTAAGATCTGCTCCACCTTAGATTGTACTTTGAACTGCCTGGTTGCCGTTTGCTGACGATCTCCGTTTCTATCCTTGTCAGTCGCTGCGGGTGAGGTCGTACGAGAAGTCCCAGTACATTCTCCGGGTCCAGGGGCAGCTCTCGACCCTCCACGCCTCTCTGGAGAAGGCGAGGGATGAGGCCGCTCGTGCGAAGGCAGAGACGGCGACTATCTAGAAGGATGCTGAGTCGAGGGTCGCCCACGCGAAGGCCGGCTACGAGGCTATCCAGAAGGAAGCCCGGGAGGCCTTGTCGTCGGCGCAGGCGAAGCTCGATGATGCCCTTCGGTCGACCATCGCCGTTGGGCAGGAGCGGGATGCCGCCCTCGAGGCCCGGCGGAAGGCCGAGGAGGAGGCCGCCCGGCTGAGGGGAGACCTTGACGCCGTCTCCCGCGAGCGCGATGCTCTGGCCACCTCGGAGGAGAAGGCTCGGACCCGCGCGACCTCCCTGGGCATGGTGGCGATGAAGTAGAGGGAGGCCCTCGGCGACGCGTATAAGGCCGTCGAGGGTCTCGAGGCCTAAGTCAGGGACCAGTCCTCCGAGCTTGAAGACTTCCGCCGCCAGCTCGAGGAGACCGAGCAGGCCTACTCCACCTTGGATGTGCAGGCCCAAGGTGAGTGTTTCGGGTGTTTGCGGGGTCTGTCTTGCCTCGACCCTTTTTCTGCTTTCGGGTTTTGACCGTTATGTGCTTGTTGCGGCAGAGCTTGCGGAGGAGAATGCCCGCGCCCAAAAGGACCTGGACAATCTTCAGGGCCTGCTGAGCACCGAGGTGAACCTCAACGCGACGCTCTCGGCCGCCATCAACACCTTCTGCGACGACCTCTCGGTCGAGCCGGAGCCGGAGCTCGAGGGGGACACTCGGGGGGAATCCCTGCTGCACCGCTTCTACGCCATGACGCGGGGGGTGACGGAGAACGTCCGAGCCGCCCTGCATGTGGGGGTGAAGCGGGCCCTCGCGGTCGTCAACTCCTTCTACGACGTGGATCTCAACCTCGTTGTCGACGGGTTCGCCACCGACCCCGATCTGACCGAGGAGCAGAACGACGCGAGGTGTCAGGAGCTGATGGACCACGCGAGGTGCCCGGAGACCAGCTGGCGAAACTCTTCGAGCCCGACGTGGTCCCCTCGGCGGATGAGTAGCCCTTGGGAGATGTCGACGGGTGGTCGCGGGCCTGCGAGCCATATCTGGATGAAAAAGGTCCATGTAATAGTTAGGCCACTGTACCGATACAATGCCATGCCCCCGAGGGCTTTTTGTATATAATGCATTTTGATCGATGTGCACAGAGTTAATTTCATTTTTTCGAGCTTTCCCTGCTTTTCTTTGCCTGAGTCGACGCCTGTGAACTAAGTGTTCGACGCATGCTCTTATCCTTCGAGGGGGGTGGCGAGTAGGGATACCGTAGCCCTGGGGCGTAGGTGAGTCCCTGACTCGACGGCACCCTCGACCCTCAGGGAACTCGAGGCGTCTTTACTTAGTTCAGAAGCGTACTCGAGGGAAAGAACGAGAGGGAGAGTCGAGTTTCGAAAAAGCGTTCGAGTTTTTCGGAGACCTAGGAGGGGGGTGCCCCCCTGTTAGCCCCCGAGGGAGGCTCGACTTTGCTGAGGCAAAGTCGAGGCTACCTTAGTGCTGTGGATGGGTTCGTCTCGTTACTTCTACTTCTCGAGCTCTCTCTGCCTTTCTTTGCCTGAGCCGACGCTCGTGAACTTAAGTATTCGACGCACGCTCTTATTCCTAGAAGGGGGGTGGCGAGTAGGGATACCGTAGCCCTAGGGCGTAGGTGAGTCCCTGACTCGACGACACCCTCGACCCTTAGGGGGTTCGAGGTGCCTTTACCTAGTTATGGAGCGTGCTTGAGGCAAAGAACGAGAGGGGGTCGAGTTTCGAGAAAAAGCGTACGGGTTTTTTCGGGGACTTAGGAGGGGGTGCCCTTCTGCCAGCCCCCGAGGGGAGCTCGACTTTGTCTGGGCAAAGTCGAGGCTACCTTCGGGCTACGAACGAACGTGAAATGTGTTTTGAGAACATTTTATTCATTCGAGAATTTGTACATAAATGCGGAAATGTACAAGGCCCTGGGCCTCAGGGATAGAAGCGACGTAGCTGTTCGATGTTCCACGCGTTGGTGAAGAGCTCGCCCTTCTCGTTCTTCAGTTTGTAAGTGCCAGGCTTCAGCACCTCTGCCACGATGAAGGGTCCCTCCCAAGGTGGTGTCAGCTTGTGACGCCCCTTGTTGCTCTGTCGACGGCGCAGAACGAGGTCGCCGACGTTGAGGTCCCTTTTGCGCACGTTCTTGTCGTGGTAGCGTCGTAGCGTCTGCTGGTACTGGGCCGACTTGAAGAGGGCCATGTCACGAGCTTCCTCGAGCTGGTCGAGGGAGTCCTCTCGGGCTACTGTGTTGGCTTGCTCGCTGTAGGCTTTCAGTCGAGGGGACCCGTACTCGAGGTCGGTGGGGAGGACGGCCTCGGACCCATAGACCAAGAAGAACGGGGAGAACCCCATAGCTCGACTTGGTGTCGTTCGGAGACTCCATAGCACAGTGGGCAGCTCTTCGACCCATCTCTTTCCATGTCTGTTCAGCCGGTCGAAGATCCTTGGCTTGAGGCCCTGCAAAACCATGTCGTTGGCACGCTCGACCTGACCGTTAGTTCGAGGGTGGGCAACTGCAGACCAATTCACCCTGATGTGGTGATCGTCACAGAAGTCCAGGAACTTTTGGCCGGTGAACTGCGTGCCATTGTCGGTGATGATGACATTGGGGACCCCGAAGCGGTGGATGATGTCGGTGAAGAATAGCACGGCTTGCCGAGACTGGATATTGGTGATGGGTCGAGCCTCGATCCACTTCAAGAATTTGTCGATAGCCACAAGAAGGTGAGTGTGCCCACCCTTGGTTCTTTTCAGGGGACCGACCATGTCGAGCCCCCATACTGCGAACGGCCAAGTTATGGGTATCATCTGAAGAGCTTGGGCGGGTAGGTGGGTCTGCCTGGCGTAGAATTGGCATCCATGGCATGATCGAACGAGTTTGGTGGCGTCGTTGACGGCCGTCGGCCAGTAGAAGCCATGTCGAAAGGCGCTTCCTACCAGCATTCTCGCGCCGCGTGGTGGCCACAAGCCCCCGAGTGTAGGTCCTTCAGCAGTGCCCTCCCCTTCTCAAGGGTGAGGCAACGTTGAAGTACACCCGACAGGCTACGTCGATATAGCTCGCGGCCGTCCCCGTACAAGACATAGGTTTTGGCACATCGAGCTACTCGACGGGCTTCCGTGCGGTCTTCGGTAGTTCGCCTCGCGTCAGGTACTCGAGGTAAGGAGCGCGCCAATCCGTCAGAGGGGTTGACGCCATGGTGGCCCCGTCGATCTCCATGACCTCTCCCCCGCTCAAGGGGGGATCGGTCGAGGGGGGTGGGTCGACCCCTTGCTCGAGGGCGGGAGCCCCCAAGCCTAGGTCGACGGATGGCGTGTGCAGATCCCTCGAGAAGATGTCGGGGGGGACCGTCCCTCGAGTAGACGCGATTTTGGCCAGTTCGTCGGCAGCTTGGTTGTACCGACGGGCCACGTGGTTGAGCTCGAGGCCATAGAACTTGTCCTCTAGCTTTTGAACCTCCTTGCAGTAGGCTTCCATCTTAGGATTGTGGCAGCTCGAGTCTTTCATCACTTGGTCGATCACCAACTGAGAGTCCCCTCGCACGTCGAGGCGTCGGACCCCGAGCTCGACGGCGATGCGCAGGCCGTTGACGAGGGCCTCGTACTCGGCGACGTTGTTGGAGGCGGGGAAGTGGAGGCGGATGACATATCGCATATGGACCCCTGAGGGTGATACGAATAGCAATCCTGCGCTTGCTCCCGTCTTCATCAGTGATCCGTCGAAGTACATGGCCCAGAGCTCGCTCTGAACCTGCGCCGGGGATAGTTGGGTGTCAGTCCATTCGGCAACGAAATCTGCCAGTACCTGAGACTTGATAGCCTTCCGAGGAGCGTAGGAGAGGGTCTTCCCCATGAGCTCGGCGGACCACTTGGCGATCCTTCCCGATGCCTCCCGGTTCTGGATTATCTCCCCGAGGGGGAACGAAGAAACAACAGTGACCGGATGGCCCAGGAAATAGTGTTTGAGCTTCCGCCGAGTGAGGACGACCGCGTATAGCAGCTTCTAGATGTGGGGATACCTTGTCTTGGTTTCGGAAAGGACCTCGCTCACGAAATAGACAAGCCTCTGAACCGGCAGGGCGTGTCCTTTTTCCTCCCTCTCGACTACTATGACCGCGCTGACTACCTGCGTAGTCGCCGCGACATAGAGCAGGAGGGGCTCGGCCGGGCTCGGGGGACCAAGACCGGGGGCGAGGTGAGCAAGGCCTTGAGCCTCGAGAGGGATTCCTCGGCTTCGGCGGTCCACGCGAAGTGTTCCGTCTTCTTCAGGAGTCGATAAAGGGGTAGGGCCTTTTCTCCGAGCCTCGAGACGAAGCGACTGAGGGCGGCAAGGCACCCAGTAACCCTTTGCACGCTCTTGAGGTCTTTGATCGGGCCCATCCTCGTGATGGCGGTTACCTTCTCGGGATTGGCCTCGATGCCGCGTTGGGAAACTATGTACCCTAAGAGCATGCCTCGAGGGACCCCGAAGACACACTTCTCAGGATTTAGTTTTATGCGGTTAGCCCTGAGGCATCGAAACGCAATCTCGAGGTCTCCGACTAGGTTTCCGATGGTTCTGGACTTGACCACGATGTCATCGACGTAGGCCTCGACGGTCGGCCCTATGTGTTTCCCGAAGACGTGGAGCATGCATCGCTGGTAGGTGGCCCCGGCGTTCCGCAAGCCGAAGGGCATGGTGAGGTAGCAAAACATGCCGAAGGGAGTGATGAAGGAGGTCGCAAGCTGATCGGACTCCTTCATCTTTATTTGGTGGTAGCCGGAGTACGCATCAAGGAAGCAAAGGGTTTCACATCCCGAAGTGGAATCTACTATTTGGTCGATGCGAGGTAAAGGAAAAGGAACTTTAGGACATGCTTTATTTAAACTGGTGTAGTCTACACACATCCTTTCTTTCCCATTCTTTTTCTTTACAAGCATGGGATTAGCTAACCACTCGGGATGATGTACCTCCTTGATGAATCCGGCCTTCAAAAGCTTGTCGACCTCCTCCCCGATGATCCTGCGCTTCTCCTCGTCGAAGCGGCGCAGGCGTTGCTTCACCGGTTTGGACCCGGCTCGAATTTCCAAGGAGTGCTCGGCGACTTCCCTCGGGATGCCCGGCATGTCCAAGGGACTCCATGCAAACACATCGGTGTTCGCACGGAGAAAGTCGACGAGCACAGCTTCCTATTTGGGCTCGAGGGTGGCACTGATCGTTAGCACCTTCCCATCCTCGAGGCCGGGGTCGAGCGGGACGGTCTTCGTGTCTTCCGCCGGCTTGAAGTTGCCAGCGTGGCGCTTGGGGTCGGGGATCTCTCCGGACAAGTCGTCGAGGGCCGCGAGGATAGCCGAATCCTCCCGAGCTTCGGCTTTTTCCACGCACTCGACGTCGCAGTCGTATGCGTGCTCGTAGGAGGTGTCGACGGTGATGACCCCCGAGGGCCCCGGCATCTTGAGCTTGAGGTAGGTGTAGTTCGGGACCGCCATGAACTTGGCGTACCCCGGTCTACCGATGATGGCGTGGTAGGTGCCTCGCCACGCGACCACCTCGAAGGTCAGCCCTTCCTTTCGGAAGTTCGAGGGAACGCCGAAACAGACCGGTAGCTTGATGCGGCCGATCGGGAGTGCCTTCTTCCCTGGGACGATCCCATGGAATCCCCCCGCACTGGGCAGGAGCATGGTCCTCGGGATCCCAAGGAGGTCGAGGGTCTCGACGTAGATGATGTTGAGGCTGCTCCCCCATCCATGAGCACCTTGCTGAGGCGGGTGTTGAGGATGATCGGGTCGACGACGAGCGGGTAAACCCCTGCATTGGGGATGTGCTCAGGGTGGTCGTCCTGATCGAAGGTGATCGGCGTGTGGGACCAGTCGAGGTACCGTGGGGCCTGGGCCCGAACGGAAAAGACTTCTCGACGTTCCCTCTTGCGTTGGCGCGTGGTGAGGTGGGTCGAGGGTCCCCCGTAAATCATGTAACAGTTGTGGATCTCGGGGAAGCCTCCTTTTTGGACATCGCCCCTCACGTGGACGTCACAGGGCGGGTCTTCCTTGCCGTCGTCTCTCCTAGGACCAGGAGGGACGAAGTGCCTTCGAAGCATGCGGCAATCCTCGAGGCGGTGGTTGGCCGGCCCCATATGGTAGGGGCAAGGCTCTTTCAGCATCTTGTCGAAGACGCCCCCGTCGGGAGGGGGCCCTCGAGGCTTCCGCTTGTCCGCTGTAGCGACAAGGTCGTCGGGGTCGTCGTCGTGCTCGACGTTGGGCTCGACGTTACGCCGGCCCGGTTGGTTTTTCTTCTTCTTCTTCTTCCGGCCGCCGTTGCCGTCGTTGTTCCTCCTGGGCCCCTTGTTTCTCGTGGGCCTATCGTCCGAGCCCCCGGTTCATCCGCGTTGCCCTCCCCCTTCGCTGGGGGAATCTGGAAGAATGCGCCAACGGCCTCCTCGCCGGCCGCATAGTTGGCGATGACGTCCATGAGCTCGTTGGCGGTTTTGGGGATGTTTCACCCCAGCTCCCGCACCAACTCTTTGCAGGTTGTCCCGGTGATGAACGTTGTAATGACCTCGTGGTCGGAAATGTGAGTCAGTGTGGTACGCTGCTTCGAGAATCGGCGGGTGAAGGTGCGGAGGGTCTCTCCTAGTTTCTGCTTGCAGCTGCGAAGATCCCAGGAGTTGCCCGGGCGCTCGTAGGTGCCCTTGAAGTTGCCCTCGAAGATCCGAACCAGGTCGGACCAGTCCTGGATCAAGTCCGGGGGTAGCTCCTCGAGCCACCTTCGAGCGGTGTCGGAAAGGAACAGTGGGAGTTGCCGGATGATGACGAGGTCATCTTTGGCTCCCCCCAGCTGGCATGCCAGTCTGAAATCGGCAAGCCAGAGCTCTGGCTTGGTTTCGCCGTTGTATTTGATCAGGCTGGTGGGTGGGCGGAAACGTACGGGCAGGGAAGCCCGCCGGATAGTTCTTCTGAAGACTCGAGGCCCCGGCGGCTCCGGAGACCGACATCGGTCTTCGTCGCTGTCGTAGCGCCCGCCTCAGTGAGCGCTGTAGCCTCGAGCCTCGGCGTCGCCGCATCGACGTCGATTGTTCACTCGAGGGGGGAGGTCGTCGACGAGGCGTTCATGAACCGGTTGTGGCTCGACCCGGCCCTGGGGCGCCTTGTTCTGGTGGACAGAGGCCTCCCGATTTTGTCGAGGGGGCGCTGCTTGCCGCTCAGAGGCAGCCCCTCGACGCCTCGAGGCCGAGCTCTCCGCCTGCTGGACGGCCGCAGTCCGGAGTAACCCCTGGATCTCCTCCCTGATACGTTGTGCCTGGGGGGTGGATGGCGCCGGCATGTCGCGGAGCAGCATCGCGGCTGCTACGACATTCTGGCTAGCGTGGTTGAAGACTCGGGTTCGGCGTTCCCCTCCTCGACGATCTGCCGGTGGACCTCCCGGGCCCGCTCGCGAGCTCCTCCACCCTGAGGACGCCCTCGATCCTGCTCGAGGGCATGTTCGAGCTGCTGAAGACGCAGACACTCCTCCTCAAGCTTGCTGAGGAGCTCCCGGACCTGCGAAATCTGGACGTCGGGGGGTGGATTGGGTCTACGCGGACTTGGGGGAATGGCATCTCGAGGTGGTGTGGCGTTGGCCCCCCTCCCCTCTTCAGTGTCCGCGGTGTCGTCGACGTCGTCCTGGAGGACGGTTTGCTCGTCGAGATGGAAGCACTCCCGAGTGGAGTCGTAACTCTCGTCGGGAGAGTCCGAGCCGAAGTCGGCGTGGTAGAAGTGGGGGAATAGCCTGCCCCTTTCTTCCTCCTCCAGGCGACGCCGTAACGTGCCCCACGTACGGGGCAGCTCTGGCTCGCCCGGTGAAGGGGTGGTGACGGGACCGGCCGTCGCCCATGACGGAGTCCACGGAGACTCGTCATACGTATGTACTCGCATCCCCGCGAAAGCAGAGTAGAGTCCGGCATCGTTGCGGAGCCCGTACGGGAATGGGCCACGCGGTGATGACGGGATCAAGGGTGTCGGAGAAGCCACAGGAGCCTCCAGGGATGATGACGTGGAAGAGCCGGAGTCCCATTCGGGGAGACGCCCGCCCTCGACCCACAGGTGTGGGTCAAACGGACCCCTGGGCGAAGGGGCCGTGTTGCCAGCTGGGACTGAAGGAAGGGCATCTGGCACCCCAGAATTTGCTCGACGGCGAGCACGTCGAAGCCGCTTGCGCCTCCTCCTGATCGCGGGCCAGAGTCGCAAGCGAAGGGACCGTCGTCTGATCCTTGCTGGCTCCGGCGTAGCGGAGCTGCTGATGTCTAGGCCACGGGTGGAAGGAAAGACTATGAAGTCGCCTTGGTCCGTGGAAACGAACCCTAGACGACCGAACCAGATGACGGTGTTGAGCGGAAACGGTGGGATGGTGAAATCCATCCGAGAGAGTAGTTCGGAGTTGATCGACACGCGAATCCCCCTACCTGGCGCGCCAACTGTCGGTGTTATGACCCGGGGGTCAAGACCACCAACGAGTAAATTTGTATATGGCGTGCTCCCTCTCTCAGACGTGATGCAAGATGGACACAAGATTTATCCTGGTTCAGGCAAAGAGGCCCTACGTCCAGCGGGGGGAGGATGACTTGTATTATCTCACACCCAAAGAGTGCTCGTACAGGGGGGGTACAAGCTGTGTTACACGGAGTCGGCCGCCCGAGGGGTCGATCGAGCGGCGCGGTGTGGGTGTGAGGCGTGGTATAGGGTCCCTGAGAACCAAAGTCGGATCAGAGTCCTAGACGAAGTGGGAGCCGACCGAGAGAGACTCCAGCCTCCACTTGAAATCGGGAAAAAGAAGTCCCGAAAGAGAAGTCCCGAAAGAGCCCTCTCCCATACTCTACCTCAGCGTCCCCCTTTTATAGACCAAGGGGGAGTCTCGAGGGTACAGGGTCCTAACAGTAGAAGTATGGGCGGCGCATCCACGGCACGGTGTTGGCGAAGAGACATCGAGCACTGTGGCGGCGTGGTCTTCCCGTCCTTCAGGCGTCCCCGGTCGTGGCATCAGTAGAAGTCGTCGCAGTACAGTGTCCGCAGGCGGGCACGAGTCCCATGGCCGAAGCGGGACGGGGCGGATGGGACGTCTTCCGTACCGGAGTTGTTGAAGAGGAGGGGGTCGAGCCCCTGGTCGAGGGGGGGGGGTCGAGCCCCGTATGACTCCGTCACGTTCCCGAAGTCGTCGTCGAGGGTCGCACTGTTCACTTTCCGAGGGGTACTGTAGAGGTCCGTACTTGCGTAGTGGCGGCAGTGGCGGCACAGTTGACGGGAGTCGGGGACTGGACGGGGAGTTTGCAGATTTGACAGTGGACGCAGGCGCCCATGTCGTCAGGTGGGTTTACTTTTACCCATGCCGGAGTGGTTGGGTTAATCGAGCCCTCGTCCGCTGACGGTGCCTGGAAGGTCGAGGCGTCGACAGGTTGAGGGGGTCGACGTCGAGGTAGAGGCCGGGGGGTCGTTCGTCCGACCCCTCGTCCGTCGTCGAGGTGAAGCCGGGGGGTCGTTCGTCCGACCCCTCGTCCGTCGTCGAGGTAAAGCCGGGGGGTCGTTCGTCCGACCCCTCGTCCGTCGTCGAGGTAGAGCCGGGGGGTCGTTCGTCCGACCCCTCGTCCGTCGTCGAGGTAGAGCCGGGGGGTCGTTCGTCCGAGGTAGAGCCGGGGGGTCGTTCGTCCGACCCCTCGTCCGTCGTCGAGGTAGAGCCGGGGGGTCGTTCGTCCGACCCCTCGTCCGTCGTCGAGGTAGAGCCGGGCGAGTGGCTGGTTTCCGCAGTCGGTGTAGCGGGGGCCCTCGATTGATGGGCCGCGTCTTACCGAACAGTAGGCTGATCCTTGCCTTAAAAATGGTTGCTATGTTTAGCGTTAATTTATCGAAGGGTTTAGGGTACCCCTTACCTTCGTACCCGACAGTAGCCCCCGAGGCCCCAGAGGAGTGATTTAGAACTCCTGTGGGGGCTATGATACGTGTTTCTCGGGGGAGCAAGAATTGTCCGGAGGTTTTATCCTCGGCCTGCAGGGTTAGTGAGAAATCCGATTCTCCGGGGGGTGCGCGCGAGCGCACCCCGCGGGGGTAGCCCCCGAGGCCCCAGAGGAGTGATTTAGAACTCCTCTGGGGGCTAAAATACGTTATGTAGTGGGGTCTTTAAAGGATACCTTGGAGACGCGGCACCCTGTCGAGGGGTCGATCCCGTTCCTTTTCCTGCAAAGAGAAGTGTTCGAGGGCGGCTGTCGAACCCTACCGAGGGCCAGCCTTCGCTCCCTCGAGCACCACTGGAGTCAGAGCGCCCCGCCCGAGAGGTCGACTCTGTCTGCCAGGTTACGAGTTTTCGACCCTCTTTCGTCGAGGGGTGCCGTGCGTAGTCATGCCCTCGAGCCCTCGAATGGCTAGGCCTTCACTACCTCATAGCGTCCTTCCCACGGATCCTTTCGCTCGGATCATGGGGTGAAGAGCATCGAGCTATCCTCGTTAGGACGACGAGCCCGAAGTCTTCGGTGAGCTGTTCTCGGGCATGAGTCCATTAGAAATGGTGCCCTGTACGGGTAAAAATCCGAGTGAGAACTCGACCCCGTTCGATAGGGATCGACTAGCGGCCCGGAGGCGTTCTCATTGTTAAGCAAGCCGTACGGCTCGCTAAGCACGACCATATGGACCACCAAGGTGCCAACCCCATTCGATAGGAGTTGGTGGCTCGATGCCTCCCAACGTAGGGATCCTTAGGTGTTCCTAGGTATGCCTCGGATATGTCCCAGGGAGCCTCGAGAGTTCGTTCTCGAGGCTCCGGGGACATCCCTGACTCGTGTACTCGAGGGCGGCTGTCGAACTCCATTCGTGGAGCCAGCCTTGATCACCGATTACAACACCTTGATCATTTTCATGTTTAAATATATGTTGTTTATGATGTTTCCCATTGGCAACTAAATGGAAGAACCTAGTGTTAGCATCCCCTTCCAAGAGGGTTTTAACTTTGGCTCTCTCGTACCATTTTAGTTCCTCTTCTCTGAGCAGGTGAACTAAGCGCTCTTTTAGATAATTTTTCAAATTTAAATCTTGAACAGATAGGGGAGAGGTCTCCGCCTTTTTATCAAGGTCATCTAAAAGAGCTAGCAGAGTCTTTTTTTCTTTTCGATATGACCCCGCTGTGTGTTTCGCCCAACCCCGTAGATATTGTCGGAGTCTGCGGATCTTGTGCTGCCAACGTTCAAGATGGGTGGCCCCAGAGCATGGAGTTTGCCAAATATTTGCAACCATATCATAGAAACCATCTCGAATCAACCATCCCCTCTCAAATTTGAAAGGACAGTTGTGGGTAAGGTGGTTCGAAACACCTGTGTTAAGCAAAAGGGGAGTGGGTCAGATATGTTCCTATCTCTAGGCTCGACTGTTGTCAAAGGAAATTGATCTTCCCACTCCGTACTCACAAGAATTCTATCTAACTTCTCATAAGTTGGGTTATCACCCGCTCCTGCCCAAGTATATTGGCGGTCTGACATCACAATCTCCTTTAATTCTAGAGATTCAATGATAGCATTAAAAAGATTTGGCCATTTAAGGTCGAAATCCCCTGTACTCTTATCCTCTGGATGTCTCATTAAGTTGAAATCCCCTCCTATTATAAATGGAAGGGATTCTTTAAAGAAAGTATTGGATAGCTCTGAGAGAAACGCACTCTTATGTAAAAGTTGGGTTGTCCCGTATATGGAATAAAGCGCGAATTTGAAGCCATTTGTCTTGCATCTAAGGGTAAATTTAACATAATAATCACCCTCAGTAATAGCTCCAATATCAAAGACATTCAGGTCGACTCCTAGAAGCATGCCCCTGATCTACCTTGGGGAGCCATAGTATGCCAAAGGAATTCATGTCCCCCACAAATTAATTTGCTCCTCCTTTACTAGCTCAGCCAAGAATCTGTGTTTAGCCAAGTCCGCTAGACCTCTGCTATTCCAGAATACCCATTTCATTTTAGAATAATTTTGAAAGGGGTTTTTGGCTTTTTAGGCAATTTGCCTTTGCTAGTATTTTTAGCATTATTATATTTTTTCTTGCGACGGAGAGGAGAGAGATCTAAGATTTGATCATTCTCCGCAGCGAGCAAATTCTCATTTAGATCTCCACAAGTGTGGCTAAGAACAACTTCTAGTTGTTCATCCCCCTCATCATCACTGCCTAGATTAGCAGTAGTAGGAAAAAGCTACCTTTTTCTGCTTAGCACAAAGAACCAACCTATCCATCTCTAGGTTTTTAATAGCAACTACACTTGAGGAGTCTAGGTTGATGCCTACCCTACCAAGGTTTGAAATAATAACATTGTCTGGAAGGCTTAAAAAAGAATTACCTGGGAGCTCGAGGTTCCTTTTCGCTGCCAGACGTTCGGCTTTGTGTAGGGTATGCTCATCCGTGACCCCTGCGGTTCTGGTGCTACGACGCAGTACCTTGGAGGTTGCCCCTTTTGGTTCAATAGCAGCGTTGGTAGCACCAACTCCGACGCCAGCGGTCACCACCGCCCCCATACCCGTAGGTATAATGGCCGCAGGTGACTCTGGTGTTGCTGCCACCTCGGGGGAAGTAAACCTGCCACCCGGGGGGCAAGAGTTGATGAAGAGCCCCCTGGTCAACCTCCACCGTCAGTGCAGTCTGGCAGTGTAGCGGTTCGGTCAGCCTCGGGGGGGGGGGGGAGGGGCGATGGAGATGTAGAGCCCCCCTTGGCGTCCTCCTGAAGCTCGAGGGAGGGGCTGATCGGAGGGCACCCCCACAGTGGCCCGCTCCCTGCTGCGCGTGCCCCCCCCCGCCAGCGGACTGGGGGCACCAATCGGTGGATTAGTCGGGGACATGTGAGAGCCCACGTCTCCCTGTCCTGGCTGGGGACAGTCCCGCCCTTGGGGCGCAAAAGGCGAAGTAGAGCCCCCCGTGGCGTCCTGACCAACCGTGATGACGTCTTCCGCAGCCACCGCGGTGTCCTCCGACGCCGGCGAGCCAAAAACAGAAAAGGGAAGGATTTTGTAAGAAGAAACCAGAAGAGCATTATATGTTTCCAATTCTTCTTCTGTCAGAGGAGTAAACTTTCCCCCATCCGCCCCGTCATCTGGTTGCAGCATGATTTTGACACTGATCTCATTGAGGAGACGTTCAACAACCCCGTCTAGACCCGCTTCTACCAAGGATGCTAGCTTCTGATGAGGAATGTTTTGAGCAGGTGCCTGAGACCCACCAGCAGTGTTAATATCACTTTGAGGGTTTGGGATAATAGGATCTGCATCCTCCATCTCGCGGTCTCCATCACGTTCCTTTTCTTTCTCCCATCATCTGGCAAATCATCTTCATTTGGATCGAAGGCATTATTTTGTAATGCTTCATCTGGCTTGAAGAAAAGGCGGTAGATGCTGCTACCGACACAAACATCTGCCTGCTTTGGTATTTGTTTAGCATGTAATACCGCCACCAGGATATGTACTTGACCAGTCGCCCTGAGGTGAACCATATCAACCTTCTGAGTGGTCCCAATAATGGACCCAACTGCCCACAGCTGAAGAAACGAGCGCAGCACCCGTGGCACCTTAGCCACGGTCACCCAAACTTGGTCTAACACTTGATAGGTTTGACATCATCGACAAATTCTTCAAAGATAACAGTGCCCTCTTTGTTCTTCGTGGTGATCGAACGAATTGCAATCATGCGATCCAGTTCTTCCTTGCTCGGGAACGGGACAACAAAAGAATTAGCCCCTTGCTCTTGTACCTCCCAATCCCAGCGGACCGGGATCATTCTAGCCAACTCAGCTAGCAATAACTGAGCAGATACTTCACCCACCTCCACTGTTATGAGAGCTGCAATCGCTGACTGAGTAGGATTAACAATCTGATTGTTCCTTGCAGCTTGTATTTGGAAGAAACCCGATCCGTCTTCAGCAACACCGCAATATGCTACCGTGGATTTAGGTCCACGGAGTAGGGGGCACTGGTTCGTAAAGTGTTGCTCAGTGCAGATGGTACACTCTAGCTTGACAGATAGATCTTTTCTTTTCCCTTTCTGCTTGCCCTGTTCATCAGCCAAAACAATAGCAGAATTATCCTCCGCGCTGATCCGGCCACGTCCTCCTTCCTGGGTGTGCTGTTCGGCCCTCTCTCCATAAGCACGAGCAGCATCGCCGTCATGGCCCTGCATAGCAGCGCCGGCCTCAGGTCGCGGTGCACCGCGTCCTCGATCGCGAGCAGCGACGCCCGCACCAGTAGCAGGATCGCCACGCCCAGCAGCTCTCGTCGGTGCGCCGCCACGAACACCACGGCCAGGAGCGCGGCCCTCATCGCGCCCCCCCCGGGATGGCCTCTACCTCGACCACGGTGGCCATCAATGCTTCCCCGGCCATGGGCGTTGCGTCCACGGAAGGCTCCGCCTCCTGCCATCAACACGTCACGGTACGAAGGCCGCGGCGAACGAGAGCGGTCGGTGGATCTTGGGGCGCAGGCGGCGGCGTGGATGAGCGTCGAGCAGAGAAGGCGGTAGCTAGGTCTTCCAATTCTCGTTGTTTTGGTTCGAAACTGATCCGGACCCCCAGCGACCGGGTGGACCCGAAACCGAGTCGAGCTTGGAGACTCAACCCGGCTCGGTCTAGGCTCGATGCCGATTGGCGGAGGATTCAAAAATTGAAATTCCGCGGAAAGCGGATCACCGTAGTTCTTCCTCGCGGCTTGAATCGCCGACATAATCACATTGCCGACTGTCTTCGCCGATGTGATTCGCCGTTGCCGCAGAGGGCCCTTCCAGAGACGCTTCCAAGGTGGAAGACCTCTCCCTGGGTGGGCACTCGACTTCTCCATGGATGCAGTCAATTGCCAAGAGGTCTGCATCGGGCGGGGTTCCGTATGGCGTGGTTCCGCTGATTGCGTCGCCGCCGTGTGCCGGTGAATCGACTGGAATTCGCAGGAGGGTAGGGCTTCGGCATCCCCTAGGTCTTCAAACTCGGAATCAGATTCTGAGTCCCAGAATTTCCCAGCTCCTTCAGAGTGTAGATGTTCCGGGCACCGATCGCTTTCCGAAGCATGGATCATGGCAGCGTGAATCCTTCGCCGTGATCCTTCGCAGCTTCTCCCGAACGGCAGGCGCTAACGAAACGGGGGGCATGCTCCATTGCCAGGCAGCGAACCAGGCCAAAGCTGCAGCCTTGGACCACCGCCCGTGCCGGCGGCGGAAGCAGAGGTTGCGTGCGAGCACCTCGCCAAGGCCGGCGGAGAGACAGCCTACGGCGGCGCGATCACCAGCGGCGAACTAGGCCCTCTTCACCGATCGAGCTATCGATTAGAATAGATGATGATAGTATATTTTCTTTTATGCCACTGCGTACATACGCTGCCTCTAGCCCGACCACATGACCTTGCGGCTCTCCCATCTCCCATCTGCTAGATTTATATGGGAAGAGGTGTCTAAGCTGGTGCTGGTTGAAGCGATTAATGAACGCATTCATTTTGTGTGTAACACGCATAATTTTTCGGTGCCATGACGCCTACGCCCTTCACCATTTATATAAGCAATAATATTGTGTATTGTGTCTTGGTAGTCAGATATCGTTGTTGAAATAGGCGTTGCTTTAGGTCCACAATGGGAACTAGAAGCTGTTCAAAATACCCAGTGCCGGTTAATTTGGCCGTGCCAAGGTACATAGCGTTCTCAATGTGGCAAGCATAACTTTTAGGCCTTGTTCGGTTCTTCTGATTTCGATCCGGCTCTTGAACAGTTCTGGGCCAGGATCGAGTGGATCCGCTTCTTCCACTTAGGCCTTGTTCGTTTGCGGAAGATTCAATCTATCTAGGTGCTAATTTTTGTGGGCTAGGATTGAGTGAATCCGTCCTTGTCATTCATTCCAGCCCAGAATTAAATCCAGAGGGTAAAAAGTTCGGTTTTGTTCCGGATCACGTAGATAAAAAAAAAGCAAGTTTTTGTTTTGGTCATTTTTTTTCTGAACCGGCATAAAACGAACGCACATTTTAGTTCTTATCCAGATTGAAAACGAACCACAACAATCCACTTGGAATGTCACCTGGAATGGATCAATCCGATAGAAATGAACAAGGCCTTATTCCTGGTCTGATCCGGAGGTTAGGACGTCTCTGGATTTGTTCCAGGTCGTGGCGACAAGGGGAAGTGAAGAAGGATTTTGTTCTGGGCCAGTTTTGATTGCAGGTTGGGCCAAAATAAACACACATTCTAATTCACATTCCCGATCGGAAACGGGCCACAACAATGCACCTGAAACGGGCCAATTCCAGAACAAACGAACGAGGCCAACTTGAAGCCTACTATTAGCATGGCACTGTTACGACATCAGACATTTACTGAGCACAGAGGCCGGGTTCATGGCGAGCACAACTGGGCACATGACGAGCATTTAACGGGTACGAGGCGAACTCTGGAACGCACACAGACAAAACACATGTACATAGCACAGACACAAACCTTTTAACACCCGATAGTTTATTCGAGGAGACACAAACCTGGCTTAGGCATGGCACGTAAGTATACGTAACATCAGTATGTAATAAGCTCCAGCTCTGCTCTTTTACCCCGGCCGGCCGGCTTCTGATCCCGGCCAGCCTGTAGGTGGCTGGGATCAGGCGTAGGAGAGCTTGGAGCTGGGGACGTAGACCCTGGCCCAGAGGTGCCTGCCTTTGATCAGGAACTTGGCCGTCCGCCGCCCGTTCAGCAGCACTGGGATCATCGCCGCGTTGCGCAGCACCATGCGACCGTACACCGGCAGCTGCCCTGGCGCCACCTTCTCTATCATCACCGTCTCCACGCACGGCCCGTACACTCTGCAATGCATCATCCATGCACAAAATTATCTAGCGCTATGTGTAGGTTTATATGATCCTGCACTGCCCCCGTGCACTTAATGATGATGCTTGAACAAATAAAACAAATCAACTTGGGCTAATTCGAATCAAAGTTTCTTTTGCAGAGCTAGCAAATTTTGTCCAGTGACTGAAAGCTGAAATCACAGCTGAAAGTTTTGGAATCATTTAAAAGTTTTTTCGAAACTTCCAGAGTATAGAATAAGAGCCTTCAAAAAAAGGTTTTGTAACTTCGTTTAGATCAGTATATATTTTGGAAAGTTTTATAGAAATCTTAAAGCTATACAACTTTTGTTGGCTACTCCAGGATCTTTGAAAGTTGCAGTGGACAAACAGTGGAGTTGTGGAAACATCTAATGAAAAATCTGGATATTTTTCTGGTCTGATCAGAACCCATCTCAACCCAGTGCTTGATCAAATTTGGACAGCCCCCATTTTTCCATCCCTAAGGATGACAATAGGTTGAGTGTGGTGCGGGTGGGGCAAATACCCGATTGCGATAACACCCTAAATATTGTCAAATCCATCCTCTGCAACCTGTGAGTGCAATTTTTGCACCTGAGTCCGAGCCAATGGGTTTTTGGGCCCACATAGTTTGTTGATCTCACAAGTAATATATTATCGTGATCACATTAATAACTATAGAATGTTGAAAATTAAACAAGCAAAGTTTGCAATCTATATATATAGCAAAATGCAGTCATCTGCCACATAGGTATCATATAATTATTAAACAAGTTTTTTAAATAGACAAATTTAATACTTAGGTGCCAAACATGTTCTTAACAAATTAGATGGATAATTACTTACTTCCTCAATTTTAAATTATAAGATATTTTAGCTTCTATAAATCCATAGCTTTTGCTATGTACTTAGATATAAATTATGTCTAGATACATTATAAAAGCAAAGCAATGTATTAAAAAAATAATTTCTTTGCAAGACAGAGGGACACCCGTAACTGACATCAGAGTATCTCCAAGAGTATTCAATAATTTCTTTCAAAAACATGAATGTTTTCCAACTCTAAAAAAGTATTAGGAGGAATAAATAAAACCATCTCCAACAATTTCTAATAATTCACTTCTAAAATATAAAACATAATTTTACATAAAAATCATATATTATTTCTAAATTATCATAACCACTTTAATATATTATTTATCTCTTGTATATTTGCATAAAAAACCCTTTGCTACTGTTTATTCTTTTCATGCCCTTCCACGCACGCCATGGAGGAATTTTCCCCATAAGCTAAAATATTGGGAGTTGTTGGAGATAGATTTTTTCTTTCTTTTTTTTTTTGAAAAATAAAGATTGCAAAGATTTATTGGGTACTTTTAATTTGGAGATGCTATGCTGTGGTCTTCTTCAATCACTTCAGGATGGATCCAACCAGACCCGTGGGTACTATTTGGCATCCACGTCACTCGAACCGTGGATTCAACTGCCATCCCTGCTCCTGATCGAGTCCTGACTACGCACACGGTCGGGAGTACTACGGGCGAAGGTAGCCCACACACACGATCTATAGAGAGGAGAGAATCGGACTTACGAGTTGAAGAATTCCATGATGTCCTCCCTGTTAATGGGGTAGCCTCTGGAGAAGGTGACAAATAGGGACCGGTAGTCGTCTGGTGGCGGGGAGGCCTGCAAAGGGATCCACGGCGATGCCATCGGGTTTAGTGGAAAGGATGTCACCGTCGGGGCGGCGGTGAGGACGGGGGAGCCCACCATCGGCGGTGCAGCAAGCAGCACACCGCTTGTGTTATTAGTGGGCACACAAGTGGTGCCTTTGCTCCTGGCATCACAAACGGCCAGGCATACGCTCCTGTACTGGTAGGTGACGCCATCCAAAACCTCTCGGTTCCCTTGGAAGTAGCCCACGTCGTCTATGCGCTTGGTCAAGAGCGCGTTCGTGCACGGTAGGCACCTCTCGCGGCCGTCGTCGCCGGTGCCGGTGGCCGCCGCAGGCCCGGCGTGGCCCAGGCGGGCGACGCAGCGGAGGCACGCGATAGCCTCGTCGACGAACCGCAGCACAACAGGTCCCGGCAGGGCGGAGACGCGGCGGATGAAGTCGTGGTGGCCGTCGGACTCGAGCCAGAGCCAGAACGCGATCACCCATCGCATCGGCACTGGGTCCTGGGCGAGGTCGTGCACTAGACGGTGGAACAAGTCGCTCTCGAGCTTGTGGAAGAGGGTCAACTTCTCCATGGTGGTCAGGCTGGCCATGGGGGGATCTCGTTGACAGACCTCCCCGGCCGCTCTGCAAACAACGACGCCACGACACGGGGACCACATCGATAGATAGACAAGTCACTATATATATATATATATACACACAAAGGGGCCGGGAAGAGCATGCAATCCAGGTGAAGAGCCACTTCGGCCACTGAGAGAAAAGCGAGCAGGAATCTCCAAGGGGGTTGTTGCTTGATGGTGGCTATAATAAGACAAAAGAGTACACACGAGGGAGCATGCATGGCGCTGTGGAAACACGTCACTGTATCTAGCCACAACTTAACTCACATGGAAAGCCTTCACGCTACGAACCATCTCGCATTTTATGGAGGCTTTTGTGCAACAGTTTCTCTTTTCTTTTGGCAATACTTGTTGGCTTAATTAGGTGCATATATATTAAGTATATTTTGGCTTTTGTGCAGTTTTGCATGTTTGCAAATATAGATATATATTAACTTTGTTTTCACCTTCAAGGTTCTTTTATCTTTTTATTTGGAACATTTGAGTTAGGTACATATAACTCACTTTGGTTCCATGAAAGGAATTTTAATTTGTAGGATGTCACGTTGTTGGTGAAGAGGCTATACATATCCTTGTAAGGATCATCCACCCAATAACCATAACGAGCCATATGAAATAATCGATGAGGTAATGAGTTATTGGAGAGGAATAATATGGTAGACTTAACTGAACTAGCACTCTGTACATCATGGCAAATTATACTATATATTATCATTGTTAGACTTTAAATTAAGAAAAAAAATGCTTGCCTAGATCTTGTGAACAAGTTGTATGGTGTTACGATTTGAGAGTGACATTCATGTCACGTGTATTGTTTTAGTTCGTCGCTTATAGTTAACAAAAAGAAATTGATGAAATAAGTTTGTGTCTAGATTCCTCCATGGAGACCAACATGGCCATGGCCCCTGCTCTTTCCTACGTTAATCCATGTATTTTGTCTATCCGGCGGCGCGTCGTGAAGTTGCTCCATTGATGCTTGGTTTAGGAGAGAGGCTGGCAACAAGGCTCACATGTTGGTGAACCTGGAGAGAGGCGCGGTGGAATAATATTATGCCTGGTCGTAGAACATTTCACTGGTGTTACTACGTACCTTCTAAGTAGGCAGTGTAACTGGATGACGAATTGCATCAGTTAGAGCATACATCTTTGTGGATCACAAAATCTGATTCACATCAACTGTGTAAAAGTAAAATGACTATGTTTTGGCGTGAATCGTTTAAAAAAACTTGGGCTGCAGGTTTGAAAATAGAAAATCTTGCTTTGTTTTCAGTTCTTGGTTTTGAACGTTCACCACGTATGTAGTGGTGCCGTTTAGCGATGATCATGTCTTGTTTATCACGCATTTGTGTATATGGTTCTGAATTGACATAGGCAATCTTGGCAAAAATGCGGTCCCTCTCACACTGTTTAGTCTAGATGAGCTCCAACGGGTCTTAGTGTCTAACAAGAAGGTCGTTTGAGTATATGGGAAGTCCTTTAGTGTCTAACAAGGTGGAGAGGCACATTCTCGCAAGGACGACGGGGAGTTGGATCGGTGGTTGCCAAGAACACGATCTATCTCATCCTCTGGCCGGAGACGATCATGGGTGCAAAGTGCCTCGACAACGTGATGATCATATAGCTCGTGGTATTCTACAACCTTCCTATCAACCCATTTATATATTAGTTGACTTATTTTTGACTTATTTTTTCATAATGTTTCTGGGTACTTATGTATAAGGTTCTTATGTATAAGCTGGTTGTAAACTTATATCTTGCCTTTTTCACTCTATATTATAAACTGGACATGAGTGACAAAATACAGATTACGAGGCCACAAAGGCACGAGGGCAGTTTAGGAAGTAAAAAAATGGGACAAATAAAGTGGGTGGGAAGAAACAATTTACTCTTTAATATTAGATGGAGATGGAGATAGAGATAGAGATAGAGATAGAGAAGAGAGTATAGAATGATATAAATATAGATATAGATATAGATATAGATATAGATATAGATATAGATATAGATATAGATATAGATATAGAGATAGAAATACAGATATAGGTAGAGAAAAGATTAGTAGATACAGATAGAGATATAACTGTGATTTGGGAAACCATTGCAACGTGTATTGAACATCAACCTGAATGTGATGTTGTAATGGTTTCAAGACAATGTCTACTCATCCTTGATCCCCCAATCCGGTGCATCTTTGGAGCTGGTGGTGCTAGACAGGTAAGCGGTTAACCTATGAAGTATGAACTAACATATAGACTTAATTTTGTGGGTGTTGGTATTTCTTAGATGCACACGAGTAAGTTAATTTTCTGCAAGCGTATATATAAACACCAATGTAGCACTTCACCGAGATAACCCAGTTTTAAATATCGAACCCAAAGGAACGGAGTTATGAGGAAGACTAAGTCTATAAAGTTAACCCGTTTCACAACCAAGTATAGACAACTATTGATAACAGGAGAAATAACCAAGGACTATCTAATTTTGGTCACTGGGTAAGCTTTATCTTTTATGATCTTTAAGGCCGATGACTTAAATAGGAGCAGAAAATAGAGTTCTCTCCTACCAAGCACCTATATGCCTACCAACAAACCTATACGGGAAACAGACTACAGATGAATCAACATAGTTATAAGAGTCACCTATGCAAGCTACCGTTGTCCAGAAAATCAGGGGACATTCACAAGTAAACCTAGCCTAGGCCCCACGCCTACACTACGAATTACTACTTCAATCAAGAGGCCATCAAGATCAAAGCACTCAAGAAGAGTTGCAAACATAAAGAACAATAAGGATAATATTGCTTACTTGAACCAGAAGTCGAATACTAGGGTATCTCGGAATACAAATCCTGGGAGAGAGGATCTGATCTTGAAGAATACGCGATGAAGAAGTACCGACATGCTAAAACTCCTCCAGATTTCTACTCTCCAACTCTATATCTCTAATATCTAAACAAAGCTAGATCTACATGGAACTAGTCTCTCTTGATTGTTGGCCTAGATCTACTAGATAGGAATTAGGGTTTCATGCTCTTGAGATTCTGATCTGGCTTGCCTCTAGGGGGTACATGCTTCTATTTATAACCCGGTGGGATGAACGACAGTTGTTGGATCAAACCGACTCAACGTAGGGCCAAGATGACTCCTCAAAGGCGGTGGAGGAAGCTTCCAGAAGAAGGCAGACAGTGGGCCTAGGGGGTGTCGCTCGGCCCCACCCCATGTCGGCCGACCCCACATGTCAGGGTCTCGGACCCCGCTTCGCTCAGGTGTCTTCGGGATCCTCCGTGAGTTAAATGGCAACTATATCTCCGTGGGATTTCTTCTATATTTATTCTGATTTGATTCTCTTTATATGCTTTTTCTGGAAAAGTCCCTGGAAAATAATAGAATACGAAAACTCGTGGAAATTATCAGATAAAGCCCTATACTTTTCTATTTTATATGTGATTGATCCATTTATCATGTTTATAATTGTATTAAAAGTTGACGCTAACGACCATCAACAAGCTCCGTCAAGCTTACCCTTTGCTAGTCCCTAGAAAAGCCTATCTAATAAACTGGGATCAGGAGTTGCTACAATGCTTTCACACCTCAAAAGTTCACATGCTTTCAAACAAAAATTCTTCTATGAATTAGAAAAAACTACTCTAACTTTCGAACTCACCCGTATTACCTTTAACTATGGGGCTTTAACTATCACTTGAGTCTTGAGCACTCGAAATACAAAGTAATCAAATCAGGCACTATGTCTCAAACTCTTCACTCTACCAAAATTCTTTGTTTTGTAAAGTTTTCGAAATAAAACTCAAAGCTTAATTGTATGACACCCTCAAGTCTCTTATGTATGTGGTATTTGTGGATCTCACTAAAGCATTAATAATGTCATGCCCTCCTATAATAGTAAATATAGTGGAGTTCATAGGAATGGCTTAACATGGTTAGCTTACTTACTTTGTATATATTGTAAAGTCAAACAATAGATCCATAGAGAGTCAAGTCATACAATCAAACCAAGATGTGCATGTGTGTGGGTATGGTGGATATATGGTGGTGATGATGGTGATGGTGGAAACCTAATTCTACTTTGCTCCTTTGAAATGAATCTCTCTTTTTGAATTTTTGATTCTTTGAACACCATGGCTAGAGAGTATGAGCTATCTTATTCTTTATTTATTTTTCTGAGAGGTGTGCTGGACACTTGTCCATTTTTGTTCCTCTCTTATTTCCTTTTTTCTTTTTTCAAATAGCTTTTACATAGCTCATACCTCCATCACTAAGAACAACTGCTAAGAGATTATAACAAGAACTTTGGAGCATTTATTGAATGAAAGATGGAATGAATATTTTTGGTGGTGGTTACTCTCAGTGTAAGAGTAAGACCTTTTTCTGGTGGATGAAATGATATGTTGTTGCGCCTACTCTAGGGTAGAGTAGTGCATATTTGGGTGGCGTGTACGTGATCTTGATTTTAAAAGCATGACGAGACTCTCCACAGGGTCTAAAGGTTGACAACACTCAATACAAAGATAAGTAGCATGAATGAGTCTTCCTAATCTAAATGTATATGTATATATATGGCTTTGGTAGGAATTTAAACTATGTAATACAAGAGCTCATCATGTAAGATTTTAAATTTTTAAAAGATAAATCACCAGAACTTAGTATTGCTAGGAGTAAGATAAATAGCAGCTAGACTTTCATGTCATATCTCCCAACCACTTAGACTTAGTTTAAGTATATGCCTCCACAAGTTTCAGGTTCAGAGTAAATTCTTGTATCAAAGCAGTTCTAACCTAAACTCAGGAGAATTTAAGTTTGAAAACTAGGTACTTGTAAGGGATTACGACAGAGAAACTATTCATCATCTCAAAGACAAAATTATTGTACATGGCTTTTATTGACTCTAAGCAAATTAAACACACATCCTAACTAAAACATACCTTTATTTAGGACTCTTAAGACTCAACAGACATGGGCCTTCATGTGACCACACATTTTTGGCAATTTTAAGTTTTTTTATGATACTATGGTGAACCTTCATGTGCTCACATATTTTTGATATTTTATGACTATAAGATAGACTCAATGGTCGCATAATTATACTTACCTGATAACTGGGGGATGCTCTCCCCAACCTGGATATTTGCTATGGTTAATTTGAATGATCTTCAGAGTTAGCTTCTCAGTTGATCGCATAATTATACTTACCTGATAATTGGGGGATGCTCTCCCCCAACCTGGATATTTGCTATGGTTAATTTGAATGATCTTCAGAGTTAGCTTCTCAGTAGTCACCTCCTGATTGGACTCACTCCTTTATGATGCTTTTAATCCTACATGTTTATACTCCAACAAGAACAAACAAAACTCGAGGCTCCATTATGACAATGGGGTTAGCGATCAGCCAAAAGAGTAATTGAATATTCTAATGAGCTAATTTAAACTTTAATAGATTCTAGCAAAAATTAAATATCTCATCCCTTTTCAGGATTTTCTATTTTATAATGCAAGAGAAATATAATTCTTTTTATGTCAGCACAGTAAATTCCCTTATGGTATTACCATAAGTTCTGTCACACCCAGTTTTAACGACAAAACGGGATGCATAAACCTTATGTGTGCCCAGGGATCAGTCACACACATAAGCCGACAAATTATCAAGAATGTACCATCACAGGTGTTTATTACATAGCGAACGAGTATCTAAATAATGTTTATTACATAATAGCGGAAATAAAAGATAACTCTCGCGAAGCTCCATCGCACAGGGACGTCAACTGGTTGACCCCAAACCTAGTAGTCCTCTGGATACTCCTCATAACTCTGATAATCTGCTACCCATCCGGGATTTTTATCCAAATATTGAAAAGAAATAAACAAGTGTAAGTACTTCTAGTACTCAACAAGCATATATGGGGTTCATGAGGCTCAAAAAGTATGACACTGGTTTACTGCGATAAGCATTTTTAATTTGTAACAAAACTTTATAAGTGGTAAATCAAAGTTATGCTTAAGTCCCCAATTAAACTGCATGATCATAAATAACAGTTGAACGAATAGCATAGTATCATGATAAAGTGAATCATAAAGATAAACAACAAGTAACAAAGTTTTCTGTGAGTTTTCCGGGCCGCTCGTGTCCGTGAGCACGGCTGATATACTAGTTTTTATCACTCTGCAGAGGTTGTACACTTTACCCATGAGTCGTGTTACCCATATGCTCGGGTTTATAACTCCCAAAACACTGCCGAGGTGAGCGAGCAGGGTACACTATGAAGTCTTTCAAAGGGGCTCGTTGACATACAACAGACAGTACGGATCCACGGGCAAGGGGTATACGGGAGCCCCTCGATGGTACACACACGCAGCGGTAGCCACTCCGGCCGCAACCCACAACCGCTCGGCAATGACAACTTTCGTGAACTGCCACATGCGAGAGAGTGACCCTAATACTGAACTAAAGCCAGAGCCATGTAGCTCTCATGGTTGTACTGTATGTCCTAGCTTTTGCTGACAGATAGGATCCTAAATCCATGTTGCTAAAAAGTCAAGTTTTACTTTATCATTTCATATAGTTATTAAATCAAGATTCAAGATCATGCTTTGTTAAAAAGGAGCACTAGCAATAACTACCCAGATGCAAAGATAACCCATAGGAATTCAAGGTTCAGTGTAACAATTCTAGGTAAACCCTATGGTAACAAAATTAGACACATGCATATGGTTTGATTAAAAACATCATGAATAGGACATCAAGGAAGATCCCATATAATACTTGCCTTGCTCAAAAGGTTCCTGCTGCTCCTGCTCAAAGAAAACTTCTTGGTCACCCACGTACTGCTCACAGTCTATACTCGATCACCACATCACATACAATCATACCAGGGCATAACATGCAAGCAAACAAAGGCTATAGATTAGAACAGTACACCAACCGTAATAAAACAAGATTAAAAGTTTATAAAACTGATCTACGTCTCACTATGATCACATAGACGTTTGAAACACGAAAAACGGAGCTATAACGAAGAAGATATGAACTAATCAAGTTTCATAAATTAAACCAGAGATTAAAAGAGATTAAACAATTAAATATATTTAAAAGTTGTCTAACATGAACTGTGAACTAACCAACACATAGATGACGTCGATACGAATCTAACGCAATTTGAATGGATGAAAACGGAGTTAAAATGAACATTTTAGAAGCATTTGAAATTGAGTGGCAAAACTGTAATTAGGGTTTTCTATTTATTTTCGAATTAAAACAAAACAGAAAAGAAATACGCTTTCCAAAACTGAAAACGTACAGAGAGAAGGCGCTTTAGGACTGAGGGTTATGACTTAAGAACCGCAGGGTTTCTTTTGCAAAAACGCCGGCCGAAAGGGTATGGGGCTCTGTGAGCCATCCGATCCAAGATGGATGGACGCGATTAGATGGGGGAGAGGGAGTGGTGGCGCACGGCGGCCGGAGGCGGGGCAGGCGGCGGTGCCATGGCCAGACAGTGGCAGCGCAACGCAATCCGACGTTGCGGTGCAACGCAATCCGATGTTGCGGTGTACTAAACTCGACCCGGATTGGACCGGGAGAGAGAGAGAGAGAGCGATGGCGAACACGACTGCGGGGTCGGTTGCCTCGATTGCGCGCGAGGGTGAGGCGTCCGCGTGGAGGGGCGGCACTGCGATGTGGGCGGTCGCGGAGCAGAGCCACGCGGGCGAAACAGAGAGGGTAGAGGGGAAGAGCAAGCTCCTGGGGTTCTCCTTACCACGATGCGGGGCTCAGGGAGTAGCTCAAGGCGGCGGCGGTGTACCCCGACGGCGAAGCAACAACGGCGGCTCGACGCTAGGATTTGCGGCGGGTCTGGTGGTTCTGGGGTGCTCCAAGATGTTGAGGTGAGGGCGGTAGGGTGTGGTGCTCGGCCTTATATAGCCCCGGGTGCGACAAGGTAAGGAAAGGCGGATCAAATCCGCTCCGATTCGTGCTCGGCGAAGAAGGAAGGCGTCGGCGAGCGGAAAAAGATAGGGGAGGGAGGAGGAAGAAGGAAAGTGTTGCGGTGTGCGGCGCTCGGCTTAATTAGCCACGGGGCTGTGTCGGCAAAGGAAAGGGGAGATCCCCTGCTCCAACACGTGCTCGGTCGAGGGATTCGCCGGCGCGGGAGAAAGGAAGGAGAGAGGAATAAGAAAGGAAAGGTGGGGGACGAAGCTGCCATGTGGGGCCCACCTGTCAGCGTGGGGCCGGGGTGTCAGGCGGAGAGGGCGCGCGCGTCCGCGCCTGGAGCAGGCCGAACGGCCAGTGGGCCGAGGAGAGGCCCATGCGGAAAGAAGGAGTGGGGGGGGATCTACGGGACTGGGCCGAGGCAAGGGAGAAAGGGAGGGCCTTCGGGCCAGATTGGAGAAAGTGAGGGAGAGAGAAAGAAAAGCATTTTTCTTTTATTTCTGAAATTCCGATCCTTTTTCAAAGCACAAATTGAATTCAAGTTTGAATTTTGAAAATGCCACGCAAAACAAAACTCTATGCATCAGCATGAATGCAACAAAAATGTTTCTACTATTATGATAGTTTTTATTTTATGAAAACTTAATTACTTTTCCTAGGTTTTAATGTCCACCAAAATGCAACAAAATCACTTTTAATCTATTTTAAAGAATGCACATTTTTAGGGTGTTACAAATCTACCCCCTTAAAGGAATCTCGTCCCGAGATTCAGCTGGTGCTTACTCGAACAACTGCGGGTATGTCCTTTTCAGATCCTCTTCTCTTTCCCAAGTTGCCTCATCCACTGAATACCGATTCCACTGAACCTTGCACATACGGATGACTCGGCTCCTTGTGACTCTTTCTGCCGTTTCCAAGATCTTTATCGGGTATTCCTCATAGGTGAGATCCTCCTTAACTGCCAACTCTTCCATCGGTATCTGCTCCTCTGGCACACGCAAACACTTCTTCAACTGTGACACGTGAAAAACATCGTGTACACTTGCTAGACTCTCGGGTAACTCCAGCTGATAAGCTACTTCACCACGTCGCTCCACTATCTTGAAGGGACCAACATATCTAGGTGCTAACTTACCCTTCATATTGAACCTCTTTACGCTTCTCATAGGTGACACCTTTAGATAGACATAGTCACCTACTTTGAAAGCCAAATCTCTTCTGCGGGTGTCAGCATAACTCTTTTGTCGGGACTGTGCAACTTTCAATTTTTCTCTTATAGTCCGCACCTGTTCCTCTACACTTTTCAACACATCTGGTCCAAACACTTGACTTTCTCCTATCTGATTCCAGAACAAAGGGGTTCTGCACTTCCTTCCATACAAGGCCTCAAACGGTGCCATCTTTAGACTTTACTGGTAACTGTTGTTATACGAGAACTCAGCATACGGCAAACTCTTATCCCAACTAGTCCCATTCTGTAATGCACAAGCTCTTAACATATCTTCTAGTATCTGGTTGGTTCTTTCCGTCTGACCATCTATCTGTGGGTGATAGGCTGTATTGAAGTTCAACTTGGTTCCAAGGGACCTATGAATCATCTGCCAGAAGTGTGATGTGAACTGAGTACCTCTATCGGAAACAATCCTCTTAGGAACACCATGCATACAGACTATCTTTTCCATGTATAACTCTGCTAACCTTGCCCCAGTGTAGGTGGTCTTGACTGGCAAAAAGTGGGCAACTTTTGTCAATCTATCCACAATCACCCATATCGAATCATAACCACCTTGGGTGTGAGGCAAACCCACTATAAAGTCCATTCCAACTTCTTCCCATTTCCACTCTGGAATTTTCATCGGTTGCAACAATCCTGCCGGTCTCTGGTGTTCTGCCTTAACTCTTTGACATGTATCACACACTGCCACGTACTCAGCTACGTCTCGCTTTAATCCATACCACCAATAGTTTTCCTTCAGATCCAGATACATTTTGGTACTTCCGGGGTGTATAGAATAAGCTGAATCATGGGCCTCTCGCAGAATTGTCTCATGGATCTCTTTCACCCTGGGTACACACAACCTCTTACCAAACCAAAGGGTACCATTGTCATCTAGACTGAAACCTGCCTTGCCAATCACAATATTCTTGGCAATCTCTTTCAGTTTCTCATCTTCCAACTAACCCTTGCGTATCTCCTGTTCCAGGGTAGGTTCCAAAACTAACTCCATAGCACTAGTAACAAAACCCAAGTTGAGATGTGCTAACTGAGCACACAACTCTTTGGACTGTATTTCCAGGTGTACTTCATTGGCATAACTTTTCCTACTGAGAGCATCTGCCACAACATTCGCCTTTCCAGGGTGATAATGTACCTCCAAGTCATAGTCCTTGATCAATTCCAACCAACGGCATTGCCTGAAGTTCAGATCTGACTGGGTGAATATGTACTTCAAACTCTTGTGATCCGTGTAAATATCACTTTTGTGACCAACCAAGTAGTGTCTCCAGATTTTCAGTGCGTGGACCACAGCTGCTAACTATAAGTCATGGGTAGGATAATTCAACTCATGCTTCCTTAACTGCCTCGATGCATAAGCAACAACTCTGCCTTCTTGCATAAGCACACAACCAAGACCCAGGTGAGATGCATCACAATATATGGAGAAGCTCTTGTTCAGGTCTGGCAAAATCAACACTGGCGCTGTGGTTAACCGCTTCTTCAATTCTTCAAAGTTAGCTTGACACTTCTCAGACCATACAAACTTAGCGTTCTTCTCTAACAATGCAGTCATTGGTTTAGCAAGCTTGGAGAAACCTTCAATGAATCTCCGGTAGTATCCAGCCAGTCCAAGGAAACTACGAATCTCCGTCACACTGGTAGGTGGGTTCCAATTCAACACATCTTCCACCTTACTTGGATGCACTGCTATTCCTCCATTGGATATAACATGACCTAGGAAAGACACTTCCTTCAACCAAAACTCACACTTGCTCCTTTTAGCATACAACTGGTGTTCTCTGAGCTTCCGAAAGACCAACCTGAGATGTTCTGCATGTTCTTCCTCATTCTTGGAGTAGACTAGAATGTCATCAATGAACACTACCACAAACTTGTCAAGAAACTCCATGAACACCTTATTCATCAAGTATATGAAGTAGGCAGGTGCATTGGTTAACCCAAACGACATCACAGTGTACTCATATAGCCCATACCTTGTAGTAAATGCAGTCTTAGGTATGTCAGAAGCACGTATCTTCAACTGGTGATACCCCGATCGGAGATCGATCTTAGAGAACACACAAGCTCCCTTCAACTGGTCAAACAGGTCATCAATCCTTGGTAGAGGGTACTTATTCTTGATAGTTACCTCATTGAGCGAACGGTAATCCACACACATCCGTTGTGTACCATCCTTCTTGTCAACAAAGATCACAGGAGCTCCCCAAGGTGAAGAGCTAGGACGTATGAAACCCTTCTCTTGTAACTCCTGCAACTACTTCTTAAGTTCTTCTAACTCATTAACCCCCATCCTATATGGACGCTTAGCAATAGGTGCAGTACCAGGCAAAAGTTCAATAAGAAATTCAATGTCGCGGTCGGGTGGCATACCTGACAAGTCATCGGGGAAAACATCTGGGAACTCATCAACAACTGATTCATGTTCACGACCATCATCATCCAGTTGATTCACAGTAGCTGCCAGAGGAGCTTTCAAAACAACTTCCACACTGATTCTATCCCCTGTAGGTGATGTCAGGACAACAACCTTCTCTTGGCACTGAATCACTGCCTTGTATCGTTTCATCCAATCTAGCCCCAGAATGAGGTCAATACCAGCTGTCCTCAGCACAATGGGTTCAACCTTAAAGGCTATCCCCCTTAGAAGCACACTAGCTGAAGGACTATAGTACTTTGCAGACAAAGTCCCTCCCGATGAACTTACTATTATGGGGGTTTTCATGGAACGCAACAAAATATCATGCATTCTAATAAAATCTTCAGAAATGAAAGAATGCGAAGCTCTAGAGTCAAAAAGTACAGTAGCAGGGATAGAGTTGATACTGAACGTACCCATCATAACTTCAGGAGTCTCCTATGCACTATCTGCCGACACGTGGTTCACCTTCCAGTGTTGGCTGGAGGCTGTTGCCTTCCCCTCTGCTGATTGCTCTGGTTCTAAGGCGTCTGTGGGTTCTGCTTGTCGGGATAGTTGTAGGACATGTGCCCCTCCTTGTTGCAACGGAAACACCTATTGGGAGTGTTGGGAGCACTGTTCTTCATTGGAGTAGCATTGGGGTTCCCCTGACGTGGCGCCTGTGGCACAGTCTGCTGCTGGTTCTGTGGACGTTGCGGGAACTGACTGCGCTGCGGGGTCTGACCATGGTTCCACTGATTGTTCAGACCCTGGTACCTCTGCTGGAAGTTCTATGGGGGGTTGGGTCGCTGACGGGTGTTGCTTCCTGAAGCTGGTCCCTGAAGCCTCCTCTTCTTGGCTTCCATCTCCTTGCGCTTGTTATCAATCACAATAGCATGGTTCACAAGGGCTTGGTAGTTGGGGTAGAGATTGGACATGAGTTGCAACTACAAACCATCATAGAGACCTTTTAGAAAGCGGCTCTGCTTGTCAGTGTCGTTGGCAACCTCATGGGGAGCATATCGAGACAACTGTGCAAATTTGTCTCGATACTCCGCCACTGTCATGGACCCTTGCCTCAGAGCTCTGAACTCCTGCTTGAGCTCCACTATGCCTTCAGGAATATGGTAAGACCTGAAGTTTTCTGTGAACTCCTGCCAAGATACCTCTGGTGCATTGTTGGGATGTCCATACATGTATGAGTCCCAGCAATCTTGAGCGGCACCCTGCAGTTGACCAGATGCGTAGAGCACCTTCTCACGCTCATTGCCTTGAGCGATATTCAGCTGCTTCTCCATAGCTCTCAACCAGTTGTCCGCCTCCAGTGGTTCGGAAGCATGGGTGAACACTGGAGGGCGACCTTTCATAAACTCTCCACGTTTGTCCCGTGGCTGGACAGGTGGTGGTGGTGTAGGTGGATTCTGGAGGTGTTTGCATCATCGTCTGCATCAACTGTGTCTGCACTACCATGAACTGGTCCATTGTCATGGCCGGAGGTGCTGGTGGTGGCGTCGGTGGTGGTGGTGGTACTGGTGGTGCAGCCCTACCACGGCCTCTGCCTCTACCTCCTCTTGCGGTCATCTGTCATCCAAAACACATAGTATGACCTTTAGATTAATTGATCATCGAAACACATGACTGGGCATAACTTTCTGAAATCTGAACCTTACAAGCGGTACTGTAAAACAGTAATATCTCACGTTCCAAAAATCAAATAAATGTTAAATTTACATGGTTGGAAATCTTATGAAATTGTCTACAACTTTCATAATTCTCACTTTTTCAGATTCAGATGCGAAAATAGGTGAAAACAGCAAGTTAACAAAACTGTTCCTGAGTTCCAAACTGCGCAGAAACTTCAACTTGTAACTGTCATATCTCACAGACCAGAACATGTATGATTGTCATTAAAGATTCATTGGAAAGGTAATGAAGTCTAGTTGTTGCCAAAAAAAAATTTCATGATCATTGGACGAACCAACTTTGAGATATAACTGAAAGAGTACTGACTGCTACAGAGAAACAGCAAGATAGAAAACAGGATAACCCACCCGCTAGCAATTTTATTTATATCAAACTTATTTGTTCTTAACTAAGGAACTTGTGGACAGGCCCACAATGTTCCAACACTCATAAAAAAACTCCAAATCACTCATAAATATAATAACAACCATTAAACAAAACCAAGTTCACATGAGACGACAAAACTCGACTCAACTCTCGCTGCTAGCGTTTTATTACATCGGGGTGGTACTTAACCTATGGGAGGAAAACTGGGGAAGCTTCTGTTGGAACTTGGGCATCTTTAGGCATCCTCTAAGCTCATCATTCTCTGCACGGGCCCTCTTGAGTAGCTTGCGCTGGCCACCAAGCTCATCAGTCAGCACCTCGACCTGCTGCATCAACTCATGAGCAAAGTCGATCATCACCTTGGTGACGTCGTCGTACCCATCCTTCGCCTCGAACATGGACCAACCCTCACGGGTCTCAAAGGGAAGGTGTCGGTACTTATCCTTCATCATTCGGTCACGGCGATGAGCACGGAGATCAAAGAAGGCCATGCGAGCTGCATCCTCCATACACTCCATCATGCTGGCACGGCTGATCTTGGGCTCATAGACGGCCTCCACTTGCCACGACTGTGTGGCGTCTTTCCGGATGCAGATGTAGAGGGTACACTTCCAGAAGGAGGGGTCCTGGAAGTGCTTGTTCTCATAGCACATGTACTTCACATCGGACTTCCAGTCAGAGTAGTGGTTCTCCAATGTCCACTTCAACAAGCCATGGTAGTAATCCTCATCGTCTCCTTCCTTGAAGTGGAAGTGCTTGGTCCACCCCAATCGTTCTTCACCGGCTTTGGAACCACCAGGAGGAGTCTTGGAGCAGCTGTTCTCATTAGAGAGAGTCCTGGAGAGACTGTCTCCTGAGGTAGCCACACGCAGCGGGAGCCCCTCGTTGGAGGGGTATACGGGAGCCCCTCGATGGTACACACACGCAGCGGTAGCCACTCCGACCGCAACCCGCAACCGCTTGGCAATGGCAACTTTCGTGAACTGCCACATGCGAGAGAGTGACCCTAATACTGAACTAAAGCCAGAGCCATGTAGCTCTCATGGTTGTACTGTATGTCCTAGCTTTTGCTGACAGATAGGATCCTAAATCCATGTTGCTAAAAAGTCAAGTTTTACTTTATCATTTCATATAGTTATTAAATCAAGATTCAAGATCATGCTTTGTTAAAAAGGAGCACTAGCAATAACTACCCAGATGCAAAGATAACCCATAGGAATTCAAGGTTCAGTGTAACAATTCTAGGTAAACCCTATGGTAACAAAATTAGACACATGCATATGGTTTGATTAAAAACATCATGAATAGGACATCAAGGAAGATCCCATATAATACTTGCCTTGCTCAAAAGGTTCCTGCTGCTCCTGCTCAAAGAAAACTTCCTGGTCACCCACGTACTGCTCACAGTCTATACTCGATCACCACATCACATACAATCATACCAGGGCATAACATGTAAGCAAACAAAGGCTATAGATTAGAACAGTACACCAACCGTAATAAAACAAGATTAAAAGTTTATAAAACTGATCTACGTCTCACTATGATCACATAGACGTTTGAAACACGAAAAATGGAGCTATAACGAAGAAGATATGAACTAATCAAGTTTCATAAATTAAACCAGAGATTAAAAGAGATTAAACAATTAAATATATTTAAAAGTTGTCTAACATGAACTGTGAACTAACCAACACATAGATGACATCGATACGAATCTAACGCAATTTGAATGGATGAAAACGGAGTTAAAATGAACATTTTAGAAGCATTTGAAATTGAGTGGCAAAACCGTAATTAGGGTTTTCTATTTATTTTCGAATTAAAACAAAACAGAAAAGAAATACGCTTTCCAAAACTGAAAACGTACAGAGAGAAGGCGCTTTAGGACTGAGGGTTATGACTTAAGAACCGCAGGGTTTCTTTTGCAAAAACGCCGGCCGAAAGGGTATGGGGCTCTGTGAGCCATCCGATCCAAGATGGATGGACGCGATTAGATGGGGGAGAGGGAGTGGTGGCGCGCGGCGGCCGGAGGCGGGGCAGGCGGCGGCGCCATGGCCGGCCAGTGGCGGCGCAACGCAATCCGACGTTGCGGTGCACTAAACTCGACGCGGATTGGACCGGGAGAGAGAGAGAGAGAGAGAGCGATGGCGAACACGACTGCGGGGTCGGTTGCCCCGATTGCGCGTGAGGGTGAGGCGTCCGCACGGAGGGGTGGCACTGCGATGCAGGCGGTCGCGGAGCAGAGCCACGTGGGCGAAACAGAGAGGGTAGAGGGCAAGAGGGAGCTCCTGGGGCTCTCCTTACCACGATGCGGGGCTCAGGGTGTAGCTCAAGGCGGCGGTGTACCTCGACGGCGAAGCAACAACGGCGGCTCGGCGCTAGGATTTGCGGCGGCTCTGTTGGTTCTGGGGTGCTCCGAGATGGCGAGGTGAGGGCGGTCAGGTGCGGTGCCCGGCCTTATATAGCCCCGGGTGCGACAAGGTAAGGAAAGGCGGATCAAATCCGCTCCGATTTGTGCTCGGCGAAGAAGGAAGGCGTCGGCGAGCGGAAAAAGAAAGGGGAGCGAGGAGGAAGAAGGAAAGTGTTGCGGTGTGCGGCGCTCGGCTTAATTAGCCACGGGGCTGTGTCGGCGAAGGAAAGGGAGATCCCCTGCTCCAACACGTGCTCGGCCGAGGGATCCGCCGACGCGGGAGAAAGGAAGGAGAGAGGAAGAAGAAAGGAAAGGTGGGGGACGAAGCTGCCATGTGGGGCCCACCTGTCAGCGTGGGGCCGGGGTGTCAGGCGGAGAGGGCGCGTGCGTCCGCACTTGGAGCAGGCCGAACGGCCAGTGGGCCGAGGAGAGGCCCACGCGGAAAGAAGGAGTGGGGGGGGGGATCTGCGGGACTGGGCCGAGGCAAGGGAGAAAGAGAGGGCCTTCGGGCTAGATTGGAGAAAGTGAGGGAGAGAGAAAGAAAAGCATTTTTCTTTTATTTCTGAAATTCCAAACCTTTTTCAAAGCACAAATTGAATTCAAGTTTGAATTTTGAAAATGCCACGCAAAACAAAACTCTATGCATCAGCATGAATGCAACAAAAATGTTTCTACTATTATGATAGTTTTTATTTTATGAAAACATAATTACTTTTCCTAGGTTTTAATGTCCACCAAAATGCAACAAAATCACTTTTAATCTGTTTTAATGAATGCACATTTTTAGGTTGTTACAAGTTCTCTCACATGGGACTCAAAGGTGTTTCTTTTTATAATGCAATGCAGAAATATAGATATGCAATGGTAAAGATGCTTATGCAATGGAGGATATGAGGAATGAGAACAATGCTAGGAATACCAATAAGTGATATGCTAGAATGCAACTAATGCAATGCAGAAGTAAATATGCAGATAACTTACCGAGTTTACCTTTTTGCCAAGTTTTGGAGATTTAGGTCCGTCGAACTGGACATCTCTTCTGGTTCAAATATCTTTAGGAGCATTGTCCAATCCCGACGAGGACTTGGATGTTTTCTCACCTTGTGTTGATGTTCTGATGAAGACCCTTTTTTAGTATATGGTTTCACTTCCTATGATTCACTGTTTTGAGGTTCTACTTCTTTTTTGCCCTCTGTAGCAAGTGATACATCCTCTATTGGTGGTATAACTTTCTTCCTCAGGAGACCTTTTATCTTCATTATTGGATTGATCTTCATATATTGACTTTCTCCTGGATAGTCTACCCCTCCATCCTTGGTGGCTTGTTGAGAGCGATGCTTATTGAAGTAACAATATGTCTTCTCTTCAGGAAATTAGAAGTGGTCCTCTCTTGATTTCATGTAGATGATTGCGCTAGTGGTGTTGAATAAAGGGCTTCCTTGAATGAGGTGGACTCCATCTTCAGCTCCCATATATAGAACCATGAAGTCGGTGGGAATGCAGTGATCTTCTGATGTTGATCATGGAGTTATTCCTTCCAAAAATCGGAATGATTGGTCTGCCAGCTGTAGCTGCACATATGTTTGGTACAGTGGTCTACTGCCATATAAATGTTGATAGGATACCTTAGACAATATATTGCCGCTTGATCCAATATTTCAGAATATCTTGTAGAATGTACTTTCCATGATCTTGCAATCAATGGTAGGTACTCTTGGATCATCCAGCTTAGCAAGGTATGGCGACAGAAAGAGTTGGCCATACCCTGAATCAATAGTGCTGATCATCTGGGTCTTCTCTTGGTTGTTGAGCTTTACTCTTCCTTCTTCTATTGTTGATGTTCTTCTTCTTTGTAGAAATAGTTGTATCCTCGTAGATGTATGACATCTAAGGATGCGAAAGAGTCTTGAGTGTATGCTTCATGAAAGTGAACCCCTCCTTCTCATCCTTGATCGTGAAACAGATCTTGACGCTATCCGTGTAGATGATGGCATTAGCTATTCTTAAGAATGTGCGTCCCAAGATAATGAGTGATTTCTCATCTCTGTCTGTGCCTTCGATCACAAGGTGTTCCCATACAAATGAGTGTCCAACTCATATGCTGATATATTAAGGAATTCCTTGGGGTAGCATAGTATCTGATGATGTTGACACTTGCTCCAAGGTCACAAACAACTTCTTCAAGAGTGTAAGCTCCAATGGAGATTATCATGATAGGTCTTGAATCTCCTATTTCCATTCGTAGGCTGTCATCCACCCATGCTCTGGATGACATGGTGAAGAAGTGTCCTGCTCATATAAACAAGGCAAGGATCAAGTGCATGGGCTCTGCTGGTAGAAAAACACCAACAGAACCAAAAGTTTATTCATTTTTTCTCTAGCCTAAACATATTGAGCAAAATTGAGTATTTTGTTTAACCATAACTTGGGTGGTAAGATCAAAAGATAAGTAGCATTTCAACAACACTTAGCAAATTAGATTGCTTAAGCACATGGAAGGATTAATTTTTGCATGATTAAGATCATCATCTTCCAAGGTTGTATATGTAACATTTCATCCCATAAGGTTAAATTGGTGAGAACAAGAATATGGTACTAGGAACAAGCTTTAAAGAATTTAACATGTTGAATTAATGAGATTGGATCAAATAAAGTTGTAACTCAAACATGTTCAGATATTAATTTATGCGAATACCAGAATCAAAGGAATGCTTTTAGAGTAATGATTACTTACCTTTACTTTTGTTGAAGAATGATAGCGCTATAGCACCTCATGGAAGCTTCCCTTGATCGACTGGTTGTACCTTAATGGCTTGTATCCTTTGTTCCTCTGACCTTGATATTTTTGTAGGTCTTGTCTTGAAGTTTGTTCACATTCTCTTCCATGGATTGAGTGGTTTAAGGTTATCCTTGTCTTCTCCTCGCTCTATGGAATTCATCTATCTTGATGAATTAGTTACGTCTCTCTTGTGAAAGCTGTTGAAGTTCATGTGTCTCTCTTCGTCTATGTATGGGTTCATCTTTGGACTTTCCCAATTTGATTTGAAAGTTTTCCTATAGGGGTTAGTCCAACAAAATATCCGATATCTACTACAACATACTATCAGTTCAAAAATCAACCTAGACACCACGTCTAATTTTTTTAGAAAGACATTTTAACCTAACCACCACGCTTAATTTAAAAGCCTTTAGAAGTAATATTCAAATACCTTTGATTTAAACTAAGCACCATGCCTAACTTAAAAGATATATGAATTTTTTTCAAAACCTAAACACACACTATAGCAAACAAAGGTAGCATGCAAGTATTATAGAGATTTACTCATGTGATGATGAAAGAGCATGACTAGCAATTTAGCAATTTGAGCATGCCTTAAAGGTAAGGACAACCTAGGTAATGTAGCAACATGGCAAAAGATATTTTTATGGTGGTTTATCCCCCAAGCTTGAATTTTGGAAAAATCAAGATTGGATGAATATAATTCAATGTTGCATGATAAACAGTTGGATATACCTTATGCTTGTTGTTCCTTCATTCTTTTAGCTCCAAACCTAGAAAGGTTAGTAACAAGAATACCCGAAGGAATATAATATATCTTTATGCTCATTTCCCAAGGTAGCGAAAAGGTGAACATTTATGTTAGGATCTATGTGGTGATGGTTTTAGGACATTAAGTTGTCCTAGGGAAACCTTTTAAGATGTGATTTGGTGAAGTGGTTTCCCCTCCATTACCTATCTCAAGTTTTAATACAACGAGATGTGCAATATTTATTATAAACATATGCATCAACACCTACCCTTTTGAAGTTTTTGTAAACATAAAGGTTGAGGGTGTTGAAAATGCCATAATAGTTATTGTAACACCCTAGGTGTTAAGCTTGCATTTGCATATCATTTCATGAGCATGAGCGCAAGCATCATTGCATTCATGCATTTGAATGATCATATGAAATGATAACTGTTGGTATTTCCTATGACTATTGGATAAATCCGCAAGCGCACAGATTATACTGCTGTAGCTCTTCACCAAGGAGTATTCCAAGGTATCGTAATTTATATTCTCCCAAGGGAAAGATGGCAAGAAATGATAATTAGAGGGAGATCCTAGAGAGCACCTCAACTTAGTACCAGAATAGTATAGAGGGGTAAACGATAAATATGATAGGAAGGGGTTGATGAGTGAAGAAGCTACGATAAAGGATACTTAGAACGGACCTTAGAGACTAGCTAGGTGGGAGGACAACGAGAAGAGTAAAGGGACTCCTAAGTACTTCTCTTCACTTCAATATACTTAGCTAATTAACTAGTCTAAACACTATAGTTTGCCTCCTCAATACAAGTATGCTAGGCGAGGGGATAGATCAGTAGGAGGACAAAACTCCTACCGGACCGCGCCCTCTTCTTACGGGGGACTTACCTTTTAAGAACTTTCCTATAAACACGTGGTGGAATACAACGACTAGACAAGGCTGTCACCTCTTGCTAGCTACCACAAACAATCCGTGCAGCAAGCGATAACCAAGGATAAGATGATGTATAAGGACCACGCTTACACACAACTTATTACTTTGACTACGATCAATAATCAAAGCACCCTATGACAGGCAATGATTGCATACAGGAAAGGTCACAAGGATCACAAACTATGAATGTAAAGGCTATTAAAGAGCAAAAACATATAGGAAGACTATATCTAGTATATAAATGCTCAAAGTAAATACTAAGTAAAGTAAAGAGAAAGATATATATTAAATAAGATAAACTCTTATAAAGAAGGAAAGATACAAGAGCTATACCAGACTTCCCAGAAGACAACTCCGGAAATCCCGAGCACAACTCGACTCAACTCTAACTCCCACACTAGACTAACTCCTAGAACAATCTAAGGAATAGAGCTTGTAGGCTTCTTCTTCTTCATGTTTAGAGAGGGGGGGTATGGCCCTCTATTTATAGTAGGTGGGTGGAGTAGGGGCTACTCCATCGCCACATCATCGATCCAGGGCCTCCCATCCTCCACCGTTGGATCCAATCGACCCATGAACCGTCATTGGATGGATGGTGGTGATCCAACACGTGGGGAAGAGATATGGCGGTTGGGAGCACCCAAACCGACCAAGGGGGTGGTCAGCCGACCACCCTATGGCAGGTGGGCCCTCCTGTGGTCTTCTAGAGGTGGCCCACTGGTCAGGGGACCAAGTTGGGGCCAGGTGGGCCCAATGGGTGGTCGGCCGACCCCCCCTGGGGGTCACTGGCTCACCTCTTGCTCCCTGGTGCTGGTCCCACTCATCATAGGTATTGGTTGTTGGTTTTGTGTTGGTTGTCACATTTATCTCCTTGGTGTGGGCCCATGAATCCATGTGCTATTTGTGTGAGTCGTTGAGAGGAAACATAGAATGATCCAATGGATGGATTTCACTTTAGAGTGCCTCTCTTGGATCATGGCCGAGAGTCCCGCCTAGTGGGCCCATAGGGTGGTCGGTCGACCCCTATGTGGGTCCCACTGGCTCTCCTTTGCTTCATTTGTTCATTCCTGCACTCAAACACTCATGGACATGTGGAACTGGTTATTTGATAAAATATGCTCATGATGTGTTTGTTTATCTTTGATCCTGGGGTTGGTGGCAACATTTTAGCTATGTAAAAGATGGTCATAAATTGTGCCAACAATATCCCCCAAGCTTAACCTTTGCTCGTCCCGAGCAAACAATCAAACTTAGCTTGATGGATTAGGAGTTGCTACTATGCTTCATATTTCAAGAGTACTAAGTCTACAACAATCATACTTCTCTTTTGAATGAAAAAGTTAGCAATAAAGACTCACCCATATTACCTTAGTCCTTCATGGGACTTATAGCTTTATCCTTTGTCTTGAGAGGTTGAGAGATAGAACGACTTGACTTAAGCACTATTTTTCTTATTCTTTCACAAGTTTCATATCAGAGGGTTTGCAAGATTTTGTAAAATAAAAACTTAGTGTTCCTCAAATGGTACTCTCGAGTCGCTCATAAGGTGTATGATTCCTCACCAAGGCATATATCGATGTTTGCCTTCTTTTATCCTATCTCGAAAGCTTATGTGGAGCTATAGGTATGGATCAAAGATGTAGCAAACTTACCTTGCATATGTTGTAAAGTCAAATTATGGATCCAAGGAGAGAAATGTCATACTCTTAGATCAAGATGTACAAGTGTGTGAAAACATGGCAAATGATCGATACTCCTATATTTGGATGATCTCTCTTTCCTAACTTATTATTTTGAGACACAGCTATCTTTTTAATTTTTCTATGAGCTTTGAAAATGCTCATGTTTTTTTTGAGGGAGCTTTGGATTGTTCATAAATTTTGCATAGTCTATGTCTCATTTACTAAAAACAAACTAGAGAGAGTTTTTTTCTATTAGAGCATGGAGTATGAACTATGTGGAAATGTAAGACATGTTTCTGCGTACTTCCAGTGTAGAAGCAGCATGTGTATGTGGCGTGTACGTGATCTTGATCTTGGGAGCATGATAAATCTCTCAACAAGGGTCATAAAACTTGACCAAACTCAACACAAAGCGAGCAGCTTATGTAGAAAGCTTATCTCATGGAGAAGCATGTATGGCTTTGGTAGGAATTTTTCACCATTGAGGAACATCAAAGTGTTTTTATAATTTTAATAAATAAAACTCCGATAGTCATTCTTGCTTAGAACAATATTATAGCAGCTCTTATATTGTCATATCATGTCTCACAACTACTTAGACTTAGTTACAACATTTGCTACCCACAAAAGTTTGAGGTTCATGATGTTTTCTTTTAAGCCAAGTAATCCATACTTAGAGAAGTACCAAGTTGTAAACTAAGTACTAGAGAAACATTTAGCAGAGCAACTATTCATCATTTCCAAAGGAGATATTAATTTTCATGGAATATGTGAGAGTAGAGAGAAGTCTTTTTATTTTATTTTGTCATATGCAGATTTTTTAAATGCAAAGCTAAGATAAGCAAGAAAAATGCATAAATATAAATGGTGAAATTAAAAACTTACCTTAGTGGGGGAGAGAATCTCCCCCAAGCTTGTCTTTTGCTCAATAATCCGGCAGATGTGGATGTTGTTGTCGCCAAAAGTCCCAACGCCGATGTTGTTCTTCATGCATGGCTTGAATGTTCTCGGCAGTTTGTTGGACGATGCGTGTGGTCTCCTCGTGCTCAACATGCAGCTCATCGAAGGTGTTGGTGAGATGATCGAATTCTTGCCGTAGTTCACGATGCTCCCTGTCTCGTGTGGACGAGAAGGTTGCTCGTGCTCGTTGCGGACGTGATGGTTGAGGAGGCATGCCACTTGAAGTGTGCATGGGATCGGACAATGCATCATATTCCTCCTCACCAATAGCTCCTCGGGAAGGACCACCTTGCTCAAGATGAACAAAGTGTCGCCCCTCCTGAGCTCTCCTGTCTGATCCTGCAAAACCTCTTTGTCCCATTCCTTGATATAAATCAAGGGTTAGCTTATGGGTCCAATACAACTGAAGTTGCCTATTTGGAAGAGGCACCTCAATTGTATGACCACTATAAATCATTTTAAGTTCATTGTTGGCATCTCTTTTTAGCATTCGAACATAAGCAAGATATTCTTCTGGACTACCGCTAAAGGAGCAGAGATGTAAACAAAGGGGTTTGTGCCATTTAGTAGGTTCATGGATTCGGCAAGACGAGTAATTAAAGATGTGAATTGAATAGATTCATTACTCTCAACTGAACTTTGTCAAAATTCCACTAAATATTTCACATGAGAGATATGCATTTTATTTATCATGGCATAAAGCAGTTTTAATTCAATGTCACTTATCAAGCTAGCATTACTTCCAGGAAACAAAGTCATTTTCATCCAAAGATGTATGAAACGAAGAGTTGGATTGTGAATTTCCTCAGGTGTAGGATTTGAGCAATCTTTTAGAGCAGATATAGAGAACCAAAATCTCCTCTTGTTAAACCTATGCATGGCATGGTCTAAGTCTATCAAGCATGAATTATCAAAACCAAGAGCAACACTTAGATGATTCCACGATAGACTATAGTTTTTACTAAACATGCGAAAATTAATTCCAACATTAGAGGTTTGGAGAGAGCATAAGAATTCTTTAGTGAGCAACTCAATTCCAAACTCTTCTATTTACCAAAAGCTAGACCAACCGAGAGTGGAAAAGATAGTTTCGAACTCGGTGGTCATACATGCGTTGGAGAGAAGACTCGGATCCAATATCCTTGTGTGCTCGAAAGATCGGTCCCGAAGAGAGAGATATCGTTGGTACTCTAGTTGGTCGAACCAGAGTCCACTTTGTTGATCGTAGGTCCTCATTGGGGGTACCATGAATGCCTCCACCTGAGGTACCTCCTTCGGCACTTCTTCTTCCTCTTGAGGATGTTCTTCGGTTTGGAGGTTCTCCCAAGTGTATCGGGCAGAACCTCCCCTTCTTCTTCCTTGGGAAGTGCCCTCAGATTGGTGGGAGCGATGAGATGAGCGACGATGTGTTTTGCTTTCTTGAACATGGAGCTTATCGGATTCTTCATCTTCTAGAGAGGAAGATGGAAACAAGGGCAAGACTAGGAAGGGATGTGTGTGGAGTGGATTTTTAGTTTGCCTTGTGGAGAGAAGTTTGAGCTTAAGAGAAGCTTGCTGAAGACAAGAGATCTTCTTGTGGACTAGTGAGGGCAACACTACTTCTCTTGAAAGCTAAGGACTTCTCTTGAATGAAGAGAGGAGAGATCAAGGCAAGGAGAGGCTTGAACTAGAACTGAGTTCTTGTGGAGGTGTGAGGAATGAAGCTCTCCTTGCTTGGGCTTTTATAGAGGAAGGAGATGGCACCAAGGGGGTGCCAAGGAGTGGTCGGCTGACCACCCCTTGGGCATGCCCTTGGGTTCTATGATAACATGTTTGAGAGATGCCTTACACAAAGGAAAAGAGAGGGAGAGGGTGACCATTGCATGGTCGGCCGACCCCCTATAGTGGGGATTCCACTATGCTTTTTCTAGTTCTTGGTGAAAGGTGAAAGATGCTATGTGATGTGATCAAAAGCTGAGCTAAAGTGGTCAAGACTCTCCTCTTTAAACAAAGAGTAGTGGGGGACAAAGATATGTCATGCTTTGATGGAAGGTGATTGATGTGTTTTCTTTTTCAAAGCATGACAAAGTGAAAGTGAAAGTTGGTTCCCACTTTGGACATGGAGTAGTGGGAGACAAGGATGTGTCATACTTTAACAAAAAGTGATTGATGTACTTTAAAGCATGACAAAACAAAAGAGATGTCTCCCAAAACAAGAATATGATTTTTGAAAGTCCCACCTCCTAAATCATGAGATGCTTGGACAAGAGATTTTGGAGAAGAAAGATGGATGGACAAGGGGATCATAGGGTGGTTGGCCGACCACCCTAGTCTCCATTTTTTCTTTTTTCTTTTATAAAGATCATAAAGAGAAGACTAATTAAATTAGCCAAGGTAGGATGCATAGGGTGGTCGGCCGACCACCCTATTGGCTCTACCTTTTGTCAAATTTTAATACCAATCTAATTCTCAAGTTTTGTTTGATCTAATTTTTATTTTTCTGAATTTTAAGTATGAAGAAATTAAAGGTTTGAACTAAATTTAAGAAGGGAAATAAAAGATAAGTACTGACTTACCTTTTGGCGAAGGCTCCTTGATTTTAAGTCCTCGGAGTAGGACTCTCCTTCTTGTTCATTCTTCGGGTGCACTTGGTGCCTCCGGGGAAGGAGACCGTGATGTGTGCACCTCTTTTGCTTTCCAAACCTACCTTGGATTGGCGGGTTCGTTTGTCTTGAGTTCAGTGATCTTAGCCTCCGGGTATTGTTTCTTCTTGCGCGGGGCTTGAACTCTTCTTTTCGGTGGTTGTGCTTTGGCCTGTTTGTTAAGTTTATAACCATTGAAAGCACATTTTACCTTATGGCTCGGGAATTGGAAGTGAATTTGGCCCGATCCAACATAGATGACTGTGTTGGTGGTGTTGAGGAAGGGCCTTCCCAAGATGACGGGTACTTCCACGTTGGCTCCCATGTCTAGGATGATGAAATCGGTGGGGATGTACTCGTCTTGGATGTTCACCAAGATATCCCTTGCGAGTCCCTTGGGAAACCTTATGGTTTTATCTGTCATCTGTAAGCGAACACATGTGGGGACCATAGGTCCTCCTAAGAGATTATCGTATGTTACCTTTGACATAATGTTGACGCCTGATCCAAGATCGCAGAAGGCGGTGTGGTATGCTTGTTGCCCGATTGAGCACTTGATTGTCGGGTGGCCTGGATCTTCCTTCTTCATGATGAAGGGAAGATCGAGAAGATAGCCCCAGTAGGAGCGAAGCGGAGGCTTACCGAACTTTGTTGTGACCATATTCACATGCTCAATTGAGTCCTATGGTTTCCCAGGGATCTTACCTTGTTCTATAGATCGCATAGCTGCTGCTAATTGAGCTAATTGAGTTTCTAGCATTTTATTAAAGCTCAATTGATTATTCATAGCAGTTGTAAAGCTATCCATTTTCTCACCAAAGCTTTCAAGAACTTTATCAGTGGCAATCATCTTTTTATTTATTCCATCATTAATCTTTGATTGACCAAGAACAAGATCTTTTAATGAAGGCTGGTTATTGTACAAATTGTAATTATTATAATTGCTATTACCTCCATTACCTTGGTAGAAGGGGTGTGAATTCCAGCTTCCTTGTTGTTGGGGTTGATAACCGTTGTTTTTGTTGTTGTTGTTGTTATTGCTGATGAAGTTCACGTCCTCTTTCGACGTCTCGGGGCAATTTTTGCCCGAGTGATCATTGCCTCCGCACACCTCACACCATGGATCGACTTCAATAGCTTGTGCGGCGGCAACTGGGTAGATGGCCTCTCGTTCCTTCTTGGAACCTTCTTCTATCTTCTTCATCAGGAGGTCCATCTTGGCAGAGAGCATGTCCACCTCACTGATGGTGTGCATACCTCTCTTCTTTGGCTGGAGACGTTCCTCACCCCATCCTTGGTTGATCACCATCTTTTCGATGAGGTCCTTGGCATTCCTCACTGTGTGTTGGAGGAACGCCCCTCCAGTAGCAGCGTCAAGGTGACTACGGGCCATGCTAGTTAGCCCATGGTAGAAACCTTGGATTAGGAGCCATTCGTCTATCCCATGATGAGGACAAGCACGAACGTACTCCTGGAGACGCTCCCATGCTTTGGGAATCGTCTCGTCAGACTGTTGTTGGAAGCTCGAGATCTTTCCACGAAGAGCATTGGTTTTGCCCATCAGGAAGAACTTCTTGAGGAATGCGTTAGCACACCTCTCCCATGTAGTGGCTTCTTCTTTTTGGGCATAGAACCATTGCTTCGCCTTTCCCAATAATGAGAATGGGAAAAGACGAAGACGAATGGTGTCAGACGCCACTCCCTTGATAGTGAATGTGCCACATAGCTCCATGAAGTGCTGGAGATGAGCATTGGCATCATCATGGGGCTTCCCGCAAAACGGATTGGCCTGCACCATGTGGATCAAGGCTGGCTTCAGCTCGAAGGTGGCATCCCCGAAGTTGACCTCGGGACCCTGAGCTACGTGGGTAGCTGACGGAGCCGAGAAGTCGGAGATCGCCTTCTAGGCCATAGCTTCCTTGAGTGGTGGTGTAGAGCCCCCTTCCTTGAACGGATCCTGGTTCGAGATGAACCTCTGAGGGGGAACTTGATGACATCTAGTCCTCCTCAACAGCTGCTCTGGATCTTCAAGATAACTTCCCGGCAGTTGGAAACCGCTCATACACTATCTGGCTTCACAAGAAAGGAAGACATGGACAGGGGTAAGCCCTATGACTAATTAATAACTAAGTTAACGAGAATCTCTGGATTCAATCTAATTAAAATTTCTTGGCGAAGCTTTCCCCGACAACGGTGCCAGAAATGCTTGTTGGTATTTCTTATGACTATTGGATAAATCCGCAAGCGCACAGATTATACCGCTGTAGCACTTCACCAAGGAGTATTCCAAGGTATCGTAATTTATATTATCCCAAGGGAAAGCTGGCTAGAAATGATAATTAGAGGGAGATCCTAGAGAGCACCTCAACTTAGTACCAAAATAGTATAGAGGGGTAAACGATAAATATTATAGGAAGGGGTCGATGAGTGAAGAAGCTACAATAAAGGATACTTAGAATGGACCTTAGAGACTAGCTAGGTGGGAGGACAACGAGAAGAGTAAAGGGACTCCTAAGTACTTCTCTTCACTTCAATATACATAGCTAATTAACTAGTCTAAACACTATAGTTTGCCTCCTCAATACAAGTATGCTAGGCGAGGGGATAGATCAGTAGGAGGAGAAAACTCCTACCGGACCGCGCCCTCTTCTTACGGGGGCCTTACCTTTTAAGAACTTGCCTATAAACACGTGGTGCAATACAACGACTAGACAAGGCTGTCAACTCTTGCTAGCTACCACAAACAATCCGTGCAGCAAGCGATAACCAAGGATAATATGATGTATAAGCACCACGCTTACACACAACTTATTACTTTGACTACGATCAATAATCAAAGCACCCTATGACAGGCAATGATCGCATAGAGGAAAGGTCATAAGGATCACAAATTATGAATGTAAAGGCTATTAAAGAGCAAAAGCATATAGCAAGACTATATCTAGTATAGAAATGCTCAAATTAAATACTAAGTAAAGTAAAGAGAAAGATATATATTAAATAAGATAAAGTCTTATAAAGAAGGAAAGATACAAGAGTTATACCAGACTTCCCAGAAGACAACTCCGGAAATCCTGAGCACAACTTGACTCAACTCTAATTCCCACACTAGACTAACTCCTAGAGGAATCTAAGGAATAAAGCTTGTAGGCTTCTTCTTCTTCATGTTTAGAGAGGGGGGTATGGCCCTCTATTTATAGTAGGAGGGGGTGGAGTAGGGGCTACTCCATCGCCACGTCATCGATCCAGGGCCTCCCATCCTCCACCGTTGGATCCAACAAATCCTTGAACCGTGATTGGATGGATGGTGGTGATCCAACACGTGGGGAAGAGATATGGCGGTTGGGAGCACCCAAACCGACCAAGGGGTGGTCGGCCGACCACCCCTATGGCATGTGGGCCCTCCTGTGGTCTTCCAAAGGTGGCCCACTGGTCCGGGGACAGTGGGGGCCAGGTGGGCCCAATGGGCGGTCAGCCGACCCCCTTGGGGGTCACTGGCCCACCTCTTGCTCCCTGGTGTTGGTCCCACTCGTCATAGGTGTTGGTTGTTGGTGTTGTGGTGGTTGTCACGTTTATCTCCTTGGTGTGGGCCCATGAATCCATGTGCTATTCGTGTGAGCCGTTGAGAGGAAACACAGAATGATCCAATGGATGGATTTCACTTTAGAGTGCCTCTCTTGGATCATGGCCGAGAGTGGAGAGCCTGGTGGGACCATAGGGTGGTCGGCCGACCCCCTATGTGGGTCCCACTAGCTCTCCTTTTCTTAATTTTTTCATTCCTGCACTCAAACACTCATGGACATGTGGAACTGGTTATTTGATAAAATATGCTCATGATAAGTTTGTTTATCCTTGATCCTAGGGTTGGTGGCAACATTTTAGCTATGTAAAAGATAGTCATAAATTCTACCAACAATAACCCTAAGTGATCACTTTGTTTTCATGTATGTATGTGTTAAGCTACACTTAGCTTTGAATGAGTTGTACTTGTATAATCATGTGCTTGATGTTTTGATGACTAATAACCACCTAGAAATACTTAGGGATGCTAATGGAACCATGTTTATGTTCATGATCAAGTCCAATTAGGCTTCTAGGGTTTACGCTTTAATGATTGACCCTAGGAACTCTTTTGCTTGACTTAATAAATTGACCTTGTTAATGGCTTTGTATGAAAAAGTTGGCTTAAGCAAAGTTGTAGAGTTTTTAATTTTGAACAAAGTTTGTTTAACTACCTTGAGGTGATTTGGACCCTAAAATACCCTAATTGGTCAATCAAGGCTGATTTGGGGGTTGTTTTAGCTTCTGAGATCGTCTAAGTCCTAAGTGACTTTCAGTTTGAATGTTACCATGTTTGAATGCTTGTAGTTGAAATCCAAACCGTTTCAGTTCAAACCAAGCACACCAAAGTTGGAGTTCAGCTATAGCTCTATCTACTGATGTAATTGGTTGAAGCTAAGACGCAGAGGTTAAAGAGTTAATTGCATTGCAAAATCGGCCGTCTGTCGGCCTGACGCTGGTTTCAAATGCAGAGGCAGCGCGCCGTTCGGTCGGTGGCCGACCATGTCGGGCATATTGCGCCAAGTGGCAGCCATACACCGGCGGGACGCCCACACCAGCCGCGCCTTGGACGCCCGCACACTCCACCTCGCAACCGAACGCTCATTCGCCCTCGCTCTCCCTCTCCTCTCTGCTTTCCGCAAGAACGCGAACAACCACGCCATTGCCGAGCAGCACCGTCGCCGAGCTCGCCTGTGCCGCACGCCGCCGCATTGGCCGCCAAAGCGTAGCCACAGCTGCGCCTTGCTCCGCTACATCTTTTGCACCTCTCAGTTTCCACGCTACCCACTCAGGTGAGCCAGACCGTGCAGAGCAGCGGCGCCATTGACGACCGAAGCTCCACCGAGCTTTCCGTCCAGAGCCTCTCCCTTTCTTCTAGCTCTTGTATGTGGTAGCCTAGAGGTCGTAGATGCTCACCGTGGAGTTGGTTGAGACAATTAGGGTTAGGGTTCGCCGGAACGGGAACTCTGCTGCGCGAGAGCGCATGGCACCCGCAACGCCGGTGAGGGTTACACTGGGCCCATCCTTGCTCGATAGCAACGAGTATAAACTTATGCCCCTTGCTCGATGGTGGATAAATTTGGCCGATGAGATCAATAGCCCATCCTCTAAACGGCCAAGGCTTGATTATAGGATTCATTGCCGATGCAGGTGCCCTCTGGACATTACCAAACCTCTGACAATCCTGGCACCCTTTAAAATAGTTGAAACAGTCTTCAAGAACTATTGGCCAATAATATCCATTCCACCTAATCATCCATTTCATCTTGAATGCCGATTGATGTGCTCCACACACACCTTCATGGATCTCGCCCATCAACTCTTTTGATTCCTCTCTACCAAGGCATCTGAGAAAAACCCCATCAATCGTCCGATAATACAATTCATTGTCGAGGAGCACATACTTAGTAGCCTGGAACCTTAGACGCCTTTCAACCTTCTTAGACGGATCTCTTAAGTAATCGGTGATTTCCTTTTTCCAGTCATCGGCAACCATTACCGATGTCAGGACTTCTTGAATCGGCTGATATCCTGAAGCATTCTGTGCTAACCGATTGACTTCTTCATTATGCAACCTAGGAATATGCTCAAGGCGGTACTCTTTGAATTCTTTCAATAACTGTAAACATCTCTCATGGTGTGCAATCAACACTTCACTTAGGCATTCATAAACCCCAATCAATTGATTGATCACCAACATAGAATCGTGAAAGATTTCAACGGCATCGACATGCACTTCCCAGAGTAATTCCAATCCTTTTATTAACGCTTGGTACTCAGCCTGATTGTTTATCGATGTAGCAACAATCGGCAATGAAATCTCATATCTCCGTCCCTGGGGTGAAATTAAGAGAACATCGAGGCCTGCCCCTTCTTTGCATGTAGATTCATCAAAGAACAAAGTCCAAGGAGCAATCTCTGCAGAGCTTACCATATTGCAATGCTGAGTAACAAAATTGGCCATTACTTCACCCTTAACTGCCTTAGCCGATTCATACTTCAAATCAAACTCCTAAAGTGCTAGAATCCATTTGCCAATCCTCCCACTTAATATCGGCATCGACAGCATGTACTTAACCACATCATCTTTGCAGATAATAGTGCATTTAGCCGACAATAAATAATGCCTCAATTTTATGCAAGAGAAATATAAACATAAACATAATCTCTCTATGGCCGAATACCTTGTTTCAGCATTTACCAGCCTTCTGCTCAAATAATATATCACACGTTCTTTCCCTTCAAATTCTTGAATTAAGGCTGATCCGATAACACCGTCATCGGCAGACAAATACAACCTGAAAGGCTTCCCGTGCTGAGGTGGAACCAAGACTGGACGGCTTACCAAATATCTCTTGATATCCTCCAAGGCTAACTGTTGTTCCTCTTTCCATGTAAACTCTTGATCGGCTTTTAGCTTTAACAATGGACTAAAAGATTTAATCCTACCAGATAAGTTGGATATAAATCTTTTAATGAAGTTAATCTTGCCAATCAAAGATTGCAGCTCAGTCTTGTTTGTAGGAGCAACTACTTTGTTAATCGCATCAATAGATTTCCTACCGATCTCAATGCCTCTCTGATGCACCATGAAACCCAGAAACTGACCTGCCGATACACCAAATGCACACTTGTTAGGATTCATCTTCAACCCATGCTCCCTTGTGCATTCCAGGTTTTTCCGCAAATCGGCAAGATGCTTTTCAAAATTTCCGGATTTAACCACCACATCATCAATATAAATTTCGACTATCGTGCCGATGTACTTATGAAAGATAAAATTCATTGCTCTTTGATAAGTAGCACTGGCATTCTTCAAGCCAAAAGTCATGACAACCCACTCAAATAAACCAACATGACCTGGATATCTAAAAGCAGTCTTGGGTATGTCTTCTTCAGCCATGAATATCTGATTATATCCAGCATTGTCATCCATGAAGCTAATGATTTGATGTCCAGCAGCAGCATCAATCAGCAGATCGGCAACGGGCATCGGGTAACCATCCATCGGTGCAGCCTTGTTGAGATTCCTGAAATCAATACAAACACGAAGTTTTCTATTCTTCTTATACATAGGAACCACATTAGAAATCCAATCGGCATATCGACACTGCCGAATAAACCCAGCTTCGATTAATTTCGTAATTTCAGCTTTAATGTCAGGCAACACCATAGGATGTTGTCGGCAAAGTTTTACTGCCGATGGTTAATTCAACACATACGGCTCCCATAGCTGGCGACACATTGCCTTCAAAGTCTTTGAGCTTCATGTCCATTTTGACTAAGTCTTGGTCGCCTTTCCCAAGCTTCCTGAACATGACGTACGGCATTATGTTGATCGACGCCCCACCATCTACTAGCATCTTTGTTACAGGTTGTCCGTCTACCTTGCCTTTGACGAACAGAGCCCTTAGGTGCTGCCTTTCGCTATCGGTAGGCTTCTCAAAGATAGCTGTCATTGGATCCAACACCAATTGCGCCATTTCAGCAGCCTCTTCTCCGTCGCTGACGGGTGCCAAGAATTCCATCGGCAATATGACGACCATATTGATTTCTGCCGATGGATCCCTATCCTTGCGCTTTGGCCTCCATTGCTTTTCCCTTGAAGGATTTTCACCGTCATATAAGTCACTTTGGCGTTCACGCTGGATTCTCCTTTTCTGAGTTTTCGTCAGACCCTTAGGGCACCATTGAGGAAGTTTGGTTTTCCAAACAGGCTAATGCTGCCTTGCACTGCTTGCATCGGCACTTCTTCTGATGTTTGGATCTCTGGAGAATATTTCTTCATCAGGCACTCTTGCATTGGCCATCTCTTCAAGCTCCTCTTGATCAACATGCCTGCCAAGCCTGTTATGCGCGCTGAGCTTGCCCCCCAGTCGGTCATGTGCCGATTTCTTTTCTCTAAGCAGCCTGGCATACCTGGATGTTCGATCGTCAAAACAAGGCTTCTTTTCAGACCGATCGGCAGTGTAATATCCATTGCATTCGGGACAATTATTGGCAGTAGGTAGCTTGATGCCTTCTTCCCAGCAGTGAACGAAGAACGGACACTTCCAATGGTCCTTATGCCGAAGCCATTCTTGGTACTCTGCTTCTTCCTGCCGACGCCGCTCCTCTTGCGATTGCCGATAATCTTGTTTTGGCCGCCCATGCGTGATCACAACACCAGGAGCCCTCTTGGCACTGATATTTTCATCGACAAATTTCTTGCCCTTTCTGTCGTCGGCAAACCTCCTTTCGTCGCGCTCAGCAACTTGATGGTTAGGATCTACCGATGCATTCTTCCTGGCAGCTTCCGATGTCAGCACTTTAGTTTTTCCACTAGTTTCCACCATATTATTTGGAAACGGGTGCTGATCAATCTTCATCGGTCTCTGGACTTTAGAATTTTCAAATTTGATTCGTCCAGATTCAATTTCTGACTGCAACTGCTGCCTGAATACCTTACAGTCATTGGTACTGTGCGAAGTCGCATCGTGCCACTTGCAATACCTGATCTTTCTGAGCTCTTCGGCCGATGGAATTACTTGGTTAGGCGCTAACTTGATTTGCCCTTCTTGAAGTAACAAGTCAAACATCCTATCGGCCTTGGTGATGTCAAAGGTGAACCTTTCAGCTTCCTTCTAGCCAAATGGACAAGACACAGATTTCTTATCCTTCACCCATTCGGCCGCACCGATGCTTAGCTCTTCATCTGACCCAGAATCTTCTTCTTGCCCAATGAAGGTCACCTTCTTATTCCAAGTCTTCCTGGGTTCAAAGGTTTTGACATCTTGATTGGCAATACTTTGCACCAGATGACTTAGGCTTTCAAATTCTTTAGACGCATACTTATCTTTGATATGCGGCAGTAGTCCTTGGAAAGCCAAATCTACCAGTTGCCGATCATCAAGTACCAGGATGTAGCACTTGTTCTTTATGTCTCGCAGCCTCTGAACAAAGTTTTCCACCGATTCGTCGTTACGTTGCCTCAGCTTAGCCAAATCGGTAATCTTCTTCTCATATATGCCAGCGAAGAAGTATTTATGAAATTGCCTCTCTAGATCGGCCCATGTGATTACAGAGTTTGGAGGCAATGATATAAACCATGTGAATGCCGATCCAGACAATGATGATGAGAACAATCTCACTCTTAGCTCTTCTCTGCTGGCAGCTTCTCCACACTGGATAATGAAGCGATTGATATGCTCCATCGTCGACGTGTCGTCTTGGCCAGCGAACTTGGTAAAATCCGGTACCTTGTACCGATTTGGAAGAGGAATTAAATCATATGACGGAGGATATGGCGTCCGATAAGAGTATGTGTTAACCTTGGGTTTAATGCCGAATTGCTCTTTCATCACTTCGGCAATCTTATCGGTGCAATATGTATCCTGTTGTTGCCGACTCATTGGCTGGTTGTTGACTGGTGGAGCCGGCTGATGCGCCCCTTTAGGTCTTGGTAGAAGATGATGCGTAGTCGTCACAGGTGCAGCACCAGTCATCTGGACATTATGCATCGGCTGACTTACCGATGGGTAATTTTGCACACTTACTGGGTTGTGTTGTGTCATCATGTTCATTGGTTGCTGTACCGATGCCCCATTCTAAGTGTTTGGACTTCCATAATGATACATTAGTATGATAGGCTATTGAGCCAGCGGCTGATTGGTCCATCCAGGATTACAAATCATCGGCATGTGACTTACCGATGGCTGATAGCTAACTGGCACCTGCTGCTCCTGCACCTTGGAGTAATCAACAAATTGGTTACCTTGATGTGCTAGTACTCCGGCTTGAGGATTTACCACCATAGGTTGACTTCCAGTCGCTACACTGTGTTGCATCGGCACAGAATTCACCGATGGTGGCATCAGAGGAACTTTAGGAATCGCCACTTGGAAATCTTCTGATGGCACTTGTACAGGAGAAGACGTAGAGTAATGTGTCATAGGAATCATCGGTTGTGATTGCATTGCCGATGCCATGGAGCCCTTCCAAGCTGAACTGTCTCCCTGCACCAGATTGGAACCAGCGGATGGATTTGAAGGCATACCACAACCCCACCAGTTGGTAGGAGCTGGATGATTCTGGATAGCAGGTCCCGACATTGCCGACGCCATCGGATCTGCACTAAGCTTGGTGACGCTTTCAGGACATGGCCTTGGTGGTGTAGCCACATCGGCAGACGGATCCACGGGGGTGGAAGATGCCATTAGGGCTGCCGATGGGTTTATAGATGCCGGTCCAGGCTGATGATATGCTGGACCAACATATTAAGGTGCTTGTCCTTCTTTGAAAGATTGCATGACAGCATTGTATACAGTATTGGACAACACATTGGAGTGGCTAATTAATGCTTGATTTATGGCAGAATTAACCATCTCTTGCGACTTACCAGGATTGGCATCATACGTGACCTGCCACGGCAACGGCGGATCTTGCTTCTGGATGGCTTCGCCGCTCCTGCTTAGGCTGAAGGACTTTAGATACAATTGCTTGTACTCCTCCATAGCACGTTCCATAGCCAGCCTCTGATCATCTTTTAGATCGGCCTCAGAGACTTCAATGGCATTCCTCTAATTAACGTCGGAGTTATCACCCATGATATATGTATGAATGGTCCCACCGGGTGTGCCAAAAGAGGTGTTGACACAAAAAGCGTCAGGATCTGCGAACACCTCGGGCTATTACCCGAATTCAATATCCAAAGGTGTGCTAGTCGATTTGACCAGTTAATCAACAAGGACGATAACTAGAACAAGATTTGAACAAGACAACGGCGATACGCCCAGATGTCAAGATTCAGACTTGATCAAGATAACTAGAGCAGAGCTGAACGAGACAACAGCGATACGCCCGGATGTCAAAGCTCAGATTACTCCCACGCGGAACTTGCAAGGGTTTGACGGAGATCAAGGTGATGCAGCCCATCGAAGCTTGAAGAACTCGTAAATAGACTAAGACTAATGCAATAAAAGGGTAAATTGCAGTAAAAGTAAATAAGAGTAATTGGTTTGTTTTGATAGATTGATTGTTCACGACCCCTAGGTACATATTTATACTCCAGCAATAGGAGTTGTAAACAGACACGACTCGTACCTTCCCAAAACAAACTCCTACTTTAAAAGAAATAACTAACTCGCGCAGGAGTCGGACCCAAATAATAATATTATTTTCCTAAACAGACACCTCTATTTTTAAGGAAACAAACGACTCATGCAAGAGTCAGACTCAGACTTCTATAATGATACTGGCATAAGATCACCAGTTTCCTTATATCTTTTCTTCGATGAAACTTTCCATCGGCAGACTCTTCAATCCGCAACTTCCTTTTATTGCTATCGGCAATCCCTTACTGACGTCAACAGCCACGTTACCCTGTGCCCATCGGTACTCCATGTCCATCGGCATCGGCAATACTTCCCAATCGGCAACTTTGCACTTCTGGTAACTTGTCTTCACCAATTAATTCTTATCAGCAAGAGTCGTCCAACTCCCATCGGCAATAAACTTATCTTTCTTGCAGCATTCATTCTCATTGGTAAATTTGACCGATGACTTTCCGATGCCGATAGAAAATAGCTACCGATCAATGCAAGTCTTAGCTCATTTGACACGTGCCGAAAAACGGTGTCAACACATGTCCCCCAATTTCGGAGTGTAGAATATTTTACGCGCCGAAATTTTCTCTACTGTAACTGCTCTCTCCAAGATAACTGCACAACCTCCTCGATTACCGCACGCAAAACTGCAATTTATTAATAAAATCCCGCGACCATAGCGCGAACAGTTGCAAACCTAATCATATCTCCTCGATTGCTGCGCATACCTATTGCATACCTCTCTACATTCCTGCTCAGTGTGAAGAAAATTCCAAAATACCCCTGACCAGGCTTATAAAAGTTACTAACATCCAATCTGTTTTGACCCTGAGCCTACTTTTACTTTCTCCTGCCCTCGTCTTCAACCTCGACGGCGACTCCGGCGGTGACTCCGAAGAACAACTCAGTGAACTCAAGCAACAGTAATTTCTTCAAGCAGAGAACAAATCGCTAGGATTCCCCCAGCTCCAATGGCGATCCACTTCGACGTCCCCAAGGTAAATCTGTCTCCTTCTCACTTCATCTTCTGCAAGTTCCTTTTCCGTATCAATTTTATAATCCTCTTTTCCCCTTTCTTTCTTTGATTTTTTCTGAAACCTAGGAACTGTACAACAAAGTAGTAATCCCGATTGAGCAATCCAATCTCAACTGCCTAGGTCCAATGGGAAACCCTGACCCCATTAATCTGATTAATGCGGAGACCAACCGCATCCCTTTCAGATCCGAGTGCTTTAGCCTAGGGTTATGGAAAGATGCCTTCCGTTCATGGCCTAAACCCACCAAGGGATGGAAGAACTGGTACCTTAGAATAATTAGAACACAGCAAGTTTACTGGTCAGAGCGTAACCTAGATCAGTGTATCAGGCTCTCCATTGCCGATATGGAGAAGAATGAGAATATGATGATGGCAGCTTCGTATTTCTGGTCCGACACAATGAATGCCTTTTTATTCACACACGGACCAGCTACTCCCACCCTTGCCGATGTGCACATGCTCACCGGCCTCGATGTCTCCTCTGTCGATACTCCCGCCCTGTTCAATAGGAAGGCTGAGTATAAGGTGAACACACGCAATGTCGGCGGCTGGACTGGTTACATCCGGGAATATCAAAAAACTAGATCGGTAAGTCAGCGGGAGCACGCCATCTTTTTGAACATGTGGCTAGAAAAGTTTATCTTCTGTGGCAGAACCGTCAGACCTACTACCATGTACCTCCCTACAGCAGAGCTCCTAGCCGATGGAACAAGACTCCCTCTTGGCCGATACCTCCTTGGATCGGTATACCATCTCCTACACCAAGTATCCAGAAAGTTATTATTAGGCGAGTCCATCGGCAACCTCGGGGGTCCTTGGTGGTTTATAAACATGTGGTTAAATGCACACATGTACAAGGTCCTCCAATTCGATCTATTCAGTCAGCAATTTCCAAGGGATATATTAGAAGACTACGTATATGATGATGACGAATCGGCAACCCGTCCCCCACTCAATTTTGGGGAGGCTATCATAGTGCTACCAGGAACCGATGCCAATGCAGATCAATTCGGTAGGTTCTTCCAAAAGCTTTACTGTGGAATCCCCATCGCAGAACGGCTTTGGTGGCCTTATGTCGATGAGAACAACCAATTCCCATTGTTATTCAACCTTACCGATTGGAACGTGCCACAGAATGAAACAATCATGAAGGCCAGCATTGTTCCCCGAGCCATTCGAGTCAACATCTTTGGAACCGGGAAGAATTCTCCTCCATCTTATGTGTTTTATTATCCATCGGCAGCAGCAAGGCAGCTGACATTCGGCCAATTACCGATCAAACTCAGCTTTGCCAATGTGATAAAGCCAAGAGAAATCATCTCCAGTGCCATGGATTGGAACAGGATTGTCAACCTTTCCCCCCATGCCGATACATCAAACATTGATCTATCCTCCTGGGCACCAACATCGTTCATGACAGAGTTATACAAATCTTGGTGGCAAGAATGGAGAAGTCAACTATTCGCCAAGTCATCGCACTACTATCGGCACTTGATCGACGCCGATCACGTCATTCCCAATGATGCAGTAAATTTATCCGAATACATTTCTTATTATTTACTTCTACCATCGGTATCTAACCTTTTGCTTAACAGGTTGACGATCCAATCCCCCAAATGAGCGGATTGGTAGGTTGCTTTCAACCTGGGAGTCTTTTTCTTCAAATTATGGTGCTGAGCTCAAGGTGCTCTTGATAATATTTGTTTCGTACTTCCATTTTTCCTTTTGTATTCCTCTTATCTTTATTTTTGTTAGCAAGCTTTCCATCAGGATCAAGATGTTTTGTTTGGTCCTCAAGAAGATAGGTCAGCTATCCTTATTTAGGGTAGTCTTGGTAAAGCTGAGGCTGAGTTGTCTTGTGTGAAAGCTGAGTTAGCTCAAATGATAGAGATGCGAGATTCCGCTGCTACCCAAGCTTCTGACGAAATTGCTGATCTGAAGTCCTGGCTTGCTAGTATCTTTGGCTATTCTACTTACTTGTTTTTGGTCTTGCCAGATTACCTTTGTTTATTTGTTTGATATTTGTCAGATGCTGAACGCCAACGTGAAGCTTGGACAAAGGATTGGGAGGTGATGACTGAGACCCTTCGGTCTTCTGAAAACAGGGCTGAGCATGTAAGTGAATCTGATGATGATAGTTTAAAAAAGGCTCAAGATTTGCTAGCTGAAGCTCAGCTGATTCGAAGCAGTCCTGATCGTGATCATGTCCAAGCCTTACAATATGTTCATATTTTGCAAGGGAAGTTGACTTCTGCTCGAGTGCAACTAAAATATCTGCTTGAGGCTGTGAAGCCTATTATTGCTCTTGTTTGCCATCTTGGAGATAATAGTAATGGCATAGATAGCATAATTCTAGTGTTGTCTTCTAGATTCCGTGAGTTTGTGCAGAATGGATTTGAACACTGCATTGGAAATGTTGTTTCCTTTGTTCGGGCTCTTGCCCCTGAGGTCCTTGTGGCCCGGATTCTTGAAGATCCTATGGAGGCCGATCTTTTGACTAGGTGGGAGCAATCGAAACCTGGGGTTAAGGTTCTTTGTAGTGAGATACTTGGTCCGATGAAAGTGTTGCCTTCGTCTCCTTGACAACATACATTTATTTATCCTTGATGGTCTTTGTAATATACTCTGAATGATATTTTTTGTTTAATATATTGTCAGGCTTCGCCCTGATATTGTAATGTCCTTGTCTTTGTTTTCCGATGATGCGTAGTTTGTTCTCTGATTGATACATTTGTCCTTCTGATGAATACCATATTTTCAAATCTTTGTGAGCCCTGCCGGGTTCTTTTGATTGTTATCTGAAGTATTGTGCCTCTGTATTAGGCTTTGGAGATGCTTCTTAATTCCCAATTTCTTTCTGGGTAGTATTATTTGTCTTTGTGCCTTGATGGTTATATTTGAAGATATTGATGTTCAAAGAATGCCTTTATGCTTCTGAGTTGAAGCTTTGTAGATCTTCATCTTTAGATGATCTCCGAGTAGTTTCGAGGTAACATAGTCATTTTTGATGAGTAGTTTTCACTATTGGAGTAATAGATGTCACTTTCTCACATAATAGTATTCGGCTTGCAGTCTTTGTTGCGCCGAAGTTGTGTTGCTCTTCAAGCTGTTGTGTTGTGTCACTTTGTACAAGTGATTAACTTTGATGTCGTCGATGTAGACTGCTGCTATTTGTTGCGCCGAGTAGTTTGATATTTGTCATGCCGCCTCACGAAACGGTAGACTTTTAGATATATGAACCAGACTGTGCCGCTCATGGTGCAAAGCAGTCGGTTTGTCAAATTGCCTCACGAAACAATTGACTTTAAAAATGCTAGACAGTGTCGCTCATGTTGCAAAGTTGTCAGCTTGTCATGCCATCTCACGAAATGGTAGACTTTATATATATGTACCAGACTGTGCCGCTCATGGTGCAAAGCAGTCGGTTTGTCGAGTTGTCTTACGAAACAACCGACTAAAAAATTCTAGACAATGCCACTCATGGTGCAAAGCTGTCAGCTTGTCATGCCGCTTCACGAAATGGTAGACTTTATATATATACCAGACTATGCTGCTCATGGTGCAAAGCAGTCGGTTTGTTGAGTTGCCTCTGGAAACAACCGACTTAAAAATGCTAGACAGTGCCGCTCATGGTTCAAAGCTGTCAGCCTGTCATGCCGCCTCACGAAACGGTAGACTTTAAATATATATACCAGACTGTGCCGCTCATGGTGCAAAGCAGTCGGTTTGTCAAGTTGCCTCATGAAACAACTGACTTAAAAATGCTAGACAATACCGCTCGTGGCGCAAAGCTGTCAGCTTGTCATGCCGCCTCACGAAACGGTAGACTTTAAATATATACCAGACTGTGCCGCTCATGGTACAAAACAGTTGATTTGTCAAGTTGCCTCACGAAACAACTGACTTAAAAATGCTAGACAATGCCGCTCATGGTGCAAAGCTGTCAGCTTGTCATGCCGCCGCACGAAACAGTAGACTTTTATATATATGAACCAGACTGTGCCGCTCATGGTGCAAAGCAGTTGGTTTGTCAAGTTGCCTCACGAAACAACTAACTTAGAATGCCAGACAGTGCCTCTCAATGTGCAAACTGTTGGTTTGTTCTTGATGTCTTGTATCTTATGATTTTAGTTGTAGAATTTCTTGAGTTGGCTGATATGCCAAGTGTTGCTTAGTTGAATTCTATCTTCTGTCATTAGCTCATAAGTTCCGGGTTGTATTGCAGTCTTGATGATAAAAGAAACCTTCCATGGGCTGAGTAGCTTACGTCTTCCTTCTTTCTTTTTAATTAGCCGTAGTACTAGATCTCCTGGCTTTAGTGTTCTTGGATGCATATTCTGTCGTAATGTCTTCGCAAGCCTTATAATTATCTTGCGTTTTGTATTACTGAATTGTCTCTTATTTTTTCGATTGTGTCGATCTCTAGCCGTCTTGTTTCTTCGGCTTCCCCTTCATCGTATTGTTCGATTCTTGGTGATTGCCATATCAAGTCAATTGGTAATACGGTTTCTGATCCGTATACCAAGAAGAAAGGTGAATATCCTGTTGCTCTGCTAATTTGAGTTCTTAAGCCCCATACCACTTTTGGTAATTCTTCTATCCATTTACCTTCGTAGTCCATATAGTCTTGGCTTTAGTCCTTGTAACAATAACCCATTGGCTCTTTTAACTTGTTCATTTGCTTGAGGGTGAGCTACTGATGCATAGTCTATCTCTATTCCGCAGTCTCTTGCCAAATATTGAAATTCTTTTGTTGTAAACGGTGATCCGAGATCTGTAATTATTCTGTTGGGCATCCCAAATCTGTGCATGATGTCTTGTATAAACTCTGTTGCTTTTTCTACGCTGTATTTGACTAGTGGTTTGTATTCAATGCATTTGGTGAATTTATCTACTGCCACAAATATGTACTCGAATCCTCCTTTTGCCTTTTTGATGGGTCCGACTTGATCTAGCCCCCAACATGAGAAAGGCCAGGCTGGTGGTATGCAGATTAGGTTATGTGCTGGAACATGAGATTGTCTTGCAAACATTTGGCAATTCTTTTATGTTTTGACTAATTGTTCTGCATCCTTGAGTGTTGTTGGCCAATAGAATCCGCTTCTGAATGCTTTGCCGATTAGTGTTCTAGATGCTGCGTGATTTCCACAGCATCCCAAGTGGATTTCTTCCACTATTTCTTTTCCTTCTTGCGTGGATACGCATTTTAATAATACTCCATAAGATACTTCCCTCTTGTATAATTTATCTTTTATGAGGACGCATGCTTTGCTTTTCCTTACAATCCTTGTTGCCTCTGCTTTGTCTCCGGGTAGTTTGTTTTCGCTTTTATGATCGATGTATGGTTGTCTCCAATCGCTTTCTATGTTGAGGATCTGTCTTGAGCTGTTGGGTTCTTTTGTCTCGTCTATGTCCATTGGGTCTTCTTTTTTTTATTGATTTCTTGGATTGATGGCTTTGCGAGTTCTTCCACGAATACTCCCGGTGGTACTTTTGCTCTATCTAACCCCAATGTAGACAAGATATCTACTGCCACGGTTGAATGTCTTAAGACGTGGTGGATTTCTAGTCCTTCAAAATTCTTCTCGAGTTTCCTTACTTCTGCACAGTATGCGTCCATGTTATTTTTTGTGCAGTCCACTCCTTGTTTACTTGGTTGATTACTACTTCTGAATCTCCATAGGCGAGAACTCTTTTGATTCCCAGAGTAGTTGGTAGTCTTAATCCGTGTATGAGTGCTTCGTATTCTGTTTCATTATTTGTTCCTTACCAAAATATCTGTAGCACGTATTTTAATTGTCTTCCTTCTGGGGAAATCAGTAGCACACCTGCTCTTGCCCCTCCAAGCTTCAGAGAGCCATCAAAATACGTCTTCCAGTGGTCTCTTATTGGATCAGGTTCTTTTTGTGCAAATTCTGTCCATTTTGCGATCAAGTCGGGTAATATCTGCGACTTGATTGCTATCCTTGGTTTGAAGTCTATATTTAGAGATCCGAGTTCTACTTCCCATTTTGATATTCGGCCTGTGGCATCTTTGTTTCTGAGTATGTCTTGTAATGGGAAGTTGGTCGTGATTGTTACTTTGTGTTCGTGGAAATAATGTCTCAGATTTCTTGATGATATGAGTACTGCATATAGTAGGTTCTGTACGTGTGGGTTTCTGACTTTCGATTCTGTGAGTACTTCACTGATGTAATATACTAGTCTTTGCACTTTGTAGATGTGTCCGGGTTCTTCTCTTTCCACGATGATTGCTGCACTTACTACGTTTTTTGTTGCCGTGATATATAGTATCATGTCCTCCTTATTTCTTGGTGGTGTCATTACTGGAGATGATGATAAGTATTCTTTTAGCTTGATGAAGGCTTGATTTTCTTCTTCTGTCCATTCGAAATTCTCTTTCCTTTTTAGGAGTTTGAAGAAGGGTAATCCTTTTTCCCCTAATTTTGATAAGAATCTGTTGAGTGCTGCCATGCATCCTGTGAGCTTTTGTATATCCTTCACCTTTTTGGGTGGTTTTATATCCATTATTGCTTTGACTTGTTTTGTGCTTGCTTCAATCCCTCTATTACCGACTAAGAAACCGAGTAGTCCTGATAGTACACCGAAGACGCATTTTGTGGGATTGAGTTTCCATTTCCATGCTTTCAGATTCTTGAAGGTTTCTTCCAGGTCTTCCAATAGTGATTCTAGTTCTTTTGTTTTGACCACTACGTCATCAATGTAAGCCTTAGCATTTCTTCCGATTTGATCTCCAAGGCAGGTTTGTATTGCTCTTTGATATGTTGCTCCTGCGTTTTTCAGTCCATACGGCATTGACCTGTAGCAATATGCCCCAAAGGGTGTTATAAAAGATGTTTTGCTTTGATCTTCTTCTCTCAGTGATATTTGATGATATCCCGAGTAACAGTCGAGGAAAGATAACAGTGATGATCCCGCTGTTGAGTCTATGACTTGGTCAATTCTTGGCGGCCCATATGGGTCTTTTGAGCAATGTTTGATGAGATCTGTGTAGTCCACACACATATGCCATTCTTTCGAGTTCTTTTTCTCCACCAAAACTGGGTTAGCCAACCAATCCGGGTTGATTATTTATATGATGAACCCAGCTGCCACTAATTTTGTAATTTCCTTTTTGATTGTTGCTTTCCTGTCTGGTTCAAATCTACGTAGCTTCTGTTTTACTGGTCTTGAACCTTTATTTGTATCAATTTTGTGCTCAGCCAACTCCTTTGGGACTCCTGGCATATCTGCTGGTTTCCATGCGAATATGTCTTTGTTGTCCCTTAGAAAGTTGGTGAGCGCGAATTCCTATTTGGGGTCCAGGTTTGCACTAATTATTGCAGTCTTCTCTAGATCTCCAGTTAATAGATCGATTGTTTTTGTGGTCGTTTCTTTTGGGGGTGTGAAGGTGCTTGGCTTCTTTGCTGGTATTTGCATGGCTTGTACATCACAATCGTATGCGATATCTTCTTTTTCCTAGTAGTCTTGTAGCTTTTCTGATATTTGCATGGCTTGTACATCACAATCGTATGCTCTCTTTAGATCTCCTTTTAGTGAAAGAACTCTTTTTTTTGTCGGCATCTTGAGCAGTAGATATGGGTAGTGGGGTACTGCCATGTATCTTGTAAGTGCTAGTCTTCCAAGGATTGCATGATAACATGATTCAAAGTCGGCTACTTCAAATTTAATGAACTCGGTTCGATATTTGTCGGGTGTGCCAAATGTTACTAGCAAGGTGATTTGTCCCAATGGTATGGAAGTTTTTCTGGGTACTATCCCATAGAAGGGGATACTTGTTGGTGTGATCATACCTTCATAGTCCAGATTCATTTTCCTCAGGGTATCTGTGAAGATTATGTTTAATCCTACTCCTCCGTCGATGAGTATTTGGAAACTGCCACTCCAACTATTGTTGGTCCCATTACTAGGGGGTAATAGCCAGCATTTGCTGCACTTATCCATTGATCTTCTCTTGTGAATTGAATTGGGTATTCTGACCAATCTAAATATCTTGGGGTAGCTGGTTCTGCTGCCATGATGGTTTTGTGTGCTAGCTTTTCCTATCTTTTATTCCTTGTATATGATGCTCCAGAAAAGATTACTGCTATTTTTCATTGGGGTTCTTGATAATTTCCCTCTGCATTCTTTGTATCTTTTCCTGATTCATCTGGTCTTTGTTCCAAGTTGTTTGCTCGTCTACCTTCTTTCTTTGTGAATCTTCATTTAAAAGCATGACATTCGACTAGCTTGTGGCCTGCGTTGGGATGTATGTAGCAGGGTAGGACCTCTATCCTTTCTGCTTGTCTTTTTGCATAATTGTTGCCCTGGTTGTTGTTGTTTGAGTATCTGTTGTTTGTGCTTCTATTGTTGTTGCTGTTGTTGTTGTTGTTGTTGTTGTTGTTGTTGTTGTTGTAACTGTTGTTGTATCCTCCTTTATCATTGTCGTTGTATCTTCTTTTGTTGTCTGTTGTTGCTACTATGTTGTCTTGTCTTGGTCTCTTGTCATTTGGTCTGAAATCTGGTCTTTTATTCTCATGAAAATCTCGAGTGAATCTGTGTCGAGTTCTTTCTTCTGACGATATCATTTTTTCGACAACTCTTTTGAAGTCTTCATTAGATCTTGGGTTTTCGTTGAAATAGTCTTTGAACTGCCAATTTGCTATGATTCCATCCGCAAATGTCTCTATTACTTCTCTGTCAGTGATGTCGTATATTTGGGCTCTGAGTTCTCCAAACCTTCGATAATACTCCCTTAGAGTTTCTCCTCTTCTTTGTTTTACATTCTTCAACTCTGCTGCTGTCATGAGGCGTGTTATTATTCCTGCAAAGTTGTTGCAGAAAGCTTCTTGTAGATCTTCCCAATACTTGATTGATCTTGGTTTCAGCTTGTCAAACCATTGCAAAGGCATGGCTTCGAGCGCCATTGGAAAGTATAAGGCTTTGATGTCATTGTTTCCTCCTGCGAGTTCAATGGATTGGGAATATACTCTTATCCATTGTCTGGGTTCCACTTTTCCATTATATTTGGAGTGATTTGCTGGCTTGAATTTGTGTGGTAATTTCAACGTCTGCAATCTTCCTGCGAAACATGGGAATCTGTCGTATTGATCTGATTTGTTGAAGTCTGGTGACCAGTCCCTTCTGTGATAATCCATGTCATCTTTGTATTCAGATTCTCCGTATTCTTCTGGGTAGCGCTGGCCCCAATATGGATCGTTTTGTTTTATCATTCCTAGATGTTGTTCCTGTCTCTCTGATGGTGGTGGTATTTTTTTTCCCAATCTGTGGAATATTGACTTCTTGAGGGGTTGTTCTTCTTGTTTTTCCCCTAGTCCCCCTTGAGGTGTGTTGTCGTCGGGTTTTTTATTGGGTTCCCCATCTTCTTTATTTGGTTCATCTGTGATTCTCTCTTCTTTGGTGAGTATATTTAGCTCCTTTGTTAGCTCTTCTATCCTTTCTCTCTTCATGTTCTTCATGGATTCTCTCTCCGCCTTCTTCTTATTGTATTATGTTAACTCTGCTTTGTATCTGTTCCAGATTTGTTTTCTCTGGGCAGCTCGATTTCTTCTTCCTGCCCTAGCCTTGTTCTTTTTCAGCCTTGCTGCTTTGTGATCATTGATTTCATTGTCGTCGCCTTCCTCATCGTCCGAGATGTCTCCTTCCGATTCATCTAATGATTTTAAGTCGGGTATTTGTGGTGGCTCTAAATAAGGTTCCAGTTCGGCCATGTATATAGTATGTGCTCTTCGAGTTCTTTTTGTTTGTCGACTTCTCTTTCTTGTCTTGTATGGTGATCCCTGGTAGAATTCGAGTTCTTTTCCTTCTTGGAACGGTAGTTCTGTATCTTGGTCTTGTAATCTTGGGGATTGGTTTGGCCAGTGGACGATACACCCTTATGGAGTTGCTGACATAATCATTCCTTCTTGAGCACCTTTCAGAGTTATGCTTCTTGTCATCTTATTTTGAAGAAATTTTCCATATGTGAACGCAGAATTGTGTAACCCGTATAAATCCGAGTACTTGATTGTTTCCGAGTTGTTTCCGCTTCTGATTGAAGTTTGGTTGCATATTCTGACTCGATTTGTGTTTATTTTCCTCGTGTTTGACTCGGGGTCGGCATGTGGTGATGTCTCCTTTTCTGAGTCGGTTTCGTATCCGTCTTCATCTGCTAGTCTGGTTGGTTTCGAAATTGTGAGATTTTGGGTCTTCTGATTCAATTCTTGAAAATCTTGATCAACCCCTTCTTCTTCTCGGAGTCGGCTTTGAACTTTTCCGTCGTCGTTGATCTTGCAGATCCATGATCCGAAGAAAAATGTTGATTTCGTCGATTTCGTCATCTTGAGGTCGTGGTCCACCAAGCTTTCAGAACAAATCCGCCGAAAGCCCCTACCTGGCGCGCCAGCTGTCGATGTTTTACCACCGATAGCCTGCCACGGGGTTACCCGAGACAGTAGTTCATGCCTCGGCGAATACTGAAACCTTGGTGGTTGGACACGTAGGGACACACAGTTTATACTGGTTTAGGCCCTTGACACAGTCGAGTAACAGCCCTATGTCCAGTTGGGTCGTTTGTTATTGCTCTGATCGTAATACAAGGTGTTGTATCGGGTGTTGCATGGTATGTTGAAGTTGTCTTTTGGGTGATTCCCTTACCGGCCCTTTATAGTCTAGGAACCGGTTGAGGGTTGGTCGAATCCTACTCGGTTACAAACTTAGAGTCCTAAGTTGCGCTTCGGTCTTGTCGTCTTTACCGAGTAGAATTCGGTTTTGCCTCCGTCTTCCTTCGTGGGCCGAGAAAAGGAGGCCCAAAGCTCAGGTAAGCCGGTCCATGGGTACCCTATAGGATATCCCATCGACAGCTACAAAGAAAGATCACTTCCCGTTACCCTTCATCGATGAGATGTTGGAACGGCTTGCAAAGCATTCTTTATTTTGTTTCCTTGATGGTTATTCGGAATATCATCAAATACCAATCCACCCCGATGATCAAAGTAAGACCACCTTCACATGCCCCTATGGAACATATGCATATAGGAGAATGTCATTCGGCCTATGCAATGCTCCTGCTTCTTTCCAAAGGTGCATGATGTCCATTTTCTTAGATATAATCGAAGAAATCATGGAAGTTTTCATGGATGACTTTTCTGTATATGGAAAGACTTTTGATGATTGCCTTGAGAATCTGGATAGAGTCTTACAAATATGTGAAGAAAAGCAGTTAGTCCTGAACTGGGAGAAATGCCACTTCATGGTTCGTGAAGGCATAGTGCTAGGACATAAAGTGTCCGAACGTGGGATAGAAGTGGATAGAGCTAAGATTGAAGTCATAGAACAACTTCCACCTCCTACGAATGTCAAGGGAATCCATAGCTTCCTTGGCCATGCTGGATTTTATAGACGGTTCATACAAGATTTCTCTCAAATTGCCCGTCTGTTAACAAGCCTGCTAGCCAAAGATGCACCCTTTGACTTCAATGATGAGTGCTTAGATTCTTTCTACCTTCTCAAGAAAGCATTCATCTCAGCTCCAATCATTCAACCCCCTGATTGGACGTTTCCCTTTGAAATAATGTGTGATGCTAGTGATTATGCTGTTGGTGCAGTTTTAGGCCAAACCAAAGATAAGAAGCATCATGTGATTTCGTATGCTAGCAAAACCTTAACAGGGCCACAACTAAACTATGCAACAACTAAGAAAGAGTTGTTGGCCGTGGTTTTTGCTATAGATAAGTTTAGATCATACTTAGTTGGAGCAAAAGTGATTGTTTATACAGATCATGCTGCTCTAAAATACTTGCTCACTGAAAAAGATGCTAAAACCCGCTTAATAAGATGGATCTTACTACTCTAAGAATTTGATCTTGAAATAAAAGATAAAAAGGGAGTAGAAAATTCTATTGCCAATCATTTGTCTAGAATGCAATTCAAAGAAGCACAAAATTTACCCATCGACGACTTCCTCAGAGATGACACACTCCTCAAGGTAACACAATCCAACCCCTGGTATGCAAATATAGTCAACTTTATGGTTGCAGGCCATGTCCCACCAGGGGCAGATATGAAGAAACTAGTTCAGGAGAGTCGAGTGCATCTCTGGGATGAGCCATACCTCTATAGAGTATGCAACGATGGATTGCTAAGAAGATGTGTACCTATGGAGGAGGCAATCAAGATCATGGAAAGATGCCATGGAGCAGAATACGGAGGTCACTATGGAGCATTCAGAACTCATGCTAAGATTTGGCAGAGTGGTTTCTACTGGCCAACCATGTACAAGGATACCCAAGATTATGTTAGAAAATGTGCAAGGTGCTAGAAGCACGGGAACATCAATTCCCGAGATGCCATGCCACTAACCAACAACCTACAAGTCGAGCTCTTTGATGCATGGGGCATCGACTACATGGGACCCTTTCTTCCATCGAAAGGGTGTGAGTACATCTTAGTAGCGGTGAACTATGTGTCCAAGTGGGTAGAAGCAAAACCCTGCCGCAAAGCAGACAGATTTGGAACCCCAAAGTTAGTCATAAGTGATGGGGGGTCTCACTTCATTGATAAAGGCTTCCATCAGTTCCTCATTGATCAAGAAATTTGGCACAATGTTGCAACTCCATACAATCCTCAAAGAGGTGGTCAAGCAGAAATATCCAACAAACAAATCAAGAACATTCTACAGAAGACCGTGGATGAGATGGGTATGGCTTGGAAGCACAAGCTACCAGAGGCACTATGGGCATATAGGACCACATACAAGACACCCATTGGTATGACACCATACCAACTTGTATACGGAAAGACATGCCATTTGCCTATGGAATTGGAATTCAAGGCACATTGGCCAATGAAGAAATGGAATATGGATCTGCCAGCTACTGGAAAATTCAGGAGAATGCTAATCTCTGAATTAGAAGAGTGGAGAGAGAAAGCATATCATAATGCCAGAATATACAAGGAGAGAACCAAAATATGGCATGACAAGAGAATCAAAGTCAAGGATTTCAACCCAGGAGACAAGGTCTTGCTATTCAACTCAAGATTCAAGCTCTTCGGTCACGGGAAACTGAAAAACAAATGGGAAGGGACATACCTCATTGTCAACGCCGCAACTCATGGAGCAATCACACTCCAGGACGACCATGGCAAAATCTCTAAGGTAAATGGCCAACGTCTTAAAGTTTTCCATGAGCATGAAACCCTTGAGCAAGAAATTCACATGATAGGTTTTGTTCTTAATCCAAATTAGAACTAAAATCTACATGTTTTAACTTTTTTTGTTCAATTTTCATGTTTGACCTTAGACTTAGCCTAGATTCAGCCTTGTCTCCCCCCACGGAAAAGTCTAGCCCAATTGGCCTCAATAGGAGGTCGGCCTACCTCATCTTAGGGCCTTTTATCCCAAGTTTGCACGACCTACCTAACCTGACCCGTGGGAGTCCAAAACCTAGCTCGGTCGGACCATACCTTTCAAAGGGAGGTCGGCCGACTGTGGTTTGAGCCCGTTCAAAGTGCCTGTTGCACATGAACATTGGACCAACGTTCCCCTTCATTTTCATCGTGATCTGAGCGAGAACGAAGGCGCTGAACGTTGGAATCCATCTTCTTAACCCCCTCTCCTTATTATTCCTCCTCCTACCTTGCTCTTTTTCAGAACCAACAGAACCTCCATCACTCCTTGCATCCTTTCACACCCCCTTGATCCTCACCATGGATCCACCAAGAAACAATGGAAAGATACCGCTCATTCTTTCGATGGAAGTCCGTCCAAGGCTCAAGATCCCATCAACACCGACACCATGGCCGTCGATGTCCTCGACGTTGCTCCCCTCGCCATGGCGCCGCCACCAGCCCAGCCGAGCACCCCTAGGGGGGGGGTCGGCCGACTACCTCTTGGTACTCAGAGACAACGAGGAGCATTAATCGATCAATGTCTCCTCGCCGCAATCTGAATAAACCGGCTGCGCGTCCGGTAACTCCCAAAAGGCTAACCACCGACCAATTGGGGGTGAAGAAGGCCACCGTTTCCACCACCGAAGGCGATACAAGCACGGGCTACACCAGCTCGTACTCGCCATCAACACCGACATGGATGCGCTTCCAAAGGGCCCATGGTGGACCGGGAATGGGCAAGGTGCTTGTCCCTCCCCTCACCTCCAAGGAACGGAGGGATGCACACAACTCTCTTGAGTCTGAGGCGTCGCACAAGTCGATCGGGCGGACTAGTAACCCGCCTTCCATCCCTGGCCCTCTAGGCCAATTCCAAGAGGAGGACGAGGAGAGCGACATAGAGAAGCTGCTGCGCGTAGTTGCTAGGCTTAGGGAAAGCAACACAAAGCTAGCGGAGAGGGCAGCAGAAGAAAGAATGGCGCTCTTAGATTTAGAAGATAGCTTCAATGATCTTCGCATTAGCACTATTGTGAAGATCAAGCACTTGGCCAAGGCAATAGAGAGAGGACCTCTTTGCCCCTCCTTCTCCATAGATCGATAGTATCTCTGTTGACACCGTTTTTTATACGTGTCAATATGAACCGGATACACATCGGTAGAAGGGTAGTTACACCGATCGGTAGAAGGATGGTTGCTTTTCCTTATCGGCATCAGAATCCGACCAATCGGATTGCCAATGAAAACAGGAGATTGAAGGAACAAAAGAAGGCATTGGCTGATTAGAAGGGTGTTGCCGATGGAAACAGGAGAACATTGCCGATCGGGGATATTGTCGATGGATACAGGTTGATGTAGTTGACGTCAGCAGGAAGTTGCCGATGGCAATAGAAGGAGATTGCAGATTGGAAGATTCTGCCGATGGAAAGTTTCATCGTAAGGAAAACAGATAAGGAAACTAGCGATTTTATGCTAGTATTATTGTTTTAGTTTAAGTCTGACTCTTGCACGAGTCGTTTTATTTCCTTAAAAATAGCAATTTTGTTTAGGTATGAGTCATGTTCATGTGTAACTCCTTTTACCGGAGTATAAATATGTACCCAGGGGTGGTGTGACAATCAATAATCAAATTCAAAAACCTATTACTTTTTATCTATTTTTTCAGCATCTACTTTCATTGCATTAGTTCTAGTTTACCTACGAGTTCTTACGACGTCTCGACGGGCTGCATCTACACGACCTCCGTCGCCTTCGCAAGTTCCGCGTTTTGATCAAGTTGAGCTTTGACGTTTGGGCGTATCGCTGTCGTCTCGTTCAATCTTGTTCTAGTTATCATCCTTGTCGATTAACTGGTCAAATCGACTTTCACACCTTTGGAAACCGAGTTTGGGTATAAGCCTGAGGTGTTCGCAAATCCGACGCTTTTTGTGTCAACACCTATTTTGGCACACCGGTGGGACCCTAGATACATCTCATGATCAAGATCATGGGTGGTTCTACTGACGTTGATCCAAGGAACGTCATTGAGGTCTCTGAAGTAGATCTGAAAGATGATCAGAAGCAAGCTATGGAGCAGGCTATGGTGGAGTACAAGCAGCTATACCTGAAATCCTTCAGCCTAAACAGGAGTGGCGATGCAGTCCAGAAGCAAGATCCGTCGTTGCCTCGGCAGGTCACTTTTGATGCCAATCCTGGTAAGTTGCAAGAGATGGTTAATTCTGCGTTAAGCAGGCGCTCATTAGCCATTCCAATGTGTTGTCCAATACTGTATACAATGTTGTCATGCAATCTTTCAAATAAGGACAACCACCTAGGTATGTTGGTCCAGCGTTCGGTTGAACACCGATCCGGTGGCATCGGCAATGTCAGGACATATAGTCCAGAGTTAGTCAACTCCCGCTAGCTGGTGGGGATACGACATGCCTCCGGATTCATTTGCTGATGCTAAACTGATCCAAGGTAATAGTGCAGCGGGAAAAGCCTCTATGGAGTCCGATAGTGCACAACCGATGAGTCCAATAGTGCATTACGCTACGTCTTCTCCAAATGCACAGTTGCCGCCAGGAGATCTTCAGATGGCAATTCCTAAAGTGCCATACAGGCAACCATCGGCAAGTTCTTTGCCCGTGCGACAAGATTTGGCAGTGATAAATCATCCCATGACGACGCCAAATCCTCAAAGTGGGGTATCGATGCATCAAGGAGGCCCATTTGTTGATTATTCCAGGGTGTAGGAGCAGCAGGCGCCGGGTAGTTATCAATTATCGACAAGTCACATGCCGATGACTTATAATCCTGTATGGACCAGTCTAGTTCAACAACAGGTGGTACAACCTGGATACCAAGTAGCGGGAGCAACACAGTACCATTACCCAGCAAACTCTCAGAATGAAACATCGGTATATCGACCGATGAATATCATGCCGCAATATGCCCCAGTGAGCGTCCAAGGTTATACATCGGTAAATCAACCGGTGTCTAATATTCAGCAAGGTGGTGTTGCGCCTATGCCAATTGGATCAGCTTATCTACCGCAAAGGCTAGAAGGGATGTATCCGCTAGCCTAGCCAGTTAACAATCAGCCGATTCATCGGCAGGACCAAGATGCGTACTGGGTCGATAAAATAGCCGAAGTGATGAAAGAACAGTTCGGTATTGCTAACACTGGATTTTGGCATACTTAGAATGACAGGTGGACCATTGTGAGGAAAGGTTGCTGGAGGGCGAATTGTTTGAAGATGTTCGGCAAAATCTATGCGGTCGACTAATTCCTGGAGGTTCGGCAATTGACCATGTGATCAGCTACTTTGGAAAGAAAGGTGGTTTTGCGTCGAAGCGACAAGAAGGGTGAGTAAAGAACCGATCGACAACAATAGCCGTAACGGTTAAGGAAATAAAGACTCCGAAAGGGAAATAGAGTCGAGATATTGTATCTTTCCTTTAATATCTTGAAGTTGTGTCCTCGTAGGACTCATTTCATGATCAGGGTATAAATATAAACCTTGAATGTTGTAAAAAGGGTTCACAACCAAATCAATACAACCAGCCTAGTGCCAACTTCGAGTCCTTTGTCGTGTCGTCGAGTTCTTCGAGAGGAATCATCGATCTATCGACCTCCATAAGTCTTGGCAACCTTGTTATCATGTCTAGTATCATGCGATGGATTTAGATATTGATGCAAGTAATCTTGTTTATTATCAATGATCGTGCGGCGGATCTTTGCTTAATAATCAAGAGGTCTTCGCTTGTGTTTTGCTTATGAGTAGATGTCGTGCGGCGGATGTTTTCTTGTATGCTTAGCAAAAGCAAGATTGTTATCGGCTCCTATAGATTTGGCAAGATCAATAGGGTTCATTAAGTTATCGTGTTGCATGTTTTATATAATCTTTACATATTTGCAAACACTCTTTTGACCAATCTAGATTGATACGGTTCGGCTCTTGTTAGTTTATATAGATCTATCTATGTTACAATGAGTTGCTTTCATGTCGTTTCTATAAATAGATCTTATATCTATAAATAGCCGAATTAGTTTGAATCTAGATTGTTACGTGTTGTGGGTTCATGCATGCTATCCATGTTTAAGCTTTGATGACGCTAGGTATCGTGCGGCAGATGCAGGATTTAGATTGGTTTAGTCATGTATGCTTACGTGTTTCCTTCATCATGGACCCTAATTCGGCTAATTGCCGAGATTAGTTATGCTTTAACTTATAGTCAACCATGAATCGTTCGTACGTCCTTTTCCCATGCATGTGCGTTCGGCAATCAGTGATTTACGTGCTATATGTCTATTTTAGCCGAACGTTCCATAAAACCTGTTGACAGTCAGCTTTCATAGCTGTGTGTCATTGTAAGTGGCTTCAGGGCCGTACATATGGAACTGTCTGGTGTTACCTGACACGTTCCAGTTTATATCTAATGACTTTCATCCCTTGTTAGTTTCAGGTCAAACTGACTGGCACGTTTTCGGTTCTCGAAACATCCGAGCATCCAATTGAAGTCACGCTTTTCGGCTTGCTATGTGTGAGACGCAGTACGTCACTTTTTGTGTCAACACACTTTTTTGGCACGCTCGGTGGGACAGGATGGTTGAGATCGACAATTGCCTGGTTCTGGACGTAACCATGGATGAATTGCCGACAGACATTAGGAGCACGGTCCAGCAAGCATGCGATGAGTTTCAGAATAAATGCTTGATGTCTTTCTCAAAGAACAAAAGTAATAAAGTTATCCAGAAACAAGCTCTCCCAAGTACCCTCCTCCCGAATCAATCTGATTGCACGGATGAGGAGGAGGCTCGTAGAATTAGTGCGGTGATCTACAAAGCTATGAGTGAAACTATGACAAATCACAATACAGCTTTCCTGAATACTTTTCGCCAGATCATGGTCAGCATGTTCGGACCAGCGGCCAACAGACTCTTTGAGGAGACTCACGGTCCGATATAGGGGGCGACGTTGTTCCATGTGCCCAAGTACCAGGAGAAGACCGCTGAAGGAGGAGTGTCGGACATGGCCCAAGCTGCTGGGATGGATCCTCACCAGAAGCAGCAACATTCCATGACTCATGGCCAGCTTGCGTTCAGCATGTCAGTGCGAACATATGGTGGATAAGTACCCATGTAGTTCAGCTTTGATGATGAGTGATCGTCCAACACGTGAGTGTTTCAGTTTGAGTTGCTTACCCTAACCTCTGCGAAAGCAGAAACATGTGCTTGTCTACCGGCTTGTGGTATGCAGGTGCTATGCCTAGTGAAGTGGTCAATGGCATGGAGAAGGTCGAGTAGAGGCTTGACGTGCCGATGGACTGAGAGCGGTGAAGGGCGGAAGTGGGGCTCGGACTGAGGGACCATGGGCTCCAACGGACTAGCTGTAGTGGCTAGTACTTGGCACCGGCGAGTACGAGAAGACATGGAGGTAGACCAAGTTGACCGAGTCAAGACGGTGGACGCGCGAGTCAAGCGGAGGCTCAGGGGACTCGGAGTCCGACCGGGCGAAGACAAAGTGGCTCGCGTCGAGTGGTTTGGTGGTTTGGGCCTCAAAACCATCCGCGTCGGTTTCCGAGTTTGGGCCACAAAACTCGGGGTTCGGTAGTTGAGCCCAAAGCTACCGGTGGCGGGTTTCCTGCGTTTGGGCCTCAAAACCTAGGCGGAGCTTCCGAGGAAGCGGGATGGCACATGGCGGAATCCTGGAGGTTGCGTCGAGGCGACTGCAACTCCTGGCAGGAAGCGGGGCCGTCCATTCAAATCGAGGAAGATATTTTCTGAAGCTTGGACTGCAATGCTTAGGCTAGGTAGTTCACTCATGTATCTAGGGGGGTCTTTGGTAAATAGCCAAAGCCCTGTTAAATAGGGGATGAAGGGGTATCCTCATCCTATCTCTTGCATTACTCTCTCTCCCACCTATTCCTAGGTTTTCCCTTCCCTAGCTTCCTCTTGCTTGAGATCCACCATGTCACCGGTGTAAGAACTTGTGATTGTTGCGAGGAATCGGAGGCCGTAACCTCCGTAAGCCATGGTGGCTTCGCTTTCGTGATCGTGTCCCCGTTTTGCGTGTGTTCTTTCCGTTTTGCATTTGCTCTCTCTTTTTCTTGAGATGTTTTCTCTTTGTTGAGAGTAGCTTTGCAAAATCCGTTTGAACCAAGTTGTGTGTACTTGTGAGGAGCATCTTTGCACCAAAGTATTTCTCCTCAAACCTCATGAGCGCGTAGATTAGGTGATTTCTTTGTGGCGTTCTTCGTTCTTCTCCTTCTCCCCCAAATCCGAGTGTTCCCGTTTATCCTCTCCAAATTGAGCGATGATTTCTTCGGGATAGCTCCCCAACTGTACAAGAATCATGCCTACAAAGTTTGGTTGCAGTTGGAGTTCATTTGGTTGAGTTTTGGGAAGATTTGGCGGAGAGAAATTGGTTTTCGCGGGTTTTCTATGCAACGTTCATGAGCTCCGGACCATCCTCCGGACCACCTTGGACAAGGCTCCAGACCAAAGGCGTGTGGTCTGGCCGAAAGTGTCCAGAGCAGCCCCTAACTCCGGACCACCCTTCGGACTAGTCCCGTGGTACCGTCGGACCACTAGTCCGGAGGTCCAGAGCTCACTGTGTTGCTGATTTTGTGAAAAAAACAATGTCGGACCACCCTCCGGACCATAGCACCGGACCATAGTGAGTGGTCCGATGGTACAGCCGAAATACTACAGCAACACACCTAGCTCCCGACCACACCTTTGGACCTCACCATCGGACCAAGGCGAGTGGTCCTCTGGTCGTTGTTGTTCGCTGTTTTGGCCGTTTCTCTCTCGTCCGGACTCCGAATCAAGTTCCGTTTATTGCATTGGATTCGTATTTACGTAAGGAACCTGATTAGGTACTTTTGAGACCAGTTCTCATAAGTATTTTTGGGTGTGCTCTTTCCTCTTCTCTCTAGGGGTTGAGAGTACCGCTCTCGGTGTATCGGTTTCGAGTTCGTGGCTTTGATCGTTCTCCATCTTCTCCGACCGCTCCGCTGCACCTTTAGGGGTCTTCCTAAGGTGTTCACCTACTTGTTAGGTCATGTGCGAGTCGGTTCTTCTGAGGTCAAGTTTTGGGTGTGAGTTTGGGATAAGGGCCAAGTCTTTGAGTTGAATTTTATTTGGCTCCCATTCACCCCCCCCCTCTGGTCGCCGTTCTCGGTCCTTCAGCCAGGGAACGTCCCACATTCAGCTCTCAAGATATCCCCAATAGCAAACAGGCTGCAAAAGAGCATGTATGGGCAGGGGTATCAAGAATTTGCTGATTACAGCGCCATCGATGCTCTCCCGAATCCTGGATATGGGAGCCTGGCAGGGCTACCACTTGAAGGGCGTGCACGCGGAGGTCAGCATCCCAGTGTCAATCTTATCATGGATAGGATGGCGGACATGATGAAGAATCAGTTTGGCTTGAAACCGAAGAACCAGTCATACGCGTACCAGTCCCCTTATCCAGAGTGGTACAATCGAGTGGCTCTCCCTCCGAGAGTTAAGGCTCCCACAGATCTGACCAAATTCTCTGGCCAAGATGACACCAGCACCATAGAGCACGTCAATCGATACTTGATGCAGCTGGGGGAAGCATCCACAGATGACGCTTGGAGGATTCGGTATTTCCCTTTGTCTCTGACAGGACCAGCCTTCACGTGCTTCGCGTCGCTGCCGGCAAACTCCATCGGCAGCTGGGCGGATTTTGAGCAGAAATTCCATGCATATTTCTCTACAAGCACCAATGAAAAGAAGCTAGTAGATCTAATGAGCTTGACATAGAGGGCTAATGAGACACCCCAGGAATATTTCCGCAGGTTTAGGGAAACTAAGAATCTTTGCTATTCTCTGAACTTGCCAGATGACTAGTTGCCAGGGATGGCGGTGGCAGGCATGCAACCGAACATTAGAGAGAAGCTGTTCAGTATGCACTTCGAGGACCTCGGTCAGTTGTCACAATGGTTAGAAATGATGAATAACCAGGCTCAAGGGTTCAGAAGGGATAACCGCTTCCAGAAGGGTGACATAACTAATACAGTGTATCAGAGTTTCCTGGAAGAGGCAGCAGAGTTTGAGGATGAATATGAAATCGCTGCAGCTGAACTGGTCTGGGCAAAAGAACCGACTCAAGTTAATCAGCGGTGGTTGAGGCAACGGAAAGGTACCTACGACTTTGATGTGTCCAAATCAGACAAGCTTTTCGAGTTGCTGTTCAGGGAAGGACGCATCAAGTTACCTGAAGGACACCCTATGTTGCGTCCTGAAGGAGTAAATGATAAGAGATTTTGCGGCTACCACAACACCAACTTCCATGCCATCAATGATTGTCGGGTGTTCAGAATGAAGATCCAGAAAGCTATTCAGGAAGGACATTTGAAGTTTGACGGCAAGATGAAGATTGACGCTAACCCTTTTGCACAAAACACAATATCTTTTTCTATGAATATGGTTGCCGCGGAAGAATCCAAGGGCAAGAGCGAGATGAAGGTGCTGACCTCAGATAGAGCGAAAAAGACTGGTGCTGTTGACCTTAATCGGTAGATTACAGAAAAGGAACTTCGACAATGAGGACAGTTCCAGAGTAGCCGAACTGAAGGAGGGGATGCTTCCAAACCCTAGGTCACAACGCGGATCCTATTAAACAAATGCCAACGGGAGCAAGAGCGGCATCAGAGGCGGATGCATTACGAAGAGCAGAGGTTCATAGAGGGACGTCAGAGGCATGAGGAAGAAATGTATCAGAGGGAACAAGAGCGCGGTGAGAGAGCAGAAGCAGTCTCATTAGGGATGCTCATTTTTCAAACACTGTTGGAATGAAGGCTTAAAGCTGCCTACTAGAGATAATTGCCCCGAATGCAGTGATCGGTATTCAGGGTATAGACAGTCTCAGGTCAACGGCTGTCCTGTCTATGAGAGACTTGGAGCACATGTTCCTAGGGACGATCGGCGTTTAAAAATAAGCGATTCAGAGGATCGGCAAGGTAAGAGGTTTGCCGATCAAGAGTGGGTTCGTTCTGATGAGCGAGAGCACCGAGAGTATGCATGGCAGAACGGGCAGTGGTGTCCGCCAGGGCTGAAGAAAAGCCAAAAAAGGAGAGTGCAACATTTAAGGAACAGAGAACTAGCACAAGTAACTACCGAACAGAAGCCAACATGGCGCCCTAAGGGAAGACCCCATGGACGCAACCGTTCGGCTGATACGTACATGACCTCCTTCATTCCATCAGAATTTATAGCTCCCGAAGGCCAAGATATCCGAGAGGAAGTGTCTTCAGACAATGATGAGGGCAAGTACCAGAACCTGATGGCCCAGCTCGTCCTGACTCAACAAGCAGTGTTCGACAAACCAGCTAGACATCGACACTTGAAGGCGCTTTACGTGAAGGGTACATCAATGGCAAGCCCCTGACCAAGATGCTGGTTGATGGAGGAGCTGCCATCAATATCATGCCATATACTACCTTCAGGAAGCTCGGAATGACCAATGAGGAACTGTTGAAGACCGATTTGGTACTCAGAGACTTTGCTGGCAACCCTTCCGACACTCAGGGGGCGGTGCACGTTGAATTGATGATCGGGTCCAAGACTCTGATCACTACCTTCTTTGTCATAGACAGCAAAGGGGCATATAGCCTGCTATTGGGAAGAGATTGGATCCATGCTAACTGCTGCATACCTTCAACCATGCATCAGGCTCTCATTCAATGGGTTGGAGATGATGTGGAGATTGTCCAGGCCGATGATTCGGTAAGTGTTTCTGCCACAGAGCCTGTCTACTAGGAGTATGATGGCTTCGATTGTTTCTCTGGAAAGATTTGGGGAGAAGGTCCTGTGAATGGCTCGGGCAAGGGCCAACAGCCGATCCAAGCAATCGGCTCTGAAAGTAATTTTTAATGGGGAACATGATCGATGATAGCGAAGGGATGCTGGGACGCGGCTTCATGTCGGCCGATAAGCTAGAGGAGATAAATGTTGGTGATGATGATAGACCAAGGCCGATGTTTATCAGTGCAAATTTAGACCAGGAGCATAGGCTGAAATTGATAGACCTACTAAAAGAATTTAAAGATTGTTTTTCTTGGGATTATACAAAGATGCCCGGACTGGATTGTTCCATCGTTGAGCATAAATTGTCGATCAAGCCAGGATACCGTCCTTTCAACCAACCTCCTCGAAAGATTGACAAAGAGGAGGTATTGGCCGATGTGAAGAAGGAAGTTGAGAGATTATTGGTGCCAAACTTCATTCGGCCATGTAGATATGCAAATTGGGTTTCAAACATAGTACCAGTATACAAGAAGAATGGAAAGATGAGGGTCTGCATTGATTTTAGAAATCTCAACAAGGCTACTCCCATGGATGGTTACCCGATGCCAGTTGTCGATCTACTCGTTGATGCATCGGCTGGTTATGAAGTCATCAGCTTCAGGGATGGTAATGCCGGTTATAACCAGATCTTCATGGCAATAGAGGATATTTCAAAGACAGCCTTTAGGTGCCCTGGTCATATTTGTTTGTTTGAATGGATTGTCATGACTTTCGGTTTGAAGAATGCCGGTGCAACCTATCAAAGGGCTATGAACTACATTTTTCATGAGCTAATCGGCAATATTGTGGAAATCTACATTGATGACGTGGTAGTTAAGTCTAGAAACCATGAGGGTCATTTGGCCGATTTGAGGAAGACCTTGGAGTGCACTAGGAAACATGGTTTGAGGATGAACCCGAATAAGTGTGCCTTTGGAGTCTGGCTGGTGAGTTTTTAGGCTTTCTGGTCCATAAAGGAGGGATCGAAGTCGGCAAGAAGAACATGGAAGCAATGGACAAGGTGGTACCTCCAACCAATCTCACAGAGTTACAATCATTGTTGGGCAAGATTAATTTTGTGAGAAGATTCATCTCTAACTTGTCAGAAAGAGTGTTACCTTTCTCTCTGCTATTGAAGCTTAAGAAGGATCAAGAGTTCGTGTGGGGTGAAGTACAACAAAGGGCTTTCGATGAAATCAAAGAGTACATGAAGGCACCACCCGTATTGGTACCTCCGCAGCTTGACAAGCCGTTTAAGTTGTACGTGGCGGCCGACAACCTAACGGTAGGGTCAACCCTCATGCAAGAGTTCAACAGAAAAGAAAGAGTAATAGCTTACCTTAGCCGAAAACTACTAGATCCAGAGACAAGGTATTCGGCTATAGAAAAGCTTTGCTTATGTGTGTTTTATTCATGTACTAAGCTTCGGCATTATCTATTAGATGCCAAATGTGTGGTAGTTTCTGAGTTCGATGTGATAAAACACATGTTATTGATGCCAATTTTAAATGGGAGAATTGGCAAATGGATCTTAGCTCTGTTAGAATTTGATTTAAGGTACGAATTGGCAAAAGCAGTAAAGGGTCAGGTTATTCCTGATTTCGTTACCCAACACCGTGATCCCTCTGCTGACATGGTAACCATTGTACCATGGACTTTGTTTTTTGATGGTTCATCTTGTAGCAAAGGTGGTGCAGCCGATGTTCTCTTGATTTCTCCCAGAGGTTTGACCTTTGAGTATGTCATCCCTATCGATTTCTTGGTTACTAACAATCAAGCAGAATATGAGGCATTGCTTAGAGGGCTTCGACTGCTTGTCGAGGTAAGGGCAGTTGCTGTTGAAGTTTTCAGGGATTCTGAGCTGGTAATTAACCAACTGATCGGCCAATATGAATGCAAGAGTGATATGTTAAAGGGATATTATGAAGAGTGCCGAGAGCTTCTAAAGAGTTTCCAGGTAGCCACTTTGCATCATATGCCTAGGGGGCAGAATGAAGAAGCAAACAGGCTGGCTCAAAGTGCGTCAGGGTACCAAGAGGATCAGGAAATTCATATGTTGAATGAGGATTGGGTAATTGATGATTGGAGAAATGAAATTGTTGATTATTTAAAGAATTCATCCCACAAAGTTCCCTGAAAACTCAGATACAAGGCCATCAAATTCGCACTCCTTGATGACCAGTTGTACTACAAGTCCATAGATGGAGTACTCCTCAAATGTTTGAATCAAGAGGAGTCCAGAAAGCTGATGTATGAGGTGCATGAAGGAGTGTGTGGTGCACATCAATCGGCTTATAGGATGAAATGGATAATAAGGAGGACTGGTTATTTTTGGCCAACCATGCTTGAAGATTGTTTTGAATATTACAAAGGGTGTCAAGACTGTCAAAGATTTGGTAATATTCAGAGAGCCCCAGCATCGGTCTTAAATCCAATTGTCAAGCCTTGGCCGTTCAAAGGATGGGGCATAGATTTGATCGGTCAAATACATTCTCCCTCTAGCAAAGGACATAAGTTTGTATTGTTGGCCATAGATTATTTCACAAAGTGGGTTGAAGCTATTCCCCTGAAGAAGGTTACATCGGAAAACATGGTTAATTTTGTTAAGGAGCATATAATTCACAGATTCGGGATTCCTCAGACTATAACAACAGATCAAGGGACTTAGTTTACTTCATCCGAGTTTTGTGATTTTGCCAAAGAAATGGGAATCATATTGTACAACTCTTCCCCTTATTATGCACAAGACAATGGCCAAGCTGAAGCATCAAACGAGATCATGATCAAAATTATTCAGAAGAAGATTGATGAAAAGCCAAAGAAATGGCATTCGGTTCTTAATGAGGCTCTGTGGGCCTATCGAATGGCTTGCCATGGATCTACTCAAGCATCTCCCTATGAGTTGGTTTATGGGCATCATGTTGTGCTGCCATGGGAATTGCAATCAGGATCAAGACGGGTTACATTGCAGAGCAATTTGAGGAAAGAAGATTACAAGAATCTGATGATGGACAAATTAGAAGATTTGCATTTAGTTCGTCTCAAAGCATTAGAAAATATTGAGAAGAATAAACAATTCGCAGAAGGAGATTTGGTTTGGAAAACCGTATTGCCGATCGGGACCAAGGACAGAGCGTTCGGCAAATGGTCTCCAAATTGGGAAGGACCTTTTCGAGTGGTAAGGAGCGCGCCAGACAACGCATATATCTTGAAAACTTTATTGGGAGAGGAATTTGCTAGAGCTATCAATGGAAGGTTTCTTAAGAGATTTCATCCTAGTGTTGAGGTTGGTGCATAAACGGACTTAAAAGGTCTGATGCACAGATAGCCGATACGGTGATATCGCCTTTAGCCGAAAAATACTCTGAAAAACTCAGAGAATAGCTGACATGGCATGTGTCGCCTTTAGAGCAAAATATAAAAACGTCATACAAGCATTTTTCCGGATCGGTTGTTCTTAGAAAAACTTCACAAAATAAGGGGAGAACCAGTAGAGACCCTGAATATTTCACAGAGGAGGTTCTTTACATAAGATTCCTAAATACAAACTACGCATCAAATAGCTTGTTGATAACCGACTGGGCATCTATGACTGCAGCAAGGGCGGTCGCATTATCTTCATAACTCTCCAGAAGATCGTCGATGTTTTCGACATTCTCTGGTGGCACTTGACCACGGAAGCTGGTTGGCTGGACAGAGAAGTCCTCACCGCGCTGGGTAGTCATTGCTGATAGCCCCAGGGCCACGCTGTGGGGCACACCATGGATGGCGACTTAGTTGATGCGGCCATCCGCATTATCAAGACGCGCCTCGGCGATCTCCCCTTGGGCGTTGACCTTGTCGGCGATCCTGTTCGCCGCGGCCTTCAGACGCCCATTCTCTGCAGAAAGCGCTGAACGAAGATGCAAATCGGATGAGCAAACAGGATTAAAATAGAAGACAAAACAGGATTGCTTTCGGCTAACCCGTGATGGCGTCGCAGAACTGCTTCCGCTGGTCCTCCCACTCAAGTTGGTCGACACCATACTGCTTGGAGATCTTCTCCAGTTCTCCTCGGGTTTCGTCCCTCTCGCCCCTGAAGTTGGCCGCCTCCGCATGGGTGTAGGGGGCATCCGCATCCGACCCCGAACCTAAGTCCCAGGGCTGAGAGTGATAGGAGTCTGAAGACCCAGAGGAGACCGACGCTGGACTCCCCGGTTGACCTGCTGCCGCCGTAGGGAGAGGAATGTTGTAGCTCGTGGAGATGGAATTGATCCTGATGAGCAAGAACAGAGATTCAAGGCTAGCATAATAAACAGAGAACAAAATGCAAGGGAGCAAGAAACTGATTCTTACCCGCGCTGCCGATTGCGCCATGTTCGGCTCCCTTCAGGTGCTCCTTCGGCGGGGCGCTTACCGCGGTTGTCACCTCCCGCCATTTGTTACTGTGCGAGTTAGGGTTTCCTCTGGATTGGTTTCAGCGAGAAGGATGAAGACAAAGGCAAGAGTTTGATTGGAACCGTTGAAAAGGGGAGGAACGTTTATTTATAGGCTGAGAAAGAATACCAAGAGGCGAGTTATGACGGTTCCTATTCGATGGGCCGTTGGTGGTATGGGCCAGGCTCGGGTATATCAAAGGTCGCTCAGCTATATCCCTACGCTGAATTCAGTCAGTTATCTGAGGGCCAGAGAAGATTCGGCTATACCTTAATCAGAGAAAATGGTGGAGCCAATTATGCTATCGTACTAACAGGGATATATATTGAGAAGTTAGACAGTAGTAATAGTCAAAACATGAAACATGTTGCTCTTAATCTATTACAAAACTGTATGTCTACCGATGCAGGAGCTGATTGATGGCATCTAAGGCTTCAGTCTTGATTCGGTTAACATTAGCTAGCACTTTTTGATCTTCATCTTCAGAACTTTGGATGTTGGATAGCCTTGCTCTAAGTTGTGCGTTTTCTTTTAAGGCAATTGACATTTGTGATGAAATTGCTTCTATCAGCTTCCAGTTTAACCCTTTCATCCTTCATGACTTTCAACTCGGATTCTAGAGTTACCATTGAATCTTTGGCAGCCTGAAGGTTAGAGTGTAAAGCTTTGACCTCTTGTTTCTTTAGGAGCTTGCTATCCTGCAGAGCAGTCCTGGAGGCTATATTCTTGTTTGCTCTCTTCATCATACCAAAGTAATCATCAAGTCTGGCTGCAGACTCCAAAGAGGCCTTGAGAGTAGTTGGAAGATCTTGATTAATGACCTCAAGGATATCCTTTATCTAATTAGAATCTTGTAGCATGATGTTGATGTCCTTGTTCAGCAAATGGGCTATATCCTATAGCCGAGATTGGTTCTCCTCTGATAAAGTCTGCTGAGAGGTAGTTTCTTCCCATTTTTCATTGATGAAATCATCAATGGTGAAAGAAAAGCTAATAGTTGGTTTAGCAGTATGCTAGGGAAGCAGGAAGGGTTTCAAGGTTAGCCGATTAAGTAGAACATACTGAGGGAAGGGTTTAATATGGTATGTTACCTGCTTTTTTGACTGAGCCTCAGCATGAACTGTGTCTTGATCTGGCTGGATATCTAAGTGGGTGCCCAAGGATGCTGAACCTAGAGCTCGACCAGAAGAATGTTCTCTTATTGAATCCTCTGGGATTTTATGTGTTTCCAGCAATATAAGTAATGGGGTGTGAGAGCAGAAGGTAAAACCCTATAAAAAGGGAAATGAATGATTAGCCGAACAGTACCAGTGTGTGTGGAGGTGTCATGAGCGTCTGTACTTTCGGCTTCGTGGGTCTCTGTATCTGCAACCTCATGGGTATCTGCATCCTCAATGGGATCTTGAGGGGGGATATGTACTGTAGGAGGATTGCTTAACCCAGGAGTTCTGACACGTGGCTACAATAAAGAATGGTTAATATGAAAGCAGCCAAATTTAGTGTTGATTGAATCTTATTGTCGAAAAGGGGTTCATACCTTAGGAGATCTTTGGGATTTCTTGGACCTTACTTTTATGGTTACATGGATGTCCTCAAGTGCCTTCCTTTTGCCTTCTCCTCCTGAAATTGCAGCACTTAAGGATGCAGGAATTTTCATGAAGGCTGCCAGGGTTGGAGCATTGAAACCCAGTGCTGGCTTGGGTCCTGCTTTGTAATATTGTACTACTTTGATAGGAGGGTTAGGCTTGAAATCCTGTGTATGGTTGGGATTTTTAAATAAGAGGTAAGCTGAAGAAGTAGAAGGACATGAATGTAATGGGGTTACCTCGCTGTCAGGAGCAAATTGAGCATACAAGTCCTGACAAAAGGGATGCGCTGGTACATTGAAAATGTGATCATGCCATTCTTGCCACTAGGAAATGAAGAAAGAGTGAGCAGTGTCCACCAACCCAAATGGAGAAGGTTCATATGTTGGCAGATCCTGCCCAAGTTCAAAGACTTTTTTGGCTTCTGTTTCATTGGTAATCAGCTCCTTGTACCTTATGATTGTTGAGAAGAAAGGTTTTGGGGGCAGCTGTCGACATCCTAATTGCCTGGATGCCATATTGGGATTATAGAATTCATAAGTGGGGTTTACCATTCTTCCATGGTGGAATTCGGCTGGCAGGATGCAAGGCTTGATAAAGGAGTTAAAAATTTCTATGGACACCTTATCTGAACAGCCGGATTCATAGTTGAATTTGCAAGAGAAGATCAAATTGTCATTCTCTCTGTAAGGAAGCCAGAGCATATTGGTGAAGCCTTTGAAGAATAGCTCGAAGAGATGGCTGATGTCCATATCAATGCTGATGGAAGAAGACGCTTCTCCATAGGTCTGACAGCTCTTGACCGTTGTTGTGCTACCTTTAGCATAATTAACCGAAGGGAAGCTCAGATCATGGAGAGGTACAGATACTATTTGGTGCATGTAAAGTTGCAACCACATCTGGATGAACCACCAGGGGCCACTCACACAGGAGATATCTTTGCCATGGACTTCTCTGAAAGCTACCCTTACTGCACTTGAATCTTAGATTAGTTGAGATGTGTTTTGTTGCAGGAGGAGCAGCAGTGCTTCAAGTTTGGATTTCTCTTTTGCCGATAGAATGATTGGAACATGAATAAAGCTCTCTCCTTCGTCGTCATCTGGGAGATTAATAGCAAAGGAGAATAAGCTGTTGGGAGAGTCTTGGGCCTGAAAGGATAAGAATTAAAATTTGTCAGTTAGAAGCTTATATATCGCAGAGTTATGATGAATGTTCCCAGTTTACCTGCTTTAGAGCGATTTCTCTCCTTTGGCTTGACGTAGTTGACGCAACCGTATCTTGATGATCGGCAAAAGTTGCTGATGAATTTGCCTCGGCAGGAGGGACGGTTGGTGCTGGTGCTGGTGTTGAAGCCGATGCTGCTTCCACTATTGTAGCTAACCCCTGTGGCGACGGGACAGTTCCTTTGTTGGGGGTTTCATCCGGTACTGATGCCGATGCCAATGCCGGTGTTATTTTCGTTGTTGCGGCCATCTCTTGTGGCGACGGTGCTGTCCTTTGGTCAGTAATCTCAGTCTCTGCCTGCTCAGGGATAGGTATCGATACTGACTCTGGTGTTGGTGTATCGGCAGGAGCTTGAGGAGATGCAGCTGGAGCTGATGGCTTCTTACGTTTTGGTCGGGGAGCAGCACTTGAAGAGCCTTGGCGTTTTGACCCTTGCACTTGGGGGGCATCAGCAGGTTGAGCCATAGAGGTTTGTACACTTGGGATGGCTGCCGATGAACTTGTCTGCTGCAGAAGAGAATTTGGTGCAAAGTGAGTAAAAATTGTCGATTAAACATGTTATGATCGATACAGATAAATGAAGACTCGTTACCATAAAGGCTTGTGCCAAAACAGCAGCGGCAGTGGTAGCATCATCGGTTGGTAATAGCCGAGTTCTGATAGTAACCTTGGGAACTGCCTTGTGATGCATAAGGGCGGACAATGAAGGGGCCTTACTGCTGATGGTCGATGTAGGGTTCATCGGTCGCAAGTTGAAGTGTTTGCCGCTCTTTCTCTTTTTGGGGATCAAATCATTAACCTGTTGACAGAGGGTTTGTTACCGATACATTTGAAAAGTTAACGAAGTAGTATCGGAAATAAGCTTACCGCGTCATCGGGTATGATATGATTGGCGTCAATCAAGTGCCGATAGTAGTGTGATGATGGAGAAAATAGTTGGTCCTTCCACTCTTGCCACCAGGACTTGTATGATTCGGTAATGAAGGATGTCGGCACCTAAGCAGATAAGTCAATGTTAGTTATATCGGCATGAGGGGAGAGAGTGACAATTTTGTTCCAATCCATAGCACTAGAGATGACCTCTCTTGGTTTTATCACGTTGACATAGCTATGTTTGATCGGCAATTGACCGAATGCTAGCTGTCTTGCCGCTGCCAATGGATAATAGAACTCGTATGATGGATGAGAGTTCTTCCCAGTCCCGATGACGTTAACCGAAATAGCTCGGGGAATGAGGGTGGCTTTCATGATTGCTTCGTTTTGTGGTATATTCCCATCGGTGAGGTTGAAGGAGAGTGGGAATTGGTTGTCTTCATAGACATAAGGCCACCAGACTTGTTCTGCAGCAGGGATTCTGCAGTAGAGCCTCTGAAAGAATATGCCGAATTGATCAACATTGGCATCGGTTCCTGGTAGCACTATCATGGCTTCCCCAAAATTGAGTGGGGAACGGGTTGCCAATTCATCATCGTCAGAGACATAGTCTTCAGATATGTCTCTTGGGAATTGTTGATTGAACAGATCAAATTGGAGACATTTGTGCATGTGGGCGTTCAGCCACAAGTTGATGAACCACCAAGGACCTCCAAGGTTGCCGATGGGTTCGCCTAGCAGCAATTTTTCTGATACTTGATGTAGGAGGCGATAAACTGAACCAAGGAGGTATCGGCCAAGGGGAAATCCTCCATTGGCGAGAAGCTCTGGTGCGGGAAGATGCATGTTGGTAGGTCCGACTATTTTGCCATAGAAAACGAACTTCTCCAACCACATGTTGAGGAAGGTAGCGTGTTCCCTTGGGGCTACCGATCCAGTCTTCTGATACTCTTGGATGTATCCGGTCCAACCACCGATGTTGCGGGTACTTACCCGACGTTCAGACTTCCTGCGGAAGAGGGTGGCAGGATCGACAGAAGAGACGTCGAGGCCGGTGAGCATATGTACATCGGCAAGTGTAGGGGTGGCTAGTCCATGTCTGAATAAAAAGGAGTTCATTGTATCGGACCAGAAATAAGAAGCCGCAATCATCATGTTCTCATTCTTGGCCATATCGGCAATGGACAGTCTGATGCATTGGTCAATGTTGCGCTCTGACCAATAGAGTTGTTGTGACCTAGCTATCCTGAGATACCAATTCTTCCACCCTTTGGTAGGTTTGGGCCAAGAGCGAAAGGTGTTTGTACATAACCCTAGATCGAAATGCTCGGATCTGAAAGGGATGCAATTGGTTTCTGCATTGATGAGATTGTTTGGATCGGCATTACCCATTGGGCCTAAGCAGCAGAGATGTTCTTGATCGGTAGGGATCACTATTTTGTTGCGCATCTCCTAGATCCAAAAAGCAAAGAAGGAGGGAGAGAAAGGATTGTAAAGTAGTGCGGGAGGATAAAACTGCAGTATATACGGCAAGGAAGGAAGGAAAATTACCGCGGGGACGGTGAAGTTGATCGCCATTGAAGCCGAGTTCTTGCAAGGGTCATGAGAGAAGAAGAACCGCCACTAGAATAGTGCCCTTCAGAGATGACGTTGGAATGAAGGTGAAAATGTGAGCTCAAGGTAAAAGAGAGGACGGATGGTGGTCTTTATAGGCCTAGGTTAAAGGGCGTTTTTGAGTTTTTTCCTTTCTGACTGAGCAGGAATATGGAAGGATATCACGTCGATTTGCACAGTGATCGAGGGATTGTAACTATTGGTGCTACAATTGTGGAAGTTGTTGGTAATTTACAGTGACAACGCGCGGTAATCGAAAAGGTAGTGGTATTTTGGAGGGAAAGATTACAATAGAGCAAATTTCGGTGCATAAGATATTTTATACCCCAAAATTGGGGGGCATGTGTTGACACCGTTTTTTATACGTGTCAATATGAACCAGATACACTGATCGGTAGAAGGGTAGTTACACCGATCGGTAGAAGGATGGTTGCTTTTCCTTATCAGCATCAGAATCCCACCAATCGGATTGCTAATGAAAACAGGAGATTGAAGGAACAAAAGAAGGCATTGGCTGATTAGAAGGGTGTTGCCGATGGAAACAGGAGAACATTGCCGATCGGGGATATTGTCGATGGATACAGGTTGATGTGGTTGATGTCAGCAGGAAGTTGCCGATGGCAATAGAAGGAGATTGCGGATTGGAAGAGTCTGTCGATGGAAAGTTTCATCATAAGGAAAACGGATAAGGAAACTAGCGATTTTATGCTAGTATTATTGTTTTAGTTTAAGTCCGACTCTTGCACGAGTCGTTTTATTTCCTTAAAAATAGGAGTTTTGTTTAGATATGAGTCGTGTCCATGTATAACTCCTTTTACCGGAGTATAAATATGTACCCAGGGGCGGTGTGACAATCAATAATCAAATTGAAAAACCTATTACTTTTTATCTATTTTTTCAGCATCTACTTTCATCGCATTAGTTCTAGTTTACCTACGAGTTCTTACGACGTCTCGACGGGCTGCATCTACACGACCTCCGTCGCCTTCGCAAGTTCCGCGTTTTGATCAAGTTGAGCTTTGACATCCGGGCGTATCGCTGTCGTCTCATTCAATCTTGTTCTAGTTATCGTCCTTGTCGATTAACTCGTCAAATCGACTGGCACACCTTTGGAAACCGAGTTTGGGTATAAGCCCGAGGTGTTCGCAGATCCGACGCTTTTTGTGTCAACAATCTCTAATAAGTTAGGCACTTAGATTTGTTTTCAATCATTTCCCTTCATCAATGTAACTTGTGCCTAGAGTGAAAATTTGAATTGAATAAAAGTTTGGTTCTGCTAGTGTCTTACCCCAGCAGAACCCCTGCATTTGATCTCTCTCTATCACTGTTTATAGTATGCTTTGAAACAAGTATGGGGTGTCAGTAGACACCCCAACATGCCAATTCATCAGTTTGGCCATTGAACCATGGTGTACACGGCCATCACACGTTCCACAAAAAAGTTGGACCTCAACGACCACTTTTGTGCATCGGTCGATGCACCTTAGAGGCCAAATTGCAGAACTGACAGAGAAGATCAACATTTAGAGGTAAGGGATTCCAATTCAGAGACCGAAGTGGCCAAACAACCCGAAGTGAGCTCGGCCGACCTCACCTTGAGCCCTTTGGTCCACCAGCCAACATCCACTCAACCTCAACATCCATTCTATCTGGTTTGCCATGTCTCTCCCCTTTTCCTTTATGTTTTCATTTGTTTTACTCATTTTCCCTTTGGAATAAAAATAATACCTTCATGAAATTAATCACTTAGTTTATTTCCCTTTTTTAATATTGAATAAACAAGAAGATCACATCCGAATTTAAAATTTTGAAAAGTAACATGATCTATGACATTTAAAGGGCAAAAGCGTCATAAAGACAAATTCTTGCTTTTGATAGGAAGATCATATTGACTAAGTTGTTGATTAATGTGATATAGTTCTCAATTTATGATTCATACCCTATCTATTTAAAGTATTTGGAGATTAATTTTTGAAAATGTCATAAAACCATAATGTCACTACTCCTCTATAGTGAGAAAATTCCTACCAAAGCCATAGATGTTTATAGATTTTCAAAACCTTCCTCATATGCTTCTTGTATTTACTTTGAGTTTAGTCAAATCTTGTGACCCTTGTTGAGAATTTTGTCATAGTTCAAAGATCAAGATCACGTACACACCACATATATTCACTACTTCTACACTAGAAGTACGCAAAACATGCCTTTTTCATCTTTACATGTTCCATGTTCATCCAATAAGTACTCTAGAAAAAATGATATGATCTTCCTCAAAAATTCCTCAAAAGAGATATGGCTATCATAAATGAAAAATGATGATGAGCAAAAGCTCTAAAAAATAATGATAGCCATGTCTCAAGTAATCCTAAAGTTAGAGAGATCATATACATAGTTAAAGAGTACATGTTAGTCCACTACCATTTTTCCACACACATGCACATCTTGATCTAGGATTATGACACTCTTCTCCTTGGATCCTTCTTTTGACTTTACAATAAAAGTGATGCAAGTTTGATACATTGTTTATCCCTACCTAAGCTCCACATAAGCCTTTTAGAAGTAGGAAGATAAAAAGAAGGCAACTTTGTGCCTTGGTAAGGAATCATATACCTTGAGCGATCTAGAGTGCTATATGAGGAGTAAATTGACTTATGAGCTTTCTTTTGAAAAACTTATCAAAAACTCCAAGTACTAAAATATGATTTGGGGAAGATGGCTTTGCCTTGAGAGCTATTCCATTCCTCAACCTCTCAAGGATATATGTTAGACAATACCACATATCCCATTAGTATGACAAATGTCTTGAATGAATCTTTATGCTTTCTTTATACTTTGAGTATCATAGTTATGTTAACTTTTATCCTTTACTCGAGGACGAGCAAAGAGGTAAGTACGGGGGATCTTGTTGACGGTAAAATGAGCCCTTTTGTCACCATCAAAATACCGTCAACATCCTCAGAATAGAAGACAAGCATAACATGAGCACATTTTATCCAATAACTAGTTCCACATGTCCCTTGAATATTTGTGTGCGGGTAATGACAAATATAGGCAATTGGGAGCTAGTGAGCCCACTTAAGAGGGGCGGCCGACCTCCCTATGGGGCCACTGGGCCTCCCATGCCCCCATGATCCAAGTAACACCTTTCCAAGTGATCTTGCACCCTTGGATCTACTATGTGCTACCTCTCAACGGTTCTAGATCAAAGCACGAGGATCCATGGGCCCATATCAAGGAGATTAACATGAAAATTATCTTAGAACAAACACCCAATGCATATGACAAGTGGGACCAACGTCTAGAAGGCAGAGGTGGGCCACAGACCCCATAAGGAGGTCGGCTGACCTCCCATTGGGTCCACCAGCCCCCCACTTGGTCCCTGACCAGTGGGGCACCTTCTAGAAGATCAAGGAATGGCCCACAGGCCATAGAGGGTCGGCCGACCTCCCCCTAGGTCAGTGTAGAGCCCAGTGACCCCCACATGCTAAACACATGTTGAATACCACTACCATCCATTCTAAGACGGTGGAGAGGTCGGTTTGATTCGGCAGTGGCTGATGAAGGTGACGCGGATCGCTGATGTGGCACCGGAGTAGCCCCTACTCCACCTCTAGCTATAAATAGCCCCCTAGAGCTCTCTTATCATTCATGCCTCATTGGAGAAACTACTTAGCTTAGTGGAGCTCTGCAGTAGTGTTATGCTAGTTGGAGGAGAGTGAGGAAAGTCTTCTGGAGAAAGCCCCGGGCCTGTCGGGAATCTTCTTCGGAGTTCTACCTTAGCGTATGCGAGTATCTTGTAAGTTCAACACTTGTAAGTGATTCTTCCGAGTTCTTTATAGCATTTAATATTCTAAATCTGGTTTAGCTGTTATACAACTTTTCACGCTTGTTCATTGCTTTGCTCTGAGTGAAGTGCTTTAATCTTAGGCCAAGGTTAAAGTAGTAAGATTAGTGTAGACGTGGTGTCTAACCTTAATCTTGCCTTTGTAAACCGCTTATTGCACGGATTGTTTGTGGTAGCTAGTAGGTGGTGACATCCCTATCTAGTCCTCGTATTCCACCAGGTGTGTAAGATAAGTTCTTAAAAGGTAGGGCCTCAATACATCATGATGGCGCGGTCCAGTTAGAGTTTTGTCCTCTTTCTGATCTATCCCATCGCCTCCTGCAAGAGAAGGGCTGATAAAGCTAGTATAACCAGCTTTACCTTGTTAGATATCTTTGCTATATCGAACCTCTCAACCCAGTTATCATAGTCTCACTTGATTCATTATACGACATATCCATCTTCCTAGTTAATTCACTTCTCGTTCCCTGAGGAAAATACAATACCTGGAATACTCCCGGTGAAAGCTACACTTGACAACCGAACGCTTGCGGACTTTTACCCGTTTGCCATCTTTGGTGTCAACATTGTACTCTGGTTTTTCACTTGTCATATAACTATTAGTATGATTTGTATTGCCACCATCTCCCACCCTATATTTTTCTTTAGCTTTGTGGTAAGTGGTATGCAAAGTTGAAACAAGAAACCTAAATATGGTTGTTGCTTTTTAAGTAGTTGTCAATATTTTAGTACATAATTCATCATGTTTAAACCCATTCCCCCCTCCATTCCAACCATAGACATCTCACACATCTTTGCACAGATTCTCACACTCTTGGCGACAGGGGCAACTCCCTCCCGTCCTTACCTCAGTAGCTCACTGTTGGAATCATACCATACCCGGGGGGAAGAGAGAGGACATCGCTCACTAGTCAAGATAGTCGTAGATCATAGGAATATCCATGACCATGGACATGACTATACACATAGATCAATCAACTCTACAAAGTATGACACCTAGTCCCATCGGATCGCCATCATCGATGTTGTACGTCATCTAGGCCGACATCAAGATTCCATCTAACTGGTACATTACTACCCTACCACTCAGCCCTCGGACATCCAAGAGTCCACCGGTATGCTGAGACTATGAGACATAGCATTAGACACCAAGGTCTCCATACTGACTTAGGAGGGTGTAGGCTGCAGCCCTTACCTCCCTACACTTTCCGCCACCAACCTAGTAGAAATGGTATCAACCATAGTTAGTTGGCAGCCCACTTCCCGCCCATCAGAGTGGCTTGCACGAAAGGTCCTATGAACTTGGTCTCAAGGCATTTCAATCCTTAGGGGAACCGAACAAGATATCTTCACTGAGAAGGGGTTAACTGACAACCCATGCCATAAAAGCACCCCTATCCTGGGGATTCATACCCTAGAGGCACTCCTCCTCAGGATCTATTCATCTTATACTTACCTGCCATAGGTACCTCTCATAAGGAGTGCCTAGGTTGCACCTCCTTGTCAAGACTTGCCCTTTGACTCATCATGGGATCTTATCCAGCTCACTCAACCCTCACCACACACCCAAGACTCACACCAAGATCTTTTCCCCTCCAAAGTTGCAATTATTATCTCGACATGTTGTTCCTAGCCACTCACAACCAGATCATCGCACAAAAATCACATGTAGATATAATGCAAGTAAACGACAAGTTGTACGGGAGTGACTATCCTATAAGTGGGTGTGCATGGGGTAGGGTTTCATGAAATTAAAGGCTAATCAAGAAAACTACCATGCATCCTACCTCAAGATATTTGCAATAAACTAAAGCACTAGCCACTAGTGATTTAGCATGCCTAATAGGTTATACTTTTTAGGTGGGATGTGGCAATTCCTGACTGGTCATCTCCGAGGCCCTCTGAGTAGTCGTAGTCCTCTTCCTCCTCAGACAGCTGCTACTCTAGGAATGGAATACATATAGTCAAAATAAGTGACTCCTATAGACATTCACAAAAAAGAATAGAAATACAAAAGATCCAAAGCACTCAAACATAATCCTAATACATATAGCTCATTATTATGAAAATTTGGACGTAGAGAGAGGTGATCAGAGTTGGGCTCAATGAATCAGCATGGCGTCCAGCCGTGCCAAAGAGATGGGAACAACCGACGGCTCTTGGGCTCTTCCCTTTTCAACAATCTATGTAAAATTGTGTCCCTTGGCAAGGTGAAGCTTGTAGAGGCACACACCATGCCGCTACTAGCTTGGCGGTGGCAGAAAGGCTCTCACCATGGTTGTGCTCTAACAATGGTTGGCGTGTGTGGGTGTGTCACGTGCTGGTGGTCCTCAGTCCAGGTGGCTCGACATCGCTGCGCTGCTGGCCAGGGCATGCATGTGTGTGGTGTATGGAGACGACAAAGGCACTAACTTCGAGCCTCCCAGGTTTGATGGCCATAGCAGGCGTGTCGACCACAAGCAGAGGTCATGGTGGTGCTTACCGTGGGGCTCAGGGTGGTAGGCTAGCGGTGTAGAGGTGAGTCGAGGCTATGGCGAGACGGTGCTATGTCTTACCGAGGAGGTACACTGTTGTAGCTGATCTAGAGCGCATTCTTCTTATCTTGCCTCCTTTTCTTGTTCCAGGGTTTGGGTGAGGCCACCAGGTGGCGATAGGGTGTGGGACAGGGGATATGGAACTGGGTCTTGTCCTTTTATAGGAGGCCGTCGCCATGGCGAGGTTGTGAATGGTACGGAATGATAGAGGCTCATGTGTAGGGCGTTTGTGCCATATAGACTAGGGTTAGGGCTCAGCAAGAGCTTGAGTGGGCACTGGCTCTCCCAATTCGAACCGCACCGATAGTGTCACTTTGCGGGGTCGGGGCAGTGGCATCAGCACGGTTAGCATCGAGCTAGCTGGGGTGAATGCGGACGCAGATCAAAAACATGGCACTGTTGACACCATTTTTTGTACGTGTCAATGTGAACCGGATGCACTGATCGGTAAAGAGAGGGTTGCTTTTCCTTATTGGCATCAGGATACTCCTAATCAAATTGTCGATAGAAGCAGGAGATTGAAGAAACGTCAAAGATAAAAAGAAGAATATTTACCGATGGGAAGGTGTTGCCGATGGAAACAGGAGGACATTGCCGATTGGAAATCTCGCCGATGGGTGCGGGATAATGTGGCCATCGTCAGCAAAAATCTGCCGATAGCAATAGGAGAAGGTTGCGGATTAAAGGAATCTGCTGATGGAAGGTTTCATCGTAAGGAAGATAGATAAGGAAACTAGTAGTTTTATTATAGTATTATTATTGTAATTGGAGTCTGACTCTTGCACGAGTCATTTATTTCCTTAAAAAAATAGGAGTTTTGTTTAGGTATGAGTCGTGTCTGTTTACAACTCCTTTTGCCAGAGTATAAATATGTACCTAGGGGTGGTGTAAAAAATATACAATCAATCAAATACATCTATTATTTTCATCTATTTTTCCAGCAAATTTACTTTCATCGCATTAGTTCTAGTTTATCTACGAGTTCTTACGAAGTCTCGACGGGCTGCATCTACACGATCTCCGTCAACCTCACGAGTTCCGCGTTTTGAGCATTCTGAGCCTTGACGTCCGGGCGCATCGTCGTCGCCTCGTTCATCGTTGTTCTAGTTATCGTCCTTGTCGATTAACTAGTCAAATTGACTGACACACCTTGGATATCGAATTCGGGTATAAGCTCGAGGTGTTCACAGATCCGACACTTTTTGTGTCAACACCTCTTTTAGCACACCCGGTGGGACAAATAACACTTCTTGCTGCAGCAGTTTTATCCATCATAATATTATTATGGGTAATACTACTGAGGTTGATCAAAGCAATGTCATCGAAGTCTCTGAGGCAGATCTGAAAGATGATCAGAAGCAGGCTATGGAGCGGGCTATGGAGGAGTACAAGCAGTTGTATCTGAAGTCCTTCAGCCTAAGCAGGAGCGGCGATGTTGTCCAGAAGCAAGATCCGCCGTTGCCGCGGCAGGTCACTTTCGACGCCAATCCTGGTAAATTACAAGATATGGTTAATTCTGCGTTAAATCAGACATTGATTAGCCACTCCAATGTTTTGTACAATACTGTGTACAATGCTGTTATGCAATCTTTCAAAGAGGGACAGACACCCAAGTATGTTGGTCCGGCGTATCATCAACCTTGATCGGCATCTTCTACAACTTCATTGGCGGTCCCAGTGATATCTTTCCAACCTGTGAATCCATCCACCGATGAAGCTACACCACCAAGATCAAGCCCTCCAAGCATCGTTCGGTTGAATACCGATCCGGTGGCGTCGGCAATGTCAGGACATGTAGTCCAGAGTCAACAAACTCCTGCTAGCTGGTGGGGATACGGTATGCCTCCAGATTCATTTGTTGATGCTAAGTTGATCCAAGGTAATAGTGCAGCGGGGAAGGTCTCTACGGAATCGGCAAAATCGGCACAGCCGATGAGCCCAATAGTACATTATGCTATGTCTTCTCCAAACGTACAGTTAGCGCCAGGAAGTCTTCAGATGGTGATACCTAAAGTGCCTTACGGGCAACCATCGGCAAGCTCTTTGACGATGCAACAGGACATGGTAATTGTGAACCATCCCATGATGATGTCAAATCCTCAGGCTGGGATATCAGTGTACCGAGGGAGTCAATTTGTTGATTCTTTCAATGTGCAGGAGCAACAGGCGCCGGGTAACTATTACTTATCAGCAAATCACGTGTCGATGACTTATAATCCTGATTGGACTAGTCCGATTCAACAACAGGTGGTGCAACCTGGACATCAAGTAGCGGGAGCGCAACAATACCATTACCCGGCGAACACTCAGAATGAAACATCGGTGTACCGACCGATGAATATAATGCCGCAGTATACCCCAGTGGGTGTCCAAGGTTATACATCGGTAAATCAACCGATGCATAGTATTCGGCAAGGTGGTGTTGCGCCTGCGCCAATCGGATCGGCTTATTTGCCACAAAGGCAAGAAGGGGCGTATCAACTGGTCCAGCTAGTTAATGTCCAGCCGATCCATCGGCAGGATCGGGATGCATACTGGGTCGATAAAATTGCCGAAGTAATGAAAGAACAATTCGTCATAAAGCCTAAAGCCAATACATACTCTTATCGGATGTCGTACCCTCAGGCATATGACTTGATCCCTCTCCCAAATTGGTACAAGGTGCCAGATTTCACAAAGTTTTCTGGCCAAGATGACACGTCTACAATGGAGCATATCAACCGCTTCATTATTCAATGTGGGGAGGCAGCTAGCAGAGATGAACTAAGGGTAAGATTGTTCTCGTCGTATTTATCTAGATCAACATTTACCTAGTTCATTTCGCTTCCTCTAAATTCTGTAATCACTTGGGCCGATCTGGAGAAGCAGTTTCAGAAATACTTCTTCTTTGGTGTTCATGAGAAGAGGATTACCGATTTGGTCAAACTAAAGCAGCATAATGACGAATCGGTGGAGAGCTTCGTGCAAAGACTGCGAGATGTAAAGAACAAGTGCTACAGTTTGGTGCTTGATGATTGGCAATTGGCAGATTTGGCTTTCCAGGGGTTGCTGCCACATATCAGAGATAAATATGCAACCCAAGAGTTTGAGAGTTTGAGCCATCTTGTGCAAAGGGTTGCCGATCAGGAAATTAAAACTTTCGAGCCCAAAAAAACTTGGAATAAGAAGGTATCTTTCATCAAACAGGAGGAAAGTTCTGAATCGGATGAGGAACCAAGCGTCAGTGTAGCTGAATGGGTGAAAGACAAGAAGACGATATCATGTCCGTTTGGCCAGAAAGAAGCCGAAAGATTCACCTTTGATATTACTAAGGCCGATAGGATATTTTACCTATTACTTCAAGAAGGGCGGTGTCGCTTAATCAGGTAATTCCATCGGCAGAAGAGCTCATAAGGATTAGGTATTGCAAGTGGCATGCTGCAACTTCACATAATACCAATGATTGCAAAGTCTTTAGGCAACAGTTGCAGTCAGAAATTGAATCTGGGCGGATCAAATTTGAAAATTTCAAAGCCCAGAAGCCGATGAAGATCGACCAGCATCCGTTTCCAAATAATATGGTGGAAACTAGCAGGAAGATTAAAGTACTGACATCGGAAGTTGCCAAGAGAAACGCATCGGTAGATCCCGAACATCAGATAGTTGTGCATGACGTAAAAGGAAAGAAGCTTGCCGATGGAGGAAAAGGTAAAAGAACTGCCGATGAAAGCAACAGCACCAGGAAGCCTCAGAAACATGCATCATATGGTGTTGTGATCACGCACGGAAGACCCTGACAAGAATATGGGCGTTCACAAGAAGAACAACATCGGCAACAGGAGGAGGAAAGACGCCAAGAGTGGTATCGGCATAAATACCATTGGAAATGCCCCTTCTTCGTCCATTGTTGGGAAGAAGGCATCAAACTGCCCACTGTTGATAATTGTCCTGAATGCAATGGGTACTATCCTGCTGATCGGTTAGAGAAGAAGTCTCGCTTTGAAGATCGGGAATCAAGCTATGCTAGGCCGATCAGAGGAAAGGGGTCAGTGCATGATCGAATAGGGGGAAAACTCAGTGTACACGACAGGCTTGGCAAGCGTGTCCGTCAAGAGGAGCTTGAAGAAAAGGCTAATGCAAGAGTGCCTGATGAAGAGATATTCTCTAGGGATCCAAACATAAGGAGTGGTGCAACTACGAACAGTGAAAAACGATACCAGCCTCTTTGGAAAACTAAGCTTCCTCAGTGGTGTCCTAAAGGTTTGACAAAGACTCAGAGAAGGAGGATCCAGCGTGAACGCCAGAACGATTTGTGTTATAGTGAGAATCCTTCGAAGGGAGAATCTCTAGTTTGGGAGTGGAGGCCAAAACGCCAGGAGAGGAGTCCATCGACAGAAGTCAATATGGTTGTTATGTTGCCGATGGAATTTATGGCACCTACTGATGCTGAGGAAGAAGCTGCTGATACGGCTCAGCTAGTGCTAGATCCGATGGTGGCTATTTTTGAAAAGCCTGCCGAAGATGAAAGGCAACATTTAAGAGCTTTGTTTGTCAAAGGTAAATTTGATGGGCAGCTAGTGTCAAAGATGCTAGTAGATGGTGGGGCATCGATCAATATAATGTCGTATCTCATGTTCAGGAAACTTGGAAGAGGTGACCAAGATTTAGTCAAGACAGACATGAAGCTTAAAGATTTTGAAGGCAATGTGTCACCAGTTATGGGAGCAGTATGCGTAGAGTTAACTATCGGCAGCAAAACTTTGCCGACAACGTTTTTTGTGATCAGTAGCAAAGGTACCTACAACTTGCTCCTAGGAAGGGATTGGATCCATGCTAATTGTTGTATCTCTTCCACGATGCATCAAAGCCTCACGCAATGGGTCGGGGACAAGATTGAAGTCATCCGAAGTGAAGCCCCATCAATGGTTGCATCGGCGGAATCGGAAACCTATGAGCAGACCAAGTGCATATCGGGTGAAGCTTGGGACACAGATTTCCTCAAAGTTGCCGATTACCGAATTACACTGATCTAAGCAGTCGGTTCTGAACAAGAGTTTTAATGGATCAATTCGCCGATGATGGAAAACTTGGGCAGGGGTTCACATCGGCCGATGATTTAGTAGAAATAGATATCGGTGATGGTAGCAAACCCAGGCCGACTTTTATTAGCGCAAAGTTAGATTCTCAGTGTAAACAACAGTTGAGTGATTTGTTAAAAGAATATAAAGATTTTTTTGCTTGGGACTATACGGAGATGCCTGGTTTAGACCGATCAATAGTTGAACATCGGTTGCCTGTTAAATCTGGGTTCCAACCACATCGGCAACCTGCGCGCCGATGTAATCCTAATGTATTGCCCGATATTAAGGCTGAAATTACGAAGTTAATTGAAGCTGGTTTTATTCGGCAGTGTCGATACGCCGAATGGATTTCTAATGTGGTTCCTGTATATAAGAAAAATGGAAAACTTCGTGTTTGTATTGATTTCAGGAATCTCAATAGAGCTACGCCGATGGATGGTTACCCGATGCCCGTTGCTGATCTACTGGTTGACGCTGCAGCTGGTCATCGGATCATTAGTTTTATGGATGGTAACGCTGGGTATAATCAGATATTCATGGCTGAAGAGGATATATCCAATACTGCTTTCAGATGTTCAGGTCATATTGGTTTATTTGAGTGGGTCATGATGACTTTTGATTTAAAAAATGCCGGTGCTACTTACCAAAGGGCGATGAATTTTATTTTCCATAAGTATATCGGCACGTTGGTTGAAATCTATATTGACGACGTGGTGGTTAAATCCAGAAACTTTGAGAAGCATCTTGCCGATTTACAGAAAATTCTAGAGTGTACAAGGGAACATGGGCTAAAGATGAATCCCAATAACTGTGCATTTGGTTTATCGGCAGACCAGTTTCTAGGTTTTATGGTGCATCAAAGAGGTATCGAGATCAGCAGAAAGTCAATTGATGCGATTAATAAGGTGGTTGCTCCTACAAACAAGACTGAGTTGCAATCCTTGATCAACAAGATTAATTTTATTAGAAGATTTATATCTAACTTGTCTGGGAAGATTAAGTCTTTTAGTCCGTTGCTAAAGCTGAAAGCCGGTCAAGAATTTGTGTGGAAGGAGGAACAACAGTCAGCCTTAAAAGAGATTAAGAAATATTTGGTGAATCCTCCAGTCTTGGTTCCACCTCAGCACGGGAAGCCTTTCAAGTTGTATTTGTTTGCCGATGATAGTGTTATCGGGTCAGCCTTAATCCAAGAATTTGAAGGGAAAGAACGTGTGATTTATTACTTGAGTAGAAGACTGGTGGATGCTGAAACCAGATATCCAGCCGTTGAAAGATTGTGTTTGTGTCTATACTTCTCTTGCATGAAGTTGAGACATTATTTGTTATCGGTTGAATGTACCGTCATATGCAAAGACGATGTGGTTAAGTATATGCTATCCATGCCGATGTTGAGTGGAAGAATCGGCAAGTGGATTCTAGCATTGTCAGAGTTTAACTTAAGGTATGAGTCAGTTAAGGTGGTTAAAGGTCAGGTAATGGCTGATTTTGTTACTCAGCATTGTGGTACAGTGGGTGTTGTGGAAATTACTCCTTGGACTTTGTTCTTTGATGGGTCTACGTGTAGAGAGGGGGCAGGTATCGGTATCGTCTTGATTTCTCCCCGAGGGCAGAAGTATGAAATCTCATTGCCGATTGTAGCTACTTCAACAAACAATTAGGCTGAATATCAAGCTTTGCTAAAGGGATTGGAATTGCTTAGGGAAGTACGTGCCGATGCCGTTGAGATCTTTGGTGATTCTATGTTGGTGATCAATCAGCTGATTGGAGCATATGAATGCCGAAGTGAAATTTTAATTGCATACTATGAGAAATGTTTGCGATTATTGAAAGAGTTTAAAGAATACCGCCTCGAGTATATTCCCAGGTTACATAATGAAGAGGCCAATCGGTTAGCACAGTACGCTTCGAGATATCAGCCGATTCAAGAAGTGACGGTATCGGTGATGGTTACCGATGACTGGAGGAAAGAGATTACCGATTACTTGAAGGATCCATCCAAAAAGGTCGAGAGACGTTTGAGGTTTTAGGCCACCAAGTACGTGCTCCTTGATGATGAATTGTATTATCGGACGATTGATGGAGTTTTGCTCAAATGTCTTAGTGAAGGAGAATCAAAGGTGTTGATGGGTGAAATTCATGAGGGAGTATGTGGAGCACATCAATCGGCATTCAAGATGAAATGGATGATTAGGCGGAATGGATATTATTGGCTGACAATTCTTGAGGATTGTTTTAAATACTTCAAAGGGTGTCAAGATTGTCAGAGGTTCGGTAATGTTCAGAGAGCACCCGCATCGGCAATGAATCCTATAATCAAGCCTTGGCCGTTTAGAGGGTGGGCTATCGATCTCATCGGCCAGATTTATCCACCATCGAGTAAAGGACACAAATTTATACTTGTCGCCACCGATTATTTCACAAAGTGGGTTGAGGCTATTCCTCTGAAGAACATGACATCGGTAAACATGATAGATTTTGTCAAAGAGCATATTGTTTACTGGTTTGGTATTCCTCAAACTATTACAACTGATCAAGGAACCATGTTCACATCGGGGGAATTTGATTTATTTTCTGCCGGTATGGGGTTTATGGTGTTAAACTCTTCTCCTTATTATGCTCAAGCTAATGGTCAAGCCGAAGCGACTAATAAGGGAGTGATCAAGCTGATTAAGCGCAAGATTGAAGAGAACCCTAGGAGGTGGCATATAGTATTGAATGAAGCTTTATGGTCGTATTGGATGGCTTGTAATGGTGCAACCAAAGTTTCGCCATACCAATTAGTCTATGGACATGATGCTGTCCTACCTTGGGAAATTAGGTCTGGATCCAGGCGATTGTTTTCCCAAGATCAATTGACTGCCGATGATTACGTTATTCTTATGAAAGTTGAATTAGAAGATTTTGTGAGTCATCGGCTGAGAGCTCTAATTAGTATCGAAGAGAACAAGAAAAGGGTTGCCAGATGGTATAACAAGAAAGTAAAAGTAAAAGAGTTTGCCGATGGTGATCTAGTATTGAAATTAATTTTACCCATTGGAACTAAGATTTCAAAATTTTGAAAATGGTCTCCTAATTGGGAGGGTCCTTTTCGGATAAATTAGTCTATTCCTGGTAACGCATATATTTTGGAGACTCTCGAAGGGGTTGCGTTTTCCAGAGCGATCAATGGTAAATATTTGAAGAAATATTATCCTAGTATCTGGATGGATGCATAAAACGATACATATATACCGATGACAAAGTTATCATACAACGATACATATAAAACAATACATAAAACTTCTTCAACTCAGCTAGCAATTCTTCTTTTTGTGCCGATAGACGGGCGATCTCTTGTTCAAGCTCGATGCTAGAAGCTTCCAGACGACCGATGTCTTTATGCTTTTCGTCAGCAGTTTGCTTGAACTTGAATATTTCCTCTTCAAGTTTTGCTTGAGCGGCTCTATCGGCAATGTAGCATGAGGCTTTTTGATATTGTAACTGCCGACTCTCAAGAAATGTCATTTGGAAGAGTAGTTATTCAATATCGGCCGGCAGTTGGCCTTGAATTTCCCTAAAAGCTACCCTTACTGCACTGGAGTCTTGGACTAGTTGGGATGTGTTTTGTTGCAGTAGGAGTAACAGTGCTTCAAGTTTGGATTTTACTTCTGCCGATATAGCAGTTGAAGCTTGAACAAAACTTTCTTCTTCTTCATCGTCATCTGGAATGTCCACAGCGAAGAAGAATAAGTTGTTGGGGGAGTCTTGGGCCTGAGAAGAAAAGGAATTAAAGTTTGTCAGTTGAGGGCTTGTATTTTGCAATAGTTTATGATGAATAGTTGGTTTACCTGTTTTAGAGCAATTTCTCGCCATGGATTTGGCAGGGTGGCTGGCGTAGCTGTGTTCTGAGGATCGGTAGTAGTTGCCGATGAACCTGCCTCTGTGGGAGGAACAATTGGTGTTGGTGCTGAAGCCGATGCTGGCATTGTGTCTAGCCCTTGCGGTGATGGTATCGTCCCTTGGTTGAGAGTCTCGGTTGGTGATTGATTGAGAATGGGTGCTGATGCTGGCTTTGGTGTTGGTGTATCGGTAGGAGCTTGAGGAGACGCGACCGGTGATGTGACTGGGGTTGATGGCTTTGGGCATTTTGGTCTAGGAGCAGTACTTGATGAACCTTGACGTTTTAATTGTTGCGCTTGGGGGGCATCGGCAGATTGAGCCGAAGAAGTTTGCACATTTGGAACGACTACCGATGAACTTGTCTGCTGCAGAAGAGAATTTGGTGCAAGTTGAAATTAAGTGAGCATTACCGATGAGAGTTTGTAATCGGCATAAATGAAATAAAGATTGTTACCACAAAAGCTTGCGTCAAGACGGTGGCAGCGGCCGATGGAGTAGCAGCAGCCCCAGTCGTCGGCTTGGGCTTGAGGGTTACCTTTGGAGTTGCCCTTCGATGCATGAGGGAGGCCAACGAAGGAGCCTTGTTGCCGATTACTGATGTAGGGCTAATTGGTCGTAGATTGAAAGTTTTGCCACTTATGCTCTTCTTGGGAATAAAGTCGTCAACCTGTAGACAAGAAATCAGTTGCCGATACATTTAAAAGAGCATAATAGAAAAGTAATGTTAAGATGAACTCACTGCATCATCGGGAACGATGTGATTGGTATCAATTGAATGCCGATAGTAGTGTGATGATGTGGCGAACAGTTGATTTTTCCACTCTTGCCACCAGGATTTGTATGACTCAATGATGAAAGATGTTGGTGCCCAAGGGGATAAATCAAGGTTAGTTGCGTCGGCTTGAGGGGAGAGATTGACGATCTTATTTCAGTCCATAGCGCTGGAGATAACTTCTGTTGGTTTTATTACATTGGCGTAGCTGAGTTTGATTGGCAGTTGACCAAATGCTAACTGTCTTGCTGCTGCCGATGGATAGTAGAATTCATAGGACGGATGAGTGTTCTTCCCAGTCCCGAAGATGTTGACTGGAATGGCCCGAGGAACAAGGGTAGCCTTCATGATTCTTTCATTCTGTGGTATATTTCCATCAGTGAGATTGAAAGCGAGTGGAAATCGGTTATCCTCATCAATGTAGGGCCACGAGACCTGTTCTCCAGCAGGAATTCCGCAGTAAAGTCTCTGAAAGAACATGCCGAATTGGTCCTCATTGGCATCGGTTCCCGGTAGTACTATTATGGCTTCCCGAAATTGACTGGGGAATGGGTTGCCGATTCATCATCGACAAGTACATGGTCCTAAGTCAAATCTCTTGGGAATTGCTAGCTAAAAAGATCCAATTGAAGACACTTATGCATATGGGCATTTAACCACATGTTGAGAAACCACCAAGGGCCCCAAGGTTGCTGATGGGTTCACCTGACAGTAACTTTCCCGATACCTGGTGCAGGAGATGGTAGACTGAGCCGAGGAGATATCGGCCAAGAGGAAGTCCTCCGTTGACTAGAAGCTCTGCTACGAAAAGATACATATTGGTAGGTCCGACTGTCCTACCACAAAAAATGAATTTTTCCAGCCACATATTTAGGAAAGTTGCGTGCTCCCTTTGGCCTACCGATCCAGTCTTTTGGTATTATTGGACATATCCGGTCCAGCCACGATATTGCGAGTATTTACCCGATGTTCGGGTTTCATCTGAAAGAGGGTGGCATTATCGACAGAGGAGACGTCGAGGCCGGTAAGAATATGCACATCGGCAAGTGTAGGAGTGGCTGGTCCATGTCTGAATAGGAAGGCGTTCATTGTGTCAGACCAAAAGTAAGAGGCGGCAATCAGCATATTTTTGTTCCTGGCCATATCGGCAAGAGACAATCTGATGCATTGATCTATGTTGCGTTCTGACCAATAGACTTATTGTGATCTGGTCATTCTTAGGTATCAGTTTTTCCATCCTTTGGTGGGTTTGGGCCAAGAACGGAAGGTATCTGTCCATAACCCTAGATCGAAATATTCGGCTATGAAGGGGACGCGGTTGGTTTCCGCGTTGATGATTTCGGTTGGATCAGCGTTCCCCATCGGACCCAAATAGCAAAAGTGTGCTTGATCAATAGGGATCACTATTCTGTTGTGCATTTCCTAGATTCAGGGAGCGAAGAAAGAAGGAGAAAAGGGGTTGTGAAACAGTGCAGAAAGATAAAACTGCATTGTATAGAGCGAGGAAAGAAGAAATTACCGCAAGAACATTGAAGTTGATTGCCATCGAGATGGGAGAATTCTTGAAGGGATTGTGCCTCCTGATGGGGAAGAAACCGCCGGTGGAATGATTGCCAGAGTGCTCTTCGGGAATGCCGGTGGAATGGAGATGAAGGTGTGAACTCAGGGTAAAAGGGAGAGCGGACAATGGTCTTTATAGGCCTAGGTTAAAGGGTGTTTTTGAGTTTTCCTTTTGACTGAACAGGAATATGGAAGGATATCGTGATGAATTTGCACGGTGATCGAGGAATTATAACTGTTGGCGCTACAGTTGCGGGGGTTGTTGGTAATTTACAATGATGGCATGCGGTAATCGAAATGATGGCATAGGCATTTCTGAGGGAAAGATTACAGTAGAGGAAATTCCGGCGCATGATATAGTTCATACTCTGAAATTGGGGGGCATGTGTTGACACCGTTTTTTGTACGTGTCAATGTGAACCGGATGCACTGATCGGTAAAGAGATGGTTGATTTTCCTTATTGGCATCAGGATACTGCTAATCAGATTGCCGATAGAAGCAGGAGATTGAAGAAATGTCAAAGATAAAAAGAAGAATATTTGCCGATGGGAAGGTGCTGCCGATGGAAACAGAAGGACATTGCCGATTGGAAATGTCGCCGATGGGTGCGGGATGATGTGGCCAACGTCAGCAAAAAGCTCCCGATAGCAATAGGAGAAGGTTGCGGATTAAAGGAATCTGCCGATGGAAGGTTTCATTGTAAGGAAGATAGATAAGGAAACTAGTAGTTTTATTATAGTATTATTATTGTAATCGGAGTCCGACTCTTGCACGAGTCGTTTATTTCCTTAAAAAAATAGGAGTTTTGTTTAGGTATGAGTCGTGTCTATTTACAACTTCTTTTGCCGGAGTATAAATATGTACCTAGGGGTGGTGTAAAAATATAGAATCAATCAAATACATCTATTATTTTCGTCTATTTTTCCAGCAAATTTACTTTCATTGCATTAGTTCTAGTTTATCTACGAGTTCTTACGAAGTCTCGACGGGCTGCATCTACACGATCTCCGTCAACCTCGCGAGTTCCGCATTTTGAGAAATTTGAGCCTTGACGTCCGGGCGCATCGCTGTCGTCTTGTTCATCATTGTTCTAGTTATCGTCCTTGTCGACTAACTGGTCAAATCGACTGGCACACCTTGGATATCGAATTTGGGTATAAGCCCGAGGTGTTTGCAGATCCGACGCTTTTTGTGTCAACAGGCACCCATCCACGTGGATGTGTTCAACGGATATGGACGTGGATGGTAGGGATGGCGGGGCTCAGATTCAATAATGATGCTCTGCCACTATGGAAAAAGTAGTGGGGGAGAGGGGAAAGGTAGGCGATGACAGGTGGGAGATGCATGGACCATATGTCAGCGATGTGAGGAGGGGAAGAAGTCGCATGGGCAGGCGGCTACGAGTGCGTTCAGGAATGGGTCAGCTAGGTGGGCCACGCAATCTACGAGCACGATAGCAGGCTAAGGCTGACTGGTTGGTAAGCTAGGTTGTTGGTCCAATAGGCTTTCCTTCCCTCTCTTCTTTTCCCTTTTTTCTATTTCTTTACTCTATTCTCTTTTGTATTTTCTATACTACACCATGGCTCTATATGTGTATACATGTGTTGCCAAGCACATATAGACCCTTGTGGGGTCCACTTGGTTTAATCTATTCTAGGGTCCATGCCAAGGGTTGGCAACACACAAACAACTAGCCTAAGTAAAGAGATGACCAAGTTTAATTACATCACATAAAACCATAAGATGCAAATCGAAAGTTGGTTAATGCTTATGTTCACACAAACTATACTAGGACCTACTTTTGTAACTAAGGTATTTTCCTAGCATGTCACACACCAAACAAGGGTTTTTTCTAAAAAGTTTTTGAAAGTTGGGATTTTTAGGTTATGGAAAATCCTAGGTTTGTTATATCTAGCCTCTTGATGCCTTTGTTCTAAAGCTTGTCATGACATTGCTAGTAAGTCTGGATGCCCTATGTATGCCTGTACATCCATATGATTGATCATGGCTAATCTATTTCCTAATAAATCAATCATCATAGCTTGGATACTCCCTCCATTCCATATCATAAATCATTCCAACTTTCCTTGAGAGTTAAAGCATCTCGAGTTTAAACAAATTTGTATAATAAAATAGTAACATTTATGATACCAAATAGTTATTGTTAAATTCTTCATTAATTATATTTTTGTAGTACAACTATTTGGTGTCTTAAATCTTTCTAATTCTCTATAGTTTTGGTAAAACATGAGATGTTTTTGATTGTCTAAGAAAGTTGGAATGATTTATAATTTGGGACAAAGGGGGTGTTAATTAATTGGGAAGCATCTTCATCGTGTTTGGAATGATAATTTCTAGTTCATGTGGAGCTATCACAAACAAAATCCTACATTACGTTGAGTGCTAGAAATTTTCTTGAGGGCCATCATCATCAACATTTTCAAGTGAACTTATCAATCATCATCATCGTCACTTCACTATGATGTGAAGCAATCTTCCACAATAACCATGTTGTGAATGTCCTCAATGTCCTCTTGCACCATGTCTTCGTGATCATCCTCCTTCTTGAATTCGTCATCATCCCAAATGGACAAATCACCATAGAGATATTTGAGGGCCATCCACATATCATGGGAATTCTTCATGTACCACACATGGCAATATACCTTTTCACTTAAAGCAGTTGTTAGATAATAAAGAGCTTGTGCATCGAGTGTCAATGTGCTTGTGTTAGTTTACTCTCATCCAAGGCATCATGAGCAAAGCCAACAACAACGATCCATGACCTTAGCACCAATTGCATAGAAATGATCAAGAATATGGTGTTTCCATTGTGCCTAGTGTGTGCTATAGCAAATTAAGACTACAAATGAGGGACCTTGATTTCATACCACGTGAAGGGTCAAGATGACAGCCTAATGGGGGAATACCCATTCGCTTGTTGCTTTTGCAAAATAGTCCATCCTTATTTTTAATGCTTAACCCGCAGTCCCTTGGCGCCTTTCCCAATTGTGCTTTATGTTTTTGGAAAGTGTAGTTCCCTCACAGTTAATGCATAATGCGTTTTCTCCTCTAGAAAATGTAATCCAAACCGACTTAGATTTTATTTAAATAAAAAATGAAAATTCAGTATTTATAGAATTGCCATCACTTTCAAACGCCCATAACTTTTGCATTTTATCTTCGTTTTGATCCAAACAAATTGCGTTAGATTCATGGCGACATAATCAACTCTATTTTGCAACTTTGAAAAATATTTATTTATTTATTGTCTTTAAATTAATGTTTTAATCTCAAAATCTTGTTTTAATCGTATCTTCTCCGTTTTAGATCTGATTCGACCCGTTCAAGTTGCGTTGGTTTTGTAATAACATAAACTATAGCTTAGTGTTAATTAATGACATGCTAATAGCTCTGTAATTTATTGTTAAATCTTAACTTTAATAAAGGCTACGCAATTCACTTTATAAATAAAATGTGAGTAGCTTTCTACTTTAGTTTTCAAATCCAAAATAAATTTGATTTAATCCAACTTAGGTATTTCTCTGAAGTACCTTATCCATCCTTTTGCATAGCTAAAAATAATAAAGCTCTTAGTTCTCTTTTTAAGCTAATCTTTTGTTAGTCATATGTTGATCACCGTAGCTCCGATTAGCGTTTTCTTTGTGACATTGTGATCGTAGCAAAGCGTAGTTTTTTTTAAATCATTTTTCATTGATTGGTGTATTGTTCTAAAAAGATATGTTGTATGCTATGTATGTTTGATCAGGTGCTTGTGTGGTGTTTGTGATCTTGTCCAATTGGTGAGTGTTACGTTGGTGATAGAGAAGAAGTGGTGTTTCAAAAGACCGTTTGAAGGTTTGGTCTTGAAGAAGTTGATAAGAGAAGATCTTTGAAGTCTAGAATTTGAAGAAGGATATGAGTTTAAGGAAAGTATAATATGGGATCTTCCATGGTGTCCTATTCATGATAAATTACAAATTCATATGCATGTTTCCCTTGATTGCCATAGAATGATTCCTAGGTTTTGTTATCCTAAAACCTTATCACCTTTGGGTTACCAATTACCACAATATATGGTTATAATTGCTAGTGCTCACACCTTATGTACATGATCTTAATGTGGACTAATGGATTTATGCAATCAATGGTAACACTCGCTTTTTAGCAACATTGATAGGAGCTTATCTAGGGGCAAAAGTTGGGACTAACAGTACTACCATAAGCTATATGGCTCTGGCTTGACTCAGTATTAGACAGTTACTAGTTTGTGGCAACTTGCCCGAAAGGGCGCAAGAGGGGCTCTGAGATAGTGGGTCTCGACCTGCTGCGGAGGTGCACTGTGTTATTGTGATCTGACCTCTGGGAGGGGAGTTCTTACTTCTCGTTGAGGAAACTTGTAGCGGGTTGCTATATTAGTGGAACCTGTGAACGGTCTTGTAGTGAACCCTGCCGACCTTCCTTGGAAGTGGGTTAAGAGGCTAGCTACCTTGGGTGAAAGGGCAATTCATGATTTATGGGTAAAGATGTACAACCTTTATAGAGTGTAAAACTCTTATAACCGCCGTGCTCACGAACATGAGCGTCTCGGAAAAATCACATAATGAATGGGTTCTTATTCTTTGGGTAAAGATGTACAACCTTTATAGACTTTTACTAGTTTGTTGTTTATGCAAGTCTAATCCATTAATGTATAATTTCCATTACTTAATGATCATGTGGGATTGGAGCTTAAGCATGCCTTTGTAACTGTTGATTAATGATTTGAACTTGATCTACTTAAAATGCTTACCGCTATGAACCATGCATAACCTTTTGAGCCTCATGAACCCCATGTTATCTTGCTAAGTACGAAATGTACTGACGCTTGTTTTATTTTCAATACTTTGGATAAAAATCTCGGATAGGTACCAGATTGCAAGACTTGGAAAAGATAGGCTTGTGGTCAATCAGTCAGTTGGTCCCAGTGAATTGGGATCTTCACCCAAAGATTGGAGTTGGCTTCCATTAAAAAAAGATTGGAGTTGTCTTCCCGTTGTTTGCTGCCTAAAGGTTATTCTTTGACCTTACATGTTATATGTTTAAGTATTGTCTTTTGATATTATCTTCTTTTGTGGTTATATGTAAGAATTAACTTCCTGAGCTCACATATGGTGTATATTTAGTTTTGTCCTTAAAACCGGGTGTGACATGTCTCCAGTCTGTTAGGTCCAAAGCTGATCTACGGTCATCTTTCTGTGCTTGGCTTGATTCTTTAGTTAATCACTGTATGTTTGAACAGTTGCCCTTCCTTTTTCATGAATTTTTTAACATTGTTGGTCTCACCAAGACTTTTGCGTCAAAAAAGGATTGAAGAAGAGCATATGACCTAAATGAAAAATAATACAAAAGGATACATCACTCTTTAAGAGCCAAGCAAGTATGGATCCAAAGTATAGGTTGTTGTTTATGGGTGACCACACATGACAAGACAGTGCACAACCGGGAACATGCATGACACTATGGACATACGTCAGTGTACCTAGCCACATTGTGCCTCAGATGAAAAGTCTCAATTCTACTAACTTCAGCGGCTTTGGAGATCTGTGCTACAGTTTGTACATATATGAGTTATGTACATATATCATCGAGAAAGAACTTTTATAAGAGGTTCATGCTGTTGAATGAATAGGCTATCCTTGTAGCTCGTAAGGATCATCTGATGCAATTACCATGTTGAGGCTTGTGGATTGATCTATAGGCTGATGAGATGTAAGAGATGAACAACATAGACCTAATAAAACTAGCACCATGTCATTTTAATTAAAATTACTATTATGCATGCCTAGATCTTGTGAACAACTAGTATGTTGTTATAGTTTTAGAATAACTACATGCATGAATACTATTTTTAAAAATAATCAAAAGAATTCGACAACACAAGTTTGTAACTACCTTGCGCATTGAATACGACAAAAGTTATCGGTACAGTGACCATACACAATACCAACATTTTCATGGATATATTGCCTTTCTCAACACATAACGGCAAATGCAAATGCATGGACAGGCAACTCAAGAACATTGCGAAAGTCACAGCCACAAGATGACGGAAAGTTATCAGTCATGAATTGAAATCGAGTGGAGTTTTCAAATATCAAGCTTTAGACACTTCTACACAATTTACCATAACAATTATTTGTCACACTAGTGATGACGTGAGAATAAGGCTCTGCAGTCAACTTCACTATACCATTTGCTGAGAATTTGAAAGGTAGTAACACCAGTACAAAAAACTAACCGCCTTGCATGTGGTTCCTGCTCACCTCTCTCTCTCTCTCATCTCTCTAGGTCAACCCCAACCTGTCAATTTGTTAGCTTTGTTTGCCAATGCTCGTTGATCCGCGCACCGCTGTAACCTTTCTATTTATGTGACAACTCCAGCGGACTCCTCTGCCACACCAATCATATAACACCCTTCACTCACCTTTCTCTCTATATGTATCATCCGTCACTCTCAACTCTCTCTATATTTCTCAACCATTATGCTTGTGAGAATTCTCCAACAAAAAAAACATGATGAGTCATGTGGGACGATCCAAATAGGCTAATGAGTTATATATGAGTGATGAACCATTGGCGACTTTACTAAGCGAGCACATTGTGTGTCATAAACAATTATAAAGGAAGGCTCGGGATCCCCAGCGACCCGCTCCTGGCCGCCACCCCGCCGCCACCGCCGGCGGCGCCCCCCACCGCCCCCTCGCTCCTCCTGCTCCCGATCTACACCCTCCCTTTCTCCTCTTCCCCAGGCGCCTCCTGGAAAGCCCATGAGGTGCTACAGTAGGACCCGGCGGCTAGTCCCCTCACCGCCACCACCGCCGGCATCCGTGACCGGTGCCCCCGCCGGCGCGGCCCCGCCCTCTCCCACCCAGTTCCCTCGCCCCAGATCCAGCCCCTCCCGTTCTACTCTTCCGCGAGTTCCGCGAGTGCAGGTGCGCCGCAGCCGACGTCGCCTGTCTCGGGCTCCCCGTCGCCCACCGCGGCGGCTTCGTTTCCACCGGCGTCAGCCTCTGCTGCAACGGATCCCGCCACCAATGACGCTGGCGGGGGCCAGGTGGGCTTGCCTGACAGCCTCCCCTCCAGATCCGGCGCGGGCTCTCGTCGCAGAGCCGATGTGGGCGCCTCGCCATGTAGCGCGCCCCCGTCCCGCGCTCAGCCAGGGCCACGCGTCGACGCCGTCGTGCTTGATGCTGACGTCCACGCGGCTCGATTGCCGCCGTCCGCTTCGGGCTGCACCACCGACCCCCTCGACACCTTTCTGGGCAACTGCTGACATTTCTAACGTCATTACCAAAAGTAGAAAGATTTCTATTCCGGGCAACGGCGTCAAAAATCCTTGTTGGCATCTCTTATGACACTTAAGCTAGATTGTCATCCCTAGCATGCCAAAGAGATGTGGTATAGAAATATGCAATTGCTCTGATGAAATATAAATGTGTTTCTGCAAGCGCACAAATTATACCGATGTAGCATTTTAACCAGGAGTATTTCAGGTATCGTTATTTATATTTTTACCACTGGAAAGGGAATGCTCAGGAATAAATGAGGAATGAATAAAGATGTTTAATGAGTATCACTGCATGTGTAATGGAGAGTTTTCATCTATCTCACTCAATATAGGATAAGTGTCACATAATATATAGATAATGAATAAATAGTGATAAAAGATAAATAGTGATCAGCATATATATTAGCCACATAAGATAATGATAAGCACCTCAACAGATATTCTAGCAAGTCATTAGTATGGAATTCAGACGAATTACAAAGATATTTCCTAAGTCATTCTTAACTATACAGTCTAGCATATTATGATTAGTGCAATTACACTTGGCAATCATGGCAAGAAAAAAGATATTCATGTCTAGTGAGTATCACTAAGGAAGTGAAGAACATAGCAATCACTTCCCCGCAATAGAACTGCTCTGCCTGCCCTACAAACAGGAGGAGGACTACAAAGGACTCAACAGGACTGTCACTGCCGCGAACTACCTCACGATCCGGAATGTAGGGTACAATCGCAGATAAATACGGTCTAGGCACCACGCCTACACAATATCTATCATTTACCCATAGTACTGATAGATAAACGTTATACAATCCTAAGCATGGATATGATTCATATCTAACTATGTCAAGTATATAATCACAATAGACTAAGAACAATATAACTAAGAACATAAACGAATAGAGTAAAGTCATAAACAATATAATGAAGTAGAGTAAAGTCATAAACAATATAATGAAGTAGAGCAAAGTCATATCCATATTATTGAAGAACAAATGATAAACAAGGAAGAACTAGAGAGAATTACCAATAATCCTCTTGACAGATCTGGAAACCAACCGAAGATTGACTCCTTCTACTTCTAATCCTATATAGCTATGCTAAACTAGAGATCTAGTTGATGTGGTGGCTCTGTTAGTATAAACCCTATTTCTGAGTATTCGTTTCATATAGATCCTTTTCCTTGTCTAGTTGACGGCTGATTTTGGTACTTAAGGACCGTCAACAAGCTCCCCCAAGCTTACTTTTGCTCATCCCTGAGCAAAGATAGACTCAGTGATGGATCAGGAGTTGCTGCAATGCTTTCACGCCTTATAGGTACACATGTTTTCAAATAAGATCTTGTCTCCGGGTTAGATCAACTATTAAGATAAAAAACTTACTCATTTTACCTTCCACCATGGGGCTTGTAATCGTCACCTTTGTCTTGGGTAGTTGAAAGATAGAACGGTCCAGTCAAGCACCATGTACCTGCTCTTTGATCAACTATAGCTCTGGAGTTTTTGTAGGTTTTCAAAATAAAACTCAGAGATTCCTTGTATGACTCTCTCAGTCGCTCCTTTGTGGTAGTTTTGGATCCTTACCAAGGCATTAATGTGTATGCCTTTCTCTCAAATATGTGGTATTTTTGGTATAAGGCATTGTGGTATTCCCTTCTCTCTCTCACCCTACTTCTAATAGGCTAATATCCGGAGCTCATAGGTGGGAGACAGCGTATACATACTTACAAGACATATGTTGTATAGCCAAACCGTGGATCCCAAGGAACAGATCAATAAGTCAAATCAAGATGTGCATGTGTGGCTAATGAATGGTGTGTGATGATGGTAATGATGATGATAATGGTGATGATGGTAATGATGATAATAATGATGATAGCAGAGGTGAAAGTCTAATTCTACTTTTGCTCCCTTTTGATGGATATACCTTTCTTGTATTTGAAACCTTTCGAAGGGAATGAGATGCTCGATATATATATATATATATTTTTTATTTTATTTTCTTTTTTTCAGGTGGGTATCTTGTACCCCTAATTCTACTGTCGGACACTTGTCCATTTTTACCTCTCGTCTCACTTCTCTCTCTTTTTTTTCTCTTTTTTTCCTTTCTTTCTTTTTTTTCAAGAGCACTCATCTTTATAGAGCTATAAAGCGAACGCTGAGTGGAGCATTTAATTCACAGGGATAAAACAGGAATAGGAGAATATTTATGTGTTTCTATTCTCTCCCGGATTAGGAGTAAAATGTTTTTGGTGGGTGGATCTGGAGATGGGAATGAGTGGATATATGTGGACGCATACTTCTGAGATAGAAGCAGCGTATGTGGATGGAGTGTATGTGAATGTGTACTTCTGAGATAGAAGCAGCTTATGTGGGTATATAGGTGGATGCGTACTTCCAGGATAGAAGTAGCGAATGTGAGTGTTAGTGAATCTTGATTCAAACCGCATGACTAGTTCCCAAGGGTCGCACAGCTTGACCACACTCAATGCTCATAAGCAGTATGTAAAGGTGTGTGGTTTCCTAATCTAGTAAGCATATATATGGCTGTGGTAGGAATTTAAACTCTCGTCATACAGGAACTCATCATGTAGCATTTTTAAAGTTTTCAAAAGATAAAATTCTCCAGAATTCTAGCATTTCTAGGAATAGATAAATAGCAACTCGAACCTTTCCATATCATATCCGTCAACGACTTAGACTTTAGATCAGGTACTTCCTCCCACAAGTTTTAGGTTCAGAGCAAATTTCGAATCATAACAATTATGCCTAAACTTGAGAGAGTTCAAAATTTGAAAATTAGGTACTTGAAAGGTATTACGACAGAGCAAATATTCATTATTTTCATGTTAAGAGTTTATCATTGGGGTTCATTTTAGCATAGCTATTTTATTTTATTATTATTTAGCAAACTCTTAACTAATCAAAAACATATATATATATATATATATATATATATATATATATATATATATATATATATATATATAAACGGGAATATATTTATTAGGTTTTTATGATTATGCATCTTTTTATTTTTATCCAAGTATAGATATAAAAACTGATAGGTAGAATACTTAGTTGGGTATGGAGGTGCTCTCCCCAAGCTAGATTTTGACGTGATTTCTTCTGATGTAGTTGGTACGTGGGAGTGCTCTCCCCCAATCTTGATTTTTGGTGAAATCTCCTTCGATGTGGCTGACAGGTAGCAAAGGTGTCCTCTGTTTGTTGTTCTCCTTTGGTCCTTGAACTCTGTGAAAACTCAAATAGACAACAAAGCTTGTGGAACTGATTAAGTGTTAGTCATAAATCTCTAGCTTTGATCATGTCAAGCTTCCTCTAATGGATGTCATTATTTAGCAGGATCATAAAATCACTATTTTTATATTTTTATTTTATAAGAAAAAACATATTTATTTTTATGCCACCACAGCGAGTACACTTATGGGTTTTATGCCATGAGTCTATTCACATGGGGCTTAATAGTTTTAAACATTTTTATTTTATTTTTAAGGTAGAGTAGACATGATTAACTATTTTGGAAAAGTAAATAATTAAGGGAAAAGATAACTACCAAGTGTTACCTCTTGGCATGGCGTTCGGTGGTTTAAGTCCTCCGAACAGGCTGGACTCCTCACGTCCTTAGTTGTCCTGGGGCTCATTGGACGGCGTAGCTGGCGCCTCTTCTTCTAGTATGATTTCTTTTTGTCTCCATACTTGTATTGGTGCGGTGGCCTTCCTAGGACAAGTTCTCTTTTCTGGATATTTATTATAATTTGAGGGACGTACCTCTCCTTCTTCCCAAGATTCTTCGCTCTCGTGCCTAGGGTAGTCATAGAGTGATCTTTCATTTCCCAACCTTGGAGTTGGTGGTGTGTTCGGCCTCGAGAGTGGAGTTGCGTATATTGACTCTTCTTCTTCGGGTATCTCTCTTCATATCTGGATACTTCTCCTTTATAGTCTGCCCATCTGTCCTTGGTGTTCTACTTCTTCTGGTTGCGGTAGCGACATCTTCTTCTCATTCTATTCTGCTTAGCTTCTTCAATAATGTAGTTAGCATTAAAGTAATGTCGTACCTTCTCAGAGGGGAAGTGTAAGTGCACTTCTCCTGTCCCGATATAGATGATAGCTTTGGTGGTGCTTAGGAATGGTCTTCCAAGGATGATAGGTGGATCATAATCATATTCTCCCACATCAATGACTAGGAAGTCTGTAGGGATGAAGTGATCATCAATCTGGATGGGTACATCTTTTTTTATGCCTTCAATGACGCGGCATGTCTGATCTGCCATCTGGAGTTGAGTGTATGTTGGATGTAGAGGCATTGTTCCATACAGGAACTCGTAGGTCAACTTGGCCATAATGTTCGTGCCCGATCCGGTGTCACAGATTGTCTTCTAGAATGAGCATCTGTTGATTGTGCATTCTATGGTTGGGACACCTGGGTCGTCCTTCTTGATCAAATGAGGGGATCTGATTTGGTGATCTTGATTATTGTGGAGTGTCGTGACCATCTTCGTTGTCTCTGTCCGTACTTGCTTCTTGTTCTTCTGCTTGTTCGGCTTGTTCCTCCCATTGGTCCTCTTCTTTGGCTCATCTTGAGGTTGTTCAGGAGCTTGTAAGGTTTTGTTCTTGAAGGTAAATGTCTCCCTCTTCCCTTTGATGATGAAATTGATCTTGGCGGTGTTAGCATAGATGATAGCTCCGGTGGTGTTCAAGATTGGCCTCCCAAGGATGATGGGTGACTTCTCATCAACTCCGGTTTCTATCACCATGAAGTCTGCTGGAACATATGAGGTACCAATTCGGACACGAATATCTTTTAATATTCCTCTTGGATAGCATAGTGTCCGATCTGCAAGCTGTAAACACAGGGTTGTCTCTGATAAAGGATAATTAAAGTATTTCTCATAGATTACCCTGGGCATGACATTGACGCTTGCGCCAAAGTCACAAAGTGCTTCAGGAAACTCTGTGACGCCAATGGAGATTGGGATGACTGGTCATCCTGGATCTCCTTTCTTGGTTGGCATAGAGTCGCCACACCACTCTTCTGTGGGGTTGTTCCAATAAGCACCTGCATCAAATATGTCTACAAGATTTGCAGATTCTAATCCTTCCGGTTATGATGGAATACTGGGGTTAGTGATAGGAACAGCAGCAGCTATTTGCGTTAACTGAGATTCAATCATTTTATTAAAGCTAATTTGATTCTTGATGGCAACAGAAAAATTATCCATCCTATTATTTATGGTTTCTAGTATTTTATCATTGGATGCTAATTTCTTAGACATGTTATCCATTAACTTTCCTTGATTGGCTACTAACTCTCTCAAAGGTGGAAAACTAGGATTATTGAAAGAATTGTTACCTTGATAATTACCTGAGTAGTTAGGCCTTTGTTGTTGTTGTTGATTCCAACCTTGATTTTGCTGAGGACGATTGTAGTTGTTGTTGTTGTTGAAAACTTGAAATCTTCCCACGGAGAGCATTGGTCTTCCCCATGGGAAAGAACTTTGCTAGGAAATTGGTGGAACATAGTGCCCACGTGATGTTTTTCTCCTTGGTTGCATAGAACCACTGCTTCGCTCTTCCCAAGAGTGAGAATGGGAAAAGGCGAAATAGTATTGCGTCTCTAGGGATATCCTTGATAGTGAATGTGCTGCAAATCTCCAGGAAGTGTTGGAGATGAGCACTAGCATCTTCGTGTGCTTTCCAACAGAACTAGCTTGCTTGCACCATGTTGATGAGCGTAGGCTTGAGCTCAAATGACCGATCAATGTTCGCAGCAGGTCCAGTGCGGATGTTGTCCATGGTGGGGGTTGAGAACTCATGGATTGACTTGTCTGCCATGGCTTCGAACTCTGGTGTCAAGTCTCGAATGATGTTTTGATGATCTTCTTGACTGGATGAAGCTTCAAGCTGAGATGATGATGATTCTATTACTTTCTTGAGCTTGGCTTTTTTCCTTCTAAATAATGCTTCGGGATTCTCAACAAAATTGCCTGGAAGATCAAATCTATTCATACATTACCCTGCATAAAGATGATAGGAAATATAGGCAAAGATCAAGGGTAAGGCTGTACGAGTAGAGAATTGATGTTTTCTCAATCACATTAGTGATGCAAGTGATAAATCATTTATTCCTTTTGATAGCTAATCAACCTTCCCCGGCAACGGCGCGAAAAATGCTTGTTGACACTTCTAACGTCATTACCAAAAGTAGAAAGATTTCTATCCCCGGCAACGGCGCCAGAAATGCTTGTTGACATCTCTTATGACACTTAAACTAGGTTGTCATCCCCAGCATGCCAAAGAGATGTGGTATAGAAATATGCAATTGCTCTAATGAAATATAAATGTGTTTCTGCAAGCGCACACATTATACCGATGTAGCATTTTAACCAGGAGTATTCCAGGTATCGTTATTTATATTTTTACCACTGGGAAGGGAATGCTCATGAATAAATGAGGAATGAATAAAGATGTTTAATGAGTATCACTGCATGTGTAATGGAGAGTTTTCATTTATCTCACTCAGTATAGGATAAGTGTCACATAATATATAGATAATGAATGAATAATGACAAAAGATAAATACTGATCAGCATATATATTAGCCACATAAGATAATGATAAGCACCTCAACAGATATTCTAGCAAGTCATTAGCATGGAATTAGGACGAACTACAAAGATATTTCCTAAGTCATTCTTAACTATACAGTCTAGCATATTATGATTAGTGCAATTACACTTGGCAATCATGGCAAGAAAAGAGATATTCATGTCTAGTGAGTATCACTAAGGAAGTGAAGAACATAGCAATCACTTCCCCGCAATAGAACTGCTCTGCCTGCCCTACAAACGGGAGGAGGACTACAAAGGACTCAACAGGACTGTCACTCCCGCGAACTACCTCGCGATCTGGAATGTAGGGTACAATCGCAGATAAATACGGTATAGGCACCATGTCTACACAATATCTATCATTTACCCATAGTACTGATGGATAAACGCTATACGATCCTAAGCATGGATATGATTTAGATCTAACTATGTCAAGTATATAATCACAATAGACTAAGAACAATATAACTAAGAACATAAACGAATAGAGTAAAGTCATAAACAATATAATGAAGTAGAGAAAAGTCATATCCATAATATTGAAGAACAAATGATAAACAAGGAAGAACTAGAGAGAGAATTACCAATAATCCTCTTGACAGATCTGGAAACCAACCAAAGATTGACTCCTTCTAGTTCTAATCCTATATAGCTATGCTAAACTAGAGATCTAGTTCATGTGGTGGCTCTAGGGCTTGATTAGGGGCTTCTCCTCTTGAGATGGATGATGAATAATGAATTAGGTCAGAGAGGCTCCTCTCCTCAGGGTCAAGGGGCCTTCCTTATATAGGCCCCTCAAATGAACGTCGGTCGTCGGATCAAACCGACCTTGATGGAGAGCCTGGATGTGATCTCAAAGGCTATGGAGAGGTGGTCCCACAAGGCAGAGACCATTGGGGCTTGACCTAGGGCGGCCGCCCCAAGGGTTAGGGCGATCGCCCTGCCCCTGGGCCCGCTCGGCGTCTGGTTTCTTCCTGCGCCTTCTTGACTCTTCTAGAGTATTCTTTTTTGTACGAATGATGTTTATCTCTATGTAATCATGACATTTGGGCCTTTCCTCCATATTTACTGATATCCCCCTCCGGAAATAGACATTCACCAAAACTCGTGGAATTCTGTTAGTATAAACCCTATTTCTGAGTATTGGTTTCATATAGATCCTTTTCCTTGTCTAGTTGACGGTTGATTTTGGTACTTAAAGACCGTCAACAAGCTCCCCCAACCTTACCTTTTGCTCATCCCTGAGCAAAGATAGACTCAGTGATGGATCATGAGTTGTTGCAATGCTTTCACGCCTTACAGGTACACATGCTTTCAAATAAGATCTCGTCTCTGGGTAAGATCAACTATTAAGATAAAAAAAACTTACTCATTTTACCTTCCACCATGGGGCTTGTAACCGTCACCTTTGTCTTGGGTAGTTGAAAGATAGAATGATCCGGTCAAGCACCATGTACCTTCTTTTTGATCAACTATAGCTCTGGAGTTTTTTGTAGGTTTTCAAAATAAAACTCAGAGATTCCTTGTATGACTCTCTCAGTCGATCCTTTGTGGTATTTTTGGATCCTTACCAAGGCATTAATTTGTATGTCTTTCTCTCAAATATGTGGTATTTGTGGTATAAGGCATTGTGGTATTGCCTTCTCTCTCTCACCCTACTTCTAATAGGCTAATATCTGGAGCTCATAGGTGGGAGACAGCATATACATACTTACAAGACATATGTTGTATAGCCAAACCGTGGATCCCAAGGAACAGATCAATAAGTCAAATCAAGATGTGCATGTGTGGCTAATGAATGGTGTGTGATGATGGTAATGATGATTATAATGGTGATGATGGTAATGATGATAATAATGATGACAGCAAAGGTGAAAGTCTAATTCTACTTTTCCTCCCTTTTGATGGATATACCTTTCTTGTATTTGAAACCTTTCGAAGGGAATGAGATGCTCGATATATATATTTTTATTATTTTTTTTATTTTTTTCAGGTGGGTATCTTGTACCCCTAATTCTACTATCGGACACTTGTCCATTTTTACCTCTCGTCTCACTTCTCTCTCTTTTTTTTCTCTTTTTTCCTTTCTTTTTTTTCAAGAGCACTCATCCTTGTAGAGCTATAAAGCGAACACTGACTGGAACATTTAATTCACAGGGATAAAACAGGAATAGGAGAATATTTATGTGTTTCTATTCTCTCCTGGATTAGGAGTAGAATATTTTTGGTGGGTGGATCTGGAGATGGGAATGAGTGGATATATGTGGACGCGTGCTTCTGAAATAGAAGCAGCGTATGTGGATGGAGTGTATGTGAATGCGTACTTCTGAGATAGAAGCAGCTTATGTGGGTATATAGGTGGATGCGTACTTCCAGGATAGAAGTAGCGAATATGGGTGTGTGTGAATCTTGATTCAAACCGCATGACTAGTTCCCAAGGGTCGCACAACTTGACTACACTCAATGCTCATAAGCAGTAATGAAAAGTGTGTGGTTTCCTAATCTAGTAAGCATGTATATGGATGTGGTAGGAATTTAAACTCTTGTCATACAAGAACTCATCATGTAGCATTTTTAAAGTTTTCAAAAGATAAAATTTTCCAGAATTCTAGCATCTCTAGGAACAGATAAATAGCAACTCAAACCTTTCCATATCATATCCGTCAACGACTTAGACTTTAGATCAAGTACTTCCTCCGACAAGTTTTAGGTTCAGAGCAAATTTCGAATCATAACAATTATGCCTAAACTTGAGAGAGTTCAAAATTTGAAAACTAGGTACTTGAAAGGTATTATGACAGAGCAACTATTCATTATTTCCATGTTAAGAGTTTATCATTGGGGTTCATTTTAGCCTCTGCGCCTCTGCGCCTTCGTCGTCGTCGACGGGTTTCCGCCCCCAAATCCGATGGGTGGTGTGAGATCCTTCATAAGTATGAGATGCAACCTGGGGTGGCCTCCTCCACGGCGCGCCATCCACAGGCTCGAAGGATCCCGGTCGAGTTGATTGGCAGATGTTTCAGCTGCCATTCTTACTCCCACCGAGTTGTGACCTGTCGGTTGTCGCAGCGTTGCCTGCGTTGTCGCGGCTTCTGCCACATTGTGAGGGATTGCAGACGGCCTAGGCGACCTACGACGGTGCCAACACCACCAGTGTGTGCCAACCCGCAACCCCCCGTGCATGCGCCTGTCATTGGCGCCGTGCGGGGGACTACGGGGGGCACCAACGACACTCGTCCTCGTCGTTGGTGGCGGCGTCAGGGTTGGTTGCCAATGGAGACAACCGTTAGCGCGGTTGTCGACTTCGTCGCTGGTATGGTTAGTTTTTCTATCGCACGGTACTCTACTGACTCTGACCCGCTCGTTGGAGCATCTTGCGAGGGTGTTCGGCCTCCCATTTGGATGGACCTGATGCTCGATGAGCTTGTTGCCTCCCTAGCGGGATGTCGGTCTCTGGGTACCCCTATGCTTGGGTGTTCATATGCTCCGACGGTTGCCGTGGTGGAGGCTGAGGCCCCCTAGTCACCACCTTGGATGACTCAGCTTAGCTTCGCGGAGGCTGGGGCGCCGGGGGTGGTGGATGGGCCGGCACCCTCCTCCGACTACATTGCGCCCACGGTTGGTTCCTTGCAGCTCTCCGTGCAGGAGAAGAATGAGGCGGAGATCTATCTCCCGTTGCATACACCGCTCATCCGTGGTGGTCCTAAGCTTAGGTGTGCGCGGACGCCAGTGTCCGTCCATTCCCTAAGGCGAAGCTCACGCATCGCACCCATGCCACGAGCGGCTAATGCAACTGTGCAGGCACAAAGGCTCCTCCTCAAGAAGCTGGGAGATGAGGTTTATGAGGACGAGACCGATCCAGACATTGAGGAGAAGTTCATTGCCGCGTTTAGAGGAGACATGACAGAGAACAAGCAGCGGTGCTTGCAGATCCTCCTCAACGGTCAGTTTGATGTCACGGCCTTGGATCTAAACCTAGAGGGTCTGGAGGCCGAGGGGGTCTGATTAGGAGTTTAAGCTCCTTTTCGTAGCATTAGTTTCAATCATGAATCGTTCTCGTGTTGGTTGTTGGGTGTAGGTCAGGTAACCAGGGTGTTACTAGGCCTCCTTTTATGTAACAAAACTCTTTCTGCTTAATGAAAAACGCGCTTAGGCATGGTCTCTAAAAAAACATTGTGTGGCATGGTAAATTATGTGGTCTTCATCATTATTCTTACCTAGATCATGTGTGAACAAGTAATTGAAATTAGAACTTTTAGTGTATCTCCATGACATGTATGTTGAATTTTTTATTGTAACTAATTACAGAAAAAGTTGATACATATATTTCTGTACATTAACTTGAGAAATTGGATTGCGCCAATATTGACAGAGAAGTCAAGATTGTAGCCAAAGAAATAACCATTCATTGGTGGTCAGACTGTCCATGGCATGCCCCTCATACAGTAACTACATGCAGAGTAGTTGTGCACGACGCGACAAACTCGAGGGGCAACAAACCACTAGACAAGGATTAGAGAAGAGCATGCAACCTAGATGAAAAAAAAATTGAAAAAATTCTTCACATATTGAGAGCAAAGCAAGCATGAATCCAAGGAGCTTGTTGTTTGCTGGTGATCACATGACAAGAAAGTGCACACGAGAGAGCATGGATGACACTATGGACATGCATCAATGTACTTATCCACATCTTGCTTCAGATGATAAATCTCCACTACTAACCACTTAACCTCTTTTGGAGCTTTGTGCTGCAGTTTCTCTGTTATTTTGGAAATACTTGGGTTAGGTGCATATTCACATGTTTTTACCTTCAAGTTTTTTGTTTGGACATATTTGAGTTAGGTACATATAATTATAACTATGTCCCTCGTGAAAGAACGTTTATAAGATGTTCATGTGTTGGATGAAGAGGCTAACCTTGTAGCTCATAAGCATCATCTGATGCAATAACCATAGCAAGGCATGTGGGGTGATCTATAGATCACTATTAAGATGTAAGAGAGAAACAACATAGACCTAACAAAACTAGCACCATGCAGGTCATGCCAAATCCTTTATACTTGCCTAGATCTTGTGAATAATTAATATGGTTATAGTTTTAGAATAATTATTAGATGCATGAATACTATTTTTTGCTTACATAAATAAAAGAAGGTGACAGCATACGTTTGTAACTACCCAACGCATTGGATACGCCAAAAGTTACCGGTACGGTGACCGTACACATTACCGGTATTTTTACGGATATATTGTCTTTGTCAACACGTAACAACTAATACAAATGTGTTGATATAGACAAGTCAAGAACATCGCTAAAGCCACCGCCACTAGAAGGAGGAAAGTTTTTCAGTCATAAATTGAAATCGAGCGGAGTTTTGAAATATCAAGCATTAGACACTTCGTCTAAGAAATCCACCGCAACAGTTATTTGTCACATTAGTGATGATGTGAATAAGGATCTGCTGTCCACAATGATAAGCTCAAAGTGAAGCAATTTCACTATACCATTTTCTGAGATTTGGGAAGGTATAGTAACACCAGTACAAAAATGTACTAACTGCCTTGCGTGTGTAATATTCCTGCTCTCTCTCTCTCTCTCTCCAGGTCTACCCCAACCTGTCAACTTGTTAGCTTTGTTTGTCAATGCTCGCTGATCCGCGCACCACTGTGACCTTTCTAGTTTCTATATATGTGACAACCCTAGCGGCCTCCTCTGCCACACCAATCATATAGCAACCTTCTCTCGCCTTTCTCTCTATATGTATCATCTGCCACTCTCATTTTTCTCTAGATCTCTCATGCATTATGCTTATGATCGAATTATCCAACAAAATAACCATGATGATTCATGTGGGACGATCCAAACAGATAATTAATGAGTTATATATGAGAGATGAATCATTGTCGACTTTACTGAACGAGCACATTGTGTGTCATGGTAAATTATATGGTTTTTAGCATTATTCTTACCTAGATCATGTATGAACAAGAAATTGATATTAGAAGTTTTAGTGTATCTCCATGACATGTATGTTGACTTTCTTATTCTAACTAATTACAAAAGAAGTTGATACATATATTTCTGTGTAGTGACCTGGGCAATTGGATTACACCAATATTGACAGAGAAGTCAAGATTTTGGACAAAGAAATAACCATTGAATGGTGGTCGGACTGTCCATGGCATGCCCCTCATACACTAACCACAAGCAGAGTAGTTGTGCACGACGCGACTAACTCGATGGGCAACAAACCACACAAGGATCAGAGAAGAGTACGCAACCTAGATGAAAAATAATTGAAAAAAATCTCTTGACCTACTATTGAGATCAAAGCAAGCATGAATCCAAGGAGTTCGTTGTTTGTTGGTGACCACATGACAAGAAAGTGCACACGAGGGGGAGCATGGATGACACTATGGACATGCATCAGTGTACCTAGCCACATCTTGCTTTAGATGATAAATCTCAATACTATTAACCAACTTAACCTCTTTTGGAGCTTTGTGCTGCAGTTTCTCTGTTATTTTGGAAATACTTGGGTTAGGTGCATATTCACATGTTTTTTACCTTCAAGTTTTTTGTTTCGACATATTTGGGTTAGGTACATATAATTCTAACTATATGCTCCTCGTTAAAGAACTTTTATAAGATGTTCATATGTTGGATGAAGAGGCTAACCTTGTATCTCATAAGCAGCATCTGACACAATAACCATAGTGAGGCATGTGGGGTGATTTATAGATCACTAATAAGATGTAAGAGAGGAAAAACATAGACCTAACAAAACTAGCACCATGGAGGCCAGTCATGTCAAATCCTTTATACTTGCCTAGATCTTGTGAATTATTAGTATGATGTTATAGTTTTAGAATAATTATTAGATGTATGAATACTATTTGTTGTTAATTACATGATTAAAAGAAAGTGACAACATAAGTTTGTAACTACCCAGCGCATTGGATACGACAAAAGTTACCGGTACGGTAACCATAGATATTACCGGTATTTTTGCGGATATATTGTCTTTGTCGACACGTAACAGCTAATACAAATAAATGCGTTGATATAGACAAGTCAAGAACATCGCCAAAGCCACCGCCAATGGAGCAAAAAGTTTTGCGGTCATGAATTGAAATCGAACGGAGTTTCCAAATATCAAACGTTAGACACACTTCTAAACAATTCATCGCAACATTTATTTGTCACATTAGTGATGATGTGTATAAGGATCTGCGGTCCACAATAATAAGCTCAAAGTGAAGCAGTTTCACTATATCATTTGCTGAGATTTGGGAAGGTAGTAACACCAGTACAAAAATGTACTAACTGCCTTGCGTGCGTCATGTTCCTGCTCACCTCTCTCTGTCTCTCTCTCTCTCTCCAGGTCTACCCCAACCTGTCATCTTGTTAGCTTTGTTTGCCAACGCTAGCTGATTCACGCACAGCTGTAACCTTTCTATATATGTGGACAACCCCAGCAGCCTCCTCTCCCACACCAAGCATAGCATCCTTCTCTCACCTCTCTCTGTCTATCATCCTCAACTCTCTCATTTCTCTCTAGATCTGTCAGCCATCAGGTGTACCATGAGTTTTCTAGTGTGGGAAGTCCTTGAAGCCAACCAGATTGCTCGCAGGGCATACCTGCGTGTTCTTTCTGCGTCGAATGGGCGTGATGTTGCCAAGAAGGTGATCTGCCTCCTCCTCTGGCTAGAGATGACCATGGGATTCCAGGTCCTAGGCAACGTCGCGAACATGACTCCTGGCGACTTGTCGCTCAGGCAGGTCATCATAGAATCGTGCACTGTGTACAACTACGTTCTCCATGGCTTCTATGAGCAGCCGGCACCCCTCATGGACATCCCAACCATCGTGGCCCTCTGCGGCGTGCGTGGGGGTAGGCTTGTCGACTCGAGGTTCTTCATGTTCCACAAAGACCTCGTTGCGCGTGGTGTTGCCTTCATCCGGGACACCTATGCGGCGCTCATATTCGATGACTACCTGCATGTGATGCTACGCCAGTTCAAAGATGATTCCAACTCGTTCTTGTTCCCCACACCACTGCCCGCTCCAGAACTGATGGTGCCATTCATCATCCTCACAAGGTTGCCACCCGAAGACTGCCGAACCGCGTTTGTCGCCCTCCCTGAGTACGACCCTCTAAGCTCACAAGATATCCTGGAGTACTTTGAGCGGTAAGTGTGAATCTAGTCAGAAACGTGTTTGTTTGACTGCTAGGATTAATTTCAAGTACGTATTGTGCAGGCGTCTTATGTTTGGGCCCTGCATCGAGCGCATCGACACAGAGCGGCCAGGTGCGGGGCAGGGGCCAAAGCACTGTCGCATTGTGTTCAGGACCGCCCAGCTGAGGAACGAGGTGATGTTTAAGGAGACCGCGGCGTTCTACAGGGTCAACGACGGCGATATGTGGGTGCAGCACTACATGCCTCCTCTGTGTGTCCCATGCTGAGTCCGATCACTCTACCATATGTATGTTTGTGCCGCCGTATGTTGGCTGATCGATCGGTGGTTCTACATACCAATAAATTGATTGGTTAGTCGTCGATGTTGGTAAATCGTCGATCTGGCGAGTGATCATGTTTGTTGTTGTCAAGTTTGTAATAATGGAGTGTCAATTTCTAGACGCTTTGAAGCTACTGAAACACAATTTGTAGCTGTTCGTTCCTTGATTTTGAATTGAAACCATTATCTGTCGACAATCACCGGCCTTCTTGTCGTGTCCTTTCCTTATTGCCATGGTGAAAAATCAACAAGGCTACTACAATCTATACAGGGCAGCATGTTTCAAAAAAAAAAAAATCTACAGGGCAGCAGTGTTTTGAACATAAGAGCCCCCAACCAATTTTAGCTTCTGAGGCAATGCTAATTAACTCCCACCTGAGTGGTTTAGAGTAAGTATAATAGCAAGCTGTAAGAAGGCTAAATACCGAGGTGAAGGAGAGAGGGGAGGAGAGAGATGAGAGGTCAACTGTAAACTTACAGCTAGCTTAGCACAAGAACCAAGACACTCTGTGAGAGGGATGAGTAAGCTATTGAAGAGTTAGCTATTATATAAGCAGGTTGAGAGGTAAGATGTAAGATCCTTGCAGCCATAGGCTGGCTGTATTATTAGCCTTGCTCTAAGAAGGCTTTGTCACCTAAAATGTAGTGCTTTATATTCTTGTTAAGATTTGCGCTTAGGATGGAATTTGAGAGTTGGAATCTCTTTACAAAACCTGATTTTGACTCAAGCCGGAGCGAGATGGGAGATCAACAAGCATGCCTAAGCTTTCTTGTCGGGGGTAACAATTAATCCATATGAAAATATCACAATAAGAGGGTGCACGAGACTGCACAGTTTGCAAAGCACACTAGAAATTCAGAGGTGACGGTAGTGTGGCATTTAAACGCTCTAGCATCTGTTGAGAAAATAATTGTTCAGGATTTATTAATAAATTAAAGGCTTGTTTTTTTAAAAAAAATAAGCACGTACTCTCTTTGTTCTAAATCATAAGATATTTGGGCTTCTTTAGATATGTTATTTTTTACTATATATCTAGACATAGTGTATATCTAAGTGCATAAAAAACTATATATCTAGAAAGTTAAAATTAAACGTATTATAATTTGGAATGAAGGAAATAGTTGATATCTGAAGGAACATGGTCCCTATGTCCCATTTAGTTTGGATTTTGGTGTTTGATGATCAACATAACCAAATTGGACTATCGTATTTGCGGGTGTTTATTTTATAGTACAATAGGGTGCAAACATGCTTTGGACTTAGGCAACACCGCAAAAAGACATTTGAAGCATATAGAAGACCTAAAAGATAAAGCATAGTTCAAGCATGGAGGATGGAACCTACTCGAAAGCAAGACCGCGAAGATACAAAGTCTTCCGGACGCGAGGTGCCTCGGCGTCCGGACTTTTGGAAATCAGCCCGGATGAAAATAGTGAAGAAAAGGGCTCTGAACGCTATAAACATGAGGGTTCGGACCATTGCGGATGCGTCCGGACACCTAGGGTTTGGTCTGCGAAATTCAGCAGGTCCGACCGCTACGAACAGTCGGAGTCCGGACCATAGGTGCTTGCGTCCGGACGCACACAGAGAAGAACCCGAGAGCTCCAAGGACTCCGGACGCTGACCGGAGCACAGGGTCCGGACCAACAGTGGCGTCCGGACTCTAAGCAGAGAGGTTCCAGAGGCGCGTGAGGACTTCGGACGCTGTCCGGACTGTGGACTCCGGACCATAGACAGCGTCCGGACCCACTGTCGGCCGCTACGCGCAGAAGACCGTTGGAAGGTTCGGACGCACAGCGATTAGTCCGGACCCCCCTTGCTGCCTGCATCCGGAGCTACGCAGAGGAGCTGCATCAAGGTACCAACGGCTCCATTTGGCTTGGGGCCTATATAAATGACCCTTGGCCAACCAAATGATGTTAAGGAGACTTGAGGAAACATTCCAAGGTGTTAATACACAATTCTAGTGATCTCCATATGCATAGAGCTTAGTGATACACTCGGTGATTAGCATTTGTGCTTTGCGAAGTGCATAGGCTAGTTAGACCATTGCTCTTGTGCTTGCTCTAGGTGTAAGCCTAGTGTTAGTGAGGTTTGTAAACCTCTTGATCAAAGGGTGCTTGCGCGCACCAAGCTTGTACTCGATGGGGCTTGTAATCTTGCGCGATCACACCAACCGCGTTTGTGGTGTGGCCGCCACCGGTGTACCAAAGGGAACAAGGCCCGCGGCGTTTCGGCCGGAAGCTTGATAGTGAAGTCGGCGGAGAGCATCCAGGAGAGGCTTGCTGGAAGGCACATCGGAGACCCACTTGCGTGTGGGGAGAGCCCGAGGCTATCCACGGAATTACCCGACCGGGAGCTTGACCCTTGCACGGGATTCCTCGCGATGGGCTCCAACGAGGACTAGGGGAAAGCTTGCGCGCTTCTCGATACCTTGGTAAAAATACCGGAGTCGTCGACGGGAGTTTGCATCTCTACCTTGCTCTTTACCTTCCGCACTTACTTTGTTTTTCTTGTGATCTTTTGCGGTAGAGATAGCAACACTTAGCAAAACCTTAGTTGCACATCTCGTTTATATCTTTTGCATAGGTTTTTCTAAAGTAACAAAAAGAGGCCTTAGTTTTGAGTAGAGTTTTTAAGAGACCTAATTCACCCCCCCCCCTCTTAGGCATCACGGTCCATTCGATATCTCTCAATAAGTATTCAAGAGTGTATGACAAAAAAACGAAAGAAACACTTGTCCCACTTAGAGCAAAGCTAATATGCATTTATATGGGAAGTGTTGTTTGCTAGTGGATATGAGACAATAGAGCACATGATGAAGCATCTATACCATTGTGTGTACATGTCGATATACCTAGTAGCCATAAAGTCTCACATCAAAAGCCTCGACACTACTAAGGACTCTTTTTGTTGGACTTTTTAACCTGCTTTTGTTTTTTTAAAAGCCAAAAGCCAACCAAAACGGTAAAGAGTCACAACTGCTTTAGGCCAAAAGTTGCTTTTGCTCTAGTACAAAACTGAAACCACATCTCCCCTTGCTTTTAGCTGCTTTTGGGTCACAAAATTACCCATCTGCCACTCGTTAAAACATATTGGTTCGTTTTTATGTTTTCTTTTACCGTGGAAGGGAGATGGAGACCCTGCTCGCGGCCGGCGAGCCCCTCCCACGCAACCTGCGAGCTCCTCCTTGGGCGCGGCTCCACGAGCCCTCCTCCCTGCGGCCGGTGAGCACCTTCCCGACGCCCGTCCCTGCACCCCTCCCCGCGCGAGCCACGCGGCCGGCGAGCCCCTCCCCACGCCTCCCCGCGGAGCCTCGCAACCGACGAGCCCCTTCCCGGCGCCCCTCCCCTGCACCCCTCCCGCGTGAGCCCCGCGGCCGGCGAGCCCCCTCTGGCAAGCCCCCTCCCCGCGCCCTTTCCCCGCGGATGAGCCGCGTGCCTGACGAGGCCTTACTCACGGCCAGCAAGCTCCTCGCGTGCGGCCGGGGAGCCCCCTCCCCACGCGAGCGATGCAGCCAGTGAGCCCCACCCGGCAAGCCCTCAACCCTATGCGCTACGTGCAAAGGAAGAAGAAGAGAGTAGAGTATGACGCGTGGCGCCCGCTCGTCATTAAAAGTGGCGTTTTAAAAGCCACAACTACAGAACCAAACGGGTTTTTGACTTTGTCGCAGCTACTTTTAAATCACCGTAGGTCCATTAACTTTTGGTGGTGTATCATTTAGGTCTATCAACTTTTAAATTGCATTTTTAGATCCATTAACTTTTGGTGGTGTATCATTCAGGTCCATCAACTTTGAAACTGTATTTTTTTGTCCATTAAGTTTTGGTCGTGTGTCATCCCGGTCCATCAATATTTAAATTACATTTTTAGACTCATTAATTTTTTAACTGATTCGTTGTAGGTCCATACTCCCACCTGGTTGCATAGGAAAAATAGAGATATAAAATAAATAATAATATACTGTAAATATAAATAACTAAATAATTTAAATAGAAAATAAGTCAATAAATAATAAACTAAACATAAGTGGAACACAAAAACATTAAAAAGGAAAAAACTCACTAAATAAAGAAAAATACAAATGATGATGAGTGGGAGGGGAAATGAAATATAATATAGAACGATGCATAGGAAATAAAATAATAAAAGATATATTTTATTTACATATTTCTAGTTCACTTTGGTCGTTTATTTGGTGTGTAATGTCATATCTATTCGTTAATTGAAGGGGTATGAATCTACGGTGAACTAGTTAAAAAGTTTGTGGACACAAAAGTGCAATTTAGAAGTTGATGGACCTAAATGACACACCCTAAAAGTTACAGGTTTGAAAGTTAATGGACCTGAATGACACACCACAAAAAGTTAATGAACCCAAAAATGTAATTTGAAAGTTGATTGACCTAGGATTGTTTCGATTTTACTATAAAAGCGGCATATTTTACTACAACCCAGTTTGTCTTTTATAAGTATGACCCTTTATTTTATGATATTTATTTTCAGCTATTTTTGCCAAATTCCTTCTTCATTGAAAATATTACAAATTCATTTACTTAATCGGCACTTGTATTGTAAATCCAAATTAATATACCCACACCACCTTGTTTCTTTGGCTGACACAATGGGACCTAATTATCCTGTATTTCGGTTAGTGTTCACTAATTAAGGACCACATGAACTTTGGTAAACTAGATACAACTAGGACCGGATGAAAAGTTCACAACTCGATAGCTTGCTCAACTCGGCTTGTTTGTGACAGCTTGGCTCGGTTCTTTTTATTTTGCAATGAAATGAGACATCATTTTAGCTTGTGTAGTTAACGAACTAGCTCGTGAGCTTAATGAGCCAAAGATGTTAGTATTGATTTTATATTAATTTTGTATTATTATATATCTTGCATTTACAATTGGTTAATGACTGATCTAGACTATGTAAACTTGGGATTATTATGACTTTATCATTTTCCATAGATATATGGATGCATGGATGTAACACCCTAAAATTTACTTTATGGAAATAGAAATAAAATGTTTTATTTATGAATTTTGGTGTTCATGAAATCATAGGGAAATAAAACTTTTGGGAAATTAAAATTTCTTTTTGGTAGAAACATGTCCGAGCATTCATGCCGTTGCACTGTTTAATTGTTTTGCTTGGCAAATTTCAAAATTTATTTTGGTATTCAAAACTTTATTTGAAAATGCATTTGGAAATTCAGAAAATAAAAAGAAAAGTCAAAACCCTTCCCTCCTCTGATCTGGCCCGCAGGCCCACCCTCTCTTTCCCCCCCCCCCCCCCGCCGGCCTGCTCTCACCCGGCCCAAGTGCCCCGGCCCACTCAGCCTCCCGCCCTCTCTCTCTGCGCCGACAGGCGGGCCCCGCTCGCCAGCGACCCCGCTCTTCTCTCTCTCGGCGCCGACATGTGGACCCCATCCGTCAGCCGCCTCGCTACACAGACACACGCACTGCCCCTTTCTCTCTCTCGCTGTCAGGTGGCCCCCACTGGTCAGCTGCGTCTTCTCCCCTTTCCTTTTCTCTCCCGCTCCTTCCCGTTTCTCTGTGCCGACGCCGCCGCCTCCGCCGGCCGGGAAGTCCGAGCAGGATTCACTCCTCCCCGTCCTACGCCGATTTTGCCCCGTGGATCGACAAACCGAGCGCCACCCACCACGGCCTTTCAGTTCCTCTCTCCTCTCCCTTTCCTTCTTCGCACCCGACGCTTACCATAGCCGCCGTGAGCAATTGAAGCTCGGAGGATCCCTTTCCTTCTCTGTGGTGCGCCCTCGGGGCTATATAAGTCCTCGTACCCCGCCCTCCGCCTTCATACCGGCCCCTCGACGCTTCGCAGACGCCCAGAGCCGCTGCCACGAGCACAGACCGCCGCCCAGCACCGCCGTCACGTTCCCACCGATCAAGGGCACCAACACCGCCGACAAGAGCCCTCGGAGCTCCGCATCGACGCCGTACGTCCATAACGCGCCCCACCGAACGACTCCAGTCCCTGTATCCCCTCACCCGCGCTCACCGTGCGCCCTTCCCCTTTACAGATCACCGCCGGCCGTCAACGAACCCCGTGAAGCATCTTTGGGGACCCCGCGAACCACTCCAGCGCCTTCGCGGTACCCTTCTCTCCCTTCCCGTGCCTCCAATTTCACCTCTAACCCCCTGTAGCCGCGCAATCGCCGCACCCGAGCGGACCGGCCATGGCGCCGCCGTGGTCGTCCCACGCCAGAGCGTTACCGCCCCAACCGAGCGCCCCACAGCGCTCGCACGCGCACGTTGCACCTCTGGGTGCCGTCCTCCTTCTCTCTCTCGCTCTCTACCCACCGGCGCACGCGCACCAGTGCCGCAGTGCCGCCGCCGCGCGTGGCCAGCCTCGCTGGGCCACCCTCTGCTTCAACCAACCCCACAGACGAGCTCCCCGTCTCTCCCTCTCTCTCCCTGTGTAACCGGTTGAACCCGAGACGGCCGCAATCGTCCTCCCGACGAACTCCGGCGAGCTGTCCCCTCTGCGCCGCCGCCAGAGCGCCGCCCCAGCGACCATCCACACCGGCGCCCTCTCTGCACCGTTAGATCTGTGTCGAACGGCCGAGATTAGATCCCGTTCGTGGATACCGGTTCGGTCCACCGAACAGTGTGGACAGGGTCCACCGTACCAAGCCCCGCGCCCGGTCCACACTGCTTCCATGCACCTGCCCTATGGCCGTCCGCCACGTGGCGCCTATCAGCCCCACTGCGGATCCCTTGGCGTATTCCCACGTTTACGCTTTCTCTTTCTGAAAACGAAAAGCCTCTCTGTTATTTCAAAAATACGTTTTCTCTATTTTCAGAACTGCCTCTCCTATTCAAATGCTTATAATTTCCCCGTTTCAACTCCGTTTTGACCCAAACGAGTTGCGTTAGATCCGTAATTTCCTAACCTATCTAATGGTACAGTTTTTATCTATGTTATTTACTTTTGAAAATCAAAGTTAATTATTTTGGTAATGCTTTAATCCCGTCTTTTCAAAATCCTGTTTTATCTCTATCTTTTCCGTTTCAAATCCGTTTCGCTCCGTTCAAGTTGCGTTGGCTTCGTATCGACGTAACCTTTCTCTTAGTGACCTTATATACCATGTTAATAGCTCTGTATTTTCTTGATGCAAAACCATAAATTGATTAACAACTATGCAATATATATTTTACACATAAAATGACGATGCTTCCAACTTTCGTTTTCGAAATCCAAATCCAAGTTTGACCTAATATAATCAAAGTGTTTCTTTGAGATACTTTGTACACTCTTTTATATAGTTATAAAATTGATAAAGCTCGTAGTTCCCTTTTATAAAAGCAAATCTTCCGTTAGTGGTTTTTCGGTCATCGTAGCTCCGTTTAGTGTGATCTTCGCGACTGTGTGATCGTAGAGTTGCGTAGATTTCTTTTTAAATCCTTTTTATTGATTGGTGTATTGTTCTAATTCAGCCATGTTTGTATGCTATGTATGTTTGTCCAGCTGTTTGAGTGGTGTTTGATTAATTGTCGTCCGACCGGTGAGTTTTGCGTTGGAGATCGAGAAGACGTCGTCGGAAGTTGAGAAGCAGTTGTGCTAAAGATCTAAGCTTTTAAGGCAAGTATACATGGGATTATCCTTGTTGTCCTATTCATGATAATTACTCATAATCATATGCATGTGTTTCCTTGTTACCCTGTAAGGATTATCCTAGCTTTGTACCTTATACCTTGTTACCCGGGGTATTTATGCATTTGGGTAGATCAAGCTAGTGCTCTTTGAGAACCACTATGATCATGTAAACTTGATTAATGAATATGTGAACTCACAATAAAAGATGACTTTTTAGCAACGTGGACCATAGGTGGAACACCAGGAACTCACACCTGTGTTCTCACTCATAGGAATATTTCTGTAAGAGATTACCCCGAGAAAACAGTACCACCATAAGCTAATGGGCTCTGGCTTGACTCAGTATTAGGCTTTTGCTAGTTTGTGGCAACTTACCTGAAAGGGCGCATGAAGTGCTCCGAGATTTTCGGAAGCGCTGCGTGTGTCTTCTGGGATCTTGTTGAGGGAACTTGTAGCGGGTTGTTGTTTCCTAGTGGAACTTGTGAAAGGTCTCGTAGTGAACCCTGTTGGCCCCCCTCGGAAGTGGGTAAGAGAATAGCTACCTCGAGAAAAAGGGCAATTCACTTCTTATGGGTAAAGGCGTACACCTCTGCGCAGAGTTAAAAACTATCATGATAGCCGTGCTCACGGTTAAGAGTGGCTTGGGCTCCTTGCTATGTGATGTTCTTATGTCATGATTCATCAGTTGTTATCGGTGATTTATTATTGTTACTTGTTCATATAAGCATTAACTCCGGTTCACTTGATCATATGGATGTTGGGCTATTTTGATAACTTTGATGCTACCATAATGCTAAAATTTTGATAACATAAAAGCTGATGCAGTTTAACCAGTGTCATACCTTCTTGAGCCTCATGAACCCCATGTATTCTTGTTGAGTACGAAAGTACTTACGCTTGTTTCTTTTCTTCTCAATTCTTTGGATAAAAATCCCGGATGGGTACCAGTTAGCAAGAGTTGGAAGAGTTAGGCTTGTGATCAACCAGTCAATTGGTCCCTGTGGAGTGGAGTCTTCGCCAGAAGATCGGAGTGTTTTTCCGCTGTCTACTCTCTCCTAAGGTTATTCCTTTAACCATAGGTGTTATATAATTAAGTATTGTCTTTTGATATTACCTTGTTCTGTGACTATATGTGGGATTTGACTTCCTGGGCTCACATATAGGGTATATCTGGTTTTGTTCTTAAAACCGGGTGTGACAATGGATGCACAATGTATGGTATGGAGTATGGACTATGAATGTATGGTGTAATACTATAGTATATTATTATGCTTGTCTATATTTAGCACATATTAATTTTTTTATTTGATTTAAGGCTATTGGATGTGTTACTTTTGTATTATTACTATTCTCAAGTTTTAGATAAATGTTTGTAATTTTCTTATACATGGCTCGTGAGCTTAGCTTGTTTGTTATCTTAAGGGCAAGAACAAGCCAAACCGAGTTGGGTCGATATCCAACCCTAGATAGAACACAATTAATCAACATTAGCCTACCCTCATACCAGCAAGAACAAGCCGAGCCGAGTTGGGTCGTTATGTAGGGATATGGCGAAGCTATGCTATTCGGAAAACAAAATTTTCTAGCTCATAAACCAGGCACTACTGCTAGTTATAGATCATGGGATTACCACTAGATGTACAGATACAACGGAAGTCACTCGCTATAGTCGTGCGTGTAGCAGCAGTGTCATGCAATTGCGAGGTCGTCCGTCCGTCCGTCCCCTTCGTGCGGTTCGTCCTTGTGATCCAGATGCAGCACCTCCGAGGTATCCCACATGCATAGGGAGGAAGTGTTGCGCCTCCGGATCGCTAGGTTCGTGAGGAGCAGTGGGCGCGAGCGTGGGGAAGCAACCTGCCAAAAGGCGTGGGATTGATCTTGCCCCACGCCCACCCCTTTCTTATATAGGCGTCCAAATGAGCTCCCATATTGGAGGCCCATTAGTAACCCTAAACTTAGTATAATTCAGGTCCAGCCCCTTAAGCGTGCGACCCTATGGGCTCACGCACACATAGACATGGCTCGAGTACTCTTACTCGACCAATAGTTGATAGCGGCCTCTAGCAAGACGTGTGAACTCCTATGCATACGCAACGATCATATCAGACGAACCACCACAAAGTCACATACATGTTATTCCTTTGTCTAATGATATTTGTTCCAACTTGTAGGTTAACACTTAACCCAAGTATGGCCATGCATTTCTTGATCCAATCATTTCAGTGGTCCCATGATATCTCTCACATGGAGAGTGGCAAATTCCATCTTGATTGACTATGTCTCACAATATGTTTCTTGACAAACCCGAAAGACACCTCTATAAATACCCAGTCACGAAGTAGCGTTTGGTAGTCTCTGAGTAAGTCGTTTCACATCGTGAGTACATACGACAATCTCATATCTAAGGACATTACATATATGACGTGAATAGAGACAATCTCACATTGGGTCAGTCTAGCCCCATGTCACACATGTGCCCACATTATTAGTTTGACATCTCTATGTCTATAACTTGTGAAACATAGTCATCAACTAATAATGTGCTGATCTAATATTCATGTACGTCGTTACATGAATTTTGATCAGGGACAACATTAGAATAACCATACAAGTAAAATAGTTTCACAAACAATTCACATAATTGCTAATCAATATAGGTTTCCTTTAATGGATATTCAATGAACTTATAACATGTCATGGATACAAAGAAATACAATCATCTCTATGATTACCTCTAGGGCATACTCCTAACACGTTATCCAACCCCATATAGAACACAATTAATCAACATTATCCTACCCTCATACCATATATGTGTTTACTCTTCCAACTGCTCAATTTTCTCTCTAACCTATTTTCTAACATTTACCGTCCAATTTTCTAGAGATCATCAAGATTCCAAAATAGCGAAAGGGCTAAGAACCAGTGCTACAACCAAATATTTGTGAATGTTGTTCATCCACTCTTTAGCGACAGCAACAAAATAATCTCACTTTTGTCAAAGTTAACTTTAAGGCTTGATGACTGTTAACAGCCACAAAGCAACAATTTTTCATTGCTGGAGTTTTGCAAAGGCTTAGGGAAGTTATGCCCCTCCTCTTGAGGGGGGAGGTGAGATCCTTCTTTCTGCCTTAGTAAAAAGGCATGAAAGTTTTTCTAAGAGGTTAGGAGTTTGGGTGTATGTGGTAAGAGTTACTACCCTTTTTTCTTAATAAAAAGATACACAACTCCTATGTGTGTTAAGAAAAAAAAATAACCTTGTCATCTGCATAGTGCAAAAGAAAAGATAGATTGTCTCCAGTTAAATGTGGAATAACCCTGTATCTGACCATCTTCCTTAGGGGCGGATCCAGGATGGGTGTCCGGAGGGGCTAAATAGTGAAGGTTTAGGGCTAGAGTTAGAGATTAATGGTAATTTGAGACTAATTGAACAATAGTTTAGAGGTAAAATCAAGCTCAAGGGGGGGGGGGCAGTGCCCCCAGATCTGCCCATGTTCCTTATCTCAAGCAAGACAATAGGAAACATATCAACAATATTAAACTGAGCTATCAAAATTCGATCACCCTATCGACTTTTCTAGTTTGGAGTCCCATTTGGTCATTTATTTTGATACTCAAATTGACCCATTGGACATAAGCTTTGACTAAGGGTTGTTTGAATCCCAAGCGATTCAGAGAATCCGGATGCAACATATTTATTGGATTTGAGATTTAAAAATTGTGAGTTAAAATTCCTCTAAAATCTAGGCCCTTCGGATGCGATTACATGATTGGGAATTTTTTTTATCTGGATTCTCAAAATCTAGGGGATTCAAACGGGCATAAATCATACCATGTGGATTGGAACCATTCATTCTCAAGACTTATTGTAAAAAAATCCAATTGATCTTATCGTAAGCTTTGTCAAAATTAATCTTAAAACAATGCCATTTTGTTTCTTTGTGTGTAACTCATGTATAGTTTTATGAAAAATCATTGCACCCCCTAATATTTCGGTTGGGGGAAAAAGTCATTTGTGATGGTTTGATAGTTCTATGGGCAACTTCTACAATAATTCCTGTCAGTACCTACTTTTGTGAATATTTTGAAACTAACATTTAGCAGGCAGATGGACCTATACTTGTGGATTTCTTTTACCTTCATTGCACTTGGCAATATATATTAATTGTGTTGTTTTGCAAAGAGAACTATTGCATCATCCTTAATAATATTCCAGAAAAACTAATAGAACTCTGGTGGAAACCTTCTGGACCAGTGGTTGTGTTGTGGTCCATTTTGAAAATTGCCTTTCTAACCCTATCCTATGAAAAGGGTGCAAGTAACATTTCATTTTGGGTCATGACTTGAGGGATGTCTCCACGGTATGACTCATTCATATATGTTGCTGCAGTTTGTAGGAACGAAGAACTTTTTATAATATCTAATGTGCTGCAGTTTTAAAGTTCATGCGGTGTATGACCATATATGTGACCTTCCTCTCTTGCTCCAACCAATATAAAATATGAGTTTCCTATGTTTACCATTTGCGACTATCTGGAAAAAATTTGTATTTACATCATCTACTTGTCAATTTCTCACCTTTTTGCATTGGTACCATTTTAGTTCTTATCTCAATAAGGTTGCTAGTCTATCATTGAAGACATGCTTAAAACTGAGTTCATTATGATCCAGCAAAGTTTCATCTAATTATTTTGTCTAACTAACATAATTTGTTTAACAACATTTTCTTCTCATTTTTCTAAACACTACAAACAATTTTGGCCAAACCCTTAGATATTGCTTGGTGTAGTTGTCTAATTCTTGCTTCCTTAGGGGGTTGTTTGGATCCCTTTATTTTGAGGAAATACAATCTACTTGATAGATTAGTCTATTTGGCTTGGATTTTAGCATTTCACAACTTTTTCAAGCTCACAGGTATGTCTATCTCAAAATCATAAGATGGAAGACGGAAACTGAGTCTATAGGATGTTGTATTTTTACTCTGCAACTTATATCATGGTCTTCAAGTCGCTTTTCCACGATAGAAATAAACCATATATAAGTATCTCCCTTTTACTATGGCTACTAAAATATACAAATATATTTAATAAACTATATACAACCATGATAGCTTAATTAATTTGTGTCGGAATTATAATTATTAGAATGAATTTAATTCCAAGGATTCAAATGGGGATTTATTGCCCTTATGCACACCCTACCATATATGTTATATATTATAGACCAATTCAAGAAAAGAATTTCATAATAGCCAACCTAACCCCAATCTTTAATAAAAGTTAAACCATTAACAATATATAGAAGGTTCTCCCATGTCAACATATGCTAAAATATTTCACATGAAAGAGCATGTACAATGGTACATGGAAATATACCTCCAATTTAATTAGTGAAAGAAAGAATCGGACTCTGTCCAACAACTTATTTGGCCGATGTTTTCTGCGGCTGAAAAGCCAACTGATATTGTTTTGGTTGTTTTGTTGTGAGAAAAATACTGTGATAAGCTGAGCTCATAAATTCAAACGAACAAGAATAGCTTTTTGAAGGCAAGCTAATTGGCCAAGTAAAGTGCCTACCCAAAAGTTCCAATTCTCGTAAGCTGAAAGCATCAATAATTGTATTTAAGGGAACCGTGCCTCTTTAGATAGGGTGTGAATTAGACAACTTAAAAACTACTTCTAACTATGGTCTCTAATTTATGCCTAGCCAAAACCTATGTAGTAATTAATCTATCTAGATTTGCAACTATATAATTAAGTTTTTGTTATCTCTACCGTAAAAGAGTTATACATCCTATATTCCAATACTACCAACTAGCATATTAAACTAAGCTAAGAAAGTAAGGACACAATCAAGATACATAAATAAATATGGAAGGTAAACGGGTGATAGATATTGTCACACCTGGTTTTAAGAACAAAACCAGGATCATCATATGTGTGCCCAGGAAGTCCACACATACAACAACAGAAAAGAATAATATCAAAATCAATGTTATATAGCGAAAATATAGATACATTAACACTTACATCAAAGTATAGCGGAACGATTACTAAACTTTCTTCAAGCTCCAGCTTCACAGGGACAGTTGACTAGAGGTTGCATACGCCTAGCACTCCTTAGAACTCACTAGATCCATCTTCTGTTACCCATCCGGGATTTTTATCCAAAGTATTGAAAAATAAAGCAAGCGTAAGTACATATCGTACTCAACAAGAATAACATGGGGTTCATAAGGCTCAAAAGGTTGACACTGGTTTACTGCGATTAGCTTTTAATGAGTCACAATTTTAGCATTAGTAGCAACAAATAAGCGATGCCCCAATTAATCACATGAAACTGATAACATGAATAAGGAATAGCATTTTAAAAAAACACCATAGATCATATATCAATGTTCCATTAATTTCCATTAGTCTGTGAGTTTTCCGGGCCGCTCGTGTCCGTGAGCACGGCTAATATATCAGTTTTTAACACTCTGCAGAGGTTGTACATCTTTACCCACGAGTCGTAATTTACCCTTTCGCCCGAGGTGATCAGCCTCTTGACCCACTTCCAAGGAAGGTCGGCAGGGTTCACTATGAAGTTTTTCAAAGGGGCTCGCTAACAAACAATAGACATTACGGATCCACGGGCAAGGGGTATACGAGGTCTCCTCGATGGTACACACGCGCAGCGGTAGCCACTCTGGCCATACCCCACAACCGCTCGTCAATGGCAACTTTCATGAACTATCACATGCGAGAGAGTGACCCTCATACTTAACTAAAGCTAGAGCCATGTAACCATCATGGTTGTAGTGTATGTCCCAGCTTTTGCTGACAGATAAGTTCTTAGATTCCATGTTGGTAAAAATCATCTTTTATTTCTCGTTGCATATTCTATTAATCAAGTTATAGTTCATGATCATAATTACTTGAGCACTAGCATCAATTCTACCCAATGCATAGCCATAGGATAACAAAGAAACAGGTTATCAACACAACTAGGATACATAACTACGGTTATCAAGGTAGACACATGCGTATGATTAAAGTGACATTATAATGAGTAGGTAACAAGGATTATTGCATGTTATACTTGCCTTTGACTTGCGCAACCCTCACACCATCAGCTTTCGGTCATCACCTTCTGATCTTCATCCCTCACAAACAATTCTCGTTCTACTCATAGCAAGCACCACACATAGATAACATACAAACAACAAATAGAAACAACTAAGAACAATACACCAACAAGAAGATAGATCGGTACTACGGTCGAGAGAACGCAATAAACGCTAATTACGGAACTATCGTTAAAAGAAACAACTATTGTAAGTTTCATTATTTTTAAGAAGTAACTACAAGCTTGGCTGATGTTAATTAAAAAAGGTATATGATTAAGTATTAATTCAGTTTGGACATAATCACAATTTATTATGAAAGCCAAATTGAACTAATTGAATTTATTTATAAACATGATCAAATAATCTATTAAGCATATTAAACTTTATCGTTGCAAAGCAACTTAGACATGTGAGAGCATTTAAGTATATAGTGCATGTTTAAACAAGAAAATTATATGTTTAGAAGCATATTAATATTTTCAACTAATCATATTAATATTATATATTTATATTTATATAATACCAAAGTATAAATCTATAATGATTTTAATTATTAAACTAGTTTCATGCTTATTTAACTTATTCAATATTTTAATAATATATAGAAAAGCATGTAGCATGACAAAAACATTGATGCACTAACATAAATATCATGGCAACAAGAAATAAACGCAACTTAAACAGTTCAAAACAGAGTTAAAATCTAACTTGCTTTAAATTAATTAAACAACTATTGGTTAAACATTAATTAAATTAATACTTAAACTAACGAAAATTAATAATTAAGAAACAAGAAAAACATTAACACTACTACGTAGAGCGCGGTGACATGATTCTAACGCTATTTAAACGAACTAAAACGGAGATAAAACGAAGAAACGGTGAAGATTATACCGTTGATGGCAAGCTCGTAACTATTTGTATTTGTCTCCATCCTTCACTTATGTACGGACGAAAAAGGAACCTTGATGCTGCTGCTGCTCGTTCATGCGGCAAGGAGGGATTTTACCGGACCAAGGGATCTGCCGGTCGGAGAGCACCACGGTTGGAGCTAGGCAGCACGACAACGACAGAGTAGGAAAACATATGATTGTCTACCATTAGGTATTCCCAAACTAGGGGCTCCCTTCGGTAGATGTGGTGTGCTTTGGTCAAGGGGGTGGGTACATATTTATAGAGAGGAAGACTCTCCACCTCAACATCAACTAGCGATATGGTACTAATTGATGGTGCACCTCCACATTTACTAACGGGTCAAATTAATCATCAAAGCCCATTAGTAAACAAATGCTTGGGCTTTTGTGATGTATGAGGATTATTGCCATGGGCTTTGAGGGATTGTGGAAAAATTGAGGTCTTCATTATTTATTTTCAGAATAAATTATTTTCGTGAATAAAATAATTCTAGAAAAGTCTAGAATTAATATTTAAGCAACGAAAAATACTCCGAATGCTCCAAAAATTTAGGGAAAATTCTTGGAGGAACTTTGGAACATGATGAACTCAAATAAAGTGGTTGGAGCTCATAAAAAGATATTTTGGAGCATCTAAAAATTAGAATTTGCTCGTAGATAAATAGGAAAAAGGTCCGAAAAAATCCAGAAAAATTCCCGGAAAGAATTTAGAGACATGTTGATGAATTATGAACTCAAGGGAATCATTTGGATCAAGAGACAACGGATCTTGGGAATGTCCAAACGAAAGATTAAGATCGAGAACAAGAATTTGATTATAGAAAAAGATAGAGACGAGCCAGAGACCGATAAACGACTTACTAAACGCGTTTTAAAAACTTTAAACACTCACATGCATCAAGACAAGCAATGAACAACCACCACAACAATTAAAGTCTATCAAATTGATTTAGAAAAGTTTATAAATTCACTTTTCCTATACTAAATTTGTGCAAAGCAAACTAATCTTGAAAAATTTTATATGAACATAGAAATCATTTATTTTATTTAGTGTTTTCTAAGCACAACCCAAAATGTGAAATTTTGGGGTGTGACAGATATATAAACTCCCGTCAACAACTCCGACATTTTTACCAAGATATCGAGAAGCTCATGCTTCCCCCTAATCCTCATTGAAGCCCCTCGCAAGGATGCCCTCACAAGGGCCAAGCTCACGATCGAGTAACTCTGTGGATAGCCTCTAGTCCATCCCAACATAGAAGTGTGGACCACTTCCTGCCGTCTTCACTATCGAGCTTTCGGCCAAACTGTCGTAGGCCTTGTTCCCTTATGTACATAGTGGTGACTACACCTCAAGTGTGGTTTCTGTGGTCTTGAAAGAATACAAACCCCTCCAAATATAACAACAATGAGCGCAAGCACCTAAAAGCAAGAGGTATGCAAACCTCACTAACATTTGGCCTAAACCTAGAGCAAGCGCATTTAGTGGTGGTCTAACTAGCATGAGCACTTCACAAAGAACTAACACTAATCAGATGTTTATCACTAAGCACTATGCATGTGGAGAGCTTCAAGATGGTGTACCAACACCCTAAAACAGTTTTCTAACTCCCCCACACTCTCCATTCTTGGTTGGGGGTTTTATATGGCAACTCCACCCCCAAACTAGTCGTTGGACAGTTCTGTCGGTGCCTAGGTGGGCCTAGTGTTCCACTTCTCATCATGGTGGTCCCACCATGAGGCGCTCCAAAGGATTCTTCAACTGACACCTTTAGTTAGCGGTCCCACTAGCTTGCTTGGCAGTCCAACCATAAGGCGTTCAACGACCTTCACACTTTAGAACTTTTGGCATAACTTTTATCTCTAAACCTTGATTTTGAATATCTTTGATTTTTGGAAAGCTAATGAAGAGCTCTACAACTCTTAACTGATATAATCTTAATTGATGTGAGAAAATCCAAAATCATGAGACAAGACCAATTCATCATCTCTTTCTCTCAACTTCAGTTTCATTTATGTCTTTGTGTTTTGGCTTCTACTTCTAGGTGTCTATGACTTGTAGCATTTGTTTTAGATCTTAAACAAAGATATTAATATTTTGTTTGAGTTGTTTGATTATCTGGATAACCATTGCCTTGGTCCAAGTCCACTTTGCATCTTTTTAAACTAATAATAGTTTAAATAGTCATGTTGATCATCAAACATCAAAATCCAAACTTAATAGACCATAGGTCCATTTTCCTTACATATATGAGTTATAAAAAGGTCATTTTTCATCATAATTGATATTATTCTTATCCTGTGGCTTTATAATGATATTAAAGGCGCCACCTGTTATGTATATATATATATATATAATTGTGGTTACATTCATAAGTAGCTTGGTCCATCTTTATTCCATTTCATATATGTCTGAGGATCCGCATAGCCCTCGATTTATGTGCTATTTATCCATTTTTACTTTTTTATGCTAATGTTGGTGACTGGAGATAACTTTCTTCAATTATTCCTGGGATGGGAGGGAGTAGGTCTTGCTTCATATTTGTTAATTCATTTCTGGTTTACACGACTTCAGGCGGATAAAGCAGCTATATATATATATATATATATATATATATATATAGTGTGTGTGTGTGTGTGTAAGATTTCTATTGACATCCAAAATTGTCCATTTTTGCAAAGTTATCAAAATGTGAAACAAACCTCACCATTGTGTTACTCTCATTGAGATGATCAAAATCTTACATGGCCAAATTCCTCTATTTCAGCAGTTATCAAAGCACTTCTAGGGGATTTGAGACCTATTATTGATCGTTTTCTAGAGATGAAGGGTAACATCATGCAAATAAAAAACACACACTTCTCCAACATGATCAACAAGGCATAAAATACAAATACTTTGCTCAAATTCCAATCTAGTCATGCTATTTTAATCTCTACATCTATTGATGACATCCTTGGCAATAGTTGTAAAAGACCGATTGAGAATGAAAATTTATTTGTTTATGATAAAATAAATTCAAATTCTATCAATCAACACATTGTGCCATATAGCAAGGCTGATAGAGGTAATTTATCAAAGCTAAGGCTTCCCAAAAGCAATTGAACTTTTTGCCTAGCTTCACAATAGCTAAGGCTTCCCAAAAGCAAATCTGATCCCTTCGATTGCCTAGCTTTAAAGCTGACTCCACAAAAGAATCGGCTAAAGAAATTGAAGTACACCTTTGACTGAACTTTTTGTGATGATATCTTTTGTATCTTGCTCAAGTATAATTTTATTAGAAACATTGATCATGGTGCCTTGCCATCTATTAGAAACTTAGAAGAGCTTACATATTGCAAGTGGCATAACTCATCCAATCACAATACTTCTTATTGCAAGATGTTTTGTTGAGTGATCCAATCAGCCATTGATAAAGATGATTAAGATTTTCTAAACCTCAATAAATAGACCAATTGAGTTCAATTGGTCTTGATGGCAAACAGGTTTTGGATCAGCATGTATTACTCGATTCACTCAAAGTTCAAGACTTAAATGCCCAAGAGAAATATGTGGAGCCCTCAAGTGCAGACAAGGTTGTTGTCCATGAACTCCAAATTGAGGATATTTTAGAGGACACCAATGTCATCACAATTCTAGAAAGACACTAGGGGTCAAGTGAAATCTCTCCAACTAAAGCAAAGGTTAATTGATCTTGTTGAGCAATGAAATTAAAATTGGCTAAGGATCCTCCTTTGGAGCTTGTCTATCAAGATGAGAAGGAGATGGGTCCTCACCTAACTGTTGAAGGTAAAGGTCATGACAAGCGAGAGAATAGAAGGCTAAAGCTAAGCTTTGAGGAACTCCTAGATAAATATAAGAAGAAAGCAGAATCAAATGTCACCAATTAGCCAAAGAAGGTCCAATTATCAAGGTTGCCTCAGAAGCGCAGGTCTCAAGAGTGGAATTGGCAAAGGAATAAATCTCATGCAACAGCAACATATTTTCCTTTTGAGGAGCCAACTCCCATGTCATATGGACCAGAACCCACATATTTTGTTCCTTATTTATCTTGGGGCTGGTTTGATGAAGAGGCCACATATGTTCCACCATATTTTAGCCCACAATATGTAGAGTATATATGCAAATCCTAGAAATTTAGAGAGATCATCATCTTATAAATACCATTTTAATCAAAATCAGTTTGACACTCAACCAAATAATAAGGTGGTAAAACATGTTTACCGCGTTAAGTATAATGGACAAAAGAAGAAAAGTTAAGATTTGAATGCAACTATTGAAAAGTTGATCACATTGCTGAAAATCTAGCTATTGGTGGAAAGACCTAGGAGAATTATCTATTGATATTCTATATGCCAAATCTGAACAAAAGAAGGTGAGAGTTCCTAAAATCAAGAAAGAATTGTCACTGTCTAAAATAGAAACAAAACTGAGATGCTCACTCAGTTTACGAAAGTGGCAAGAAAACAAGCTACAAAAAGCTTAGTGCAAAGAAGCTAACAGAAAAAGGCTAGATATGGGTTCCTAAAGGAAGTATTCAAGCTCACAAGGATGATGCTCAAGCGAGTGGTGCAATGAAGGCAAGGAAAGAAGAAGATTTAAGAAACAATTGCCAAGTTGGATGTTTGCACCAAATCATAAAAGTAATTAGTCATGGCATCATCCATATTCTCTGCCTATGCATATGTGGAATTCATCCTTAGGTATGCATGGTTAACCCTTAGCTCTTTGTTTTGATCCTTGGTATGGGTCTCTACATTATGAAGGGTTGCCAAATCATTTTTCTTATCAATGAATTTCTATGTCAAGACCTAAATTGATTTATTTTGGATGTGCATACTTTTGTGGATGAGTCATATGGCCAATAATTTGCTATCGTCCTTAGCATAAAGACATAGCCAATGAATACTTACAACCATCATGCTATTAGAAAAGCCCCATGAAATTAAATTTGATGGCTTTAAGGCCCGGGGGGCATGATATATGTATTTATACTTCATGGGTGTGACAATATGATTAATCAACTTGCAAAAAGGACCAGGTTGTTGGCATATGATCATTATTTCTCACAACGGTGTTCTTTGAGACATCAAGCTGATTAAAACTATATTTGTGCCAAAATTAAAAGCTGAATGCAAAGTTTTCTTATTCAGCTTGGCGATATTGAAACCCATGGAGTATGACATGTTGAATCTTGTGGTGATTCTTTACTAGTGGTGCAACAAGTTGCTAGTATGTTTCGGTGGTTTAAAGAATCACATAATGCATATCTTGATGAGTGCCTTGAAATCATTAATATTTTTGTTGAATTCCTAATTTGGCATATTCCAAGACATGAAAATCAAAAGGCCAACATATTAGCTCAACTCACATCTGGCTATGAAGTCGGTGGGCATAGTTTTCACATTCAAGAACATCAGCTGCATAAAAATTTGAGTTTTCCAATTTATATACAGACCAGGCACCTCAATTGACTACCTGTTGGCTCAGCTGACTACCCCAGTTGGCTCAGTCGACTCATTCTAGTCAACTAGGTTGGCTGCCTCAGTTGGCTCTGTTGATTCCCCTGTCGCCAACACGGCCACCTCGGTCGAGAAGCTCTCAAATTGGCCCAATCTGACCTCTACTGATGTTGGTGCCGATTAGGAGGATTGGAGGACTACCTTACTGAATTATTTGCTTGATCTAAGTGCTAAAGTTAATAAAAGTGTTCGGCGAAGCGCATTTAAATATATGTTGTTTAATGATGAGCTTTATCGAAGAACCACTAAAGATTTGTTGCACAAGTGCTTGAGATCTGATCAAGCAAAAGTGGTTGTGGGAGAAGTCCATAAAAGTATTTTAATTCGCATCAATTGGCCCTCAAAATGAAGTGGTTATTGCATATTATGATTGTTGATTGCTTTCATTACTACGGGGGTTGTGAAGAGTGCCAACAATATGGAAATATCCTACCTATACCTGCTATTATACTTCATTTTATCATCAAACCTTGGTCTTTTGTAGTTTGGGATTAGATTTCATTGGCCAATTCATGTCCCATCTCCAAAAGGACATCACTTTGTCTTGGTTGTTATGGATTATTTCACTAAATGGAGCAAGGCAATTCATTTGAAGAATATGACTATTTGGTAACTCCTATATGCTAGAGATGTTGCAAGGTGATAGTCTCCCAAGAGCAATTAATGGGAGGTACTTGAAAAAGTACTTTCCAAGTGTTTGGCAAGAAGCCTAAATTTCTCTCTAAGAAATGGTCGATACATGTATCGCCCTTAGAACAAATAGGGACGATGTATACATCTCCCTTAGACATTGAATAGACGATGAGTTGAGTATTGTTGCAATTTGGTTTTAAGTTGTTTTTAGGTTCATGCATCATTCACCCGAAAACAGGGAGCATATGTTGACAACCAATTGTACATTTTTTGTGAAATTTTCAAAATGTGAAATGGACCTAACCATTGTGTTCCCTCCATTGAGACGATCAAAAATTATATATGGAACGTCCATTTCAGAGTCCCAATGAAGGAGTTATGCTTTGAACGATGGTCCGATGTCAGGAGAGTTTCGATGAAGGTCGGGAGTTCTAACAAAGGTCACGAGTTCCGACGAAGGTCGGGAGTTCTGACTCCCAAAAGTTCTGACGGGAGCTCCGACAAACTTATATTAAAATCATGTTCGTATCTAACCTTTTGTATTTTTATCTGAATTGTTCCAAACTCATGGGAAACTTGGAAAATAAGGCTTGGAGAGGTTTCTTACTATTTTAAAACCACCCCTCTATATATATGAGGATCATGGCCGATTGCAATCTCATCTATCCAATCGACAAAATCAATCTACACAACTCTTTTATCCTCTTTTCTAACCTCCATGTTGTTATCCCTTGATTCGACGACCAAGGAAGACGACATAGGCTTGTCAGCTGACCTAGGGCAAGCCGGGGACGACATCCTTGTTCTGATAGGTCCCTCACGGGCGAGAGCTTGGGCGGTATCTTTGCTAGTTTGTCTAGAAACTAGTCGTTCTTCGTCACGTAAGTGCGATTGGTTATCCTTTGGTGGTTTGCTTGTAAATTTCTCTGTTCTTCACCATGTAAGTGTGACATCCTCGTTGCGTTCTTCGGTCTGTAGCGTTCCGGGCGTCCAAAGCCCTACTTATGTGTGATTCAGATCCTATTCAGCGTCAATAATTTCTTTAGTGGTGTTATTCGTTTCGCTGAATTTTGGCTTATGGTAATTTGTTGTGAGAGAAAAACATTATTTGTTCGTTAAAAAATAAGTGTTGATGATCAGGACCACTAAATGATTGATACAGTTTGGTAAGAAATGTTTCTTTAAGGCCCTGTTTGGTTCCCATAAGTCACTTGACTTATAAGTCCAAAAGTGAAAAAAGTGACTTATTTTGCCAAACACCCTAACTTATAAAGTCACCCCAACTTATTAGTCCATAAGTTGCTCCACCCCAACTTATGGACTTATAAGTCATCTCCTTTTCACATAGGACCACACATTTTTTACTTTGGGACCACACTCCAACTCATTTCTCACATAGGACCACACATTTTTTGCTTCGGGACCACACTCCAACTCATTTCCTGCATGACTTATAAATCATTGGAAACCAAACAGACATGACTTATAAGTCACTGATTTTAAGTCATCTGACTTATAAGTCGGATGACTTATGGGAACCAAACAGGGCCTGGGCGTGCATTTTATTCTCCTTTGTCCTTTTTCCATTTCGTAGTGAAATTTCATGGGCCCTATGAATAAGATCATCCACGCTTTCCTATTGGGGCCAGCTTTATAACAGCCCAAGAAAAGGCCATGACAAAGCTACTTTGAAAAGCTGACAAATGGGTATACGTGTTCTTTTCCGTAGTTATTTGGATCACGAACAATGAAACAAGAGACTAGCCAACACGTCAAATAGGTCAGGCCGCCCGAGTGGACTTGATCACCTGCCAGCCGGAGTGGAGTACTTGAAGCGGGCGGAGTCGGCGAGTGGACACGTCACTCAACACCCAGAAACGAGCGAGATCAGGCGGCCGGGAGGACGTATTTATCGATGGCGATAGGGGCGTTCGTGGAGGGCGCTCCGGCGGACGACGGGGAAGGTTACAACGGCCGCGTGACGCCCTTCGTGGTGCTGTCCTGCGTCGTCGCCGGCAGCGGCGGCGTCCTCTTCGGATACGACCTCGGCATCTCAGGTTCGTGCCGCACTCCCGCGTGGTTACTCTCGGCTTTCTCCTTGGGTAGCATACGCGATTTGGTAGTGCCACTAGTTGATCTTGATCAGGACGCAGGATTTGGTGGTCGATTAGTTTTACTCGTGCGGCTATATAGGCGATTGGGCCTGAAAGATGCATGGGCCAAAAATGGTAAAAAAAGGAGGAGCGGACTGTTTCAGTTTCAGCTCAGGCTTCTTCAGCTTGGTTGTCATTGCCAGCAACAGCTGTTACTGCATTCATTACTATGGATGAGCACAGGCTATGAATCTATGACCATTTTGTAGCAGAAGTGGTCGAAACTCCAGAAGGAAGGATTTAGCTCACAGTTCATCCTTCATCGTCATCCACATAATCAAGACACAATTGTACTGTGAAGTATCTATCAACTTCACTGCTACAGTCCACAAGAGAGGAAGAAAAATATCTACCCTAGCAATACTAAAGGTTCTTGACCTCTTAGGCAACCATCTCAGCACCAACCGTATGAAATCAGCCAGTGAGTTTGCTCCCTGCGCCAGGCAGGTTTGCCTCGAGGCAAGCCAAACATGCCCTTAAACGCAGCTTCATTGTCTTTTCTGAAACTGCAACCTGGCAATATAATATCAACCTGTTTCCTTTATGCGAGTAAAGAGCCTGGGAGAAAAATTGTACCACAGTAATCTTTAGCAATGGAATTGGTAAATTTTTCTGTGTATTCAATTCTATGTGTGTGTGTGACAGGTGGTGTTACCTCAATGGACTCCTTCCTGAAGAAGTTCTTCCCAAAGGTGTACCGTCAGAAGCAGGACAGCAAAATGAGCCACTACTGCGAGTTCAACAGCGAGCTCCTCACCGTTTTCACGTCCTCCCTCTATATTGCCGGCCTTGTTGCAACTCTGGCAGCAGCATCCATCACAAGGAGGTATGGCCGCCGCACATCGATGCTCATCGGCGGCACTGTCTTCATCGCTGGCTCAGTGTTTGGTGGTGCAGCCAGCAATGTTCCCATGCTCCTAATTAACAGGATTCTACTGGGAATTGGTCTGGGGTTCACTAATCAGGTAACTTATGCTTGAATGAGTATTCAATAGGGCACATATTTAGTTCAAAAGATCATAAATCGGTTGTGGGGTACTCCCTCTGTCAGACATATAGGACAATTTAGATTTGAAGGAAACAAAGGCCTACTTATGGTCAACTAGCACATTCAAGTAGAGAAGACTTTCAATTGCTTATAACATGTTATATAGTTCGAGAAATCAGCACAACAGTTTCATGCCGGATGGATTTTCTAATATCTAGATATTGGAAGCTAAATATATTGTGCAGTATATCTGGTATGAACTCAGAAAACCTGTGTGGCTATGAAGTCAGTATCAGACTTGAGATCCAACTTTTGTAGGAAAGTCAAGTATTTCGTGGAGTTGGACTGAGGGATTAAAAACAAAGGGTTCTTGTGGATTCCATTTGTTCAGCTCCCAAATTGACAACAATAGATCGCTAAGTTGAGCAAAATTACATGTTTGGCTTATTATGACTTTCAAGTGCCTTTGTTGCTGATGGATTGTACTCCCTTAGAGTTAGTGCTTCCTAAACAACCTTCAAGTTTTCAACAAGTGAAGTGATTATGTATCAGAGTGGAGATAAAATATAGCTGGAAAGTAAAAATTGTGTTGTAATCTGAACTTTCTAGTTTCAAATTGCAGTAATATTCACTGGCTAATAATTAGTAGAAAAACAGTGGCTGTTCAGAAATTCACATTGTGCAAGGGCACCAACCAAGACCACAAGTCTTAACACATCAATGTACGAATAGTACTGTCCTATAATCACGTTTCTTATGGATTATAGATAATTCCTTTTGACCTGTACACTATCTTAGATGCACGTCTTTCTTCATATCCCTTTCTCCCAAAGAACAATTAGAACTGTACTAATATCATACTGTGCAATTACATTTGCAGTCAATCCCATTGTACCTGTCAGAAATGGCGCCACCCAATACCGTGGAGCAATCAACAATGGCTTTGAGCTTTGCATCAGCCTTGGCATTCTCTTTGCAAACATTCTCAACTATTTTGTTATAAAAATTACAGCAGGATGGGGATGGAGGATATCCCTGTCAATGGCTGCACTGCCTGCTGCATTCCTAACCATCGGCGCAATCTTCCTCCCTGAGACGCCAAGCTTCATAATCCAATGTGATGGCAACACGGAAAAGGCAAGGGTCCTGCTCCAGAAGCTGCGTGGAACAACCTCGGTCCAGAAAGAGCTTGATGATTTGGTCTGTGCTAGCAACCTCTCAAGAGCAACCCGGTATCCATTTAGGGACATACTCAAGAGGAAGTACAGGCCACAGCTTGTAGTAGCACTGCTGATCCCTTTCTTCAATCAGGTTACTGGGATCAACGTGATGAACTTCTATGCACCGGTCATGTTCAGGACAATCGGTCTCAAGGAGAGTGCATCCCTCTTGTCCTCGGTGGTGACACGCGTATGTGCAACATTTGCCAACATCATTGCGATGATGGTGGTTGACAGGTTTGGGCGCAGGAAGCTCTTCCTTGTAGGCGGTGTGCAGATGATACTTTCACAGTTTACTGTTGGCGCGATCCTGGCTGCAAAGTTCAAGGACTATGGGGAAATGGATGGTGAATATGCATACCTAGTACTGATCACAATGTGTGTGTTCGTTGCAGGCTTTGCATGGTCATGGGGCCCTCTTACTTTTTTGGTCCCTGCTGAGGTTTGTCCGCTAGAGATCAGGTCCGCTGGGCAGAGCATTGTGGTTGCTGTGGTTTTCTTGATGACATTTGTGATTGGCCAGACGTTTCTTGAGGTCCTTTGTCGCATCAAGTCGGTGACATTCTTCGTCTTTGGTGGATGGATCTGCTTGATGACATTGTTTGTTTATCTGTTCCTTCCTGAGACAAAGAAGCTGCCCATGGAGCAGATGGAGCAGGTCTGGAAGAGGCACTGGTTCTGGAAAAAAGTTGTAGGGGATGAAGTGGATAAGAAAGAAGCAGGATTAGGAAAGATAGCTTTGTCGAGCTTGTAGTCCTTTTATGAGTTGGGTGTATTTGATCAAAACTGCAAAGAAAACATAATATACGATTGCGACAAGCTGATGTAAATGTACATTTGCATGTAAATCGAGTAATTTATCAGTCTACCGTTTTTTTTGAATGGAAATTTATCAGTCTACCGTTGTTGTCAGTTCCTAGAACTGACCATTTCAAATGGTAAAAGAGTACAGAAGCACTGATATAACAAGAATGTTGAAACAGCGGTGCTGTTTCTTTCATGTTCAGCTGTAAAAGGAAATTTTACCTACCACGTTGATGATGCTGAGAACACACACTACTGGTAAGTTACTTCAGTACAGAGGAAAGCATTATTGAAAAAAAAAAAGGATTGTTGAAGTATATTTGATCAAACCTGCAATGGAAACATAGGATTGTGATTAACTATATATGTACAGAAATACAGAATTGTATGTAATATACAATTAACTTATCTGTTGTCATTGTCAATAGTTACAGCTGGCCATTCCAAAGGCAGGAATCAAGAAATGATATAGTACTATATGGAAATGTAGAAACAGCTGTGCCATTTGTTTTTATGTTCATCAGCTGTCAAAAGCAAATCAACCTAACAAATTGATGATCCTGAAATCACTGATCAAAGTACTATAGGAGTTGTCTGATGCATGTTTCCGTTTTCAGCAGACGACCTTTCTTATTTAATGTTCGAATTCTTCTCTCCATTCTTTTTATCTGATGATGGCAGCACTCATACCTTATTTTCAAAAAGATAATATCACTGGTCACCAGAGAAAAGGAGATAATAAATTGCTGGAGAAACTGATGTTGCTGGTGAAACGATCATCCATGATTCTTTAAACTTTTGCAGCCACCAGCGCGCACGAAGCGAAAGACTTTTGCTAAAGATACAAAAGTGACATTGTGTCCTGTGTTTGGATAGGTGGATAACCAAAGATAAGCTGAAAGGGACTTGTCACTTGTCAGTACTGTCACCAACCACATGTAAACACTTGGGCCTTGTTTAGTTACGGCGCCGAATCGGGTGTTCTGGGCACTGTACCGATTTGGTACAGTGCCCAGTACACTGTAGCGTTTTGTTTTTATTTGTGAAATATTGTCCAAAAATTCTCAAACTAGGCTCAAAAGATTCGTCTCGCAACGTACAACAAAACTGTATAATTATTTTTTAATTTCATCTATATTTAATACTCTATATATGTGCCGGCATTTTGATGTGACGGGGAATCTTCTTTTTGCATAGTGCAATTTGGTCCCAAATTGGGAACTAAACAAGGCCTTGGTCACAATAGAAATGAAAAACCAGGGAAAGATATATGGGTCCTACTCAAGAGAATTCGAAAGAATATTCCATTAAGCATGTTCCACGAGGGCAATCAAACAGCTTGTGCAATTGTGCTGAGCACGGTTACAACAAACAAAAAAACAAAGTGATAAAGTGAAACCAAGTACAGTAACACATGCAGCACAAAAAAATTAACGCAGTATAGAACAGATTCAAATACATGAGGCAACAACGAACTCAGCATCGTATCACAATCTAGCTTCGCCGCCAGTGCCGTACTGCTTCATCAAAAAGAAAGAAAGAAAAAGAGTTGCATGGCCAGCGATTAATCAGTATCATCTTCCGCAATTAAACATCAGGTAGAGAACTGAGTGCACTCGAAAAGAACTGTCTAATACTTTTTTTTTTTCTTAGAAAAAGTTTACAACATTACAACCATAAAGATCAGCACTAACATCAATGACTTTGTTAACATAAGAGTGTCATATCATGCGTGCCAGACAAACAACAGATACATTCATACGTAGCATAACTTACAGCACATGATACAAGCTACAGAGGACGGTTAATCTCAAATATAGAAGAAGAAAAAGAGAGAGAGGCAAAGCTTATTTTGCCCGGGATTCCATCTAAATGCAGTTTCTGTGCTGATGGGGGATCAGGCTTGAGCTCTTGTTTGAGGATTTGCATGGAAAGCCGACTGCCTATTTTGGCCTCCTAGCAGATTTAGCGACAGCGAAGTAGACACCGTCTCCTGACCAGGCTCCCCTATGCTTAGCTTTGACATGCCCACAAGTTCATCAACATTAATGGGATTCTTGGAATGAACTGCAACAGGCTTGACAATCTCATGTGTTTCTTGGGGCATATCGCCTCCATCTTCCTGATTTGGCCAGAAAGGAACTGAGAATTGCAAGAACGGTGAGAAATAAGCTGGAACAATCATCGGATAGGCAGGCTGTAAACTCTCGGGCATGACAGCTGAAGCTGCAGAACTCTCTGCAACAGCAGAAGTATCTGACTCCATCGATTCCACCTCCTCCTCCACAGGAGGAGGCAGTGGTGGTTGATTTAACACTGAGATCTCTGGTTCTTGACTTCCAGGAAGGGGTGGAAGGTCCATGGACTATAAAACAAACAGAGCACAGTTCAGTTCAAATTATATGCAAAGCACAAGTAAGCACTCCCAGTTCCAGATTCTCTGTGACTGTGAGAATCGCTCCTGACTGTGAGAATCGCTCCTGGACAGCCAAACAGCTAAAAAAATCCCTCACCACCGCTCCATTTAATCCCCCACCAGAATCACACTAAATCACTTCTCACCTACTCCTCCACCAAAATAGCTCCATCAGAGAATCAGGGAGCTAGAGCTAAGAATCAAGAAGTCGAGCTCTACCAAACAAGCCCTAAGAACTACCTAATGAGATTAAGGATAGGATACTGTGCTTTACTGTCAGCAGTGGTTTTGTATATGACCATGAAAATATACATATCTATGTACGTAAAAATCAGATATACTAGAAAGTATATACATTTATGTATGTAAAAAATATGTACCCTAGCAAATAAATTTTTTTTTTGGGAAGGAAACTAAATCCCACTTTAGCATTACAATATTAATTAGCTTTGTGCCAATGTCATAGTTACAATCCTCCTATTGACTAAACAGTTAGTTAAACCACAATTTAGCCCATTTAGTTATGTTTAACTCTATTCTGTTTAAGCCATTTAGGCCATTTTTTATGGTTTAAACGGTCCGGCCATTTAATGGAACGTTTAGGGCCTCAATGACACAGTTGGTCTTTTACCATTTACACACTGTTTAAACAGCGAACAGTGACTGCCAGAAAAATATACAAGCTACAGAAGTAGATCCAAGAGGTTAAACTAGTAATATGATATATATATTTATATTACCTTAAAAACAACCAATAGTGTAGTTACAACACTTGTATGAGTACAAACAAGGCCATAGCAAGCAATATTTGTGTAGAAATCAAGGCTAAGATCAAGCAAGTTACCTCATCAGGCACCATGTCGAAAAGGCTAGACCTTCTCTTCCTTCTGCTCATATTTGATTGACGTATAAAATATTTTTGAGCATGACTTGCTACTTGAGTAGGAGTTCTTGAGACCACAAAATTACGAGAAATTCCTCGCCAATCACCTTTCCCAAGCTTTTGTAATCCCAGCAAAAACCTCCGGTGTTCTTCTTCAGTCCAAGGAACACCTGTCAGAGCAACCTTAATCAGCAACATGACACACAAAGTCCAAAATGCAGCCATGCAGGCAGGCAGCAATATGCGAAGCTACAAGAAGCCAGTGAACTGAAATGAATGAACAGCAGCATATTAACAGAGTATGGTAAAAGTTAGCACCACCACTTCGCTATTAAACAAATCATATAGGAAGGGTACCATCGATAAATAGATGACTAGCCAAACAGCACAAAATCAGAAGAGAGCTAAAAAAATTGCATAATCTGAAGAAAGGTGTCAATAGACTTACATTAAAACACCAACCACCCACCACCAAGTGTAAACCAAGAACTAGCTATCAATGTTCGCTCAAGATCTCACAAGAATCAGGAGCAACAATTATAAGACTTGTAGAATACTGGTACTCATTAATCAAGCATTTGATTTTGCCCATTACATATAGAAAAGCTTGTTTCCTTCCTTCTCAAGTGTGGACAACTGGAACTTGGCACTGCGTGCGTAATAGTGATTGCATCCCCAGGTATGGCATACATAAGACTATGCATTAGCAGTTAGCACAGCTGTTTCTATTGCTCGGCATATACTTCCTGACTATGCAGCCCTATACGCCCACAGTCATTCAGCATCACCAATCAGCGAGAAATTTCATCAAAATCAACTGACACCACTGCTCGGAACAATCCTTAACCCTTGTTCTAAAAAAATCTGTAGAGCTGAGCTTCTTAAAGCATTCCTATGACCCAGTCATCGCAGTGTGGTAGTAGTACCATTAATGATTTCCTCTCAGGTCTCAGCTGGAGTAGTGCCCGTTTCCCAAACTTAATCAGTGAGCACCAGGTGCACGCATCTAAAAAAAAAGGTAATCCGAGTAGGCAGGCAGGAGACAAAGGAACGGAAAAGCCTGGAGGTGGTTAGAGCTGGAAGGATCTATTGACGTCTAGGGCTCTGCATCGGGCGGTAGCGAGTGGATGGGGGCAGAGATCGGGCGGTATCTGACCTTTCTTGCGCTCGCGGCTGGCGGAGGAGGAGCCCTGGACGAAGTCGTCGGAGGCGTAGCCCCCGCCGCCGTCGGCGAGGTCGGGCCCGTCGGCGGGGGACGCGCCGCCGCTGGTGGATCCCGCGGAGAGGAGGGAGAGGTTCCCCATGCTTGCGCACTTGCGGATGGCCGAGCCATCGGTGAGGCGCACCCCGAAGATCTTGACCCCGCGGTTGGGGCACGTCCGCGAGTTGTGCCCGTTGTGGCTGCAGTGCGAGCACCGCCGCGTCATCCCGACGCCACCTCCGCCTCCCGCCGCCAGCTAGGGTTCGGGTGGTATGCGCGGGTCTGTCGTGAGAGGAATGGTGGTGGTGGTGGTGGAAGGGGACTGGAGGTAGGAGGAAGCCGTGTGAGGAGGAAGAGGTGAAGAAGGGAGGGGCGGAGGGTTAACTAAACTGTTGAGTGGTGATTGGTTAAGGTGGTCGGCGAGCTTAGGCCGTCCACGTGGCGGATATTCTTGAGGGGAGGATATACGTGTGCGTGGGGGACTCGGGGCAGAGGCTTGTGGGGCACGCCTCCCTTCCTGGCTGCTAGGCTCCTCTCAGCTCTCACCCTGCCTGCCGTCTATTCCCGTGGACACGGTTGCGGTCCGCGTGTGCGCGAGACTCTCCGCTAATCTCCTCTCGTTTCGTTTTCGCTCTCATTTCAATCGCCGTGCCGGGTCCTCGGACCATTTCATCCACATTTCCTGCCCGTTTCGTCCTGTGTGGTGAGCGTGAGCTGGTGACTGACAGAATGGGCAGTGGCGAGCCACTCGTCGATCTTGTTCGTTTCCCATCTGTTTCAGGACCTGCAGGGTGGGTATATTTCTTTTCTTCTGGAACAAGTGTTCCTAATCCCTAGCGCATCGCTCTGAGGGGATGCCCCTGCACCTGAATCTCGTGCACCACCAGAACAATATGCTTCGCAAGGTGTGATTGCTCACTCATCACTCGTCCGTGGGCTGATGCTTAATTTTGTGACCAAATTATCTGTATGGGCCTAGGTGCCCCCAACTGCTTGGAGACAGCGGCCGCCCACCCGTTTCGGTTCCCACTCCCCCCACTGTCGTTTACAGCCTTAATTTTGCAGATAGGTTGTAAAATCAACTTAATTTTACTGATTAGTCATGATAATTCATAAAAATTAAGTCCATCGAAAGAATAAAGGAAGACGGACCCATCTTGTTTATGACACTTCTTTGAATTTAGTTTGTTTTGGTTTAGTCTAAATAAATTTATCGGTGAAATTAGAAGATTTTTGGCTAGGTGCTTGTCACATGTGATAACTTCAATGGTTGTCATGATAAGGTTGTTGTTGCGGACGTCAATTTTATTGCTAGAAAAGATTTTGGGGTCATTATCTATAAAGGGATGTGTGCTCATAGATTTTCCCTACGAGGACAGAAACTTTAGGTCATCAACCTCGTTTTCTTATCGTCAAAGAGAGAAGTCGTGGATCGTCTAAATACCAAGGTAATGCTCTTCAGACGGAAACTAAACATTCAAGGGGGACATAACTGTGTGCTATGCACTGCAGGGGAACCTGAGACAATTGACCATCTGTTCTTCGGTTGTGCTTTTGCCAAGGATTGTTGGCAAAAAAATTGGCTTCGTTTGGGATGAGTCAGAGAACTTGGCACAACGGATCAGTAATACATTGAGGAACTCTAATACACCTTGTTTCCTTGAAGCCTCCTTTATAGCGGTGTGGGAACTTTGGAAAATCAGAAATAGGAAGGTCTTTGATGGTCATCAACCAACCATACAGTTATGGTTTTGTAACTTTAAGAGTCAATGTTTGTTGCAATCGGTTAGACTAAAAGATGTTGTTAGAACATCCTTTTGCGTTTGGTTAGATGCCTTCAGTTGAGCTTTGTAAGTATACTCCCTGTCCTTTTTTAAAAAGTAAATGAAAATTAGCAGTACCGTGGGGATCTCCCCCACAATCTTTTCTTGTCAAAAAAAAGAGAGAAGTCGGGTATCCAACGTGATAGATCAAGGTCAAGGGCCAGACATACTAAATTTGCAGCCTACTCCCTCCGTCCCTTTATATACGTCGTCCGGAAAGCGTGTCTGTGAGGGAAACAACGGTTTTCTAGAGACAGACATTTAGGGAAAGAGGGAGTATGTTATACTCGATGATTGACCACCGCTTTATGATTTAGATAACATAGGTCTTTGTTCCATGTTTAGAGTTGATTGGCAAGTTCAACATGAGGATTGCACTCTAGAATATCCACTCTAGCTCAAATGTTCAATATGAATTCCTTCATCTAGAGCATCAGTCGCATCGAGGAAAGCTTCTAAGGAAAAGACGATGAAAGAATATATATATATATATATATATATATATATATATATATATATAGAATATTGTATCTTGTTTATTTTAGATTTTCCATAAGTAATTATAAGTTTAATATAGTCCCCTTCTCTTCAAAAAATATTATTATAGTGTAAATTTATAATTGTAGTGTAATTTTATAACCAATTTATTTGAGACATAAATATTACTATTCTTTTCTATAAATTTAGTTGAACTTATTTCTTTCATCCTAAAAAAATTTGAAAGAGAATGTAATTCTCACTTTCCTAAGAGTCAAATAAATTTAAATTTCTTTAAATATATATTTAAAGTTAAAAATATTTGTGATATGAAAAAATATCATTAGATTAATTATGGAATATGTTTTCATAATAAATCTAATTGGATATATATATATATATATATATATATATATATATATATATATATATACTATTCTAAAGGCTGGGCTTTAAATAGTATTTAGCGCTACGCCGGATCGCAGCCCATCTCCGGTGACATCAATTAGAAATAATTTTACTGCCACCGTCAGCACTTGGGAAGGGTTAAATAATTGACGGCTTATTATTGCTCTGGTCCGTGATAACCGCGGTTGAATTCAGGCCGTGAACTACGCACTGCAGCCACCCGTAGCCCATCCGGAATATCGTCTCGTCCCCGCTCTCCTTTTTCCACATCCGTCTTCTTCGTCATCGTCGCGAGTCGCGGAAATCTCGCCAACACCTCTCATCGTCGCCGCGACACCATCCAGCTCGCCCACACCTCACCGTGGCCACGGCTTCAACCACCTCTCCGCAGTATTTCGTGCGGACGCAGTGTCCTGCCTGCCAACAAGGCGCGGCGCACGTGGAGCGGGGCCTGGCTCTTCCAAGGACTTCCGTTGGTGTGAGCCCGGGCTCACGGAGGGTCTGTGCAAGGACTGTGTTGTTTTCACATCGCAAAGCAGACACGGCCGCTGGCTCGCCAGAGGGCGGATCTCGCTCAGAGGCGCTGGCTGCATGGGGCCGGAGCTCGTGGTGTGGACGCGGCGGCAGATGGCAGGGGGCGTCGCGCGTGGAGCGGTAAGCCAGCCAGCCCACCGGGGGTTGACCTCGCGGAGAGGAGCCGGCCTGCTGGCGGCGGTGTGGAGCGGCAGTCCCTACCGAGGTCTTCTTTGCGAGTTCATTTGGATCCGCTCCTTCCTTCTTCTGCCTAGATCCGTCAAGCGACTCGGCCTCCAAGTCAATCAGCAGTCGGAATAAATATCCGCAGATTTTGTGATGATCCACTGATCTCCAACTGAACACTATTTGCAATACTTTCGAGAAATGAAATCGATCTGGTCGATCACGTGAGTATATTCAATCTTTTTTTCTTTCTGTTGATTACTACGCTAGTATGATCAACCTGCTGCATGATGGTTGGACCAGGCAGCAGAGTGAATGAATATGGTTTCTAAGGCCTACGAGATTCTGCCGGCAACCATCTTCTCAAGATCAAAGAAGAGAGCATGGCGTTTCATTGACCGTGGATGGTTGACAATTTGTCCTAACTGCTAATAATCCTCTGCTTCCCGGTTTCTAAATGTCTGAGTTTTCTCTCACTCTTTCTTTACATGTTTTGTCATATGCATTCTTCCCATGAGATGTGTTGCTGCACTCGACTGGCACATGAGTAGATCATGGTGTCACAAGTGTGGATTATGATGGATTTTTTGTGGACAAAGTTTTGATAGTTTTGTTCAAGTTTTTTTAAATTTTTTTTATTTTTTTGCTTAAGATCAATTCAGAGTAGCTCCCAGTGTGGTTCAGATGGCTTGCTCCTACGGTCCTGTGATTATCACGATCCTGTAGTTATCACGAATTATTGTTCTCATGTATGAAATAAGAGTATATGTCCGGCTTCGTTCAAGTCAATTTGATCGTCAAAATAAAAAAAAACGGTTTTAATTCAATCTAGGTTCGCCAAATAAAAAAAAGAAAATAATTAATTTGCTAATCTAAATAAAACATTTTTATTTTTACTGCACCAAGGTTAGCCAAAAAATCAAAATAAAAAATTTAATCACATGTCAAATTAATAAGAAAAAAAATCAAATTAGATCCCTAATGTAAAACTTTTTCCACCTTTAAGCCTGGTTTAAATCTTGTCGGACTGACATTAATTTAACGTATGCGGGTTGAGGTGAATTTACACACTAACATACGGTCTAGTAATTAATTCATTAACTAATTGATGCAAGCAGTAATAAAATATAAAATTGTACCAGTAATGCGAGTTTTTTTGTAACCCAACAGTAATTTAAAAATGCCATGTGATTATATTTTTCAGAATTTTGGAAATATTCAGCTCATGTGAATTTAGTGTGTTAGTAATTAAAAAGTTACTAACTATAGTGATAGGTACTGAATTTACACACTAACATACCTCTAGTAATTAATTCATTAGCTAATTGATGCAATCAGTAATAAAATATAAAATTGTACCAGCAATGCAAGTTATTTTTAACCCAGCAGTAATTTAAAAATGCCATGTGATTATCTTTTTCAGAATTTTGGAAATATTCAACTAATGTGAATTTACCGTGTTAGTAATTAAAAAAAATTAGTAACTATAGTGATAGGTACTGAATTTACACACTAACATACGTCTAGTAGTTAATTCGTTAGCTAATTGATGCAATCATTAATTAAAATTGTCACAACAATAAGATTTTTTATTTAACCGAATAGTAATTTATTAATTTCATGTGATTATCTTTTTTCGGAATTTTGGATATAATTACTTAGCGTAAAGTCCAACCAAGTAAATATTTGTTAAATGCAAAATATTTTTAATATATATTTTCACCAATAATAAACAAATTACTAACTACATTGTTTATTGGTGAATTTACACACTAACATAGGTCTAGTAATTATTTCATTAGCTAATTGATCCAATAAATAATAAAATTTTCCAGTAATGCAATTTTTTTTGACCCAGTAGTAATTTAAAAATGTCATGTGATTATCTTTTTTAGAATTTTGGAAATACTCAACATTTTTATAATGCGCCATGCCAATAAAAATGTCTCACCTTGTATTACTCGAGTATTTGACACAGTTGTGAATCGATTTCCAAATTTATCTAGCGTTTCGAATAAAAGCGCACACGTTTGATTGTCAAATCTTTGATTCGTATATAAAACCATTGCGCTATTTCTCCATCGTGACATATTTGATGTATTACTCGACGCATGTAGTTATCAAAGTTTAATTGTAATTTCTTTTATCCTATAATTTCTCAACAACAAGCCGCACATGATGAATATTAAGGAAAATAATATATTACTTACCCCAAACAATAATTTTTTAGTTAAAAAAACAAATCCTTATAGTACCAAGTCGCATGGGCTCATTAACCCACGAATTATTTAATGGCCCACATGAAATCTAGATGACTTCTACTCGGTTTTTACTCCCCTTAACCTTGATGTAATTAAATTGTACGGTTACGTGAACGCTAAGTAATCTAATCCTAGCATGTATGTGATTCTCGGGATGGTACGCACCCACCACCATTTAGTACCGAACAGTAAATGGCAGTAAAATATGTAGGACCTTGAATGGATTATTACTACCTGGGGGCTCGCCGGAATATAAATAAAGTGGAGCCTCAGGCAGCCGTAGTGTTGAATATAATTTAGCACCCTGACTGCTAAATAGTGCAGTCATATATATATATATATATATATATATAATATATATATATATATATATATATATATATATATTGATATTTTTCCTATGAACTTGGTCTACTTAGGGAAGCATGACTTGTCTGAAAGCTGGAATTGCATTTTAATACATAGATAGTACATAGTAGAGAAGTTTAACTCGAAAAATTAGATGTATATAGCTATTTTGGGATGAAAGAAGTAGTTTAGACTGATTTAGGGGAGTGAAAGAGTGTAGTGTTTGGTGTGCATGGCCACACAAATGTACTCCTGTCTAAAAAAAGTGCATGTTTTATTTTATGAGGAGTCAAGTTTAACCAAGTTATACAAAAAAAATACTAAATCTTATTATACAAAATAAGTACTATTAAACTAATTATGAAATATATTTTCATAGTATAAATCTTATTTAAGTTTTAGCATTATATTTATTATAAGTCTAGTTAAGTTAAGCTAGTTTGGTTTGTATAAATCTTATCGTTACATCTTTTTATAGAGGGAATAAGCTACATTTTTGGCAGAGGTTGGGGCATGCGAATCTGGCGGATGGGTGCGGCGGACTCACGAGCACACCGGATATCGCGTCGGCGATCAAATCATTGACGTGGCGCATACCGACAAAAATTTGGATGATGAGGAGACTAGTCAACCGGATGAGGATGCATTGAGCTTGCAAGTTGCAAGCATGAAGCATCCAGTAGCGCCTGATCGCCTGCGGCGAGCCTTCGTGTAGTATTCTATACGGGTAAAGACTTGATCGATGCTACAGTATTTAAAGAAATAACGTGCCGGTTACTGATGTGAAACACGTCAACACGTTCCGGAGCAGATGGGTAGAGATGAACCCGTCTAATAAACTCTGAAGACTGAAGAGTACTAGTAGTAGCAACCTACAAGTTAAAAGGATTCAACCCATGATGAGAGATCACCAGCACCCAAAAGATTTCATCGTTACCGAAACCGACACTGCAGTCACGCTAAACAGAGCCGTACTATCATCATGTTATCAAATTACTAGAAGTGAGAGGCGAGGACAGCTTATCTAAACTCAAAATGTTATCTGCTCAGAAGAGGTAGTAGTATTGAAATAGCATGCCAACAAGATAACTTAGAAAAGGTTTGCAAATTTGTCCTCGCGTGATAAACACTCAATCAGTGTGAACCAAAACCTTTGCTAAGATTTTTGGTGTATGGTATGTTGAGCGGGAAAAAATCAGGTGGAAACTATCCGTACGGTGTTTTGGTGTGGATTAACAACTGTCGTGTGGTTTCACGGAAACGGTGTTTTGATGTGGATTTACAACTGACGTGTAGTTTTATAAGACTTGTAAAGAGTGAAATTGATGTCATGGTCCATAATTAGTACTCCTTCTGTTCTAAATTATAAGTAGCTTTGATTTTTTTGGTTCATCTATTTTGCTATGTATCTAGACATATTCTCATATCTAGATACATTGCAAAATGAATGTACCAAAAAAAAGTCAAAGCGATTTATAATTTGGAACGAAGGGAGTAGTACAAATTGTTCGAGATACACTTACGGATGGTCGATATGCAATTTTTTTCCGTTGAGCTGGCAGTGACTTATCATCCAAGAGACCAAGAGAAAACACATTTCCTAATTTACTAAGCAAGTGAAATATATACTAAGTTAAGTATTTGGACTGGAAAACAATCTCGAAAAAAAAATCTGATGAGTATCACGATTGAGTGACGCGTAATTATCGTCATCCTGTCATCTACTGTTGTGAGGATAGCAAGCTGCTTACCAACCACCTCCGGATGGTCATGGCATTATATTGGCCATACCGCCATACAGTTGGATGAAAGATCTCTTACAAGAGGAACTGAGTGTAGCTCAGCTGGTTAATTTGTCGTGAAACATGTACATCCAAATTTAAATCTCCGATTTGACACAGGTGTTTGTATTTTTTTAGATTTATTCCAAAATTTAACGGCGTTGTTCTTTCGGTGGTAAGCGATGTGCCCGTCGACAGCGAGACGTCTAGTGACTTCATTAATTTCGAGATTTGACGGTCCTACTCAGTTCTTTGGAGGTGATCATAGGGATAGGATGTGCATACGTGCGTGCGTTCATAAAGGTGAGTATACGCTTGTGTATGTAAACGTCTGCATCAATAACTAGATCTTGAAAAAAAAATCTCTTACAAGCTAGCTAGATGTGTGGGTATCTTAATCTTATCTGTAAGATCATGTCATCCGATGTGGCTTAAGCCTCTAGGCTATTATATCAGCAAAAAATCCATATCAAATCAAAGCAAATTTTCTGTATTATTGTCGTACTTAATAATCGTTCTTTTATATGGTCAACACAGTCTCACTTTTTTTACGACGAAAGAAGAATTATATTATATAATAGCTGGGTACATCAACATATTACAAGCACTCTGGATTACACTAGATATATCCAGAAACTGATTTTCATCTAAAATATACCCACGCCATGAAAAACTCCAAATCTCAAAACCAAACATTTTTGACGCTTCGTATAGATGACCGCACAGAAAAATACTCGGCACCAACAATAGCGTCAAGCCTGAGAACAGATGCCCAACGGACGACCAACATTCCTGTAGGTGGAATTGAGGATTTTTTTCTTCTTGCTGGTGTCTTCCTTCTTCTTCTTTCTGCCACCGAAGAATGAGGAAGACTGATCTGAAGGATATCTTCCTAGTCTTTCATTCTGGCCAGATCTAACCACAACAAAATGAAGAAAAGACCGGAAAAAATTATTCCATGGCGGCGACATCATCTCCGCCTTGATGCCGCCGTCCGGAAACAAAGATCTCCATGTCGTCATGTCGATGAAGATGGTGACGCCGAAGTTGTCGCCCTCGTCTTCAACGAAGCCGCCATGGAGAAAACGATTCCACCCTTCTCCTTCACCATTGCCGGAGAAGAGGAGAAGGAGGAGATAAAACTCCAATGCCAAAAACTTTGACATGGAGAAACCCTAACCCTAAGCACTCGATCTACTGGAGAAACTTATTAAAAATAATGGATCCCCGCTCCCTTCGGCCCCTAGCGAGATGCCGGAGGGGAACCAGCGGCGACGATGGCGGCAGCGGCGGCGTGCAAGAAGAGGGATCAGGTGTGCCCACTAAACTGTCAACACAGTCTCACTTGATTGACAAGCTGGCGCGTGCCTCCGAGTCACAACAACAAACTTCCATATACTGGACCACAAATCATTGGTAGGATAACCCAATGAATTAGAGTGTGTTTAGAGCCTGTTTGACTGTGTTGTGAACTTGACATGTCGTGTTTCTGGTCACAGCACTACTGAAGACACGTCCATTGTGGAGTGTCTAGGACTTTACGGAGTGTTTTATATTGGACACTCGACAAAAATATATGTTTGCTTAGTATAACACTCGCCAAAGTATCATACTCAGCAAAAATCTCTTTGTCGAGTGTCAAACACTTGGCAAACAACAACACTCGGTAAAGTAAACCTTTGTCGAGTGTCAGGCGCTCGACACAACCCCAAACTCGGCACAATAAGGTTTTTTAAAGGTCCTAAAGGGCTAAGGGGGTAAATAGCCTATAAAAATTTCTAAAAAACACTTAACCAAATATTAGTAAAATAAATGGTGATAAAGCAATATGGTGTTAGCTCTAGAAAAGATGTTGCAAGTCTCCTATCCACAAGTCTAGTTATCTATGATCTATATATGTATATCACACAAGAGCTGACAAGCTAGCAAGATGATAAACTAAATATAATAGCAACTAGAGACTAATCTTACCTACACAATCTATTAAATGTAGATAATACAAGATAGAGTGAGATTGTTAAAGAGGATAAAATTAAACAACCCAAATATAGAAGATACAAGTCTACCGGTACTACTGGTAGGTTGAACCAATACTACCGGTGATGTCTGACCGGTACTACCGGTAGGTTGGACTGGTACTACCGGTGACCTACTAGGTCTACGAAAATCAATAGAATGAGCTTGGATTTCAGATCTGAGTTTTATCCCACACTCCTAAATGTTGTAGATGGTGATGTTGGACTTCCCTTGGCTTGATTCCTTACCAATTCATAGATCGACCCTTCTCAACCTAAGAATAAGAGAGAGAGAGGAAGAACACGAATAACACAAAACCAACGAAGATAGGCAAAGTAATTTCAATCACAATAAGCACACGAGACACGATTTATCCCGAGGTTCGGCAATCTCCACAAAGGAGTTCCTACGTCCTCGTTGTTGACGTGACCAAAAAGGTTGGAATCTCTTTCACCTCCTTTCCTCTCTCAAGCACCCACAAAAGGGCAACTCAAGGTTTCTACTAAGATCAAAGGGATAATACAAACACTTCGGGTGCCCTCACAAATAAACCAACATAAGCAACCATAAAGAATACCTAGCCAACTAGGGTTCCAAGAACCCAAGAATAACAAATGCAAATCAAACCAGCTAGAGGAGGAATCCAAGTGCTCAAGTCATAGCTCGATGCTCTCCACTCTCTAATCTCACTTCTCTAGCTCAAATCTAGCAAGGATTGAAGTCTTTAAGCATAGAGAGCGAGAGGGAGGGAGTCAAGTGCTTGGAAGTCTTTTCTCATATTGGGAGTCGAAATAATGAGGTTCCTGAAAGGTGCTAATCCAAGGCTAGGGGGTGAATAGCCTAATCTGAAATTCTAAAACAAAACTCAACAACAAGTTATAGACACACTAAGTGAAGCGAATGTTGCGCTAGCCTAAGGGGTGTTGCGAAGCCACCTATGAAGCAATGCTAGCCTAATAGAGGTTCTAAGCTCACTCATTGCCTACACAATCTACTAAGAGCTATCTAGCACAACCTACTATACTACTTGCAAGTATGAAGAATGTAATGCAAGGGAGGAGTAGGATGGTTATACCGCCGTATAGAGGTAGTGAGCCAATCAAGTGATCACCAAGAAACCCAATCAATCACAATGATGAAAACAAGGTTGATACTTGATTTTTCTCCCGAGGTTCACTAGTTTGTCAACTAGCTACGTCCTCATTGTGTCGGCTTACTCACTTGGAGGTTCACGAGCTAATTAGCATCACACGCCAAACCCGCGATCGGGTGCTGCACAACCAACACAAGAGAGGGCACTCAAAGACACACACAATCTGCTAGAGTTACCTTTGCGATCTCCCGCGCGGAAGGCACAAGAACCCCTCACAATCACCACTTGTGGTCGACGAAGCACAATCACCAAGCTTCTCGAATCCACACCACTGCTCCAATCGTCTAGGTGATGGCAATCACCAAGAGTAACAAAAAACCGCAGCGATATCAACTCCCAAGTGCCACTAGATGAACTCACTTCATGCAATGCACTAGAACACACAAATCTCTAGAATGGATGATCAATCAACCATGAGATGAGTGAGAGTGTGTGTCACAAACTCACAAGAGTATGCAATAGCCAAATGTGCAAGAGAGGCTGCTTGAACCCGCAACACACCCTTAAATAGCTCCCCAAAGGAAACTAGCCGTTATGCACGTGGGCTGCTGAAAAGCAAAGCGTCACACCACTTTCAGGGACCATCGGACCATAGCACTGGTCTGACGCCTTCTACGTCTGCAACGTGTCGCTTACTGTTTGAAATCTGATCGTTGGCACGCAACTCTAGGCACCGTCAGACCACCTCCATTGGTCCGAAGGCCTGGTCCGACGCCTCGATCAGGTCTTCCACCAAGTTATGCAATAAGCACCCAGGGTCTAGACACATGGTCCGAAGCTTCACCGTTGGACTAATCTGCTTGGTCTGACGCCCTTCTCGGATGAACTCAGTATGTTCTAGGGCTCCGGACTCTAGTCCGGAGGTCACCCGTCGGACCAATTCTCCTGGTCCGACGCCTGTCTTTGTCTTCTGCTTGCCGAGACCGAGCAACCAGACCTTTGAGATATGGTCCAGAGCACCTTCGGACCACTGGTCCGGAGCTTCTCAGTGAGGTGGCCAGTGCTTTGAGCAGGCCGTCGGACCACCTCCTATGGTCCGGAGCTCCCGAGCAAACTGGTCCGGAGGTCCTTTCTCAGTGAGAATCCACTTCTCTTTTCTTCCCTTGTTCTCATGTGCCACCACCAAGTGTTTCACTACTTGTGCTTGTGTGTTGGCATATTTTAACAAGTTTTACAAGGGTTATTCATTAGGTTTAAATGCAATGCAAGAAATGCTCAACCTAATGGCACTTGACAATTATAACCACATACTATTTTCCCCTCTTAATAGTATGGTTACCTATCCTAAATGTGATCACACCCACTTGGTGTCTTGATCACTAAAATAGAAAAGCCCTAGCTTATACCTTTGCCTTGTATAGCTCTTATGGTCTCCTCCTTCTTTCTTCTTCTCCAAGTGTGAGCTTTTGTTGGATTTCTCCTTAGCCTCCATCCTTGCTCCATCACTTGTCATCCTCACCTCTTCTTAGTGTACTAAACCTACTCAATCACTTAGAGCTAGGTTAGTACTTAGGTTTCATCAAGTACCCAAAACACTAGAGATCTTTCAATCTCCCCCTTTTTGGTAATTGATGACAACTCATATAAAATGATATAAAATATGATTTTGATTTCAACCCAAAATGCTTGATACCACTTGAAATGCTAATGAAAAGTGGACAATCATTTCTAAGTTGGTTTGATAGTGTTAAATCCCCCTACATATGTGCACTTCTATGAATATGAATCAAGCTTTGCACATATGCTTAGATAGACCTTTTGGAGGGGTGAACAACTAACAAACTATGACATAATGCTAAGGTTTTAAGAATAGACATTTGAAGCGTGATACCAATTGAAGTGCGCCTTTCATAGTTCCCTTAGCAACATGGTTAGCTCGATACCAATTGGTTACAACAAGAAAACAAGAATGGTTATCAAGCTAACTTCCTATGCATGCTATTATGGCTAGAGGATTTCACACAATCAATCAAGGAACCATCTAGCAAACACCACACAAGCAAGAAACCACTTGGAAAAACATAACTTCAATGCAAGCAAGCATATGAGTAAATGCACATTCAAATGCAACAAATTGTTCATAGGCTTGCTCCCCCTACTTGTGTGCTCAAATTTTAATTTTTCAGTTTTCAAAATCCTATTTCTCCCCCTTAGTTATGATCTTTTTATCACAAATTTCTCCCCCTTTGTCACACATTACCACAAAGGAAACCACTTGTAGTAACATGTATCTCTTGAGGATACTTAAGAATATTTGTTTATCAAGTCAATTTAGAAAGGAGTGGGGTGAATACTATTTTTAGTTCACTCTAGATCACTTGTCCTAAATATTTAACACGGTTTAAACCATGGACAAGCTTCTTCACACATCTTGCAATGGTTATCTTATCCATGTTGGTTAAATACAAGAATAAGTATTCTAGACTAAACATGTGAGGTTGCAAGATTATCATCATGTCATATGTTACCATTAGTTCAATTAAACTCATAGAAGCTATAGTGGTACCATATGTACATAGAAATCATTTGATTTTCATGAATGAGCCTATCATGAGTGATGTCTATATGCTCTACACAATTCTAGCAAAGGATGAATGCATATGTCAACCAATTGTACCTTGCTATGTTGGAGTAGAGGCATGTCATAGATGGGGTGCATCAACTCATGTTGGAGAAATCTAAGATGTTCAACTCATTCCTCAACTTGCAAAACCTCTTCTCATCAAGTGGCTTGGTGAAAATGATAGCTAATTGATCATCGGTGCCCACATTGTCAATGAAAATGTCACCCTTTTGTTGATGATCTCTTATGAAGTGGTGTCTCACATCTATGTGCTTTATTTGTTCTTGAGTGTTGGACGGGGTTGTTGGTGAGCTTCACCGCACTTTCATTGTCACAAAGCAATGGGACTTTCTTGAATTGGATTCCATAGTCCTCCAAAGTAGTCTTCATCCACAATAGTTGTGCACAACAACTCCCCGGACTAATGTATTCGGCTTCGGTGGTAGAGAGTGCCACATTATTTTGCTTCTTGGATGACCATGAGACTAGTGACCTTCCCAACATTTGACATGTACCACTAGTGCTCTTCCTATCCACTTTGCAGCCCGCATAGTCGGAGTCCGAATATCCAATCAATTCAAACCTTGACCCCTTTGGAAACCATAGTCCAACCTCTTGTGTATGCTTCAAATATCTCAATATTCTCTTTGTGGCCTTCAAATGACTCTCCCTAGGAGATGCTTGAAACCTTGCACACATGCATACACTAAACATGACATCCGGCCTTGAAGCGGTCACATAGAGTAAGCTTCCAATCATAGACCGATAGAGTGGTTGATCCACCATCATGCTACTTGTGTCACTATCTAAGTGTCCATTAGTCCCCATGGGAGTACTAATGCCTTTAGCTTCTTCTAGCCCAAACTTCATCATATCTTTGATGTACTTGCCTTGACTCATAAATGTATCATTCTTCATTTGCTTGATTTGAAGTCCAAGGAAGTAACTAAGTTCACCAATCATTGACATTTCAAATTCATTTGTCATCATCTCCCCCAAACTCTTCACAAAAGTCTTGATTTGAAGACCCAAAGATAATGCCATCCACATAGATTTGCAAGATGAACAAGTCATTTCAAATCTTCTTGGTGAATAGGGTAGTATCAACCAAACCCATCTTGAACCCTTTAGAGAGGAGAAAGCTTCTCAATCTCTCATACCATGCTCTAGGTGCTTGCTTCAACCCATAAAGAGCCTTCTTGAGCTTGAACACATGGTTGGGCTTCTTTGCATCTTCAAAACCGGGTAGTTGCTCAACATATACCTCCTCATTGATATACCCATTCAAGAATGCACTCTTGACATCCATTTCATATAGCTTGATATTGTGCGCACAAGCATAGGACAATAGAATTCTAATTGCCTATAATCTTGCCACTAGAGCATATGTCTCCCCAAAGTCAAGACCTTCAACTTGTGAGTATCCTTGAGCCACTAGTCTTGCTTTGTTCCTCACCACTATTCCATCTTGATCTTGCTTGTTCTTGAAAACCCATTTAGTTCCAATGACATTGTGCTTGTTTGGTCTTTAAACTAGTTCCCAAACTTGATTTCTTGCGAAGTTGTTAAGCTCTTCATGCATGGCATTTATCCAATCCACATCCTTCAAAGCTTCATCAATCTTGTTTGACTCAAATGATGAGACAAAAGAATAATGCTCACAAAATGAAGCCAATCTTGATCTTGTTTGCACACCACTTTGAATGCCTCCAATCACTTGATCCAAAGGATGATCTCTTGCAATGTTGGTAGGTTGGAGCACTTGAATGTTGATGTCATTTGGTTGAGATGATGAACTAGCTTGCACTTGATCTTCACTAGCATTTGCTTGATCTTGAGTTGGAGAACCACTAGCTTGCTCATTTGGAATGGTCACTTGATCTTCATCTTCATCTTGGACTTGTCTTTGTCTAATGTCACCAACATCCAAATCTTTCATAACATTGACCAACTTGTCACCTCTCACATCATCCAAGTTTTCTTCTTCATCTTGAGAGCCTTTAGTTTCATCAAATTCAACATAATGCACTTCCTCAAGAATTCCACTAGCCAAGTTCCATACTCTATAAGCCTTGCTAGTTGTTGAGTAACCAAGGATAAATCCCTCATCACATTTCTTCTCAAACTTGCTCAACCTTGTTCCATTCTTCAAGATATAGAACTTGCAACCAAATACCCGAAAGTAAGCAATGTTTGGCTTTCTTCCATTCAAAAGCTCATAGAGAGTCTTCTCAAGCATTCCATGACAATAGAGACGGTTGCTAGAGTAGCAAGCCGTGTTGATAGCTTCGGCCCAAAAAGAATGACTAACATTGTACTCACTTAGCATTGATCTTTCCATGTCAATCAAAATTCTATTCTTCCTTTCAACTATCCCATTGGATTGAGGAGTGTACTTTGGAGAGAATTGATGGCTGATTCTAAAGTCATCACAAAGTTCATCAACTCTTGTATTTTTTAACTCACTCCCATTGTCACTTCTAACTCTCTTGATAGTTGTTTCAAACTCATTTTGGCACCTCTTGACAAATGACTTGAAGATATCAAATGTGTCACTTTTGTCACTCAAGAAGAATACCCATGTGCAATCTTCCCAAGCCCTTTCACCTTGCCTTTGCCATTGTCATCCAAAGTGATACTATCAAATCCATGGTTGTTATCTTGGTTGATTGAGTTGAACATCCTTCCATCATCGGTCATGTGTTGAGTGCACCCACTATAAAGCACCCAATGCCTCCCTCCGGCTTTGTAATTGACCTACAAGATAGATCAATTCTTTTTAGGTACCCAAACTTGCTTGGGTCCTCCAAGATTAGTTACCAAAGATTTTGGGTACCCAAATGGACTTCTTGGAAGCCATCCAAGGTGCACCAACAAACTTGGCATAAGCTCCATTTGTACCTTTGGAAAGTACATAGAATGAATCAACTCTAATGGAGGATACATCTTTCTTAGCCTTATTGTTCACACATTGGTGCTCATTGTGACCCACTTGCTTGCAACTCTTGCAATAGCTACTAGTGTTCCTTACAAAACGAGTTTTGTGAGGAGCAAAGGCGGCCTTGCCTTTCTTGGGGGTATAGCCCAATCCCTCTTTGTAGAGAGATGCTCTTTGGCTACCCAAGCACATAAGCAAGCGGTCCTCACCTCCATAAGCCTTAGCTAAGGAGTTATTGAGCTTTGTAACCTCCTTCTTGAGGGTTTCATTTTCCACCATTAGTGAGGCATCACAAGTGAAACCATCACTAGTAGATGAAGTAGGAATGATAGTGCTACAAGAGGGTTAGTGGGAGCAACAATGATAGGAGTATAGAAAGATTCATCAAGAATATCACAAGTAACTCCCATGTCACATGTTTGAACAATCTTCTTCTTACTTTGGTCAAGGAGGGAGGAATGAGCTCTTTCAAGCTTAGTGTGACACTTCACTAGCTTCTCATGGGCTTCAATTAGCCTCTCATGAGATGCTACAACCTCATCAAGGTTTTGCTCAAGAGCCACATTGGCCTTGCGCAAATCCTTGCACTCCCTCCTCTTCTTGTCAATGTAATCCTTAGCTTGTTTAAGCATGTCCATGAGTTCCTCCTTTGAGGGCTCCTCACTATCACTATCTCTCTCACTCTCACTCTCATCATGAGAAAGTACCTTAGTGGACTTAGCCATGAAGCATGATGATGGAGTGTCAAATAGAGAGATCTTGTCCCTCATTGCAATGCTTGCAAAAGCCTTCTTCTTGGTGGTGGTCTTCTTGTCATGATAACTATCATCACCACATGAAGAAGAGTCACTATCCCAAGTGAAAATGTGAGAGTAGACCTTCTTCTTCTTCTTGTCAAATGTGGGCTTTCTCTCTTCTTGCCTCTCTTCTTGTGATCATCATCATCCTTGTCACTATTGTAAGGACAATGAGCAATGAGATGATCAAAGCTTCCACACTTGAAGCACTTCCTTGGTTCATCATAGTTCTTGGAAGAAGTCCTCTTCCTTCTAGCACCATAGCCCTTCTTCTTCATGAATCTTCTAAATTTCTTCACAAAGAGAGCCATTTCCTCTTTATCAACATCACTAGCACTTTGGTCTTCACTTTCACTAGATTCTTCAATATTGCTCTTGCCCTTGCTGTGTGATGAAGTAGCCTTGAATGCTACACTCTTCTTCTTCTCGTCCTTCTTGTCTTCCTTCTTGACATCTTCTTCCTTGTTCTCCCGGTAAGCATCTTGAGTCATCACATCTCCCAAGACTTGATTAGGAGTCATGGTGTCTAGCCCACTCCTCACAATCAAAGTCACAAGTGTGTCAAATTGGGATGGAAGACACCTCAAGAACTTGTGAGAGAAGTCCTTGTCCTCAACCTTCTCACCAAGAGTCGTGAGGTCATTGACTAGCACTTGGAGCCTATGGAACATCTCCGGCACATTTTCATCATCCTTCATCTTGAAGCTTGCAAACTTCTCCTTGATAATATATGCCTTGGGCCCCTAGAAGGCTTGTGTGCCCTCAAATGATTCCTAAAGCTTCTTCCAAGCCTCATGAGCACTCTCTAGATTCTTGATTTCCTCAAAGATCTTCTCATCAAGAGCCTCATGGATGGCACTAAGAGCAATACCATTGTGTTGCAACTTCTCTTCCTCTTGTGGAGTTGGAGCCTCCACATTCACAACCTCAAACTTCTTGTCCACAACAAGCCACACCTTCCAGCTAATTGACTTGATGTGTACGATCATATTGACCTTCCCATAGCCATAGTTGGAACCATCAAATCTTGGTGGTTTCTTCATGTTGTTGATATGAGTCATGATCACACTGTAGGTTGTTAAGCCTCAAATAAACGGTGTACTAGCTCTGGTACCACTTAAAAGGTCCTAATCCAAGGCTAGATGGGGTGAATAGACTAATCTGAAATGCTAAAACAAAACTCAACAACAAGTTATAGACACACTAAGCGAAGCGAATGTTGCGCTAGCCTAAGGGGTGTTGCGAAGCCACCTATGAAGCAATGCTAGCCTAATAGAGGTTCTAAGCTCACTCAATGCCTACACAATCTACTAAGAGCTATCTAGCAACTAAGAGCTATCTAGCACAACCTACTATACTACTTGCAAGTATGAAGAATGTAATGCAAGGGAGGAGTAGGATGGTTATACCGCCGTGTAGAGGTAGTGATACAATCAAGTGATCACCAAGAAACCCAATCAATCACAATGATGAAAACAAGGTTGACACTTGATTTTTCTCCCAAGGTTCACTAGTTTGCCAACTAGCTACGTCCTCGTTGTGTTGGCTTACTCACTTGGAGGTTCACGAGCTAATTGGCATCACATGGCAAATCCGCGATCGGGTGCCGCACAACTAACACAAGAGAGGGCACTCAAAGACACACGCAATCTACTAGAGTTACCTTTGCGATCTCTCGCGGTGAAGGCAAAAGAACCCCTCACAGTCACCACTTGTGGTCGACGAAGCACAATCACTAAGCTTCTCAAATTCACACCATTGCTCCAACCGTCTAGGTGATGGCAATCACCAAGAGTAACAAGAAAACCACAGCGATATCAACTCCCAAGTGCCACTAGATGAACTCACTTCATGCAATGCACTAGAACACTCAAAACTCTAGAATGGATGATCAATCAACTATGAGATGAGTGGGAGTGTGTGTCACAAGCTCACAAGATTATACAATAGCCAAATGTGCAAGAGAGGCTGCTTGAACCCTGAAAGGATCGAGATGCCCAAGAGGGGGGGGGGTGAATTGGGCTCTTTTTAATTTCTAGACAAGAATTAAACCTATCAAGAGCCAATTAAGCCCCTAGTGCCTACCGATCGTGTGTCCTAGCTAGAAAGCGGTAGCAAGACAAAAGAAAGCGAAACCTTCCTACACAATTCTAGTATGAATTCAAAGACAAGTGCGGAAAGTAATGCGGTATAAAAGAGCTAAGGAAAGAGATGCTTGCCACAACGATGTTTTGCCGAGGTATCGAGGAGTCGACACTCCCCCTACTCCTCGTTGGAGCACCTCGCAAGGTATAGCTCCCCCTCAATCCCGCGCAAGGGATGAGTGCTCTCTACGGGATGATTCTTTGCCACTCCGGCTCGGTGAATCGCCCACAACCGATCACAAATCGATGAAGAAGGGCCACCAACAAACTCCCCGGCGATCACCTTCCTCCAAGTACCACCGGACCGTCTAGGTGATGTCCATCACCAAGAGTAACAAGCCTCGATCTTCACTTGACTCACTCAAGCTTCACAACTAGAGGATGCACACTTGAACTCTTGGATGAACTAGAGGAGAGGATGGATGGATTCGCGAATCAATCTCACACTCTAGGGCTCTTGCTCTCTTCCCAACCTTCTCAACAAACTCAGCAACCGAAATGAGCAAAGGCCAGGTGGGAGAGAAGAGTGAGGAGCTATAAATAGCCCCTCAGAAAACTAGCTCGGGCTGGCAACTTAAGTTGGCGACGGACGCTCCGACGCCTAGGCGACGGACGGTCCGTCGCCCTGCTCAACGGCTAGTTCTGCAGCCCGTTTTAGGCGACGGACGCTCCTGCGAGGTCCGACGGATGCTCCTGCGAGGTCCGACGGACGCTGAGACTCCAGCATCCGATGCCCTTTGCCGAAAGGCTCTGAAAAACATCCCCACTATAAGGCCGATGGACGCTATTGTAGCGTCCGACGCCTAGGCGACGAACAACGTCCGACGCCCTCTGAAACTCAGGGGCTCAAACTGGGCGGCCAACGGACGCTACGTCATCCTGACGTCAGTGTCCAACGCAATCGTCCAACGCGACGGATAGCGTCCGGCGCCTCCAGACTCAGCGTCCGACGCCCAGAAAACTTCTTTTTCAACTCTGGTTTTTGTCGCGATGAATTCAGAAGAAGTTCTTGGCTATCTTACGGTCACCATAGGCTTGCTTGGAGCTAAGGAAGTCAAGTGTGCACCACACCTAAGTCATGAAGCTTTCCTAAGTCAAGCTACTAGTCTCAACCCCTCTTGATAGTAGGGTCAAAGATCAAATAGAAGCCCAATCTATTTCTAAGTGCCCTTCATCACCTTATGGCACTTAGCCTAACATTCTAGGGTCTTCATCATGTCTCTTTGAAATCCGAAACGATATCCATCTTGAGGGCTAAGTGATGACCATTCATGCCCATTCATGTTGATCACTGTGGCTAAGCTACGCATAGCCTCTGCAAAACACACGTTAGCCATAATAATCGCTAATTGCCGTTAATCACCGAAACCAACTAGGGCCAAGATTCTTCAATCCCCCCCTTTTTGGTGATTGACGACGATAACTCCTCGAGTATGGATATAAGAGTGAAAGGTTAGGATTTTTGTGACTTGGAGTGGTTGAGCAAGGGTTAGTGAATTTGTAATGAATCAAACTTGCTCACCCAAACCGAATCACAAACATGGTACTTATGAATATGAATATTAAGCGGAGTACCTCATGATATTCTCAACCATGTATCGGAGTAAAATGCGGAAGCTCAGATACCATTTGAACACAGAGATATATCATGAGACATACGACAACTCACAAGATATATTAGTGATAATCAAGAGTTTGTCACATCCAACCATATTTCACACAAGCATCAACCATAATATTCATCACACACAACCAATGTAAAATAAGACATCATGCATGAGAGTACGGGGAAATTAAGCACACAAAGATTCAAATCAATCCCTCCCCATATCTCTAATACTCGACCCTCTCTCCCCCTTTGGCGCCAAGCACCAAAAAGCGCTACTGATCTGAAGAAACATCTGGAGCATCTGGAAGAGTGGACGTAGAGTAGCGTGGACGAAGGTCGAACTAAGTGTAATCTGGGCTGTCATCACTGTCTTCTGCTGCCTGACCCTCTGAAGTCGGAACTGACTGAGAAGCGATCTGGGTAGGCTGAGCAGACTCCACTGACTCCCCCTGAGGCTCTGAAGGTAAAGCAACCTGAGCTGGAGCCTCAGACGGTCCTGCCTCTGTAGTAGCGGGCCTGGGAACCTGACGAGTAAAGACTCGAGGCACGGGGGAAGGTGTCACCGCCAGAGCTGCAAGAGTCACCGCTGCAACAAGCTCTGCTGGCTGGGACTGAGGAGGTGAGGACACTGCCACTGTAACAGCCTCTGCCTGTGTCTGTGACTCAACTGTCTCCACTGCAACTGAGATAGCATCCGTCTGAAACACAGCTAGAGGAGTGGTGACTGTCTGAGTAGACTGGTCTGGTGCGATCTCCGATGAGGCAACTGAAGAGAGGTGAGTGCCCGTCGCCGGAGGATCCACCTCAACATCTTGAGCTCCTGAGTCTGGCTGAGCAGCTCCTGGAAAATCATCTCCTGTGATCTCCATGTAAGAGGCCGAGAGGTCACACGAGGCCTCTGCAATGGTGGTTCCCCGGATAGGTGTGAAGTCTGTCTGAAGCTCACCGGGCGAGACCAACCATGAGGACACCTGGGTCCTCGGAGACTGACACTCTGGAGAGGCAGGTGCCTAGAAGGGCGGGGTGACTGGTGCCTGACTCTACTGTCCTCCGGACAGTAACGCTGGAGTCGGTACCACGACCACTGACGACTGTTGCTAAGAGATCCCGGACATCTGAAGTTGTGGAGTGACGGACTGTCCGGAGGTCGAGCCAAGGAGACGCTCAAGCAGCATAGTCTGAGTCTTCTGTATTTTAGCTTGCTGCATCTGATACGCTAGGAACTATCGCTGAAACTCATCCTGTCGAGCCTGAGTCTAAGCCTGAGCCGCAAGCTGCTGAGTAGTGAGTCTCCGAACATCTGCAGCCTATCACCTCTGCTCCTCTGCCTAGCGTGACTGCTCCTCCTGCATCCTAGTAAGGAGGGTAAGTATAGTGGCCTCTGAGGTGCCGGAAACTATAGCTGGAGCTAAAGCTGGAGTTGACCCTCCTGCCTCATGATCATGAGACATCGGTGCATAGCCGTGCATGGGCCTGTAGTCCTCATCAGAGCTGTCAAAATCCAGGTCCTCTCTGTAGGCAGCCTCTGCAGCGGTGTCAATCTGAGCATCAAGATCCGCAAGCTCTACCTGGGCGATCTGCTCAACTGTAGCGTCAGTGTCCTCTGCTGACTGAGGTGGCACACCTGCATGTTTGGTGCCTGGACGGTATGCTCTGCTGGGACGAGGCAGGTTCCCGTGGATGACCAACTGGCTCATCGAATAGACGGAGAACTCAGTAACTGACCTGGTAAGAGTAACTCGTAGAGATCTAGATCGAGTCGTGGCCACGACCAGGTATGAAATCCAATGAGCAAACTGTAGCTGCCAGTGTCCTCTAAACCCTGCAGCTATGATGTCCTCTAGCTCGCTGACAATCAGATCCCATAGATCAAACTTTTCTTTTCGGATGATATGAGCGAGAAGCCATAGCTGTAGACGGGTAATGGTGTCCCGAGCTCCAATCCGAGGAAGAATGGTACATCTGAGTACCTCGTGGAGAATCCGAGCAAGAGGAGTGAGATCTCTCGGTGTATGGCTCGAACCCTCTGTGAACGGCAGCTGAAAGCACGGCCTCACGTAGTTTGTAGATGGCACTATCCCATCGTGAGGTCGGTGAGGGGCCTCCTGATCCCCGTAGCACAAGCTGTGAATCCTCGTAGAGAAGGACTCTAAGTGAAAGAGATCTCTGAACTGAGCTACTGTGACCCTGAAGTCGCGGCCTTGAAAACCGAAGTGAAAGAACTCGTGGTCAGGAGATATCCACAACGAGGCGTAGAACTGATAGACCCAGTCCTTCTGATAGGCACTGGATCGTCCCATCAAATCTGACAAGCCATGAATGTACTGGAGATGTTGAAGGATCTCTGGATCGCCGACACCCTCTATATGAGCAGGTGGGCAAACTCTGTGAGCCCTAAGAGGAGCGTCGGTCTCAACGTACGCTCTGTAGAAATCCTCGTGAATAGTGGTATAGAAACCACGTCCAACACGGGAGTCTCTCTGGGCTAGGAACCAAGACTGAAAGTCCACGAAGCGGAGTAGCTGGACCTACTTGGCTGTGAGAACCCTAACCTGATGCCTCACTGGATTTGGTAGCTGAGGTCCTGGAGGACTAGGAGGTGCTCCAGATCCACGTGAGCGAGTGACATGTCTGGCCATCAGCTCATCAATTGTAGAGTGGCCCATGCCCTCTGTCTGCTCAGTATCTGTAGCCTACTCTGCCTCCTCTGGCTCAGTAGCCACTGCGAGCTCTGTCTCTGGATGCGTAGGGGACTCACGACGCGCTGCACGGTGAGGCGAGAGCCTCAAACCGGCGCCACGTCCACCTCGCTCCGCAATCTCTGCTGCCTCTGCCGCTGCAACTGCTGCTGCTGAATCTGGATCCATAAGTGGCCTCTTGCGCTTCTTGGAAATAACCTTTTGCTTGCCCCTTCCCCGATCAGTGGGTGGACGTGGTGGAGGTGGAGGGTCACCACCACTACTGGGAACTGGACCAACGTTCTTAGTTCTTGCCATGGACATACACTGGATGAAACAAACTATCACTAGCAACAGATCCTCAACTGTCAAATCACAAACTCACTGCCCACTGCCAACTGACAATCCACTGAGCAACACAAGCAATCAAGATTGGCACGACGGCACTAGACTGTCCTTTCGAGGCTTTGCCTCGTTCCTTACTCACGGGCTTTGCCCCGAGTTCACTGTCACTGCCCAACTATCACCTGAGCGGTAGATAGAGAGAGTATATAACCATAAGCATATATCTAGAGGTGAGAGAAGTCTAATTGGAGGAATGAATTAGGTAAGGAATGGATCGTATCTGACAATCATACCTCGGACCAAGTGACACAAAGAAGAAGGAGAGATTTCTCAGTCAATCTCAAAGCACAATCCGCAACCTAAAAGGATATTCAAAAGGGGGGGGTTAGGAAAGGAAAAGAGAAGAGAAATCAAAACCAAAGAGAAGGAAGGGAAAGCAGGGCACAAAATCACCTTAGAGATCCAAGGGGAACCTAAGGGAATCCTCGGAAACACCGGGAGAAGGAAGGACCAGTCTTGCTCTGCTGAAACGCACAGAGCAGAGAAGTTCCCCGGCGGACAGCAACGGCAGCGCTTGGAGGGGCACGCCGGCAAGGGATGGCGAGCCCCTTGGAGCGGCGGCCGTGGAGGAGCAGAGAGGGCGCTGCTCAGCGGCAATTAGGGTTTAGAAGGCGGGCGGCAGCGACGTACGGACCGACTGAAGCGACCGAGAGGGAGAAAGAAAGAGACGGGGGCTTTCAAAAAAATTTGCGCCTTAAGTTCACGACGGATGCTCCGTTGATGTGCGACGGACGCTTGGACAACGTCCGACGGCATCGTCCGTCGGGCTTCCAGAACAGGTTTGAAAACGCCCAAACGCATTGACCGCGTCGGACGCTCCGCGATGGACGCTGGGGAGCGTCCGTCGCCCTGCAAATAGGCAACGTTCAGTCTCCGGACGATCGCGACGGACGCTGAGGTATTTGTCGCCGAGCGTCCGTCGGCAGCGTCCGACGCCCTTTAAAATAGAGTTTTTCAAATTTGATTTTTGCGTCTTTCTCCCAACCAAGTTCCAATCCAAATAAGATCCAAATAATACCTGATTGGACTTGATATGAGAACCATATCTCAAACTCTCCTTTTCAAATAGATTGCCATAGGCTTAGATTTAGTTTTAGCTCAAAATATTCGAATGGAAGCAACAAGGAGTCATCATATGGCCACAAGAGGGGTATAGAAGTGTCTTGAGCTTGGAATGCTCCCCCTAAGTGGACAAAAACAGAGGATGCTCAAACTTAACCAAAAAGAAACGACCTACAACACATGCAAATGCAATGTATTACAAGAATTTGAATCTAGGTTGCTTGCAAGTTTAAACCATGATTTGGACTTCTTCACACGTTCAAGAACGATTATTCCAACTATGTTAGCCAAACCTATGTGCATTACTAATTTAACATGATTATATTACACATGATGCAAGGTTGGTTCACACAAGATCATCTTTTAGTGAAGTTAGAGAGATCAAGCACATTCAACTCGCTTCTCAACCTACAAAAGGTTGCTTCATCGAGTGGTTTAGTGAAGATATCCGCCAATTGATTTTCGCTAGAAACTCCTACTAGAGATATGTCTTTCCTAGCCACATGATCTCTAAGAAAGTGATGGCGAATATCTATGTGCTTGGTGCGAGAGTGTTGAACAGGGTTATTTGCAAGCTTTACGGCGCTTTCATTATCACAGAAGAGTGGAACATCTTTTAAAACCACGTCGTAATCAAGGAGAGTTTGGGTCATGTATAAGATTTGTGCACAACTTGCTCCCATGGCTATGTATTCCGTCTCGGCGGTAGACAATGCCACACTATTTTTCTTCTTAGAGGACCAAGAAACAAGTGATCTTCCTAGCAAATGGCAACCGCCGGAGGTACTCTTCCTATCAACCTTACACCCGGCATAATCCGAATCGGAATAGCCATAGAGTAGGAAGGGAGCTCCTTTGGGATACCAAAGGTCAATGCTAGGGGTGTGCCTTATGTACCTAAGGATTCTTTTAACCGCACAAAGATGTGACTCCTTAGGGTTTGCTTGAAACCTAGCACACATACACACACTAAACATGATGTCCGGCCTAGATGTGGTGAGGTAAAGTAAACTACCAATCATAGAGCGGTAAAGAGTTTGATCTATTGATTTACCTCCCTCATCGAGATCGAGATGCCCATTAGTAGGCATTGGGGTCTTGATTGACTTGCAATCCTCCATCTTGAATTTCTTGAGCACATCATTAGTGTACTTCTCTTGAGATATGAAGGTTCCCTCCCTCAATTGCTTCACTTGGAAGCCAAGGAAGAAGGTTAGCTCGCCAATCATCGACATCTCGAACTCCTTGGACATTAATGCACCAAATTCCTTGCTATGATCTTGGTTTGTTGACCCAAATATAATGTCATCGACATACACTTGGCAAACAAATATCTCTCCATCTAGCACCTTGGTGAAGAATGTGGTATCCACTTTTCCTATCTTGAAGCCCTTCTTGAGTAGGAAGTCCCTTAGCCTCTCATACCAGGCTCTTGGAGCTTGCTTCAATCCATAGAGTGCCTTGGACAACCTATAGACATGATTAGGACAATTGGGGTCTTCAAACCCGGGAGGTTGTGAGACAAAAACAAGTTCATTGATGAAACCATTTAGAAAGGCACTCTTCACATCCATTTGAAAAAGTTTCATTTTATGATGTGAAGCATATGCCAAAAGGATACGAATGGCTTCTAGTCTTGCAACCGGTGCAAAGGTCTCCCCAAAATCCAAGCCTTCAACTTGGGAAAACCCCTTTGCCACCAATCTTGCCTTGTTTCTCACAACCACGCCTTGATCATCTTGCTTGTTCCTAAACACCCACTTGGTGCCAATGATTCTTTCTCCTTTGGGCTTTTCTACTAGTGTCCACACTTCATTCCGGGTGAAGTTGTTCAACTCTTCATGCATGGCGTTCACCCAATCCGGATCTGCAAGTGCATCCTCCACACTAGAGGGCTCAACAAAGGAAACAAAGGAGTGATGCTCAACATAAGACGCAAGTTTAGACCGAGTTGTTACCCCCCTTGATGGACTCCCTATGATAAGGTCTTGTGGATGAGCTTGGAGCATAGGTGTAGATCTTCTATCAATCACTTGGGGAGGAGGTTGTGGTGCATCAACATCACTAGCTTGTGCCTCGGCTTGATCTTGTGGGATGAAGGTATCCTCTTGTGCTTCCCTCACTTGTTCTTCATCAACTTGAGGTGTGTGCGGTGGAGAAGGTACTTGATTTGCATCATCTTCTACTTCCTCCACCTCTAGTGGGTTGATGGCACCAACGGGCATATTCTTCATAGCCTCCCTCAAGGGTTCATCACCTACATCATCAAGATTCTCATGCTCTTCTTGAGAGCCATTAGTTTCATCAAACTCCAAGTCTTATATTTCTTCAACTAGGCCGGAGGCTTTGTTAAATACTCAATATGCCTTGGATTTAAGTGAATAGCCAAGTAAGAAACCAATGTCACATCGCCTTTGAAACTTGCCCAAGTGTTGACGCTTCTTGTAGATGAACACTTTGCATCAAACACTCGGAAGAAGGATATATCCGGTTTCTTCCCATTCACAAGCTCATAGGGGGTCTTCTTGAGAAGCCTTTGGACAAATAGCCGGTTGGCCGCATAGCATGCGGTGTTGATTGCTTCGGCCCAAAACTTCTCGGGGGTGTTGTACTCATCAAGCATTGATCTTGCAAGTGTGATTAGTGTCCGGTTCTTTCTCTCTACTACACCATTTTGTTGAGGGGTATAGGTGGCGGACACCTCATGCTTGATTCCAACTTCATCACAATAATTTTCAATCTTGGTGTTCACAAACTCGGTCCCATTGTCACTTCTTATCTTCTTGATCTTCACATCAAACTCATTTTGGGCTCTAGTTGCAAACTTCTTGAATATTGATTGAGTCTCTCCCTTGTCTTGAAGGAAGAACACCCAAGTGTACCTAGAGTAGTCATCAACTACCACCAAGCAAAAAAGATTGCCACCAAGGCTAGCATAGGTGGTAGGTCCAAATACATCCATGTGAAGTAGCTCTAGGACTCTTGAGGTTGACATGAAAGCTTTGGTGGGATGGGTGTTGGCCACTTGCTTGCCGTCTTGACATGCACTACACAACTTGTCCTTCTCAAACACCACATCCTTCACACCTCTAACCATCTCCTTCTTGACAAGTTTCTTCAAAGTTGACATTCCCACATGTGCTAATCTTCTATGCCATAGCCAACCCAAAGAGCTCTTAGAGAAAAGACATGTTTTCAAGCTTACTTCATTCGAGGTGAAGTCCACTAGATAGAGATTGTTGTGTCTAAACCCTTTGAATATCAAAGATGAATCTTCAATCTTGGTCACAACTACCTCATTGGGGGTGAAGAAACATTCGAACCTGAGATCACAAAGTTGACCAACCGAAAGCAAGTTGAAGCTCAAAGATTGCACTAGCAAGACATTTGATATTGATTGATCATTGGAGATTGCCACTTTGCCTAGGCCTTGCACTTTGCCTTTTGAGTTGTCCCCAAAGGTAATATTGTCTTGCCCTTCACAATCTTCCTCAAGTGTGGTGAACATCCGGGAGTCACCGGTCATATGTTGAGTGCATCCACTATCAATCACCCAATGACTTCCACCAGCCTTGTAGTTCACCTACACACAAGCAACTTGAAGTTAAGCTTGTTGTTTGGGAACCCACACTTGGCGAGGTCCCATAGCCTTGTTCACCAACTCCTTAACAACCCATAGCACTTTGGGCTTGTTCTTCATCTTAGGACCGAGAAACACAACTAGGGGTCTACCCTTGGAGTCCTTGTTTATGATGAAGTGTGCATCATGAGCAAAAGGTCTTGTGTGCTTGGGCAAGGTCTTGGGAGGTGGAGTCTTGCATTGGAATTCAAAGTGACCCTCTTGACCACATCTAAAGCTCTTCTTGGGCTTGGGCTTTGGTGTGTCATAGTTGTTGCTCATGGTCTTGTTCTTGTAGTAGTTCTTAGCTTCTATCTTGACCTTGGCCTTCATGATTTGGTTCTCCTTGAACCCAATGCCAGACTTGTCGGTCTTCATGATAGTGTTCATCAAGAGCTCACTTTGGAGGTTGTGGCCCTTGGTGAACTTCTCCATTCCACTTGCAAGCTTGATCTTCTCAACCTTGAGCTTTGCATTCTCTTCTTTGAGGGAGTTGATTAAGGTGATTGTATCTTTGTCATCTTGCTTGGCCGACTTGGTAGTGAAGGGCTTGTTGGCCTTGAGGTTGATTAGCTCTTCCTTGAGCATTGAGTTCTCTTGCCTCATCTTCACATAGTCTTCATACTTGTCAGCCTCAACTACCTTCTTGCCCTTGCACTTAGCATTTTGCTCACTAGCAACTTCATCAAGCAAGTCCTCACAAGAAGTAGCTATATGACACTTAACAACTGGGTTAATAGCAACATGTGTAGCAAGATCATTTGTAAGCAATTTGTTAGCTATCACAAGTGTGCCATGTTCATTTCTAACTTGGTTGTAGTCATCTTTTAGCAAGTTGTATCTTGTATGGAGCTCTTGTGTTGACCTCTCAAGATTATCATGTTTCTCATTAGCTTGCTTGAGTGAGGCTTTGAGCTCCCTAGTGCTAGATGAGAGAGACTTGTTCTCTACCTTTAAATCATCATTAACACTAGACAAGTCATCAAGTTTAGCATGCAAGTTATCATTTGCTTTCTCTAGTGTTTCACTTTTAGTTTTGTACTTCCTAATGAGCTTAGTGTATTTGTTGCAAATCACAATTAGCTCATCATAGGAAGGTGCCTCAAACTTATCATCACTCTCATCACTGGAGCTAGCCTCATCATCATTATCCTCTTTTTGTACCTTCTTGTCACCTTTAGCCATGAGGCATAGGTGTGTAGAGGATGAGCCCGGAGATGACGGAGGAGGTGGCGGTGGAGTAGATGACCCAATCACCAAGGCGGCCACCTTCTCATCTTCACTCTCATCTCCGGATGAGTCACTTGTGTCTTCAATGTCGGTGAGCCAATCACCAACAATGTAGGCTTTGCCATCCTTCTTCTTCTTGTGGAAGTTGAAGTTCTTCTTCTTGAATGGCTTGTCATCTTTATTCTCCTCATCACTTGACTCATCTTTGTTGCCCTTGTTGTACTTGAACTTGTTATTGGATTTCTTGTTCTTGTACTTGTCTTTCTTCTCTTCGGGGCAAGCATGAGCCAAGTGTCCCAAGTGTCCAAGTTTTCCACAATTGTAGCAATCCATCTTGGAGAGAGGCTTCCTTGAGGAGCTTGTGAAATTTTTTTTCTTCTTTGAGTCAAACTTGACTCCATTTTTGTTTAGCCTCTTCAACATCTTTGTTGTCTTCTTCACCATAAGGGCGAGGTCATCATCATCCTCTTCATCACTTGCACTCTCATACACAATTTGCATCTTGTACTTCTCCGAGGAGGATGCCTTGAGGGCCAAGTCCTTCTTCTCCTCCTTTTCTTTTTCTTTCTTCTTGGAGGAGGAAGAAGAGCCACCATGACCAATCTTTATGTACATTTCATGGGCATTGATCTTGCCCAAGACTTGTGTTGGTGTGTAGCGGCGGAGAGGTCCCCTTGGTGAAGAACCGTGACGATGTGGCCATACTTCTCAATGGGCAAGACGCAAAGAATCTTGTGCACCACATCGGCCGGTGCCATTTGGTTGAGACCGAGCCCATTCAATTCTTCTACAAGAATGTTAAGACGTGAGTACATCTCATTGGCATTTTCATTTCCATGCATAGAAAAAGAATTGAGCTTAGCCATGACCAAGTGATAGCGTTCCTCACGCTCACTCTTTGTGCCTTCATGAAGAGCACAAATAGTGGTCCATAACTCAAATGCGTCTTTGGCATTACGCACTCGGTTGAAGACATCCTTGCAAATGCCACGAAAAAGAATGTTCTTCGCCTTGGCATTGTGCTTATCAAAGTTGAGGTCTTCCGCGAAGAGAGTGCCTCCCTTTGTGGCGGCATTGAGCACGCCCACGTCAACGACCTCTAGATAGGCCTCCATACGAACTTTCCAATAAGGAAAGTCGTCTCCATCGAACATGGGAGGTGGTCCATCCCCATGGGACATCTTGCTCTAGGCGGTAAAGCCTAAAATAAGAGCAACCTTGCTCTGATACCAATTGAAAGGATCAAGATGCCCAAGAGGGGGGTGAATTGGGCTCTTTTTAATTTCTAGACAAGAATTAAACCTATCAAGAGCCAATTAACCCCTTAGTGCCTACCGATCGTGTGTCCTAGCTAGAAAGCGGTAGCAAGCCAAAAGAAAGCGAAACCTTCCTACACAATTCTAGTATGAATTGAAAGACAAGTGCGAAAAGTAGTGCGGTATAAAAGAGCTAAGGAAAGAGATGCTTGACACGGCGATGTTTTGCCGAGGTATCGAGGAGTCGACACTCCCCCCTAGTCCTCGTTGGAGCACCTCGCAAGGTATAGCTCCCCCTCAATCCCGTGCAAGGGATGAGTGCTCTCTACGGGCTGATTCTTCGCCACTCCGGCTCGGTGAATCGCCCACAACCGATCACAAATCGATGAAGAAGGGCCGCCAACAAACTCCCCGGCGATCACCTTCCTCCAAGTACCACCGGACCGTCTAGGTGATGTCGATCACCAAGAGTAACAAGCCTCGATCTTCACTTGACTCACTCAAGCTTCACAACTAGAGGATGCACACTTGAACTCTTGGATGAACTAGAGGAGAGGATGGATGGATTCGCGAATCAATCTCTCACTCTAGGGATCTTGCTCTCTTCCCAACCTTCTCTACAAACTCAGCAACGGAAATGAGCAAAGGCCAAGTGGGAGAGAAGAGTGAGGGCTATAAATAGCCCCTCAGAAAACTAGCTCGGGCTGGCAACTTAAGTTGGCGACGCACGCTACGACGCCTAGGCGACAAACGGTCCGTCGCCCTGCTCAACGGCTAGTTCTGCAGCCCGTTTTAGGTGACGGACGCTCCTGCGAGGTCCGATGGACGCTGAGACTCCAGCGTCCGACGCCCTTTGCCGAAAGGCTCTGAAAAACATCCCCACTGGAAGGACGACGGACTCTATCCTAGCGTCCGACGCCTAGGCGACGGACAGCGTCCGACGCCCTCTGAAACTCAGGGGCTCAAACTGGGTGGCCAACAGACGCTACGTCATCCTGACGTCAGCATCCGACGCAATCGTCCAACGCGACGGACAGCGTCCGGCGCCTCCAGACTCAGCGTCCGACGCCTAGAAAACTTCTTTTTCAACTCCGGTTTTCGTCGCGATGAATTCGGAAGAAGTTCTTGGCTATCTTACGGTCACCATAGGCTTTCTTGGAGCTAAGGAAGTCAAGTGTGCACCACACCTAAGTCATGAAGCTTTCCTAAGTCAAGCTACTAGTCTCAACCCCTCTTGATAGTACGGTCAAAGATCAAATAGAAGCCCTATCTATTTCTAAGTGCCCTTCATCACCTTATGGCACTTAGCCTATCATTCTAGGGTCTTCATCATGTCTCTTTGAAATCCAAAACGATATCCATCTTGAGGGCTAAGTGATGACCATTCATGCCCATTCATGTTGATCATTGTGGCTAAGCTACGCATAGCCTCTGCAAAACACACGTTAGCCATAATAATCGTTGATTGTCGTTAATCACCAAAACCAACTAGGGCCATGATTCTTCAAACCCGCAACACACCCTTAAATAGCCCCCAAAGGAAACTAGCCGTTATGAACTTGGGTTGCTGAAAAGCAAAGTGTCAGACCACTTTCAGGGACCGTCGGACCATAGCACTGGTCCGACGCTTTGGTACGACGCCTTCTGCGTCTGCAACGTGTCGCTTACCATTTGAAATCAGACCGTTGGCGCGCTACTCTGGGCACCGTCGGACCACCTCCATTGGTTCGGAGGCCTGGTCCGACGCCTCGATCAGGTCTTCCACCAAGTTTTGCAGTAAGCACCCAGGGTCCGGACACAAGATCCGAAGCTTCACCGTCGGACTAATCTGCCTGGTCCGATGCCCTTCTCGGATGAACTCAGTATGTCCAGGGCTCCAGACTCTGGTCCGGAGGTCACCCATGGGACCAATTCTCCTGGTCCGACGTCTGTATTTGTCTTCTGCTTGCAGAGACCGAGCAACAGGACCTTTGAGATATAGTTCGGAGCCTCTTAGTGAGGTGGCCAGTGCTAGGAGCAGGCTGTCGGACCACCTCCTATGGTCCGGAGCTCCCTAGCAAACTGGTTCGGAGGTCCTTTCTCAGTGAGAATCGACTTCTCTTTTCTTCCCTTGTTCTCATGTGCCACCACCAAGTGTTTCACTACTTGTGCTCGTGTGTTGGCATATTTTAACAAGTTTTACAAGGGTTGCTCATTAGGTTTAAATGCAATGCAAGAAATGCTCAACCTAATGGCACTTGACAATTGTAACCACATACTATTTTCCCCTCTTAATAGTACGGTACCTATCCTAAATGTGATCACACCCACTTGGTGTCTTGATCACTAAAATAGAAAAGACCTAGCTTATACCTTTGCCTTTTATAGCTCTTAGGGTCTCCTCCTTCTTTCTTCTTCTCCAAGTGTCAGCTTTTGTTGGCTTTCTCCTTAGCCTCCATCCTTTCTCCATCACTTATCATCCTCACCTTTTCTTAGTGTACTAAACCTACTCAATCACTTAGAGCTAGGTTAGTACTTAGGTTTCATCAATTACCCAAAACACTAGAGATCTTTCAGTTCCTCACATCCCCAAGAGAAGGGACGGGCTATTTATACTCGTAGCTCTAGATGAACTACCAGTACTACTGGTGGGACACTACCGGTACTACCGCTCCAAGATTTTTCGACCGTTAGAACTCTCATACAGGCTCGTTGAGTTGGGCATAAAAAAGACCTACCAGTACTACCGGTCTTCCACTGATACTATCTGTCCCACCGATACTACTGGTGGAAACCACCAGTACTATCGGTAGATCATAACCCGCAAACTAGATCTAGTCATGAAAATGACCTACTAGTACTATGGTCTTCCACTGGTACCACTGGTGGAAACCACCGGTACTTCATTTCAACACAAAACTTCAGCACACAACTAAGCCTACTGGTACTACCGGTACACCTTGGCAAAAAAACAAAGTATTCTAAGTGCCCGTGAGTGCCAGATGACTCTCAAGCGCATATACACTATTGGCATGAGCACTCTTATCCACATCTAGCTACTCTATTTTTCATCCCCCTTAATAGTGATGCATTTCCTATAACTCAAGTTAAGACAAAATCTATTGAACCACTTGAGTCGAGCCGTTTTCCATCAAATGAAATTTGGAAGGCTATAATCCCCAAATATCATCATTCAAATTTTTCAATGGACTAACACTTGTATTCAAACTTGGATAGCATCACCCTAGTTTATCTGCACACTTCGGCTTAGGGTTAGTTCAATAGGTTTCATCAATTAGCCAAAACCAAATAAGAGCTTTCAGTTTTGCCGAGTGTCCGGCACTCCGCAAACAACGATAGTTCTTTGTCAAGTGTCGATGTTAGATACTCGACAAAGTTACCTCTTTGCCGAGTATCCTAGGCAGGCACTCGACAAAGTGCCTTTTCGCCGAGTGTCACTAGTAGGAACTCGACAAAGCGACCTCTTTGTTGAGTGTCTCTCTATGATACTCTATAAATACTTTTATTTTTTTCTCGTTGCCATCAAACATTTTCTTTTGTGCTCTTATAGTACCTACAACTACATGTTTAAGTGTGGCACATTCCTTGATGTGTTTGCTATATTTAGTTAGTTTATTCAATTAATTGAATTTTTTGGTCTAAGTGAAATTTGAACTGCAAGTCATTTGAATAATGGAAAAATGATATTCATATTATTGAGTCTAATGTAATGTCTTATCCGGGAAACTAAAAAAATTGAACATCTTGTTCACAAAACATGACCACAAACTTTGTGTTTGAGTTGTTTTAAAATTCTATAAAAAGTAAACGAGGTCCAAAAATTATGGGATTTGTCAAGTACTCATGATATCATACGTGGAGGTTGTGGTAAAAAATTGAGTGTGCTTCGCACAAGTTATCACATACGATGTTTACAAATCGAAGCATCTCTAAACAAGGATCATACCATTGAGAAGGAGTGAGTAAGATTAGTAGTGAAAGCGATGATCGAATTGAAATTTGACGTCAAAACGTTTCATATAGGCAATAGACAACATAAAATGTTTCATATAAAACTTTGGTAATTTTTCAGATCCATTTGATATTTTAAATTTTTTAAGTGTAATTATAGAATTTTAACTAATATAAATTGAATTTAAGTTAGAACTGCATGGAATAATGGTCTAATATTTGTGGAAGCATGTAATACGCATTATTGAGTGAATTTGAAAATATATTTTCAAAGTACATTCTATTAATTTTTTAAAAAAATGTATGGTAACAAGTTATTGAAAACTAAGAGAGGATGGTGAAGCATTAACCCACTTTGATGGCATTCATCATGAGAAAGCTAAAAATGCTCGTAATAATGTACGTATCGTGCTGGTAATAGATGGGTTCAATCCTTATGAAATAATGGATGCCCTATACACTTGTTGGTCCGTGTTCATTACCCCCCTCAATCTCCACTCGGTGTCCTACTTTAACGACATACATATTCTTGTGGTTGATAGTTCCTGAACACTCAGGGAAAAATATGTGTTCATGGAGCCTGTGTTTGATAATTTAATTTGGTCTATTCTTGGGAGGAATGGGTACAAACATACGACTAGGTTACAAAGACAAACTTCAAAATGCATGTGTGGTAGCACTACTCACTACATGACTTCCTTGCGTATCAGATATTTTGTGCCTGGTGTGTTCACAGGAAGTTTCTAGGCCCAATATGCAAGACTGCTCTAAAGTTCATTTGATTCCAAAAGGGTGCAGTGTATTCTTCATTCGACAAACATCATCAATTCCTCCCTCTTGAGCATGCATACAAACGAGACATTAAGAACTTTACGAAAGGTGTCCCAAACGACGAATATTACAACTCCAACCTAAACACATATGATGGAGAGGCCTTGCAAGAAGAGGGGCTGGAAGGGAGGTTTGAGATAGACTTAACCGAAGTGATCGGAATGGAAGTAGACAATGAAAAGGTTGTTGACGAGGATGCTGAAGATAACGATAACATTGAAAATGTGAAGGACTTACAATTACTCGAGGGATTACATTTAGACAATGACAATGATGATATCATTGCTCGTTTGGATAGTTTTGATTATTTTGATATATTTAATAGTCATGATGAGACTGATGATCTAGCTAATTCGATCATAAAGATTATTTTTAATACATGTAATACTATGTTACTTTGTAATTATATTTTGTTTATTTTGCATCTCTTTCTTAATTATGTTTTGTAATTATGTTATTTTGCTTATTGGTTTAATCTTTTTAATTGTAGGTGATTGAAGCTGGTGGGTGGAATATTTAGGAAGGTTACCTCACTTTACAAGGAGGCGAGCAAGAGGAGCAGCCGCAGGAGGGGCTCGAAGTCTACCGCCACGCAGCAAGGAGGAGGCCGAGGAGGAGGGCGAGGAGCATGCGCAGGAGGAGGAAGAGGAGTAGCCACAGGAGGAGGAGCCATAGGGGGACGACGACGAGGTCGAGGTGGGGGACGAGGATGACGTGTCAGAACTAGCACAAGGTTCCACTTTCTCTGCTTCATCAGATATCTACTTGCAAGGTCTCAGGAGCCTCCCTCCGTGACCCATCCCTCTTCAGAGACGTCTGGTGATTCGACCTGGTGGTGAAAAGTAAGTAGCTTTATTTGTTATTACTACTTCTTCATATGATATGTTGAAAATCGCAATTGAAACTAATATTTTTTCTTAATTACTTGGGAAGAAGTTGGACGGTTGTGGCTGCAGGTGACAACACACAGTCTGTCAATGGCATCATGGGAGCACTACACCATTGCCGCCAATGCTCAAGATTGGAATGACAATGCATTTGCCAACAAGGCGGAGCAGGTGAAGGTCGAGCTATGGGTAAGCCTTCTTCACACTATATTTCTCAATACATCGCATTCATTAGACATTCTTAAAATACTAAATGCATGATTTCTTCATTGGCGGGCTTGTAGCCTTTGTTGGACCTATTATGAGACTAAAAAACTTGAATGCAAGCCACACGCTATTGTATGCACTTATTGTGAACTATTATCTTTGTTCTTATTCTTTCTTCCATGAAAATTGATTATTTCATAAATTCCTTAAAATGAGGCTTATCAAAAATGCAAAATCTAAGACTACTAATAAAATAAGCAAAAATTTGAATGATTAAATTACTTCTCTCGAATATCCAATCGACTAATTAGTTTCTTATAATGTACTCTATTTTTCTTTACCATATAAGCCAACAAACCTTGACATTTTTTTTAAAAGTTTTTGTAAACCTCTTTTCAATGAAAAGTCCTTTTTCACACGTATAAGCCCCACGTCAAGTTACAAAATGCATATGAGTTTAGAGCATCTCCAGCAAGGATCCTCAAATCGGAGCCCCTACTTTTGATTTAAGGGCTTTCTCTAATTTTGAGGTTTTAAATTTGTTGTTCATACTCCAGCAACAACTCTCAAATTAGACCCCTTAAATTCTTTAATAGACACTAACATTTGAGGTCCACCTGTCATCTCTATCAAAAAGTAGAGAGAGAAAAAAAGTAGGGGTGAAGTAAGGGACCAGTAAGGCATGAAGAGGGAAAAGTAGGGGGCAACTGATATAGGATGTATAGTAAGGGTATGTTGGAGTTAATTTTTTGACCGCCACTACTCAAGTCTAAAGTAGGGGGCTAAGTAGGAGCTATTGCTAGAGATGCTCTTAGATGACTAAACCACGATACGAGAGATGTGTCATCAATTACGGTTTCAAATGTCAAAACTGTAACCGACATTGTGTTGGTCCATTTGTTGGGCTTCAAGTTCATGGCTTTGGCCCTGTTTGGATACTCTAACTCGGCTAGAGGTTAGAGTTAGTTTCTAGTTCAGGACTATCCTGAACTAGCTCTAGCCGAAAACGTGTTTGGATGCAAAGGTTAGAATGACAATAAAGGTACTTTTCTTGGTGGGGATTTCAATAGACCCCACCAGAACTAGCCCAAAAAAGAAATTTTAATAGAACCCACTAGAACTAGCTCAAATAATCACCTCTTGGTGGGGATAGTTTTTTAGGGTGAGCTAGTTGCAACTAACGCAATCTAGCCCTCTTGTTTGCATACTTTTGAGCTAGTTAAACTCAAACTAGCTCTAGCCCCTGGATCCAAACATGACCTTTGTGCTTCAAACTCATGTCATGCGGCAATGATCTCCACCGACCAGTCGGATGCGTGCACTGCGCCAACCCCCCTCCATCTATCCCACAACAATGTTTGCACAGCCCACTGTACAACGCTGCAAGGGCGCTCGCAGCTCTCGAAACAATAGGTACTAGGTAGGTAGGCGCGCTCCGCCGCGCCCGTAAACTCTACATAGTCACGGTGATAAGCTTTTCGTTGCATGATATTTGGCGTTGAGTATATTATGGAGAGCTTTGGCAGCACATAGGTCTGACATAACTTGTTTCACTATTTCCTTGTACAACATTAAGATGTTACAATCAAGAATATAATCAACATGACAACAATGCAAGAGGAAAATACAACTATACTAATATATTGCACATGGAGTCATATACATAATACATAACAGTCACGAGCCTAACCAGGTAGTGACAATGCATGATAGAACTAACAGACACAGAGCAGAGATTTAGGCAGGTGCCTAATTGAGTCAAACAAACGCAAGTTGTAAACCTTATCATGAGTGGTCTTGGTCGCATTATTCGGCCTCAATATTTGTTTGATAACAGAGTAATAGTAATATAATATTCAAGAAAAAACTTAATACATCTTGCATGTATCCTATAACTGAGCCTTCTTCTTGGAGAAATCCTATAACTGAGCCTTTTTCTTGTGTGAGCTTTCATGTGGCCATGTATCCCTGCAATTGACATGCAAGTGCAAATCTCTGAGTGACTAAAGAAGGAAGTTATGAGAAACAGTAGAGGTTACAAAAATGAGCATATATGGTGCAAGAAGTTATCTATATAGACTCCCAACAAAGAGATAGATATAGCAAAAAATTATATAGGACAGTTTGGTTTCCATAGATAAGTTACGTGAGGAACATTTAGGTATTTAGGCTGACAAAACACAAAATAAGATCATAATCAGATGACAATTCTGAGCATAAAGCAAAATGGGCAGTTACACTTTTTTACTTAACAATAGATGCTAATTTTGTTTGTGGTTAAGCTATGTGAGTAGTCATAGGTAGGAATGAGACAAATATAGGAAAGCATCATCAGATTCTTCGTTGTGCAATTACTTAGTAGATGTATCAGGAGAATAATGTAGAGAGGCACTATCTCTGTGGGTATGAAATGAGCCTGTCATGAATATAAGGGTGCAGATACTTGACCTACCTAAGGAGGGTTCCATTGGGACTGCCAACAATGTCATCAACTTAGTAGGCTTCGCCTGATGATCACTGCATTGAAAGAAAGTAGATTGAAGCAACTGGAGGCAATATTGAGAAATTTGACACTATCATAGCCTACACAATTCTAAAAATATTGAGGCCGAGCAGAGTATACAAAACAAAATTTAAATTTAGATCAGGCTAATGTAAAATTAAATTTCCGATCAGGTTAACATATAGGATCCTATAGCCTAATTGTAAAATAAAAAAATAGCTTTTTAAATGTTGGGAGACGGAGCTAGACATAGCTTTTAAATGCTGCAAAAAATTGCAATTGGTACTCAAAATGCTACTTTGTACCATACATAAACAGAAAATAGGATTGTTGCAAGGCCTCTTGAGTTGAGTTTGTCATTTAGAGGCATATAATGTAAATGAATTATTCTGTAAGAACCATCTTCAATATAGTAAAGCCTCCATATTGGAATCTAGACTGCACCAAAAATGGGTGCTAAGTTTACCCACTTTCAGTAATTAGGCAAGACCAGTGAGTTGTCATTGGTGCACTGGAGGGCACAAAATATGATATGTGTTCTTATACTTATTTGAAGGAACAAAATATATATTGAGTGAATCGACCATAACAAAACTAAATAGGAATTGCAGTTGAGTACCAACCTCGTCACTTTCTCCAATTTAAATGCAACTTATCTAGTATGCAATGGAATCAAGTAAGCTTCTTTGCAAACCGTGCAAAGAATATCACTGCCATGAATTCCAAAAGGATAAGAGCAAGCTATAGCAAAGATTAGTGGAAACTTTAGGGTGCATTTGTGCCATAAGGTGCGTAGCCAGTAGGGATATCTATTTTTCGAACAAAGGATTAGACTAATAAACTAATAGTATAAGGAAAAGGGGTTCTAAAAGAACTTATTATGTAACAATACAGAATCTGTTTTTTCCTTAAAAACAATCCACTACATACCATAATCCAAGCATATCATGATAAGGATACTGGAATAAGTAGAAGAAGGAATGAGTTTTGCAGTGATAAGGGAAACATATATTCATATAGGTGATTAGAAGCGGAGGCGGCACTAACTATGGCCCACACTAAACCTAAGAGAAGAACAAATTCAGCAATGTTGAATGTTTGATTGAAAAAATAAAGCACAGGTCTACAAATTAACAACAAAGAAAGATGCATGAGATGTTCAAGACTTATACAATTACAGATTGGTCTATTGCTAAATAGGCTATCCTGACTAACAGAAACATTCATTAATTATGGGCAAATGACATTGAGTGATCAAACAACATCATATAGATAAAGGTACAATATGAGAATAGAAATTTATACAGAGAAACTAACCTTCAAATTTGGACGAAAAAGACTGCACAATGAAAACAGATTGGTTCTATGAAACAAAGTAAATTAAAATGAGGTCTTGAGAAACCACAACACCACACATCAAGTTGTGTGTGCATATAGAAACCTAGATAAACTACAGACCACACTGCACAGGTTTGAAAATGGCAAATAGAAACACAATTTATATATTTGATATATTTCGAATGCTAAGCTAGTAATCCAGGTTAGTAATCTTTGAATCAAAATGAAAGGAAACAAAAAGGGTGGAGAAGGTAAAGGAGCACAATAAAATATGCCCACGTCAGCAGTCGTGGCCATGCTGCTCTTTATGCTTATACATGTTGTACCTGTATCTACAATTTGAATGTAGCAAAGCCTCTAATTCACAAAAAAACTTGTATAATATATTAAAACATTAAATGCATAAATATAGTACGTACATGGATAGGTTATCATATTTTTACCTGACAGGCTTCTATATTAACCAAAGGCTTTATGTATAATTATAACAGCTCTGTAATTAAAAGCAAGATCGTTAAATAGTCAGAGAGCACTCATTTGAGACATGAACCTGAATTTCAAGCCAGCCATGTTGCCACTTTGTCACTCAAATGCAATGGCATTTTACTGCTACCCTGACCTTACCACTTTCAAGTTCTTCATAACTGTCACTCTGAAGTTCACAATTGCTTTTAAAAAAAAGTTCTACAGACTTCCTTAGATATTTGTAGGAAGGTAGCAGAGGAGGCTATATTCTTATCTGCAAAGAACACAGATTAATACTAATACATTTTCCATATAAACGAAATCAGTGAAGCTCTGTGCAGAATCTATATGTCTATTATGAATGGTGACGTACCTTAGTTCAGCAGTTTGCGCAGAACACCAGAGCACTGAGCATCGGCAGTTATCTTTTCTCCTTCTAATGTAACATATGGAAATGAAATTAGGCATTCTATTTGTCAGAAGATTTTCCTCATTTTCTTGTCCATGGAAGTTGATTGGCGGAGGTGATTGCCTGATTCGACGCGTCTCGCTTATACCACCACTGTGTATCTCTCAAGCGAGGGGTAGTGCACCATCTCTAGCGCTGTTCAGCAATCAGCACCCCTCTCTAGCGCTGTCCAGCATGCTGCACGCGTATTCATGGTCACGGCGATGTGGGCATTTGACGCCTGTCTCGAACAGCTCTAGGACCTCAGAAAAAAACCGAACGGAAAACATATATATTAGTAAGACCTAATCAAATTAGCTCAAACCAGATTGAGAAGAACACAACAATCCCATGGACATTGGATACCAGAAGAAGACCGAGGAAAAAAATAGATGAACTAACCTCAATATAAGTACGATGCTGAGGTAGACCTGAGCAGAGATGAAGATGAGGACGACCTGTACCTCGGCTCCCTCGTCAAGGAAGGCGGTGGCCACGTCTACTCGCTCGCCGCGGCGGGGTACCTGCTGTACACGGGCACGGACTCACGGAACGTGCGGGTGTGGCGGGACCGTCGCGAGCTCGGCGGGTTCAAGTCGGGAAGCGGCCTCGTGAAGGCCATCGTTGTCGGCGACGACGACCGCATCTACACGGGGCACCAGGACGGGAAGGTGCGCGTGTGGCGGCGCTCGTCGGCGGCGGCGGCCGAGGGTGACGACCCCGCCGCTTCCGCGCAGCAGCAACAGCAGCACCACCGCGTGGGGTCGCTGCCGCGGTTCCGCGACGTGTTGTGGAGCTCCCTCCGGCCGTCGCAGTACGTGCAGACGCGGCGGCGGCACAGCGGGCTCTGGATGCGGCACTTCGACGCCGTGTCGTCGCTCCCTTCAACGTGTGGCGGGTGTCCGACTCCAAGTGCCTCGAGTCCGTCTACGCCCACTCTGACGCCGTCAACGTCGTCGCCGCCGCGACCTTCGACACGCTCGTGCTCACGGGCTCCGCCGACGGGACGGTCAAGGTGTGGCGGCGCGGGACGAATCCGGTCGTGCGCCAATCGACGTTGCCGCTGCCGGCTCCACCTCCAGCAGGGTCGGTCCGGGACCATGGACCAGGATGGATAACACTACAATGGTTTGCATTCTATTTTTTAATATTTTTTATTTTCAGTGATCTTTATTATATCATTATCTTCTCTTTCTTTATTTTCTTCCATTCTAAGTATTTATTTTCTTAATTTATTTTTAATTCTTTTTTATTCTTTGTCTATTTATTTTTTTCTTTCTCTTTTATTTTCTACTTTTCTTTTACATTTTTACTTCTTATCTGTATTCTATTTGAATTAATTAATAGATATTTTTTATTATTTTTGTGTTTTATTTTTTATTTATGGTATTTGATCATATGCATACAATTTTCATGTAGTAAAGTGAAGTGAAAAAGGAAATTAAAAGAAGAAAAATCCAGAGCAAACAGAAAAAAAAAGAGTAATGAAAAAGCGGTAGAAGAAGGAAGCAAAAGCGAAAAAAATAACACAGCTGGGCCGCGTGGTTAGTAGTCACGTATCCTCGATTCCTAGGAAGCCCAACAGCAAATTTGGGCTCGTTTCCGCGTGGTTTGAGCGCTGGAGTGAATTGATTGCTGGTCGGCGGATGACTTGGGTGAAGGTGCTAAACGTATAGTTCGATTTTAATCCAACGACTGCCGAAAAAAAACATAGAGAAGGAAAACTAAATAAACGTCGTACGTGCTCTGGTTAATTACATAAATCCGCGTCACAGTGCTACCAACCAATAAGAATGCTGCGTTTGCCTACACCGATCCGCAGTACAGCCTAATCAGACTATCAGAGCCGTCGATCACGCAGGAACCGACCTAAATCAGTTGCCCGTCTCGCGTACGTGCCTATATAAATAGCGCCCCCTCCTCCCCCGGCTAATCACATCACGGTCACGGCTGCGAGGCATCGTCATCAGTGTAGCAGTTGCTAAGCACAGGCGTTCTGTGAGAGGTAATTAAATAGACCCACCTCCTTCGTCTTTAGTTACTCTCCATATAACTACTTTGATTTGTGCAGTACTAACAGATCCGGTGATCTATATTCTTGCTTTGTTTGTCATCCATATATACATAGCTTCTACATGTTGGCCATATTGCCATAATGCTTTGCTGTTTAGACCTTGGCCCCTGTTGCTTTATAACATATATGCATGTCTTCTAGGGTTTTAAGTGTGAAATTATGGGTTGCAAACTCTAATATGATTACGTTAGACAGTAATCTATCCCCACTGCTCAGATTATATTCATCATTTCTGTCGATCGTACAAGTGTTTTGATACTTTTCGTGACATGAGTACCGAGTACAAGTGATTTTGTTTGCACTTTGCAGTCCTACTCTCTCTATACATGCTTTCTGTATATGCTGTGTTATGCCCTGACATTGACAGAGAGGAAACTGCGATTCAATAGTAATTAGTATTTATTTAGTATCCAGAGGTGATGAATCAGGTTTATTCAGCTCGGAAATAGTACTGTATATACCCCATCCAATACTTTATCGAATATACATACACTTATACACCATCGAATATTGCTCAAAACATCATATGAAGCCCATGTGCTGATTGTTCTTTATTTGCACTGTGTATAGTTCCCACATCTCAATTCATATATATATTATTTCTCTTTATCTGCATTTATATTCTTACTATTACATTACATGATTAATTAGGCATATGATATGTGTGTGACAGTAGTTCCGTGCACATTTAATTAGATGATGCAGATACTGTTATATATAATAATACATACTTATATATTTCTGTTCCTCGTCAAAAGCATTCTATAGTATTACATTTTATACTTAGGATTTATTTTGTACATGATCAGCTTACTATATTTTGTTTGCAAGATGGCTCGTACTAAGTGTACAGCTCGTAAGTCGACCGGAGGAAAGGCACCAAGGAAGCAACTCGTTTCAAAGATGTTTGTATGTATATGTAAAATTTGCATGTTAAGTATCATCAGTACTTGCGTGCTGAAAATAGATTTTAACATTAGTATGGTTTGGTGTACATTTAATTTATAGATTGCTGCTCGCAAGACAGCGCAGCAACCGGAGGAGTGAAGAAGCCTCGCCGTTACCGCCCGGGAACTGTAGCCCTTCGGTAAGCATGCAGCAAGTGCAACGCAAGCTAATTTCATTTCATGGTTTTGCTTTGCTGTCAATTTTACGGTACGGCTGTGTTTTTTCATCCAGTCAACCGGCGTGTCACAACTGAATCTGAACCTCACATATATATTTTCTTCCAGTGAAATTCGCAAGTATCAGAAGGGCACCGAGCTGCTCATTAGGAAGATGCCCTTCCAGAGGCTCGTCAGGGAGATTGCCCAGCTTCACAAGGTACACGGTTACATGCATGATCTGCATTTTTACCTTGTTTGTTTTTGAAACAGTTGTAAGATCTGAATAAATAAATAAATAAATGCAATTCCGTGACTATATACATATGCACATGCAGAGTGACCTGCGTTTCCAGAGCCATGCGATCCTTGCTCTGCAGGAGGCGGCAGAAGCGTATCTCGTGGGTCTCTTCGAGGACACCAACCTGTGTGCCATCCATGCCAAGCGGGTCACCATCATGATTAAAGATGTTCATCTGGCTACCAGGATCCGTGGCGAGAGGCACTAATCGTTCGTATCACGTCGTCAATGGAGCGCTGCCTGCTGCTTAGTTTATTTGTGGTCTTATATTTGTCGAGAAGTGTTACCTTAAGTTTGTGTCAAGTATTCTATATGTTGAATAACTGGTAGCCTCCTAGGTTTTCGTTTGCTGGTGTAAGATATATATTAAGCTTTAGCAGTGATATCGTCATATCGGTAACAATTTCCTGCTTGTTTATCTGTCTGTTCAATTTCCTTTTACGTAACTTCTTGCTTATTGTACCTGCTTTTATATAGACTTCAAAGCATGAATTATGATTGGGGTAACCATTTATAGTTTCAATTATAGTTCTGCATATTCTTCAACAAACAAGACATTCCCTGGGTCTCCATGATCTGAGAGAAATATTTCCCAAATGATAAACTCTCTAATCACACAACAAAGGTTCCTTTTGGTGGAGTCAAAACTTAAAGCTGCTACCTTCCTTCAAATCAATGGTTGTGCCTCAAATTCAAAATGACAATAGTTGCTTCTTCTGGAATATAATGACGACAACCGGTCACAGCAACCTCTCAAAGATGAGTTTCCAGAACTCTATTCTTTTGCCAAAAGCCAAAATATTTTAGTTGCTAAGTACTTTGACCTTGAAGAAGTTTCAGATGTCTCTAACCTGCCATTATCAAAGAGGCCTTCAATCAACTTTCTGCTTTTCAGTCAATGACTCAACAAGTTCAATTGACTCATTCAGATGGCAAATGGAAGCTATACTGGGGGTCTGGGGCCCGGCTTCTAAGCTTCAAATTCAATGGCTTATTCCTTCCTAATTGGCCACAGACAGGTCCATGATGGTTTCCATTGGCTTTGGAAATGTTTTTGCCAACCAAAACACAAAGTCTTCTTCTGATTAATCCTTATATATAGACAAGAAATATTCTCCAAAAGAAAAAAAAAATGTTTCTTAATTCATATAATTGTGTCATTTGTCAACTCAATGTGGAGGAATCTGTGACACATCTCTTCTTGGACTGTCCTTTTGCCATAAGCTGCTAGGGTCGGTTCAACGTTGCTCTGAATCAAGCTACTCAATTCCCTGAAGCTCTTCTTGAGATTAAGTCACAGGCCAACAACCAGTTTTTCATGATTTTGATAATTCTCAAATCATGCGATGCGAGGTACTAGTACCAGTAGTAGAAGTAGTAGTACTGCAGAGGCTAGTATGCTAGCTGCATCCGGGCAATTTGGACAGCTAGAAACGATGTGATATTCAAGAATTTGCCAGCTTTAGTCGGCACACTGTTAAAAATCTTTTCTTATCAGAGCTCAGCCAGTTGACAGTCAGAGCAAGAACATTTGATCTATGGATTCAGAACCTTTTGTAGACCCTGTCAATTTTCTTATATTTTTTCAGACTTTCTTTGTCTCTTAATTTGTGCTTGTAGCTTTATTTTATCTTTTATTTATTAATAAATTTCTGTAGGGGTCCAAACCCCTCGATTTTCATAAAAAAAATATATAGTTCTGCATCTGTCAAGTATCACAGCGACACAGACCCTTTACAGGATCTGATTAGGGTAACCATAGTGATGCTATATCCCATCGTGTCCTTAGGATGGTTTATATGTATACCTTAGAAACATGGGGCATTTCTCCCAGTGCCCGGTAGTTGGCTAGATGGAAATTCTATTCTCAATTAATGTTGCAAATACCTTTTTCTCCTGGAAATTGCAAAAGCAAATGTTGACTCTGTGGATGATAATTTATTTGACTCACGGAAACGCCACATGAGCATACTTCAATTTACCTCTCTTGTGGTTGATATAGCACCAATATAGAACATCAACATATGAATATATGATGTGGTTCCACGTTAGATTAAACCACCTTGAACACCACCAAAAAAAAAAAAGAAAAACAACCAGTTTTGAAGAAAAATAATGTAGATTTCTAGTTTGATAAGTTTTTTTTTTCCTTTTTGAATGAATCTAAGTCTAGTTTGATAAGTTAAATTGCACCACAGCGCAACTTTTTTTTCTTTCTTCTCTTGGATGGGCATGGGTCAGCAGTTTTCAGGTTGGGCCTGTCCATTTTATTTGTTAAAGCCCAATTAATGGTGTCTCGGCCATTGCAAGTCTGTTGTCTTATTCTGTGCTACAAATAGTGTATTCATAAATAAACAGTAGTCAGATATCATCAAATACTGTGACTAGTTTATAAAAAAAAACACTGTGAGTAGTTAACTGTATACCTCCATCTTAGAAGAATGCAATTCTGTGTATCATCTAAGATAAAACCATCTTACAATTGACTAAATTGAAAAACATAAACAATTAATACTAAGACTCCAAATAGACATATTATGAAAAATATATTTCATGATGATTGACGAGTATATTGATACTTATTTGTTTAATAAATACTAGTATTTGTTACACATCTTGTTGAACTTAAGATGCTTGAATTTAGAATAAAACTTAATTGCATTTTTAAGGATAAAGGCAACATTAGGCAAGATGACGTCACGGCCTTATTTTGTCCAGTTCTTGTGGCTTTTAACTAAAGTCAGGTGATGACTCAATATATCAGCCAGGCTCATACGTATGCTGCTATAGTTGGTCACCTCAAAGTTGACTACAAATAGTAAAGACAGCAATATACTCCGTGGCTACGATCAAGTCCATACGATTTATCTAGTTTTTTCGAGGTGACCAGCGCGTATGCTGGCTGTCTGGCTATGATATGTCCATGCGATTTTTTTTGTTGCACTCTAGTAGTAGTACTAATTAATATATACTTGTAAGATGGAGAGTTCTTCAGTCCAGGGAACATGGTCCCTTGATTGCTGCCGGGAATCATTCCTTCCTGTAGTTTCTACTTGGATTAGTCACCAAACTCTACTCCAATCACTAGCTAAACAAACTAATCCATGTCCCAAACTCCAAGTCCAAGTCCCCAACGGGAATGAAGACGCGTAGCGTAGGTACCCCACGTGTTAACTGTTGGCGCAACTGTTTAATAATCAGCTCCATCTTTTTTCAAGCCGTATTTTAATTTGGTCTAAAACGGACAACTTAGCTTGGAGGACAAAAAACAATGATTTCCCCTCGCGTGGTGATGGTACTCTGAATAAAAAAAATAAAATTACTTAATGTGAATTCCCATAAAAGTTGTGGGAGAGACGATGCCAAGACAGATGAGAGCAAATTAGGAGAGCAATACTGCCAATTTACACGGAAAAAGAGCAAAATTTGACACAGAAGATTTGATCTCTCTACTTCTTTTAGGAAGACGATGCTAATTAAGAAAACTATTTGTATGTATCTTATCAGGGATTATATTATAATTTTGAAAGGCAACGGCTTTACCATGATGTTATACTGATTGAGTGTCCATTTCTGTAATATATGTGGTATGAATGTATGATGATTGCTTAACCCCGTCGATGCCAGTATCAGGAGTATGCCATCAGTCACGCGGCCGACCTCCTATCATGGTTGATGCTGACGGGATTACGTTAATGGGGATGGTCCCGCGTCCCGCCCGCATAGTGGAGCCAGGGGTGGAGTAGTACGAGTGATTAGTGAAGAGAGGAGACGGGGGGCACGTGGGGCAGCTTGCGCTCACCGACGGGGGCACGCTTCGAACCTAATCATGACAACCAGATACCTTTGCCGGGCTAGTGTCACTGTCACGAACTCACGACACCACACACTGGCCCTATTACTTAACGGCGTCTGCAACGGAGCTGGCAACTTCATCAGCTGAGCGGGCGGCGAGAGCGAATAAAAAAGAGTAAAGCACGCTACTCCCTCCGTCCCAAATTACAAGACATTTTAAGAATCTTAAAAAGTCAAAACATCTCAAGTTTGATCAACAATTATAGAAAAAACTATAAAGATTTATGAAATCAAATAAGTATAATATGAAAATATAATTGATAACGAATCTAATGATATTTATTTGACATCATAAATGTTACTCTTATATTATCGTATAAATTTGGTCAAACTTGAGATACTTTGACTCTCCAACATTCTTAGGATGTCTTATAATTTGGAACGGAGGGAGTACTATCGGTCCTCAAACAAATGTATTATCTCGGTCCTTAAACACTTAAACAGTCGTTATGTCTAAAAATTTGTTTGATTGTCATAATACTCTAAATGTTTCTTACCTCGTCTAGCCCCCAACCCATATGTGGGGGTACATGTAAGTTCCCTCTCCCTAAGCTCCATCAAACTCCCTTTTCTCTCCCAAGCTCAAGCGGTGACGTGGCTAGGGGTGAGGGGCAGCGCGGGCCATGCCAGAGTGGCTGGTATAGCTAGGAGTGGTGCGACAAGCTCGACGTTCATGAGCTCCACCCCGTGTCGCCGGTACACGTGCTCACTAGGCGAGCGCGTGGGTCACTAGTAGGGATGAAAACAAATCGGATACGAACAGATATAATTGATATTATATTTCTTTTCATTTTTGTACGGATTTGGATCCGAATACAGATAGTGTCAACCATGTCGGATATGATATGATTCGTTATCAACATCATAAATATGTGATTGGAGTATTCGGATACGGATGCGGTATCGGATGTTGAATACCTCGACGCGGATACAGACTGATCTAAACCTCTGTCGACAAAATACGCGTTGCAGTCTACCTAGGGGATACCCCACCGTAGTAGATTGTAGGCGGAGGCGTGGCGACGACGATCAAGCGTAACACAAAGAGCGTAGACACGGCAATTTAGACAGGTTCGGGCCGGCAAATCACCCTAATACCCTATGTCTTGTGTTTTGGTGGCTGGATTGATGTGTATATTAGATTACAAGACCCGTAGATGCGATCTAGGGGATTGTGTAGAGATTGTTTCGGAGGGGGTCCCTGCTCGCCTTATATAGCCGGGGAGCAGGGTTACAGTTCCATATTCTAACATATTACGATCGGTCCCTTTAAGTAAGAGATCCAAGTCTATCTTCTAGGATCCTTCTTGACGAGCAAGACTTCTTCGGAGTCCTTGGCGAGCACGACGAGCTGGTCGTGTGCCGCAAGGCCTCATGAGCTGGGCGTCTTCTGGTCGGTAGGCCCAAAAGGTCCTTGGGGATATGCCGAGGTATATATCCCCAACAAGTCCCCGAGCATATTGCGTCCTTCTGGCGAGTTAGCAGTGTAATCCTTGAAGAAGTCCATCTGGTCGCCCTTTGCGTGAGGTCGTCGTTGCGGGGGCTCCGACCAGGTCAGCTAGTCGAGGCGACGGTCGGAGAAGCCTCCCGACCAGGTAGATCTGATCGAGGACGTCGTGGCCTGATGCGCGAGCAGGTCACCTTCATTGTATGTTGCGGCTACTTCGTCAGGAGGATGTGACGTGCTGAAGAAAAAACTTTTGACTGGTCTGTTCCCCGGTGAAGTGTACCCACTTAAGCTCTGCAAAAAAGACCACAGGGACAACAGAGGTTTGACGAGAAAAAATAAGTATATTCACCGCGAGGTGAAGTGTATCCACTTAGTCTCTGAGCTTGGTAGCAGGTGAAGTATGCACGTGGTGTCAAGCTTTATAACAATGAAGGATGTATTTGTAAGTATAGGTAATGAATGAAGCATGAGTTTTGCAAAAAATGACTGCGAATACCCACAGTCCCCGAGCCTGATATAAGGATCTGTTGGGTTCTTATATTAGGATGTATATAAAAACTGCTGAAAAAATGAATTTAGTAAAGACGATTGCGAATACCCGTAGTCCCCGAGTCTGAGGCGAGGAGGTAGAATGTTCTTGTGTCGAGGTCGTATTCGCAGTCCCCGGGTTGCAGTCCCTGGGTGTTGTGCTGTCTGGTGGCGCTGCTGCCTCGTGGTGGGGGCGATCCATGAGCCTTGCTCGGCGTGTTTCTCGACGGATTCCCCGAGCCTGGTCGAGTCTGCAAACAGGTGGCAGAGTCGCCGTTTCTCGTCAGTGAGTCCCCGAAAATTGCTGACCTGTGTGTTTGCAATTGTGCTACTGTTCCTGTTTAGAAAGAAATCATAACAAAATCGTGTGCCCAGTCCCCGGGATTGTGATGTCAATAGTATAAAGAAGGTATTGACCGAAAATCATTATCGCGGAGAAAAAAGAGGTAAATAAAGTAAAGGGAGGTATTGGGCCGAATTAACCGTTCTGTTTAACAGCCCAAATCGCAGTCATGGTGGTTCTGTATTTGGCCGTTGCAGTCCCCCAAAAACCCTAGGAGGCTAAATGCCACACCATTTGTATAAAGGTTGGGGTTGGCAGCGGCGCCTTCAGTCTCTGACTGCGGCGAGGCTTTTTCTTTTCCTGCTGTAGTTTTCTCGTGTTTTTGTCAGGCTTCGTGGCCGCATCGTTTTTGTAGATCTATGTGGTGGTGATGGTGCCGAAGAAAGTTGGTCATCGGGGTGCTGTTAAACTGTCAGCTGATGTTAGGGAAACGTCTTTGTTGCCGCCCCCAAATGTTAGGGTTGAGGAAGTGGAAACGCCACCCTGGGCGGGGCATTGGACGTGGAGTACTCTGAAAGGGGATAGTATCGATGCTCTGGTGTTTGATGGTCTTCTTCCATATAAGGAGGTCGGTGGGTGGCGATCTGCGTTTGGTGAATCATTCCCGACGCCGAACACCGGTGAGCTTGTTGTATTTGAACCTTTCTTTCGATGCGGCTTTGGAATTCCTGTCCCACCGTTCCTTCGCGGTTTGTTGCGGTACTATGATATCTCACTCTGCAATCTGGATTCCAATTCGATTGTGCATATTGCGGTCTTTATCCATATGTGTGAGGCGTATATTGGGATCCGTCCTCATTTTGATTTGTTTCGATATTTCTTTCGTCTGGATCTGAATGGGGCCGAGTCGTCAAGCATTATTAGCTCTGTGTGCCTTCGGCTTAGGGTCATGTGTCAAGCGAATATATTTCGATGCCGCTGCATTCCAGATTTGCTGGGCACAAGTCAAGGTGGTTTTATATCCATCAGGAGGAGCCTTTTGCACCGTGTGACCCTGCGATGGTGCCCAAGGTTTTGGCATCGTGGTCAGAGCCGTCGTCCTAGGTTGGTTTGGATAGGTTGAGATTGTTGCTGAGTTTGATGGACCGTTGTACTCTTGATGGGGTGCGGGTAGCGTGCAGCTTCATTGCCAGGCGTTGCCAGCCGTGCAAGGATAGAGATCATCCTGTGTTCGAATATTCTGGTGGGGTGACAATACTCGGGAGGCGCCTGAGGCAATCAACGCGGTTGTTGCTGATAAGCAGTTGCGCTACATCTTCGATGTTGCGCAACGCTCGGCGCCGGCTCATCCTAGGAAAGATTTTAGTCTTCTTCGTCTCCCTCCGCAGGTTTGTCTATGTTCTGCCTTTGTCCTTTATTGTGGTACGGTGTTGCTTGGCGTTCTCATCCTTGCTGGTTTTATGCAGATTTGTGGCATAGATCGTGCTACATATTTTTCTTTATCGCCAGTCGTTGGTGTACTTCCGGAGTTTTGTGTTCCCCCAGCGCCTGCTAAGGTGTCGCATGATGCTGGGTCGGAGGCTATTGATAGTGTTCTGGTTGGAGGGGTGGCGACTGTTATGGAGCCGACGCCACTGAGACCGGAGCCCTGGGTTGTTGGTAATGCCGGGGGTATTCTGGATTCCTCGAGTGGTCCTGGTGTTGCTAGGGTTGGTTCTGATGATGATATGCCGTTGTCGTTTGGCCCTGGTTTGAGGAAAAGGCGGAGGAGAAAAGTCTTTGTTGATGATGATTCTGGCGAACCGTCCTCCTGCGGGGGGGATGTTGGTGCTGGTGATGAGGAATCTGACGGCGCCGAGGACGTGCTGGATCACGTGAATGTAGTTATCTTAACTCTTTCCTGTTGGTTGAGCAACAGTTGGTTTGTTGGCTGATTGGCTTATTGTCTCTTTTGCAGGCTTTGTTCAGGTTGAATCGGGATCGTAGGCGTCAGGTTCTGACTCTGGAGGCGTCTCTGGATGCGGCTCGCACGCGTGTGCATGATTTGGAGGGGGCTCTTTTGGAGAAGGATCATTTTATCTCTGGGGTTCATGATCGGATGTCTAAGGTGCAGATAGGTTTGTTTCTGTGTTCTTCTTTTTGGCTGACGGCGCTGTCTTGTTGACTTTTCAGAGGTTCTTGATGTTTCTTTCTTTTCTGCAGAGCTGGAGGCCGCCCGTGTTGTTTGGCGCGACCGTTTTTGGATTTTGGTGATGGAAATTAGGCCAGTTATGGACTGTGTGGACAACGTCATCTCTGCTTCTGTTCCCCCGTCGGAGGAGGTTGCAACTGGCGTGTTGTCGAGGGTGTGAGGCTTTGCTGCTCGTTTTAAGTCATTTGTGTTGTTGGCGGGGAAGGAGACTCTTGGTTATGGGTTTTGCGTGATTCGGTCGCACTATAGGCATGTTGATCTCAAGAGGGTGTAGACTAGTTACGCCGATGGTACTTCTGGTGCTGATATGTCTCGTTTGGAGGCAGAGGCTAGCGTGGCTGCCGGAGATCTTGTGTCTGACATGGAGTTTTTTGCTATGATGTAACCACTTTTCTACGGTGCTAGTGTTTCACGGACGTATAAGTGAAATCTATCAAAGCTTTTTATCGAGGCGGTGAGCTTTTATTTCACTTGTATGTCCTTTTCGTGCCAACTGAGTCTTGAGCCGTAACGATGAATCGTTCGGCCTTGGTCTCAAATGGTCCATATCGTAGGGCTGACGCCTCTGTACGCGTAGGATACATAAGGACTCCCAAGGAGGTGCGCAACTGGCAACCCGCGGCGGAGAGGGCGAGCAGCTCATGCACGCTTAGGAAGATGCCAGAGACAGGGCCCTTTTCCGAGAGGCTCGATCGTGGCGTGACCAGGGCTTATGGAGACCATTGCTGCAGACGCTGGGCGAAAAGCCATGCTGCTTGTAGAGTCGTCGGCCGTATCGTGGTCGTATACAGGTTCTAGGCGCGTAACCTCATGGCACCCGACCCGAGTGATATCGCCCGACTTCTGGGGAGATACCGCTCGAGAGGTCTATCGACTTAATCACAGCGTTTAGGGTAGCTACGTCTATCCGTTGTGGCTAGTCAGTAGGCTAGCTTCGGGTGCTTTCTGGTTACGACCAGGCTGTTTGGAGAAAACGTCGTATTGCGTTTGGGCGAGGTCGTCGAACACTGTGGGAGTGTTTTGGAGAGGTCGTCGAATGTCGTGTGCGTTTTTGTAGTGGTCGCCTAGGGACAAAGCGATCGTTCGGGAGAAACGTCGATCTTTATTGATATTGGTGGAAGACACGGTACATGCATTACTAGGCGTAGAAGCGCATCAGGTGTTCTATGCTCCATGAATTGGGGACGTCGATGCCGTCTTGGTCGGTGAGGCGGTATGATCCTGGTCGGGTGACTTCTTTGACGATGTAGGGACCTTCCCAGTGTGATGAGAGCTTGTGCATGCCTTCGGGCTTGAGCTTTCTCTTCAGGACGAGTTCTCCCGTGGTGAAGGATCTGGAGTGGATGTTGCGGTTGTAGTATCGGCGAATGCCTTCTAGGTATTTGGTTATTTGTATGCACGAGGTTAGCCTCTTTGAGGGCGATGCACTCCCGCATCGTGTGTTTCCCTTGTTTGTGGAGAGGGCAGGGGCCGTCGAGGACTTCTTTGTGGTTGCTGCAGCGTTGGCGCTTTTGTCCGGCGATGGGAGTTGCGCTTCCGGAGGCCGGACGGCGTCGCGAGGATTCCGGAGCGAGTCTCTCGTGCATGAATGGCGCATGGGGGCGAAGTTGGCGACGGGCGACATCGATCAACTCGAGGCAGTCGGCGAGGTCTTCGTCGATCTGTTCGATGACACTCGTCATGTTGCTTGGATCGGCGTGATCTAGAACCCTTCGGGTCGTCCTGGTGGTTAGATCTTCGCTCGGGGGAAGGTTCGGCGCGAGGAGCCTCGCAGATTCCGCAGTTTCTGAGACGGAGACGGTGCCATAGATGGTCCAAACCATAGATCCGATCTGGAGGGTGGCACCGCTCGCCAGGATGATCATAGATCCAGGAAAAGTACTCGCTTGATGAGCCATGACGTCGATGCACACACCCCCTACCTAGCGCACCAACTGTCGATGAAATACGTGTCGCAGTCTACCTAGAGGATACCCCACGGTAGTAGATTGTAGGCGTGGCGACGACGATCAAGCGTAACACAGAGAGCGTAGACACGATGATTTAGACAGGTTCGGGCCGGCAAATCACCGTAATAACCTACGTCCTATGTTTTGGTGGCTGGATTGATGTGTATATTAGGTTACAAGACCCGTAGATGCGATCTAGGGGATTGTGTAGAGATTGTTTCGGAGGGGGTCCCTGCTCGCCTTATATAGCCGGGGAGCAGGGTTACAGTTTCCATATCCTAACATATTACGATCGGTCCCTTTAGGTAAGAGATCCAAGTCTATCTTCTAGGATCCTTCTTGGCGAGCAAGACTTCTTCGGAGTCCTTGGCGAGCACGACGAGCTGGTCGTGTGCCGCAAGGCCTCATGGGCTGGGCGTCTTCTGGTCGGCAGGCCCAAAAGGTCCTTGGGGATATGACGAGCTAGTCACATGTCACGTGCCATGCCACCACGCTAAGCGCAAACGAGAGTGGGCCATGCTGGGCCATGCCGCTACGCTAAGAGCAAGTGAGTGCGTACCACCAGCCACACCGCCATGCTAAGGGCAGGCGGGCATGTGTTGTAGGTCACGCCACCGTGCTCAGGGCAGGCGAGCATGTGTTGTAGGTCACGCTACTGTCGCTGCAATGCCGACAAGATGGAGGTGAGTCGTGCCACTACTTGTTGCTACTACGCCACGCCCAGACATCTCGCTCGGGCGGCACAAATCAGGCGCATGAGCAACAGAGGTTCATGAGACCAATGAGGTCTGAACGAAAGGGTGCCACAATGCGGCAGGGATGGGTCAGCATGCATGACGAAGAGAGACGGGGTGTAGGGCTTGTTTGGTTCGTGGATAAGCTCAATCTGGCTCACATGGAAGTCTGGTAGCCAGGTCCAGTGCATGTAAGTAGCCCAGGGCAAATTTTACCGAGAACCGAAAACCAAACCGAATTTACCGAGAACTAAACCGAACTAACCGAGAACCGAAATTTCGGTTCCTAGTTCGGTTAGCATTTCTTAGGAACCGAAATTCCATCGGTAAAATCTGTTCCACCACTTGGTTACCCGAAGTACCAAAGTTAGAAATATACAGCCCGACTCAATGCATAGGAGGCCCAATAACCGACCCAACTCAATGGATACTATAAATTCACTTCCTTGAAACCCTAGCTAGCACACGGTCGGCCTCCTAATCTCACCCCGCGCGGCGGCTCCCAGTCTCCCGCCCGCGCCCGCACGGCTCTGGCACGAGTCGAATCCACGACTCGCCTCCACCCTCCACACCCGCCCGGCCGCCCGCACCGACCGCCACCCTGCCCTCTCCCCGTTGGCGCCCCACACCCCACGGCCACACCCTTCAGCGCCCCCGTCCTCTCCGCCATAGGCGCCACCACACCAAGTGATAGGGCGGCGGGCCGTCTCCTCTCCTCTCCCCGGTTGCGTGACTCCCCATCGGCGAGCGGTGGCGGCAGCGGCAGCGGCTTGTGCGACTGCGGTGGCATCTCCCCATCGGCGCGGCGGCGGCGTGACCTAGCAGCACGCGGTGTGCGCAGGGACAGAGCTTTCCTCCCTTTTTTTTCTTGGCAAAATGTGGTCACACCGAAAATCGGTTAGTTCGGTTCAGAACCGGAACCGAACCGAATTTACCGAGTACCGAAGTGCTCGGTTCTGACAAATTTTAGGAACCGAACGGTTCCAGTTTTTAGGGAACCGAAATCTATAAGGGACCGAGGAACCAAACCAATCGGTTCGGTTAGAACCGAATGCCCAGGGCGACATGTAAGAGCGTGGTGTTTGGTTGCCTGTTTGCACGAGCCAGGGTATCCCGAAATCCTGTTTGGTTGCTCGCACGAAGATAGGTTGTTTGAGATAAAAATATATAAATAATCGATCATAATATCATTTATTATGGGTAACTATTATCTTATAGATCTTATGTTATCTTATTACTCCTTAATATTAATCAAAATATGTTAATATCATTTAATCTATGCTAATCATGCATTAATGACGTCACGTGAGCCTGGCCCTGCAGAAACGGCCGATTCTGCATTCTTCCAGAGCCTGGTTGCGGAAGGAATCTTGCATGAACGAAGCCAGACTGAGCAAATATGTGAACCAAACAAACGCCTAATCTCACAGCAGCAGAGCCTGACTGAGGTCTCATGCAGGCAACTAAACACACCCAAAGAGCATGGGCGGTCAAAGGCAGGGAGCTGCCACTAGGGGATCTTGCACTGTCGCCTCTCCCTCTCTCTTTGCCCGAAGGCTGCCTCCAAGTAGCGTCTGCCCTCCGCGTGAAAGCCATTCTCTTATGGTGCACATTTGAAAAGGGCTAATGATTAGTTAGATGGAGATAAATAGTCTAATTAAAAATCTACAAGAACACTAAAACAAGGTAGTTAAATAAATAAATGGTATATGTAAATTTTGCACTAGCACTACTAGACGTTGCAAGCCACCTATCAAGAAGTCTAATGAGCTACTAACTCTAGGCAATCAAGAGCTAAGTAACTACTTTACTTCTAGATAACTAGCAAGAGAGCTAAAAACAATTGGAAGTTAACTATCACTAATCTACACAAGTATGCAAGTAAATATAAGAAGTAATAGAGTGAGATATAGTACAGCCATGGCAAGTGATCAGTCAATACTATAGAAATTCTTGTAATGGAGATTGATTGACACAAGATTTTCTCTTGAGGTTCACTTGCTTATCATCAAACTATGTCCTCGTTGTAGCGATACACACCCTTAGTGTTCACATGCTAATAGCCTTGACACCCCTAACTCACAATTAGGTGCCACAAAATCAATACAAGATGAGGAGTCACAAGGTACGAGCACTCTACTAAATATTTCTTTCATGAGCTTCCATAGGAAAGGCTCAAGAACCCCTCCCAATCATCACTTGGAGACAAACACTTTCCTCCGCTCAACGATCTTCGATGCTCCAAGCCGTCTAGGTGTGGCACCGGCAAGAGTAACAAAAGAAACCATATTGATGCAAGCCCAAGTGCTACTAGATATGCCAACGTAGTACAAATGTTCTAACTTACTCTACCAACTCACTAGAATGATGAACAATCATGCAAAAATGATAGGGACAATTGCATAACTGCTCTTGTTTTAAGCTATAATTGTACGTTTGCCCCTATTTTTTAACTTTGCATGTTTGCCCCTGTTTTTTAAACTTGAAGCTTCCGGTTGCCCTTATTCCATGAAGGAGAGTTAACACCGTTAAGTACATGCTGAAAAGACAGAAATGCCCACGACATGAATAACCCAAAAATCAATCCACTTTTTTTATTAGCCTAGCATGTGCCGACAAATGAAAATATATGCTTGCAAAATATTTTACTTTTATATTTATACAAAATGTATATTGTCATTTGTCCAAAAATAAATGGAATATAAGTCTGTAAAAAATCGGCACATTCTAGGTTAGGAAAAAAACGGATTGATTTTTAGGTTATTCATGTCGAGGACATTTCTGTCTTTTCAGCATGTACTTAACAGTGTTAACTCTCCTTCACGGAATAGGGGCAACCAGAAGCTTCAGATTTTAAAAACAGAGGCAAACATGCAAAGTTAAAAAAAATAGGTGCAAAGATACAGTTAGAGTTTAAAACAAAGACAGTTATGCAATTGTCCCAAAATAAAGATAGTTATGCAATTGTCCCAAAATAATAAGAGTAGTGTATCTCAACTCTATGGGATGTCAAGTTAATCAAATGGCCAAGAGTAATAACCTCGTCTAGCCGGTCACCAAACTTAAATAGGGAGCTAATGCTCAGAGCCATTGGTCTCCTCACCCAACTTTCTGAGAGATCACCTGTAACATCCCAGATGTTAATTTCCAGATTATGGAAATAGATCCTAATTTAAACTTTATTTAATTATCCAAGATTAAATCTTCTTCTAAACTTATCAAGAAAAGGCTTTAGAAATTAATTTTGTTAAAGCCTTCAACGCTTTCAAAATATGGATTTCCTAGTCTTCGACATTGCCATTCCGAGTTCTCTAAAATTTATAAAACATCTCATATTTCTCTAAACATAAAAGTTGAATTTATGTTTTGGAGAAGAGCCTGCAAAAAGTTGGAACTCATTTAACTCCGTTTTGGTGGTTAAATTTAAGTTTCCATAATCGCTGTCAACACGTTGACACTAGCATTTTGGAAAATTATTAACTACTAATCCATTGCTCAAATGACTTTGATATTTCAACGAAAAATGTAGAGCTTTTCATGGGCTACAACTTTGGTGTTCGGCCCATTTCCAAATTCGGCCTGGGAGAGGCCCAAATCGGCATCGTACACGTCGCCTGCCACGTGCTCGGTGAAATGTCTCAATGGGCGACGTGTGTCCAGGGTGTGGCAGCCATGCCGAGCTCACCCTTCACCTTGTTGACACCTCCACCCTCTCCCTCTCTTTCTCATGCCCAGGACTGGAATGGGGAGGCACCAGAGCACCCTCCACTCTCGTCTCCTCACTTCCTCCGTCTCTACCTCTTCTCCCTCGGTCCGGCGCAGCAGCAGCAGCACGCCATGGCCATGGTCGGCCGAAGCTCCCTGGCCGCTGCCGTTCCCGCCACTCCAGTCTTCCTCCACTCCAACAGGAAGCACCACCACCTTCCTCGCCTCGAGCTGCACGCCATGCTCCTCCTCACCGTCCGATTCCGTCGTCGGCTCACCGGCCGCGGTCATCTCCGACGGCGTGCGCATGTGGCCGGAGCGCCACGGTCGTCCTCGGGTGAAGCTACGCGGTCCTTCGGGTGCGAGCCGGCTTTCCGGTGCTGCTCCACCCCTCCACAGCCGCCGACGAGCCTCCTCCGGCCGGGAACAGCGAGCTCAGTCGCCTCCTCTGCTCCAAATCGTGTGAGGGGTCTCCTGCTCAAATTCGACTGAAGGCAGAGACCTATCTGCACACTCAGTGACTCATATGAATAGTGCACTACAGTGTTTTTCTTTTTCTTTTTTCTAGAATCTGGCTATAACTTTGGAAATTCGTATTTAATCATATAAAAATGGTATGCATGTGTTTTTGGTCTTTTTGGAATCCTCATAAAATATTCTATGCAGTAAATCTATCTTTTGGCATGCTTTAGTTCTTTAATTTTGCTGTAAAAATCATTTTGTGCAAGCATGTCAATTCTGTTAAGATGTTTTTGTTATTTTTGTATCCACTGTTATACTTGTCAAAAAAATATGAAATTGTTATGTGATGAGTAAAAGTTTATGCTTGATGCCTGGTAAAAATTTCATGATTTTAGGTTTGATGGTTGTAGAGTTATAAAAATGTCAAAGTGTCTATGTCTCTTTTTAAAACTGCTGCTTTGATGTTTGTAAACAATTTATTTCATGGTCAATATGATGTGTCTTGTGTTAAAATTTTATGATTTTACACCTGATAGTTTAGGATTTATCAATTTTGCAAGTTGAATGCAGTTGTTGTTTACTTTCTGGGCAGAGCTGATAAGATTGATTTGTTTGAGCAATTTACATATAGATTCATGTTTTGCCACTGTGAAAACAATTGAATTATATTTCTTAAGCTTTCCAAAATGTTAAGATTCATATTTTTATATGGTGTAGATCTCAGGTTATGGCTGTTCTAAGTTAAGTATGACAATTTGTTGTTTTGTTTAAGATGCTTTCAATAGAACTTTTGTCTAGTTCATAGAGGTTTCTATACTTGCTTAAATGACATAAAATTTATACAGTAGACTAATGAAGACATGTGTGAGCCTCTGTAATTTTGGTAGAATTGTTTATGTAAGTTTGATATGTGTTCATGTTTACACCTAATTATCTAAATAAATTAAGAAAATGTGTTCTAAGAATTTATTTAGCAATGGGCACTATGTTTTCTAGTGTTCATTAGTCATGTGTGACATGTTGGTAAATTTTATTTTTCCCAATTATGTGTTTGCACCATAAGTTAATATTTATTTATTGCAATTGCTAGTTTCTAGATAGTTTTGGGGATAATGTAAATTACCCCATGTTAATGATGTTTTCTGAGAATCTTGTGAATATCAAAGTTGTAGATAACTCATGTATATAGCTTTTGTTAAAATTTGGTGACATTTGGCCAAGTAGTTTATGATTTATGCATGTTGCAAGTTGGTAATTACAAATATCTGCTCTCTGTTTTTCATAATCATATTCTGTAACTTTGCCTTTTCGACTTATTTAACTTGTGAACCATGCTGTGCTAGTATGAAATGAAATGTATATAATTTCATAAGCTTTCCAGAATGTCTTGTTTCAAGTCCTTTGGATTTGTAAAACTCTAGATATGAGTAAAATGGTGACTGTTGTCTTGTTGTCCAAAACTGCATGCATAGTTTAATTGTTTAACTCTATTTTGGTTGTTTTAATCTAATGTTTACCTCTTGATTAATGAATTCTTGGCAAGTCTGAACCTAAGTTAAGTTGTGTGTGTACTTTAGATTCTTTTCATGCCTAAGTATCATGCTTGGTAAGATTAAGTTAATCAACTATGGATGTCTATGCTTTGCATATGTCTTATATGAACTCTTGTTCACTTGAATGTTTGTTGTGATGAATCTTTGTGTTATCATTTCATTGCATTTGTACATTTGCATCTTTGCATCTCATTAAGGTACGATAGATTAATATGTGATGGATAGTATCGAACCCGAAGACGGTGATTGGTGGATCTAATCGAAGATGTCTTGGTGATGAATCCAGGAGATGGGTAATCTCGGTTTTCTAATGTCAATCAATGGTACTTGTCAAGCAAGTATCATCTAACAAACACTGACTAGTGTTCTTACCCAGGCAAGCCCCGGTGCATTCAAACCCTACCTTGTATTTAAAATGTTTTATTTAAATACACTTATGATTATTTATTGCATTGTTCTTACTTTATTAAATTCCCACTTGATGCATAGCCTTATCCTTGGTTACTTGTACCTTCTACCTTGACACTTTTTAAAGATGAAAACTTTTGGCTAAAAATGCTTAGTATGCTTAGAATTTTCTAGTAGGTGATTTCCTGTCACTTACACATAGCGTATTGCTTCGGCAAATGGTTATGCTCTTTTGAGAAAGGAATGTTGTTGGAAGTAATAATTCGTGACCGGGCGGACACGGTGTTGGAGAGTCATCAGTGGTGTCTGGTCAGCGGGTTCTTTCCGCCTGTGTCATTAGGGACCGTCCGTTGTCGCATGACTAGGGTTGTGACTTTGGAGTACTTATCAAATACCTTTGGGGAAGCTGGACTCTCGTCAATCCAGTCTAAAGGACGGTTAACCCGCACTGGGAGTGGAGAGATGGCGAGAGTAGTGTGTATCCTCCAAGTTAGCGAACTGGATGGAGGCGTACTGTGCTCTCGGGTGGCGGGCCCCGTTCTCGGATGGAGGATCCAGAGAAAAGTAGTCATATGCGTGCTTTCAGAGGCTGTATATGTCGTGTGATAGGGAAGCCCCAGCTGGGATAAACAGATTCGAATCGTTGTGTTCCTCGGATATGGAAACATGACCCTGTCTTCTTCATCGTAGTTAATGAAACTTCAATTGGATACTTGTTGGTTCCTTTCATGGATGGTTATTACCTTGTCATCAATCATAAATTTAGATTGGTACTTGAGTAATCTTTTAAACGAATTAAATAAATTTCAATTCTTTTTATAAATGCTTATTTATGCAAAATACTTGATTCTTGCAAACCACACCTTGAATCCTATGACTTGCATACCTTTTGACCACAAAATATTTTCTTTTGTCGGATAAGTCTTGTTGAGTACCCCGTACTCAGGGTTTGTTAACCCCTGTTGCAAATGAGGGTCTCAATCCGGTCTGTGTGGCTTCGTGCTGCATGACCGTTGTTCCAGTCGAGGATGATGAGGAGTAGTGTGTCTTTGCTTGACTTTTGGGCAAGAGTATCTCGGTTATTTGTTTACACTTTATCAGTAGCTTAATGCATTACTATCGTATGACATTTAAGTTATATTTCAAAACTTTTGGTTTGTAATATGACTACTAAATTCCGCTACTTTGATGTAAATTAAATTATTGTATTACTTTTGCAATGATTATAATGAGGATCCTGTTCGGAAAGAGATGGATGGCCCGTTGTAAAATGACGACACCTGACGGACCAATTAAGACTTGGATCATTTGTTGAGATTAAATCGTTTGGACGTTAATCCTGACAAGTGCGTGTTGATTTTAAGAGGTTCTGTCACATCACCGGACGCGCCTCTCGGGCCGACCAAACGCGTCCGGTTACTGGATAGCCGCCGTCTGTCCGCGTCATTCAACTATTTCTGTCATATCTCAACAGCTAACACTTGTCATATACCTCTATGAGCTAGAACAACTAACTGGACGCCGCACAAATATATGTTTGTCCTCTATATGTTTATTTTTTACTTGATGTTGGTGTCTAATTTGCGGGATTAATATTCAAATTCAAATTCAATTTCAAAAAATATTTTATATCTAGAAAATTGTTAACAATAACGACCTCCGTTAATACTTTAAAGGAGAGGACGGTTTAGAGGAACCGCTTATTAACTGAGGTTAATCAAGGTAATCACACCAACCGTCTCCGTTAAAATCAAATTAACCGTAACCTTTTTGTCGGAGGTGGATGGGTTGACTGCCTCCGTTAATCTAGTATGTCCGTCTCAGTTAAGCTTATTATATTAATGGTCATGGAAAAAAATAAAATCCATTAGATTAGTTATAGGATGTATTTTTATAATATATTTATTTAGAGATAGAAATGCTAACATAATTTATTATAAATTTGGTTAAATTTAATGTAGTTTGAACGCTACGGTTTATTTGCACTGTTTCGGAATTTCCTTGGCATCTCAAGATAGAACTCCTCCTATACGTATTGACCATGACAGCACGCTTCGAATTAAACGGATGCTGATCAACTAAAGCCTCGATCCGGTCGCCACGTAGTACTGCCCGGACTCGTGTTAGTATGTTACGAGTGTGTGTGTGTACGTGGTCTGTGTGTTTCCCACTTACTCTAGGCCAATAAAAATACTACTACAGTCCTTTGGCCTGTATATGGTCGTGGCAACGTCGCCATGCACCAGCAAACGTACTATGTACGTCGCCCGTCGATGACCGTGTCCAAGTACAGTGCTGCGAGACGGTGTCGGAGCTATCCCTATCTCTTTTCGTTGCATGACAAATCCCAGTTGAGCAGAGTGCAATTCAGACACTAGCTATACCCCGCCCCGGCCATACGGGGTTAATCGACCAGCATAGCGCGCGTTGTACCTAGTCGGCACACGCGCACATGGGAATGAAGCAGCAGGGGGACAAGCGCAATGCTCCAATAATGCGTGTAGCCAGGCCAGCGTCGGCCGTGTCCTGCTCGCCGGCGGAGCGCCCACGTCGCCCCGGCCCAGTTTAGCTGACCGGTCCAGCCAGCTCGGCCGCCTCAATTGGCCTCCATCCGTGCATCTCGTCGATCGTGGTTGCATGTAGCGCTATTTATTAGCCTGTTGCCGCTTGACATCGTATCGATCCTCATCGCGCTGCTATTCAACGGTGACCGATCGATTGATTGGCTGCCTCGATGATCGTCTAATCATTACATTATTACTACTGATCTTATCCTCAATCATGCATGGAATGTACGCGTGTCGCCGCGCGGCTCTGCATGCAAGCAGGGAAGTGCCACGACTGCACGCAACGTGGCGGGCTTGCCGTACGTGTCCGCGAATGAAGCTGGTGGTACGCATCATGCACTACTGATTCCATAGACGTGCTTTCTTAATTCTGGTTGCGACTTGTGGTATAGTTGGTCGTTACACACGCAGCATCATCAGTAGTACTCCGTACTGTAGTTCAGTGCTGACGTCTGCCTGTAGCCCTGTACATAGACGTGCTGCCGTGGTTGGTACGTCGTACATACTGGGTCATAGTCGTATTCGTAGGCTCGTAGGTCGTAGCAGCATACTGCACTGCACACGCGTACGTCTCAAAGGACGGCCCTCTTCAACTCGGCGTATATGTATGCATGCATGTGGACTGAAACAAATTCAATGACGACGGCCTATCGATTATATGTAATAAACACATCTGGTTGAATTCATGACATCTATTTATATGTAATCAATCATCTAACATACAGTTTTATATTATTTTATGAATTCAGGACAAAAAAGGCTAAAAAAAGAACCACATGTTTTTTAAATGTTCGATATGATTAATTTATATATGTATATCCACGTTAGATCTTGTTCCGATATACATGCATTCCTCTCGAACCACATGTGTGTTGAAGTGAATTAGAATAAAATTAAGAATTTGTTTAGCGTAACTCAACTTTATTAGTGAAACCATTTTTTAAAAATAGTTTTATGAACAACTTTGTATGTGAAGTTGTGCTATTTTAGAAAAAATATTTGGTAAAACAGCTTCACCAATAACTTTATGTATGGATATGACAGATAAATGGGGGAGAGTATCGAAATAAGCAACTTTTTCAGTTTCATCTCACTTCATGTCTCTAAGAGAGAGGAAGAAAACAGCTTCACTCATAAAGATGTTTTGAAGATAGATGTTTGATAGAAAAAAACAGCTTATATATAATAGCTCAAGAAGCTGTTATAAACTGTACTAAACATACCCTAAATTAAATTCTACTCTAATTCACTCTAACCTCATACACATCCAAATACGTGTTTACACTAGTACACAACACGGCTGTAGTCTTGGTTGGGAAACCGGGGTTTCCCAACCGAGAACGAGACCAATAGTCTCAGTCTGTTACAGCTGGGACTAAAGGTCCTCCTAGCTAAAAAAATAAATTCACCCACCGCTGTGCCTCATAAAGTCATTAGTCTCGAACCCAATACCTCAAGTACTACTTTGTGTGCAACTTACTACTTCACCTACACAATTCATCTGACAATGTAGGTAACGTTTTCCTTTTGAACCAACTCAGGAAGAGATCTTTAATCTCTGTTCGTAACACCAATCGGGACTAAAGAACCCCACCTGCAAAAGGTTGTTACACTAGCCGTTGAGCAAGGGACTTTAGTCCCGATTAGTATTACCAACCGGCCGTAAAAAATACCGAGACTAAAACCAAAGTGTTAGTGTAGCTCTCAAAACATACTATGCCTAGACGGTAACTCTGGCTGGCCGTGGGGGTGGGGGTGGCTGTTGCGCCGATCCTGATCAGAGAGACTGCTGCTGCCTTTTGCGAGATGCATATGCGTGACGAACCACGAACACGTAGCACTTTTGCACGCATGGCATTTTGGGGTTTAGACTAGATTACTAGATTAATAATACTATAAAGATGCAAGATTCTCTTTGTTCAAGCATGCGTGGATATGATAGATGAGCGGATCGGATGATTCCAATCCTCCAAACTACTCCGGTTTTGCTTATTATAAGAAAGAAAAAGCAAAAAACATTTCGTTAACTTTCCTTCGCAAAGAAACTTCATTTATCCGTTCTCCTCCAATCGTCGGCTCGCTAGCTCCTCCTCCTCTCCCTCCTTCCCAGCGATTTTACTGGGCGCAGCCAGAGGAGAAAATTAAAGAATATTCACCGTAGGTCTTTCTCATTTAGAGCATTCCATTTGTCTTTCTAAAAATGATGAGTCATTTACATAAAAACTATTCTCTACATCTTTTCAATCTACAATATTTTGTGTATTTTAGAGAGGTAATTCTTATTTTTTATATCTTTGACTACTGAAAAATACAAGTAAAAGATGACTATATTTAAATAACTAATTAAAATGGTTGTTGGATAATATTTTTATCGAAATATCTATTTCTAGAAAATTGAAAAGATTTAGGTGTTGTTTGGTTTACAAATAGAAAATGTAACGTAAAGGTAATGGATACATGCGGGTAATGGAAATGGAACGGATGCTAGCTTATTCTGTTTGGTTGGGCAGGTAGGCATCCAAATCATTACTGTGATCCTTTACCGCCTACGATCGTGGGGGAACACGTTTCAGAAGGAGCGGCATCGGGTTCCGTGGTAGTTAACACAGTGAACAGGTCCCGCCTTAAATAGAACGAACCAAACAACACCTTAGAGAGTTCTTTGAAGTTGCTCTTAGAGATTGGTTCCTGACAGTATCCATGAAGTGGTTCAATGCTACGAGTAGCACATAAGAATAATGTTTTTCTAGTCTCTCAATCTCACAATCTAATTTAGCGCTCGTGAAAAAAAGCTGGTGAGAATATTTCTGTCAGACACTCAGACCTCTTGATTGTCTTTGGATCTTCGCAATTCATATGTTTATCAATGATCGAAAAGCGGCTGTTTGGTTTTCGATGCGACAATTTTAGCTTTCTTAGCTGATTTTTTAAAGTTGATATTAGAGGTCATCATTGATTTTTTATGTTGATATTAGATCTAATTGTCAGTAGTTGCAATAAGTGGTTTTTATGATAGTCGAAGCTTTTAAACATACGATGAGAGTGTTTGTAGACAAAGCAGTATGATTTTCAAACTCGATTAGGTCCTAACCCAGTTCTGTTTCGCCTTTCGTATACTCTTGTATTTTATATTATATAGGTCCTTTTGGGTTAGATTATCCTTCTTTTTTAATTTATTACTACTGTTTCTCTTATATTTGGTACGATACAAATTTCCTCTCATTTCCTCCTATTTCCTCCATAATATTCTAAATTTTTTCTAATTATATTCGTAAAGAGTATTTTGGTCTTTTCGCATTGTGAACCCCCACCGCACCGCCCGCACACCGGTCGCGTCCGACGTGGATGAGTTTGTCTTGCTGAGAGGAGACCCGACGTCCGGCGAGGGGCGGCAGCAGAAGGCGGCGACCACGCCTCTGGAACCCAACGCAAAAATCCCCAAGCACAGCACCTGTGTATGCTAGCGAGTAGGCATGGGAAGCAGTGAATCCGGCGGCCACGGGTGGTGAGCAAGCAGCCGCAGCGAGCAGCACTTGTGCCGGCGGCCCCAAGGCCATGACTCGACGCAGCCTGGCCGTCGAGGAAACTCCGGCGTGGCACAACGCTTGTACATACTATAGTACTGCAATACTGCAGCTTGTTGAAGAGCACTACTAGTTGGCGTTGGAGCTCGACGGGGACTCCAACTTCGGCAGTGGTGACTTGGACGTGGCGACGCGGACATGAAGCACTTGATGCTACAGAAGCACTCCAATGCCTGAATTTGAACTCGTGCATGAGGAAATCGTTGCAACAGTAGCTGGCATCGACGGGCCTCTCGTCAGCGCTGATGTCGCCAGCATCAACGGACGAAGTCTGTGACGGCCCAGCGCGCGGCCTCGCTTGACAGCACGGAGACGACGTCGGCGACGTGTGCCAGCGGCGTTGCGTAGTAGTCCATCAACACCGCGAGCACGATGAGCGCGGAAGCCGCGGCCACCACGGCCTCATCGCGGGAGCGGCCCGAGCACTATGGCGAGGAGGAGAGTTCCGGCGTGTGGGTGCAGAACGCCGACGCGCCTAGCCGTATCGTCCGCAGCTACCCTATCAAATTACCGTATTATCCTTGATTAGAAAACAGAAACGGAATTACCACCCCTTTATTTGGAGTCCTAATTATCTGAGTTTTGAAGGAAATGAGAAGAAATTTGACGTATATGCGAGGAAATTTGGCGCATATGGCCCACTGGTCATATACATCAGAATTTCCTCTCGTTTCCTCTCTAGAATTTCCTCTCATTTTCTCCGGTCTTTATAGCCGTCGGATCCGTCGACGTGAGCCGTCGGATATTTCCTAAGTGTTATAAAAAAATCTCATTTTTTATTAATAAAACACACTTCCTTTGACCCGTTTGATTTGGCGAGACATAGCTGAGAATAGTGATCCGGTGGCACATGAGCTACGCTTGTGTGTTGTGTCCTACAGCATTGCTCCGTATTTGTCTTGCTAATAAGCTGTCGGCTGGACGCTGGTAGGTGCACGCGTCGTTTGTGCGGCCGAGCTCGTCGATCACTTGCTGGGGCCTGGGCGATGATCATCGCCATCCGCAGCCGTGTGGAACGGACCAATAATTGGCACGAGGGATCGGATCGGAATCGGATACACGGATCACACACAGAGGGAGGTATGTGTCGTCCTTGATAGAGCGTGTCGACGCTGTAGGGCTAGTGCTTATAGGGGTGTTTGGATCCCCTATCAAATTGGTAAATTGACAAAAGAGCAAAACAATTGCTACTTTTTGACAAATGGATCCAAACATGCAAGATAAAAAATGACAAAAGAGCAAAAATTTGTCATTTGTCATTTGTCACTTTGGAGTAGCAAATAAAGGCAAATAAAAAATCCTCCCACTCATACCCCTCCCTCCTATGCATGACATGTGAATGAGAGTGTAATTATTAGGGTTATAATTATCTTTATATGTGTCATTTGTCATTTGTTATTTGTCAAGGGTTCAAAACACTAGGAATTGGCAAAAGTTTTGTCAATTTTATTTGTCATTTGCCATTTGTCAAGGGATCCAACTATCACAACATGACAAGCACGCCTTCATGCATGTGCATGTGGGCGCACCCCTACGGGCCTTGTTTAGATCCAAAAGAATTTGGAATTTTGATACTGTAGCACTTTCGTTTATATGTGGTAATTATTGTCCGAGTAACTAGATTCAAAAGATTTGGCTTATAAATTACAGATGAACTATGTAATTAGTTATAGTTTTTATCTATATTTAATACTACATGCATGCGTTCAAAGATTCAATAAAGGTTTGATGTGACAGGAAATTTGGAATTTTGAAGGGAACTAAGGGCATGTTTGGGACTGCTCCACAAACTCCGCTCTGCAAACTCTACGGTGGAGCAGCTCCACAAAAAACTGGAGTTTGTGGAGTATCTCTTTAGGTGCTTTCACACCTCCATCTTTTTTCCTGGAGCTATGCGCGTGGAGCTAAAATCGTTTGGCTGAAAAACGTGGAGCAGAGCTGAAAAACGTAGAGCGGAGCAGTCCCAAACAGACCCTAAACAGGGCCTAATTGAAGACATTTTGATCTCACATGTACTTTTTATGCATCTGTGTGTTGTATTGCTTCACTTGCATGGGCACGATGAGCCGTTGTAAAATAAAGCTCTTTTCGCGTCGTCGATCTGAAGAATTGACTTCCTGAATGGAAGATTTTTCCCTCTGTGACCGCTCAATTTCCATCCGTTTCTACACTGACGTCCGATCTAACGTCTCTTAAAATGTACTTCCTCTCTATTTTTGAAATAATCAATTCCTAAAATCTGTATCAATAAAAAAAAATTAACTTTAACTAACTTTAGAAAAATGTAATGACATTGACATCTATGACTTAAAATAAATATCATGTGAAAATATGTTCTATGATGAATCTAATGATACTAGTTTGATATTTGTTATTGTTTTTTTTAAAAAAAAATTAGTCAAAGTTTAAATAGTTTAACTTAGGATAACTCTAAAAATCTATTTTTTCAGGGACAGAGGAAGTATTTGTAGTTGCGATGCGGCTTTATTTCTAGCTGTCTCTAAATAACAATAGATACGACTCTATTTCCAGCTGCCTCTACTATTCGATTTGGGAAGATGAGCTACCTCGAAACATAGGAATTGTACAATAATTTTTTTTAATGATCTTGATAGAGAAACAACTAAAATAAAAATTGTAGATCTTGAAGAGCTATGTAGCTTTGTAATTGTCAATTTTTTTTTCATTTGAAATCATTTATGCAAAGAAAACTATATTTGAATTTTTCAAATTTAAAATTCAAAATTTTTAATGACCCAGATGAAGAATTTCTATCGATCAAAACTAAAGTTATACATTTCAAAATGTTATGCAACTTTATAGTTAGCAACTTTTTTATTTTAATTCGTTTAGGGTACCAAATACTAATTTTAAAATCAAATCAATATAAAATACGGAGAACGAATATCCCAATAAAACACACATGAGTGTCTTATAGATGAAGTGGTTAGAGCATCTATAAAAGATTAGCTAAATCATTTTCTAAATGTAAATTTGACTATTATGAAAGGAAAAGATAATTTTAACAGACTCTGTAAATGACTCTCCAAATTTAGAAGATCTCCATTCTAGCTCATTCGCTCTCTATCTTTGAATAGCCTACCTCACTAGCCATCTAGACTCTTCATTTTACAGAGTCTGTTGGAGTAATATAGTATTATCTATTTTAGATAGTAACTAAATCACTAAATTTGGTTAGTATATTTAAAGAGTCTCATAGAGGAGGTAGCCACAAAAGGTCGTGGGTTTGAGGCCGTGTGGTAACAAAGTGTACGACAATTGTGTCACTTGGGATAGGTTTTTTATTATTATTTTTTGGGCTGAATTTTTATTTCTATGCAATGATTTATATAGTTACTCATTTATATCAGATTTTTTGTTTATTTGTTCTTACACAGTGAAATTTTTTATATATCAACAATTACTAACAATAAAATGATTCGTATGTAAGTAGGCATCTGCTCCGGTACTCCTTCTCTAGAAAATTACACATATCTCAAAGCAACCTATCTCTATTTATTAATCATTTTTCGAAATTAATTTTAGTCTGGGTCCCAAGTTGACTCGGCCCGTCCATGCCAGGCCATGTACCCAGCCCAGATAGAGAGTACCGGAGGGAGTTCTGATCATGATCTCCTAGTACGGTTCTACTTCGCGCCACCACCGCTGCCGCATCCTGCTTGTCGCCTGGCCGCCGCGCATACATGTATCTCTATGCTTCGTTAGCCCCCCTGCTGGTGCGCTTGCTGTCTATTGATGCGCTCAGACTCGGCCGGTCACGTACCCTCACCAATCCACGCGCCAGCCGTAGGCGGCAGCGCCCAGCACCCAGCCCTCCTTGTCCACCACAACGGTCATCTTTGTCACACTTCAACCAAGACAGGAAAGGATCCCGGATGCCGCAACCTGCTCTCAACTCCCACCAGCACGTACAGCGCCTCGTGATGCTGTTGTATGTCCAGACATGGTGGTTCCCAGAAAGATCAATGTGATTCATGTCTGTGCAAGTTGCTGTTCAAAAATTTTCGATTTAAACACCTGTTTTTAGGATGGTAGTGTTGCAGCGCAAGGGGTGTAACCTTCATGTTGGACAATTTCAGTTAGCGCAGCAAGATTACATCAATGTTCAATGTTCACTCTATATCGGGAATGAATTAATTGAAACATGTTTCAGCTTCTACTTTTGGTGCCGCTGTCTTGGAGACTCTTTGCTGACCGCCATTACCACATCCTCGCTCGTCGGGCGTCTGCACTGGGATATGCCGCTCGTTTGGATTGCCCGAGCTGGCGTCCACCATGCAGCCACGACCCTCACAATCCTCTGGCACAAACAGCAGCCGGCGACGGACTTACATCCATATGACGCAGCGGACCACTAGACTCCAATTGGAACGGCGCCGGCCGATAGATGTGCCATGAATGGAACGACAGCGCAATGTAGCGTGAGGGAGGACGAGGTGGGATATGGGAACTTGGGGAGCAACGAGAGCGCAAGGCGACCATTAAGCGAACGAGGCGAGCATGGATTCGGCTATGGCATGGTCGGCAGACAAGTACATGCGGTGGTGGCGGCGGCCTCCGAAAGAGGAAAAAAAAACAGCCGCTGAAACAGACAATTTGAGGGAGGGGACTTCACCTCAGGGTCAGCCATGGATAGGCCAAACCCACTCGGGACCCAAGTTCGAACTAATTACAAAAACAATTAAAAACAGAAATTGGTTGCTTTGAGATGTGTGCAATATTCTTGGAGAGAGGAGTATGGGAGCAGTTCCCATGTAAGTAATCTTGCCACTCTAGACAATGGGGAGTCTAACCCGGGCAAGCTACACAACCAAATGGTGCCTGACTTTTTCTACCAGCTCAGGGTAACTTTCGGGCCATCAACCAAATGGCACCTGCCTTCTAGCTTTGCCTGGCCAGGTATTCTTACAAGTGAATTAAGATAATTCCCAAGTACGCGAGAATAGCCCAGGCAGCTAGCCCAGGATTCCATCCAAGCTAGTCCAAAAACAAATAGGCCAGTGAATTGTACAGTCTCATAGAGATTGATTTATTTATATACAAATTCTTAAGCTAGATACATTTTTATCAGAGATAGAGGGAATACTAAAAATAGGGCGGTGAACTGTACAGTCTCATAGAGATTGTGTCTCTTCGTCATCATCGAAGATATCTAGCCACCTAGTTGGCTCACAAACTATTCTTTTATTTGTTTGTTTTTGAAGTTTTTTTAAGACATTTTTTTTTCAAAAACCTGTTTTTTAAGACAGTGGTTGAAACATTTGAAAGAAATTTGAGACTCTCATTTATCCTCTTCGATGGTTGTTTTTAATCTTTTAATATTATATAAGGAAAAATGTTTGAAAATAAAGCAAAAGATGGTCTAAATTCTAAAATTAGAAGTGAACGAAGGAACTGAAAACTGGCAGTGGTTTAACGAGGAATGGAGCTCATGACAAATTAAAGACTACATTGATTCAATTGTAGAAATTGCATAACCTTACGACAGGAGTGGGGAAAACATGAAGAAAATAAGATAATGACTTTAAGCGATGACTTTTATAATCGAAAAAAATAAATACACAATACTTAACGATTCAGAGGTGTGCGGATCTCTTTGCTACTGTACATACTACTCCCGCGTTACTGGTATTAATCTATATCTATATCTACTAATATAATGTCCGTGCTAACGCTACAGACAAATCAAATAAACAAAATATTTGTAAGAATATATTTGTTTGCCAATCAACAAGATCTAAACTTGGTAAGAAAATATTTGTTTTCACATGTTTGGCATCATATGCTTGGAAGAATGGCACGTGATAAGCCAATAACCAATACTAAGTTTGTTTTCTTTTCATTTGGACTAACAAAAATGATAAGCTGGCTACACACATGCATACCTCTAAAGCAAGGCCAAATCCACAATTGTCTCAAGCTCAAAATACAACTACTAAAAAGAGAAGTGTTTGATCTCTCCTTGAACAGTACAACAATATCAGCCAAATTGATTGATCTTGAAACCGCCTTGAACCACGAGTCTGATCACTCCTTCCTTCCTGCGTGCCCCATCCAATTTTGAGCGGAATTATGTCGTGTTCTCCGTATGCAAGCCTGCAAATACCTGCTATTTAATCCAGACTCCTGCAGCTAACCGAGCAGCATATGCAACTTCAAGGGCTCTGGTCTCAGCTGGTCTGACAATAGGGTTGCCTAACAAATAAGCATGCAGTAGGAAGTAGCAAGCTATCGTCAGTCATCCAATGCACAATTTAAGAGATTTTAGTTTTTCACAATTGCAAAGGGGAACTCTTTGGCAACCACACCAATTTTCTCTGAATTACTGATAATCTTTGGCACAATCTCAACATAAACTCCTAATACATCAAGTGTTGGCTTATCCCACCAGCATATTTAATACACTTCAAGGTGCTATCCAGGATTATGGAGCCAAACATATTGGTTGTCTCACGTCACCAGCTAGTACACAAAAGGGAGATACAGAAAAAGAATTTACAAATCATAGTAGATGAAGCACCTACTGTGAGCGCCAAGTAAACACAAATGATTCAAGACAATGCAGCATGTAGATAAACTTTAACTAAAACTAATACCAAGAAGATGCCGTAAGGGGAAAATACTAACTGCTCTTTCAATTCCTTAAATTGTATAAATTTGTTTCAAGATCATTCAATTCGGTACTAACTTCTGAATATTGCTTTTCATTCAATATCAGAAGTAACTCCGTTTCATTCTAATATTCTAACAAATAAATTCAACATTTTTGAAGTTTACACGCCCTAAATCTTCCCAAATAATTAGAAGTTAATGTCTGGTGGACATCAATTTGGAAGAAACAAATCTGTCTATCATTTAAAGAAACAAATGTGTCCTAAAAACTTCAGAGCAGCTGAAAAGAAGCTATGAGAACATGACAAGTCGCTGCTCAAACATGAAGAAAACAGAGCTAAGCTATGTAGTGCTAAAATACAGCTTATTCTGCCAACCAGTGGCCGAGCTGAGGCTGCATTTTCAGAGAAAGCTGGGATCCAAGAAAGCACAGCAAGCTGCAGCGTTCAATTGTTGGACATAATAAAGACAAACCAATCAATTAATATAATTATCATGTCATATAGATAACTTAAATTTGAAAACTGAAAGAACACAAAAGCACTACCCTACATTCTGAACATATATAATTTTGTTTGCCAAAAATCTAAAAATAAAACTGACAGATAGAAAGTCAAGGAACAACATATCACCATGTAGGGATACAACCATAGATGTCAATGCACCAAATTACTAACGAGCAATCAAACAAATCTGGATGGTGATGCCGTCAAATGGAGATTGGGGAAAATCAAATAGATTGGGGAAAATCAAGTAGATACAATCATAGATGCAATCAAACAAATTTTGCATAAAAGAAAAAAAAACATTATAATAAGTATTCATGAGATTTAGGGCCTAGATGGCAAACAAATTCGACAAACCTAAATGCCACCACCCTCGGGCCGTTGTCCTTCCGCCATGGCCTGAGTGCCGTTGGGACTCGAAGCAAGTCCACTGTGCCATGGAGCCTGCCTGTGGTACACACCCCATCACCTGCACTTTGACGTTTTTTCTATGAGAGGTTGTTAGTAGTAATATTGCTACTGCCCAGAAAAAATAGTCTATGAAAATAAAAGAAAAGAAAAAGAAACATTAGTTGTTTACCATCTATGAAAATGCCAGGCAAAAACGAATAACAAACATTGCAGCCAATGCATGTCAGAAAAAATTCCACAAAGAAGTTGTTCCATCACCAGCAGTTGTGTTACATCTTTCATTCACAATAGGATGGAACTGAGTTTTTGCAAGTTCCACCAGAGGAAGCCAATAGCCGAGACAAAAGATATACTAAGAGAGGAAAAAAATTATCTATTTTGCAATATCAGCAGCTTCAGGATTCATATGATGCTAGCAAAAAATTATCTATTTTCCAATATCAGCAGCTTCAGGATTCATATCAAAGCCTCTCCTAACGTTTATCAAAATTTCCCCCAAATCTACTTATACTTTAACACAACATATCAGTGGAACTTCTGAATACAAATGCAATAATCTACTACAGGTCTGCATAAAAAATGTTACTTATTTGTAGATGGCGGCCTCGCATTCTTTGAAATTTGCCCCAAATCTACACCAATAATTTTTGCTTTCCTGAAACTAACATTAAGAAGAAAAAAAATTTATATTAATATATCACTTAAATTCAGTAGATCTCCTGACTTATCCTGAAAAACAAATGCTACCACCTGAAATGCTTAATGAAGAACCAACTAATAACACACGATTAAGATGCACTTATGAATATTGCATATTAGCCAGCAAAAGAAATGTGACTTTCAGAAAGCCATTTGACAAGTGGAATAGCAATCGCGGATTGTATAACTACAGATTCTTATTCATATCATTTGACAAGGAAACAAATAAAGCCACCTGTTGAATCTGAAATTTCAGGAAAGAGTTACTACTCTGAAGTTTCAAATGCCTTTTCTGAAATTCCAGGAGTAAACACGTGTAATGCTAAAAATATTTCATTCATTGACACTACATGCATGCCAATAACACAAAGTTGGATATGACATGGATGCCAGATTGTAAAGCTGCCAGATCCAAGAACATGGCTGCCATTGCTCCTATACACATGCAGTTCGGAGATATTTTTTATTTCACTCAAGGAACATTGATAGTATTTTTTTATTTCTCATTTCTCATTCGTTTAAACATGAGCTGAAATATGCAAGCACTACAAACTAGGCCTTGAATTATCCATTTGTGCAAATGGGTAGCAAAAACTTACCAATCCACGACCAACTGGAGCTTGGGCTCGAAGTCCTCGGTCTGGCAATCGTGCACACAGTGAACACAAGCAAAGGAGGAAGTTAACTGACCTGCTGGGAGAGCGAGATTTCAAACAACCAGAATAATTAGACTTCTTTTTTCTAAAAAAAAGAAAGGAAGCATATACCAATTTGACAATTATGCAAAAAATTATCATCTACACAGAGAACAAACATTCATACCACAAGAATTTTGTTCCGATAAACTGACATTCATTCATATATCCATGAACTGACATCCATGATTTCCAAATAACTGAAACACCCTCCATCGATCCATCCGGTTTTTTTAGATAAAGGATAGAAACTTTCCGGCTTCATCTACCCATAGGTAGAATCAGGCCAAATTATTACAACAAGAAAATTAAAAAGAAAGAAACTGACGGAAAAATTACATCCCCAACAAGGAGCTCGAGTAGTCCTACGCGACAAATAGACTTGCTCCGCGATGTCAACTCCACTAGAATAAGATCACCAACGTGATGACAACTTCACTAGAATAAGATCACCAGCGTCAAGACAAAGCCGCTAAAAATACGTTTGTCAGACGTAAAAAAGTACTAAAACGTTGGACACCGACCACCATTGAAGACTGGATGCTTTGTCTAAGGCAACAACACAAAGCACTTGGTGCAGATGCAAGTCTGCCCACCAAAAGCGAGTTGTTACGCCATCGAGTATCACCTCCGTCTTGAGCTGCGCAGCAAGGTAACACGTGGTAGGAAATCCTGGCCCTGACGAACAACAACTTCGACGACGCGCCAGCTGCGCCACCGCCGTCGGCCCAGAGAAACCAGGCTAGGTTTTCACCCAGTTATTGAACGCCCACGGGCGCAACAGCTTCAACGACGCCTTCAACAAGATGCGAGGCACGGTGAGTGCCACCGCCGCCGGCCCGGCGTAAGATGTCAGGCAGGGTTTCCACCCAAACTGCCGCCCCGTGAATCGGCCGCCGGACGTTGGAACAGGTCGTCGTCCAGATCATCCGCCGCAGAGGAGGACGGTGTTGGCGGCCAGATCTCATCTGGCCGCCGTCACCCAAGAAGCCCCGCCGCAGGCGCTGCCCACACGGTTGCCCCAGGTCCGGAGACACCTGAACCGCCCGCCGGAGAACCGGATCCACCCACATGGTCGACCGCCGCAGCCGCCAATGGAGATAGGTGAGAGGAGGGAACGACTATTGGAGAGCCGAGGGAGGACGAGAAGGGAGAAAGGATGGGACTGAGGAAGGGAAGCGGGTCGCCGCCGCCGCAAGCCGGGGAGGAGCGGCGACGGCGGACGGGGTGGCCCTCGGAGAGGCCCCGAGGGGCGGCGGCGGCGAGATCCCCCGTGTCCCCTCGGAGAGGACGCGGGGGTCGGGTGGGTCACCCGGCAGACTGGGCGGCAAGTCTATGTTTTCTTGGCGGCCCCGCAACAACGTGCTTGCCGATCCTATCCTATCCCAATGCGTATATCAATGAACTGAGAGTCTGAGATCCATTACGAAGGGGAAAGCAACTCACTACTGTAGGCATAACACAAGGATACACATGTAAATGGATAAGATCTGAACACAAATAACCAAATAGCTAGGATGATCGTTCATGCGGACCTTTGACGACGGTGAAGAGGAAGCAGAAGATGATTGGCGTCGGGGACGGCGAGCAGCAGCACGTCGGGGAGGTGTCCCTGCGTTGACGATGGAGAAGAGGAAGCGGAAGAAGGCGACCAATATGGCGAACAGGAGCAGGCCGGCCTTGCAACAGCCGAACAGCCGCATCATGTGTGCCTGGCGTCACGCGGCTGCCGCCCTTGCCGTCGTGGTTGGTGGACGGTGCACATCCTAAGCCCTGGCCGACGCTCCTCCTCGCCGGGGAAGACGGAGGAACCGGCACAACGACGGCCGGGAAACCCTAGCCGAGTCCACCGCGAGCTCCGCGTGCGCCGCGTCGGGGAGAGGGAAGGAGAGTCACGAGTGGGGTGGGGTCGGGGTGCGGGAGAGGGAGCGTCGGGGGAGAGGGAGATTCGCCCGTAGAGGGCACACGGGACGGGGGCGGATGAGTGATGAGGGAAGATCCAAATAACATGTACCGTTGGATCTGAGTGAGTAGATCCGACAAGAGGTTAGAGTAAATCTACATCGTTTATTTGACATGATTCATTTAGGTGGGAGTAATTTTTGGGGTGCACTTAAGAGAGCAGATGACTGTTGGGGACATTTTTTGGTGTAGCTGTAGGGAAGTTTTATCGGTGCATTATATATTGGTAGAGATACCTATATATAATAATAAAGAAACAAAATTTATCCGCGGTCTGGCCTCCCTACGTAAATGCCAAAACTTTATCTACTATTGTTTGTCCTATCTCTCGGTTTCCTATTGTGTTCCTGCTTAATTGGTTGTTAGTTTAGAGTCGATGCGTTCATTTTTCCATTACTTGCTAGCTCCGTTTGGAATCGGTATTTTTTTCCTTGGGTTGCAGGTCTCGGCTTTGTTTTGATCTCTTGTCAGTATTGGACTCTAATCTGGTGTCTTTTATCTTCTCTAATCTCTCTCTCAACTGTCATATATATTGTGAGCACAAGGGTTTGCGAGCATATATTGGTGCAATCCAGCAACTGATAATACACGTGAGCCGTCGGCAGCCGTGCCGCCAAAGTCCGGCGGTTGGCAGCGGCAACGGAGCAACCAACGAGCAGGCCCACCGCCCAAACATGACGATCATGTGTTCTATCTCTCCCTTTTTTTTTTCTTTGGTTATGAATTTTAAAGATCCCCGTCCGTGTCGTCGATCTGTCGGTCTGGCTACGCAGTATGCGGTGCAGCGGAGCGTTTCAATTTTATCGCGGTAATAACCAAGTCCGACGGCCCGCGTCGGCGCCGCGCGACATCTCCTGATCACATCGCCACATGCTGGTCATCGCCCTTGCTGGTTAATGGATGTAGCCTTCACGACTTCACGTCTCGTTCTCACGATGCACAGGACATCGATCCACATAGAGCATGTTGCTGAATCGATCGGCACAAAAGGAGAAAAATGTAAGTGTGAAATTGATTAAATTAGTTTCTCCTCTGCAAGCTACCTACCGTGTTGATACGTTGATTTACATCATTATTATTTAATTGATAGTTTGTATTTTCAAAGAGATACTTCAGTCTACGTTTTCAATCAGGTAATAATTTTTTTTCATTCATGTGTACTTTTAAATATATTATTTGTATTATAATATTGAATGATATAGATATAGATATAGATATAGAAGATGTATAGATTAAGTAATAATATATACGGAGCAATTTGCTTGGACACCTAAATTATAATTTTATAATAAAAATATATTTGTGCTACCATTGATAAAATGACTTACTATACTATACCTAATAATAATAAAGAGACAAAAATTATGGCTACTTTTTTGTCCACCTCTCCTAACAAACTCGATGAGTGTAGAAATTGATCTGTTTTTCTATCTACAACCGTTCTATTTTATATATGAGGTATGCTGCACTCCTTTAGGTAACCTAGATGGTTGAATAGTTATGGAAATAGAAATCCTAATCCAAATAAATCCATCCAATAGTTATGAATCATAATTCTAATACTAATCCTAATCCTAATCCAAATAGATTTCTGTGATTCCAAATAAACTGAATATAAGAATCTTACTGTACATATCCACATGTGATTCCAAATAAACTGAATATAGGAATCCTACTATACATATCCAAATAGATCTCTGCAATTCCAAACAGGCTGAATATAGGAATCCTAATCTAACCATTCGGTTGCAGCAGATTTCGGTGAGTGTTATTTTCATTGTTATGGTTATGAAACACGGACTGAACAGACGTGTTGCTATCTCCTCGCAAACTAGCCAATCACATAAGCATGCACCTATCTAATTACTTGCATGAACATAACATCCTTGCATTTATTGGAAAATAAAAAAATAGGTAGGGAATTGCTCTACTGATTAGATCAAAAACTTTACGTGCATGAATTATTTTTTTAAAAAAATAACGTGCATGAACAAATCACCTCATTGGCAGGTACCAGAGTCTATAAATTACGTATCAAACACCTTTAGCTCGGCCAGCTCATCTTTGACTCAGGTTTATTCTCTCCCATTAATATTGTTCACATAAAGTCCAAGTCGAATATGATACGGAGTACTTTTTTTCCATTTCATAATTATTGATTTGATCTTGTTATTTTGGTCCTGATCGAAATATAACCCTTCGATCCTTAGGGCAACTCTAAAAGTTTGGCATTTAGATTTGGCATATCTAATTTTGCCAAAAAAAACTAAAAAACTGGTGGCCAACAGTTTGACATTTGGGCTTGATATTTTTGTCAAAGTTGCAAATAAGAGCCCGCATTTGACAATTTAGAGACCTTGAAAAGGGGGAGGTAATTTTTTTTCCTTCTTTTTTTTTCACGGATTAACACTAGGCGGCGCCCTTTTTTTGTTCCTTTTTTCCTTTTTTTTCACGGTGGAAGGCGGCGGCTTTCGAGAACTGTTGGAGATTACATATTTTTTTGCTTTGGCATATCTATTTCAGAGTTAGCAAATTCCATGTTTTGTCAAACCAAAATTGTCAAACTGTTGGAGTTGCTCTTAGATAGCTAGAAATCATAATTTGAATCCAAATATATCCTCTGATCCCATATAACCTGAATACAAATTTTGATTCTAAATAGAAAAAAAATAAGAATAGGAGTTTCTTTCCATAAAAAAGAATAGAAAACTCTATGTTTGTGATTAAAGAGGGCTCGGCAAAAAAGACGAGAAGGCCGTTATGTGAACATATAACGCGACAACGTTGTCATCATCGAATATTACGCCATGCTCACCTCCACCCGATAGCATGTGTTGCTCCTTCATGGTGCTCGTGGCGCATCGACAACTCCTTTATGGATAAGAACCTGTAGTGCATGTTAATTTTTTTTTCCGTTACATCGCATGAGCACTTCTGCTAGTATAAACCAATCTGTGTAATTTCCACGTGCTAAACATTGACTTTTTGAGCTAAACCAATCTTCATGAGTTAGATCGATTGTGTTTCTGTTCTAAAAATACACAAACTTTGACTGTTCAGAAGATGAAATACACTTTGCACTTTTGAATACTCCCTCTGTCCCTAAATAGATGTCATTCTCGTTTTCCGAGAAGTCAACGTTTTCAAAATGCCGATAATTATATATATTAAAATATATAAATAATTATGCTAAATAATTAGTATCATCGGAAAGATCTTTAAGTCTAGTTTTTTAACAAATTTATTTAGCAACATAAATATTGCACGTATTTTTTATAAACTTAGTTAAAGTTGAAAAAGTTTAACCGACACGCACCCTATAACGATTTTCCTTTTGGAACGGAGGGAGTAGGTAAGTACTGTAAGGCCTTTTTTGGATAACGTACGTAAGCAAAAGGCAGCGGTGCAGAATATCTTGCCTCGGAGAATATCAACGGAGATGATATTCGAGTGTTGGAGAACGGACGGACGGAGTAGCCCCAAATTTTTATAATTTGGTCTTTTTTTTTAATTATTTTCATATTTGGATCCCTGAAGGAACTATTCCCAGAAATAGACCCTGGGGTCGGCGCTATACCCCACGGCGTCGAAGTAACACAAATCTGTAATTAGTTTCTCCAGGGGTCCAAATATGAAAATATTTTAAAAAAAGGGTCAAATTCTGAAAATTTGGGCGGAGTAGCTGTGATTTTTATCCAAAATGAAAAGGAATACAACTCCAGTGATTTGCGAGTTGGGTCGATCCGAGTGGGGAGTGGATGAGGCGAGAATGTCAATGATTGGGGAAGGTGGGCGCTGTCGGGGCCGCGCGGGGCAGCAGGCAGGCGCGCGTGGGCGTGGGGGATCACTCTCCCTCCTCCCTTGGTGCGGTCTGACGTGGCGCGTGGCGGGGCCGACGAGGCGGGCGCGTCCACGTGACCCCGGCCCTGGTCTCCCTCCCGCTTTCCCGTCCGGCTACACGTGACGCTGTCTACCCCGGACTCGTAGGAGTACACGTACGTACTCAACATTAGCACGAGCTCTGGCCTCTGTCCTGTGACAAGTATTCTCACTCGCTGCTTGCATTGAGATCTGCGCACAGGAAGAGAGAAAATATAATATTATCTCTCTCCTGTTGTGCACACATCTCAATATAAATTGTGTGATCCATATTGTAAAAGCACTACTTTCCTCTCAGTAACGCCCGTGTTCTCCCATTCTCTTGTAGGCTCGGAGCCTCGGAATGGCACTACCAGTGGCTAGGGTTGACGGTATGAGTGACCTCATGGCAGGTCAGCACGCATGAGATTATGGGAATGGGATGGTTCTCCTTCCTCTCTCTTTTTTGTGTGTGTGTTGAAGATGAAAGTGAAATAATTGTACCAGCTGAGCGAGCAATCAATCAATCGAAGGTGGGCCGTGGCGAGACCCAATGATGAACTCATTCCGGGTTCATGATTGGAGTTTCCATGATGACGACGACGACAGCAAAGGGCGACAGGCCATCTACGGCGGCCAGCCGTAGAAAGGAAAAGGAAAAAAAAGGCACGGTCTAGTTGACGATGCCGCCGTTGCCTGGGAGTACGGACTATTACGGGTGGTCCCCCTCCGGTCGGGGCATCGCATCACACCGCTGCACATCGACGTCGGCCATGGAAACAGCAAAGGGCAGGGGCAGCTGCAGCGCCAGGCGGCGCAGACAATCCGGGAGAGGGTTGCTGGTGCCCGGTTGCGCGGGAGGGGACAGCGCGATCGCTGCCGAGCGGCGTCGGCATGCGTCCGGCGCTCCGGGCACACCTCATAATTGCCCAAAAACACACGGCCCATTCCAATCACGTCGTCTGCCGTGTGTGCGTCCCAATCCGACGCATTCATGCCATGCCACGGGCGCCGTGCGCCCAACAGCACTCCTCACTTCCGTGACAGCACCGTTCACCGCGCAGTGTCACCGCACCGCGGGAGCAAGATTCTCCACCTCGATCTCTTTTATTGTTCTTTTTTTTTCCACAGTGAATTTTCAGGGCCTGATCTTTCTCCGGCCGAGTGCCATGCTACGTAGTACTGTCCTAGACCAAATTGTTATAAGGACATAAACATATTATTTGATTATTTGACTTGTTTCCTACGGTCGGCTTTCAGAAAGAAGAAAAGGTCCAGGGAATGTACGGTAGATAATATCTTTGACCAGACTATTACATACAGTAGCTAATAATAGTACGTACTAGAACATTTTGGCATGCAGCGCCGGGCACCAATGACCCGGCCTCGTACGGTTTCGGAGCAGCATGCGCGTGCGCGTCGTTGGGAGCAAGCAACAGGACTGGAAATTAAAGCAACACGGATCGCCATCGCGGAGGCACCGCTCATCCATCCAGCCGGAGCCTCGGGGGACAAGTCAAAATAGGCGCCATCGCCACCGCTGCGTGCCTGGACCTGGACCCCCCACGGACACACGGCCAGGTTCGGCTGATGATGATTGGATTGGGCTGTGCCTGCCGGCGAGGATGACGCGCCTGCCAACACCTCATCATCACCAGAGCCATGGAGCATTATGATATCTTGACCTTTCCTTCCACCCCACCCGAGCCCCGGTGTGCGTCCGATCCTCTTTAAAAGCAAGACGACCCTCCCCTTCCTTCTCACTGCCACACCACCCAGATCGAGCTCGATTATATTCATCCACCATTTACCTCTCTCTCTCTCTCTCTCTCTCTAGTCTAGACTGCAACCAGATCGATCAGTGATCAGACGGTCTCGTGGAGAAGGAAACCAAGTTCAAAGTGACAACCATCTATGGAGATGGCGGTTAATGCGAGAGGCGAGGAGCAGTACGGGAACGACGACAGCCATCTCGGGCTTGGGCTAAGCCTCGGCCTCGGCATCTCCACCGCGGCTCCGGTCGAGATCGAGCAGCGACCATTGCGGCAGCAGCCGCAGTGGTGGAACGGCCCCGGCGGTGTCTTCTTCTCTCCCTCCGCCGCCGGTGAGCACTAGTATTAATTTCAAGAGTAGATCGACACCGCATGCATGATGCATGTTTTCTAGGAACACCACACCATCAATCCTTGAGTTGAGTGATAGTTTTGGTCCTCACACACAGAGAGATACTGCGCGCATGCATGCAGGGATGATGGATCCATCTCTGGAGAGGAAGCAGCAGCACAGCCACGAGATGCCGTTCCTGCGGGGGATCGACGTGAACCGGGCCCCCGTCGGGGAGACCACCCGGAGGCGGGGCAGCTGCAGCGAGGAGGACGAGGAGCTCGGCGCGTCGTCGCCAAACAGCACGCTCTCCAGCCTCAGCGGGAAGCGCGCCGCGCCGGCGAGGAGCAGCGGAGAAGTGGATCGAGAGGCCGACCACACCCCGAGAGCCGGAGGAGGAGGAGGCGGCAGCGACGACGAGGACTCCGGCGCCGGCGGTGGGTCGCGCAAGAAGCTCCGCCTGTCTAAGGATCAAGCCGCCGTCCTCGAGGAGAGCTTCAAGGAGCAGAGCACCCTCAACGCCGTACGTCGAGTATATAACCACTCTCTCTAGCTACTCTTGATCGACGCGTTCATGCATAGTCAGTTTCAGAATCACTTAACTTATATAGAATTATATATTTCCAAAAGAAAAACATCGATCAAATCTAATAACCGTACGTTTGTTTTTCTGTGTTGCTTGATCAGAAGCAGAAGGCGGCGCTGGCGAAGCAGCTGAACCTGAAGCCACGTCAGGTCGAGGTGTGGTTCCAGAACCGCAGAGCCAGGTAAACAACCCCTTGGTGATCTCATCTCTTTATACAATCAATCATCAGCCCATTCATTAATAATGGCTAATGATAATCAAATTAAAATCAAACTACTGTTCTCTCAGGACGAAGCTGAAGCAGACGGAAGTGGACTGCGAGTTCCTGAAGCGCTGCTGCGAGACGCTGACGGAGGAGAACCGGCGGCTGCAGCGGGAGGTGGCGGAGCTGCGGGCGCTCAAGCTCGTGGCGCCGCACCACTACGCGCGCATGCCGCCGCCCACCACGCTCACCGTGTGCGCCTCCTGCGAGCGCCTCGCCTCTGCGTCCGCCGACGAGGCGGCGGGACGTACGGCGCCCACAGGGCCCTGGGGACCTCTGCCCGTGCGGCCCGTGTTCGTCGACGGCCCGGCCCGGAGGTCATGATCGACCATATGCATGGCATGAGATGCATGGATGCGCTTGCTAATTGCTACTGCTAGCTAAGTAGCTAGTGCTGATTAGGGTTGGATCTGTTTTCTTTCTTTCTTACTTATTATACCTGCAGCTTAGTTTTAGCTTTTAGTCCTATATAAGTATAATCTTTGTTGTTTTCGCATTGTTTTGTTTGCTGAAAATAGGTAACCATGTCTTGTGTCTTGTATTCATAAGTCATAAGTCATAGCTCATAAATGACGATGCAATGGTCTTACTACTTTGAAAATACTTATATAGTACGATGTCAGTTGTTGATATGTGTTGCTTGTTCAGAGTGCAACCACATTGCCTAAACATGGTTTTTCTGTCCTACAATACAACCACTCTGAATAATCCCGACATGTACTTAATCATTGGATTAGTGCAATTATTATGTTGTAAGTTTTTTTCAGAAGTCAGCATGCAGATCTTTTCTTTTCTCTCGATCTCGTTGTAACAAAGTCTGAAATATCTGACGTCGATGTTTGAGTCCGAAGACGAAACCGCCCTGCTTTTCCTCCCCGTGTTCCTATCGTTGAAGCATTCTTCGTCACGAAGTAGTACTAGTAGTAGGAGCTATATGGAAAATATAGAGAGGAACCCAAGCAACAAACAAGAAGGGAGGTGAAAGGTTGGCGTCATGTCATCCACCAGACCAGACCCACAAAGAACGTGAGGCCGGGTGCCATTCCAATAAATAGCTGTCTCTGGTCACCACGCACGCAGCACGGCAGGATTCACATGTGCCGCTGAATAAACCGGCAGCCAATCCAAGGGAGTTGCGCCATCGTCTGAAATGGACGGGCAGCAGGCCAAGTTTTCTGCAACTTCCGGTCAAATTCCAGCGAGCCGAGCCGAGCATTATTGCGGCGAAATATCCTGTCGAATCTGACTGAAAACAACGTAAAATGAGGTCACTGAATTGAATTCTTAGTTCCAGAAGAGGGGAAAAATAAGATCCATGGATTTCCCAGCTGAACCATCATTTCGGAGGAATTCATGGATCTCCATGAATCTGCTAGTAATGCCTACTGACAAAAACGTTTTCGTAGGAATTCGTCAACTCCGCCAAATTTTGCATGATTTCGGAGGGAACGGAGCAAGAGCAAGCCGAAAGCTATAGCATTCACGAGGAACTCCTACGCACCAAACAAGCCATGACTCCACATGATGAAACAAAGATTTGATTAGTATACCAGCCACGAGCACGAGCACCACTAGTTCCAGCATTAGCACAAAGCACTGCCATGCATGATTAAACTATAGCTTAGCGGCAGTAGGTGCAGGTGTTAGCGCTTGCATGATTTGATTTGGTTCCGCGCTCGATCGTCAGTGAGGTCTGAGGGGGGGCGCAGCGCAATCTTGGTTAGATCAGGGCGTGCGTGCGTGAGTGACTTGTTCTCCCAATTATAAACTCCTCTAGTATAGCCCCTGGTGGCCTAATCCGACACTAATCTAGTCGCTACTCGCTAATTAACCAGCATTTCCCCCCGACACCGAGGCAAGGCAACGAACACCCCATGTGCGGGGAGACACTAAACTAAACGCCACCCCTGCACACGCGTATCCAGTCACTCGCCCCCACCATGTCCTGCTGCCTGCCGTGCCCCTAATCTAATCATTTGGCAATGCGTCGTTAATCTAATGGGGGAGGAAATCGTTGTTGACCCGGCGAGGAGCCCACGCGGACGGCCTCAGCTTAACTCCGGGAGCGAAAGCTGCTGATGGCCTGGTGGCTGGTGGTGGTGGTCTATCTAGTCTAACCTCTGATTTCGGATTAGAAAATGCTTAGCCCTGGGACACCTTGCTGGCTTGCCCCCTTCCCTGCTTTTGCGCTCACTTTGCTGAAACTTTTTCCAAGCTGAACATTTCTAAGATGTACGTACATGCAATGCAATCATGAACTAATTCTAAGCTGTACTACAGTGCAAGTCTCTTGTGATCATTGTGGGTTGACCGAAGGGAATTTTTTTTTAATTTTAATCCTTTTTAACTAATTTTAATTCTAACCGCGAATACTTTTTTTTATTTCTAACCCGTTTGGCCACTTCACCGTCCATGGAGCGGCATTTCTCCTTTGTCGCTCCATGCATGGTGGAGCGGCAAAAAGTTGACTCAGGCACGACCGGTCAAAGCCACTGCTGTGGGCCCGTCCTTGCCGCTCCATGATCAGCGATGGAGCGGCAACCCTGCCGCTCCCCAAATCATGGAGCGGCAAGGGGGACGCCTTTAAACGGTATCCTTTCTCTCACGCGACACAACTTGCTCTCTCTCACGCTCGCTCTCTCCCAGCCGACCGCCACCGCCGCACCGTGGGCTCCAGCCCCAGCCCGGCCGACGACCCCTCCCGGCCGGCGCTCCCGGCTCCCGACTCCCGCCCCTTCCGGTCGGCGCTGCTCCGGCCCCAGCCCGGCCGGCGACCCCTCCCCGGCCGGCGCTCCCGGCTCCCGGCTCCCGCCCCCGGCCACTCCTCTTTTTGAAAGGTAATGATGTTTTTATTTTATTGTTTGTTAGTAGATTAACTCATATAATGTTTATTTGTAGATTAACTAGCTTAGTGGTTCTATAGATTAGTTAGAATATTTAGTATTTCCAGTGACCTTGTAAATTAGTAGAGTTTAGTTAGGTTAGAAATTAGTTTAGATATGCTATGAGTTAGTATAATTATAAGTTAGTGGCCTTGTATAGACTTGTTACTATAATAGTAGTGAGTTTGAAAATTTATATAGGATTGTAGTTAGCTAGGATTTTAGTTAGACAAGTTAGTATACTTATATAGATTATAGTTATCTAGGATTTTAGTTATCAACCATTTGATAAACTTCGGTGGGCTAGTTTTGTAGATAGATTGTTTCGTTCGGATTTTCTATGGTGGAAGTGTTAGGAAACAAGATGGTGTTCTTGAGGATATGGAAGAGGATTTAGAATGGTTTGATGAACCACCGACCTTCACTGACCTGTGTGCCCGCTTGAGTTCAATGTTTGGTGGTGATTTCATAATTAGGGGCAGATATGATAGTGGGACAAAATACCACAATTATGGTTTGATGCCCTTGTCTTCCTCTGCTCACTGGACCCGCTACAATAGGATTCTCCAAAGTTGTAATGCACACATGGCTGAGGTTGTTGTTGAGAATGACTATAGGTTGGAGGATGTTGATGAGGGTGTTGGAGGCGGTGACGAAGAACTGGGTGTACAAGGAGATGAAACTTCGGATAACATGGACATGGACGGTCAGTTGACGCAGGAGCAGTTTGATACCCATGTAGAAGGTCGTATAAACGACGACTATGACCCCCTTGAGTTTGACCATGAAAACGATGATGAAGCTGAACATGAGTCTGAGTCTGAGTCTGAGGACGAAGGGGATGAAGGGGGTACACCTGCTCAAAGGACTCAGGTGCCTACTAATGTAGTTCCGGCTCATGCCACACCCTCATATGTTCCTGTGTCGGCACTTCATGCAATGTCGACTCATGGCGCGTTGGTCCATGAGTTACCAGAGGGTGGTGCACCCTATTATGATCCATGGGGTAGGGTTAGCGAACCGATTCAGTATGTTCCACCTCCCCCTTACACACAAAATGAACTAATGCAGTTGAGTCAGGGTGGTGTACCTTTTATTGGCGTTCCAAACTATAGAGATGTAAGCATGCCACATATGGCAGTTTGTGACACGGGTTTACAGATGGCAAGGCAGTCGGTGCATAACCCTAAGACCCTAATGCTTAGTAAGGGCATGGTCTTCAATACAATGGCAAAAATGAAGCTTTTTCTTCAGGACTATGTTGTGTTTCACCACAGACCTTACGTTGTCATTCATTCTGACAAAGAGTTGAAGTATCGGATTATCTGTAAAGCAGGTTTTCCAGGCATGTGGAAGCTTAGTGCGAGGAAGAAGCGTGATGGGAAGTGGAAGATACAATCGGTGGTCCAACACCACAAATGCTTGTGTAACAGCGGGAATGAAACACATCCGCAACTCACTGCACGTTATCTTGGTCGACGTATTCTTGCTATCGTTGACAAGGACAATGATGTCTCAGTGTCAATGTTACAGGTGAACATATTTAACCTTGTCGGCTATCATGTGAAGTACGACAAGGCTTGGCATGCTAAGAAGATTGCACTTGCGATCTGATGGGGTAGATGGGTGGAGGCATACAACCGTATACCCCGAGTATTGAGTGCAATGAAGTTCTACAACCCAGGCCTGAAATGGTTTTTGGATGAGACTCGTCTTAGGCCTCTGCACAACCCGATGAGGCTTGTACTAGATCGGGTTTTTTGGTCGTTCTCCCAGACGGAGTGGGCTTTCCAGTTCTATGGGCATGTGGTACTTATTGATGGCACTTTCCTCACCGGAAAGTACAGGGGCACTTTGATGATGGTTGCTGCTATTGATTATGAGAATCAGATAGTTCCCCTTGCCTTTGCCTTGGTAGAGGGAGAGAACAATTCATCGTGGTCATGGTTCATGAGGCTTCTACGTACTCAGGTCCTTGGTGTGACTCGCACCATATGTGTCATCTCGGATCGACATGCAGTTATTCTTCATGTTGCCAATGAGGATATCCAAGGATTCCCGCCCATAGTGCATAGATGGTGCATGCGTCATTTCGACGCTAATTATTGGCGACGACAGAGGAAGAAAGAGGTATGTGACAAGGTGAAGGCACTATGTAATGTATGGACAAAGACTTGGTTTGAGGAGACATTGAAAGAGCTAGACAAGGTAATGAACGAAGCCGGGAAATTATGGTTATATGACCAGATGGAACAAAAGGAAAAGTGGGCACTAGCATTTGACGAGGGTGGATGGAGGTATGGCATCATGACCACCAACGCGTCCGAGTCTTTCAACCATGTGTTTCGAGGAGTACGAGGGTTTCCAATATCAGGTGTTGTTGAATACTCCTTTCTGAAGTGCAACAAATATTTTGTGAAGAGATGGCAGTTTGCACAAAGAGATATTCTTGAGACTGGGGTCTGGGGATAAGTAGCCCAAAATTTTATTGAGGAAAAAGGCTATTCCAAGCAGCAGACCGGTGAGCCGTATGGAAATAACGGTTATATCTATAGTGTCAGAGGGCTTGGTGGCACAACTATGGGCGGAGAGCGTTATGGTGGACGCAACTACCGCGTTGATTTAGAGACCGTTCAGTGTAGTTGTAACGTCCCACAGATTATGCGCACCCCTTGCTCTCACATGATGACAGCCTGTAAGATGCGCAGATTTGACTACCTGTCTTCGAGTTTTATGTCTCCATTGTACCTCCGGTCAAACACCATAAGAGTATGGGAGAAGAGTTTTGAGCCATATCTTGACCCCTCACAGTGGCCCCCATTTGATGGACCTCAGTATTGCCCCAATCCAGACCTTAAGAAGTTAGGTAAGGGTAGAAGAAAGAAGAAGCGTCTCAAGGGAGACATGGATGCTATGAGAGGGTACGATGATGATAGATATGGAGGGGGAGACTTTAATGAGAGATGAGGTCAAAATTTGTGCAGTGTTTGCAAATGACCGGGTCATAAGGCTAACTATCATAGATGATCTGGGCAACAGGTCCGTTTATATTATTTCTCTAATGAATACATGTTTATTTGAATTTATACTTAGCCAACATATTAGTTTTTATTATGTTTTCAATTTGTTATTATTCTGATATTATGTTTCGACCTACACTAACTTGTTTTAAATGTATGGCAAACAGGATGGCTCCAGTTTAGCACCAGGAGCACGCGCTCCTTGAGCAGGAGTACGACAAGGACCACCATGGTGCTCGCCACGAGTACGACACCATGGACGTGGAGCTGCCGCTTCTGAGGGCACGCACTCACACCCGGCAGCTTCGGTGGGACGAGCGTTTCACGCCTTACATACGGCGTAACGACTTCATGGAGATAGTACGTGTCGTACTACGGGGACTTCCTGTCTTGAACCCCTCACTTCTTAGTGCAGCTTTAGACAGGTAATCACCCTTCTTCATTTATAGCACTCACTGTATTTGTGTCAGTTCACATAGTTTTTTTCGGTGCACAGATGGAGGCCTGAGACTCACACGTTCCACCTTCCTAGCGGTGAGATGGCCATCACACTAGAGGACACGAAGGCGATTCTGTGCCTTCGTATTGACGGCCTCTGTGTGACTGACATCGTGGACAACGACAACTAGAGGGAGAAGGTGGCTGGCTTCTGTGGCCAGGTTCCCCCTGACGACGAGCAAGCAAAGAAACATAAGTAAGCATCTAAATTTTCTTCTTGTACTTGTGTTTATTTTCTTTATTTGCCTCTAATTGTCTTCAAAATTTGTAGGAAATGTTTTGGTGTCACCTCACAGTGGCTCATCGACAAATTCAGCGATGACATTCCCTAAGATGCTTCGGAGGATACAGTGGACAGGAGAGCTCGGGTGTGGTTGTGGCACTTCCTCGATACGTTCTTGTTTCCAAACGCGTTCGGTAACGTGGTCAGCTGGATGTTCTTGGACATACTAGCCCAACCATGGGAGAACATTGCCAGCTACAGTTGGGGCAGCGCTCTTCTGGCGTGGACGTACAGGCAGTTCTGTAATGTCTGTCATAGCACGGCCAAGACCCCCTCCCTAAGGGGTTGCTCCTACCTCCTGCAGGTTTGGTTATGGGAACGATTTCCCATTGGGCGGCCCAAAATACCTCGATTTCCTGTAAGTAGATTTATATATTATGTAACTTCGAATTCCTTTTGCATTCTTAAATGACTAACACTAGAATGTAATGCAGGGTTGGGATGCCGAGGACGTGAGGCCCACAACTTTGTGGGTTTGGAGTGAAATAGAGCTGGTCACTGGAAATGCAGAACGCAAGTACAAGGAGTACACCGACATGTTTGATACCCTAACACACCTGTAGGTTTATTCATTACTTTAATTTGTATGGTTTATATTGTTTGCACAATATTTAAATTGTACCTGAGTTTTTGATATTATGTGTAGGTCGCCTGGGAGCCTTGGGACGACGATGAGTATCTTCAGTATCTCAGTGAACGGTGTTGGGAAGAGAAGGATGAGTTTTGGTCCGACGTCCCGCTCATTTGGTTTCATGTGGTGGAGATGCACTTTCCATACAGAGTCTACAGGCAGTTTGGAAGACTTACGGGCTACCCACCACCGCTCTACTTCACTGGCCAACATCTGCAGATGTGATCTATGTTATATGATTTAGCATGTTTCCTAATTAAATTATGTCGTATCCAACTAATCATACATTTACTGCAGTCTTGACCGTAGGTTGCGGATGAAGGAGAAGGACTGACGTGTAGTACACGCCGAATACATACAAAGGTGGGATAGGCGGGAACGAGTGTCGTTTCAGCAGGGGCCACCACACGACCCACACGTGTTCAACGAATACCTCAAGTGGCTTCATAGGTCCACACGTACCCATTTGAAGCCGGCTTACAGGAAGGCCTCCCTTAATGAAGACTCCCATGGTGACATCGTCGAAGACCACTATGATCGAGTCACTAGACACGGGACGCAGCCACAGAGAGCCCCCCTACAAAGATTTGTGGTAAGTTTTATCAGCACATTTCATTGTTATTAGTATAAAATGCAAACTTGTAGCAATTCGTTGGTATACTCGTTTTTTAAACAGGCTACAAAATTGGCGGATTTATCTGATGCTGCGGCAGTGGCTGTTTACGAACACCGACAGCAAAAGGTTCGGCACCCTTCCGATAGCGCGCTCGAGACATTTGTCCATGTAAGCATTAAAATTTCTATTCTTTTTCTTCTACTTGCAGTTGAGAGATCAATATAGGTTAACTAAACTTGTCACCGTGTAGAAAATGAGCAAGTTCTTAAAGAAAATGTCTCAGAAGATGAGCTGCATGAGCACTAATTGGGTGCCTCCAGATATGCCTCCTCGTCCTTCTCGTTCATCAGCTTCTACCTCTCTGCGGACGCCTGGTGATTCTTCGGACCCCGTCACTGGGTCCAGTGATAGTATGCAGACATCACGGTATAGTACCGACAAGGGAAAAGTACAAGAGGATGTGGAGGTTGACGAGGACTCTGAGGACGGCTCAGACTCCGATGAGGCACCTAGTTTTCAGCACCATGGACCATCTTAGCAACTTGGAGCTGACCAGGGTACGTCTCTGCATGGAGCTTTTCAGTACGGGCCATCTCAGCAGGGGTCGTCTCAGCATCAGTGGATGTATGAGCAGCAGCAGGGCTGTCTCAGCAGCCGTGGATGTATGAGCAGCAGGGGCCGTCTCAGCAGGGCCCAGTTCTACAGCAGCAGGGTCCATTTCCACAGCAGCATGGCCCGTTGCAGTTCCAGCAAGGGCCGTTCCAGTTCTAGCACGACACTTTCCAGTTCCAGCAAGGGACTCAGCAGGTTCCTTTGTAGCCCAGCTTTTACCAGCCTAGCCACTTCGAGCAGAGTCCGTACCAGCAGGAAATGGGTCAGTCCCAGCTTTATGATGCACCGTTGGGGACCCAGGGAGAGGAACAGGTATAATTTCCTAAGTTATTTTCCCTAAAGCTTTATTTATAATGCAAAACTTGAACTTATATTTATCTTCATTTCATTTGCAGAGATCGATGAACGTGCAGGGGACGGGTCAGGCACAGGGACAGAGGCGACACCAACGTCAGCGAGACCGCACTGACATTGGGACGCCAAACATGTTGCCGACCAATCCAAAGAGAAAGAGGTGACCAAAGAACCCTTACACACCAGGGCCTTAGAGTGCACATAAGTATACAAATGGTACCAATGATCTGGTAGTCATCTACGCATATGTCTTCTATGTTTGTAACAATTGCTTGACTGTACTGTAGGTTGGAGTGCCAGGGACAACGCTAGTGGAGGATGGAAGCCCGAGGATGGAAGAACTGACTCTTCATGATTTATCTTTTGTATCGTCGTTCTAGGAAAGGACCAAGTGTTGCTTTCAAAATGTGTAACTATATATATTTGTGCTAGGTCGACATTGCAATTCTGTCCGTAACGTTGTGTTGAATGATGAATTGTATCGAGTTCAAATGTTCCAATGTCATTTATTTTGCAACAATTAGTTTTGACTAGTATTTGTTCCATTAGATATGGACACATTTATTAGTATTTGTTCCAATTCCATTCTGGAAGACAAACAACCACGTGCCATTTTTCTAATCGGTCTGGTCGTTTTCTGGTAGCTTATGGCTGCCGCTCCATGGCTGGGGGAGCGGCACGCTCCCCCAGCAATGGAGCGGCAGCCAGAAGCTACCAGAAACAGAACCAGAACTCTCAGATCTGGAGCAGAAGCGTTCTAAATTATGTCTAAAAGCATAGAGTTCTAAACATCTCGTGTTAACTTGTTCTTAATATTTATAGTAAAAACATGGTGACAAATGGTAGCAAAGAGTGCCCTCCACACTAATACATGGACATAAATGGTAGCAAAGATGATACATAGTACAATAGTGACAAAGGGTCCTAATTATGTTGCAATTTAAAGGGTACCAACATACAACTCCTAACACTCATTGTCCGAGCACCAATCCTCCACTACCACGTCTTTGCTTTTGCTAGACTCATCCTCAACCTTCTGCCGATGGTAAGCGGCCTCTGCATCATCTATGTCACCTAAAGACTGAGAGAAAAAATCATCTTCGGCCTCGTCATCCTTCAAGTCAGCCTCAGCTAGAGCGATGAGTTCACTGAGTCTGCCATAAGCGGGGTCATCCTCATCGTTGGTCTCCTCCGCCTGTAACCCAGCCTCGGCTAGAGCGATGAGTTCACTTAGCCTTGCATGAGCAGGGTCAGTAGGGTCGTCCTCCTCCTCGGCCTCATCATCCACCACAATGGGACGGTGCACGGTACCACCTGCTCGACTGTGTCTCTTTTGAAGCTTTGTCTTCACGTGTCTTGCACGAGCAACGTCTGCTTCGAAATTCCCGGTGCATCCCATCTCTGAAAGTCAAAAGAGTATCAAGTCAGCAAAGTAATTCTATTTTACTTCGACATTAGAAACTAGTAATGCACAAAGATTGCAAATACTTACTGGCACATAATGAAGCAATATTGTCGTTCACAGACTTCATTAATAATCTTTCCTCCTCAGCTGCAGCCTTCCTAGCTCTTTCCGTCTCCATTCTCGCATTACTCTTAAGTACCCACTTGTTCCACGCGACACTCTGAGGGCTCGGAATACCGTTGACTCTAGCTTTCTCACGCATATCCCTCTTCCGCTTATTGATGAAATGATTGACGTAATTAGGACCAAATCCATTAGCATGTCCAAATCTTTTCCTCCCCTGAATCTCCTCGAGGAATTTTTCCTTGCCAGCTGAACCTTCCCACATGCATTTCCGAGTACTCTGTTCAAATAGTTAGATAAATTAATCCAAAACAGATTGACGTACGCTTCAATTTAAGTTGTCAAATAGTGAACCTCGTCATAGTCAATCATATGCCCACAATAGTGTCCAATGCCTAGCTCAAAAGGAAGTAAGCCGTAGTTGGATTGCACACCACATTGGCACATCACAACAAGTTTAGCGGGATGCTTCACCGGCTCCACATGCCTCTGCTTTTCCTTTCCCTTTTCCTTTGTCTGTGGCCAAAGATCCTTAGGACCGTAGAGCCATTCCCTGAAACTACACCTAGGCATACACAAATTCTACAAAAGAATAGGTAAAAACGTATTAGTACATCATAACAGAAAGATATGACATATCACCATACGACAACTTACATCGTGCTTGAGAGCACAAATGAACTCATTCGAATTGTTAGGGTTGATCACTACTCGCTCTCCGCAATCGCACCGAGGAGGCGACTCCAGACGTCTAGCTGATACGTAGGTCTTCTCTTCATTCGTCATTAGAGGAGGGTTAGGCGGAGGTGGAACCCACCGCTTGAAGCGATCTGCGGTGTTATGAAAGTTCCAAGTAGAGAAAAGCAAGATCCTAGGATCACACTTTTCTGGACCATCAATCCACTGAAAGAAAAAACACCGCGTATGCTCCTACAAAAGAAAATTGTATGAAATAAAACTGTAACTGAAGAATATAAAATGATGAACTAATTGATGACACAATTACTTACGCAAATGCGGTTGCATGTGTAGAAGCAACGAGCCGCAGTGTCCGGCTGCCTCGACTGTTGGATATCGGCCGCAAGACCACAATCACAGTTAGGGACCGGAAGTTTAGGAGGAACGGGGCCATCCTTGCTAGAACTCTCAATGTATAATTCCCTAGGTCGACCACGCTTTTTCCAATGCTCCGTATGATACAGGTCTTGCATCTACCAACATCAATTAGAAAGTGGTAAATATGTATTGACAAAATAACATATAAAGTAAATATAACAACTAAGTACAATAACTAAACTAAACAAAGTTTACTAACTAGTTTACCTATTTAATCAAAATAACTCAACTACAAATACCTATGTAACTAACCTTATTAATCAACTAAGTCAACTACATATCTAACAAAATTATCTAACTAACTAAAGTAAGCTAAGGTAAGCTAAACCCTAAAGTAATGATACTACACTAAAATTAAAAGAAGACAAGTTACTAGAGTAAACTAACTAAACTATCGCAATTAAAAGAAGTCAATGCTACTAACCTTTAAAGCACTTCGGGGAGGAGGGAGCACGGCGGAGGGAGATGCACCTAGGGAGCCTCGATGGACGTCCGGCGGGTTGCGGCGGCGTGGGAGTCGCCCTCGGCGGTGCCAGGCCGAGCAGCAGCAGCAAAACGAAAGAGGGGACGAGAGAGGGAGGGGAAGGAGGACTTACCGGGTTAATAGGGCGTCCCCCTTGCCGCTCCATGATCTAGGGAGCGGCAGGGTTGCCGCTCCATCGTTGGGGGAGCGGCAAGGACGGGCCCACAGCAGCGGCTTTGACCGGTCGTGCTTGAGTCAACTTTTTGCCGCTCCACCATGTATGAAGCGGCAAAGGAGAAATGCCGCTCCATGGATGATGGAGCGGTCAAACGGGTTAGAAATAAAAAAAAAGTAATTCACGGTTAGAATTAAAATTAGTTTAAAAAACGATTAAAATTAAAAAAAAATCCCTGCAGGAAGTCTCTGATTGAAAAGGGGACACAAGTGGTGCTTACGGCTAAGTGCCTATAATCATCGCGCTACTGCTACGTTCTGAGACCAGCTCTGCATTTTTTTTAATCTACTATTCATTTCCCCTCTTGTCTTTCTCAGACTTGTACAAGAACAGACAAGTCTGCATGCAGACACTACAGAGACACACCAAACTGGGTTGTGTGGTGCCACCCTGTTGTTGCTGCAGTTGTTCAGCAGTCAGCACAATCCAAAATCGTTGTTGAGCTCTGGCCATACACCACTCAACATCGTTGGAAACAGGTCTCTCTAGCGGTACTTGTAGAGGAAGCTGGCAGGCTGCAGGCCGGGTTTCTTGCATGTAAATTTTTCTCGTCAGGGTTCTTCGGTGGTTGGTAACGACTAGACCACCAATAACCACCGTCTCTTCTCCTCCATGCTATTTTGATTCTAGAAAATTCTGTTTGGTTCAACCTCAGACAAATTTGCCTTGTCCACCGTGCATCTCAAGGCGTCCCATTCTACTCGCCTGGGGTCCAGATTGCTGCCTGAACGGACATGGTCAAAATTCTAGACTGCTGTATGTATCCAAGACAGTTTGCAGCCCTGACATGTGATGTGCTGCAGAAGTACGGATATACAAATCAAGGAAGGACAGCTTCTCCTCTGTAGTACTGTCATCTCTCGCTTTCAAGGATCTTCGGTCATCACAAAGCGCTTCAGGCCCGAAACTAGACGGCCTTCCTTCGGTATGAAGCGGGATGTTGTCAGGTACCAGCCATTGTTGGGCCTCATGGGCTGTGGTCCGAGCCTGGCCAAGCCTGCTTGCCAGGTGGCTGAGCCCGAGTACAAAGGCACAAGACTTCCGGCGAAGGGGATCATCAATCAAACAAATTATCAGACTTCAGAATATTACTTTCTATATACTTATTGTTCATCTTCCTCTCCAAGTCTATCTCTCTATACCCGGTTCTTTGTTACTTCTCTGCTCCGATCTCCCTTCCCCTGAGATTTTGTACCTCGTTTGCTACCTGAACCGAGTTATCCATTAGTAATCCAGTTGGGTTGCTAACAGATGCTGGTAGGCTGAATCACCCTCGCCGTCGTCTCCAAAATGGCACGGCCCCCCTGTTTGTTTCATCGTTTTGGTGGCTGATATCGTTTTTGACTATTTTTCTGTGAGACAAAAACACCGTTTCGGTGACTGATAAGTCAAGCGATCAGGGCAAGTTTTCACCTGTTTTCTGGCGTGTGCTCCTTGCATTCGGCGCATCCCCATCAACAGCGGTCGTTTCTCGTTTTTGAAAGATTAGATTGCTCTTCATTACGCTCATTCCGTGTTGTTAGCGAGCACAAGCACGTTCCTTGGCTCTCCTTGTTTGTAGCTATTCTAGTTAGCTGACTGTGTCAATGTTGTACATGTATAAAGGCATAAGCCTGAGATCAATACGAGTGAGTTGTTCTCCTCATTCTGCTGTCCGCTTACATGGTATTCCTCGATCCTGAACTTTCGCTGCCCACGTTCCACTTCCCGGCGCCGCCATGAGCTCCTCTTCGTCTTCCTCGCGCTCCGGCACTCCCTCACACCCTCCACGTCCAAATCGAGCCCGCTGCACCATCTGTCGTCCATGGCATCAACATCCTCAATCGCGTGCCGATCGTCCTCGACTTCAATGAAGCCAACTACGTAGCATGGGCTCGCTCTTTCTCCGCCATCTTCGGCCAGTACGGGCTGCGTGATCACGTCGACGGCACCACGGCCCAAGGCGACAACGACTGGGTGCAGAACGACTGCGCCATTGTCTCGTGGTTCTTGAGTCTCCTTCGGAAAATCAAATAAGTCATGGTCCGAACCTTAGCCTACTCCCTGTCCAGATTCTGCTGTCTGCTACTGAACTCATCTTGTTCCCAGCAATCAGGTGTCTTAAGACTGCTCACCACGAGATTCGTAGAAAAGGCAGCCCGTCACACTGTTCTTTCTGCCATGTGCACTAACAGAGTTCCTTAGCTGCTACTCCACAACAAACTCACACCAGTTCAGCTCCCTGATCGACCCGATGTCAAACAACGCTAGGAAGCACCGGGGGCTAGTTAATTCTTACAGCAACTCCAGCTCAAGTTCCTATTTAGACTTCTACTTTAAATTTTAGGAGTTTAGACAAAATTCCAACTCTAATGGAGCTCCTACTTAAGCTCTCATTTTACATGTCTCCTCGAATTTTAATCTCAGGTCCTAGGTGTAGCCGTGTAGGAGCCTCTGTCCGGTGGGGCCCACCCCACTTTCCCCACCCCGGCCGAGAGAAGCAGCGCGCAGGTCGCCGAAGCCGCGCCGCCCTGCGCCGCACGTCCTGCCCGCGCCGTCGCGCCGCCGCCCGCGTGCCCACCTGCGCCGCGCCGTCGCCCTCACTGCCGTCCACTCCACTCGTGCGCTGCGCTGCGCAGCGTGACCTGGTCCGCATCACCAAGCACGGACGTTTCAAGTTCCAGCCGCAGCCGGAGCAGGGCGAGGCGAGGAGGAAGACCGCCGCCGCCGCCGTTGTCGTTTGGCCCCGCAGCAACGTCCACAGACGTTGACAAGCTGGAGTGTGGAGAGACAGACTATAGCTAGTGTACATACTGATGACTGAATGAAATCTTCAGTCTTCTTGATGTCTTCTGCAACTTGCAGGCTTGCAGCACACACATAGTTTGGGAGAAAGAGATGGTAGTATTAATAGTCCTATATGGTTCGTGCAATGTTGCATGATGCCCAACCCCAACAACTTACGGCATGTTTGGAATGGAGGATTTTTTCTATTCCTGTACTTTTTTCTGTGAAAATGAACTGATTCCTGTAAAATTCCTGCGCAATTTCTGTGAAATTCCTACGTTCCAAACAAGCCTTAGAGTATGCATAACTAATTAAAATCAGGAGCACTTCAGAAAATTAATTGCACTGAAGAAAATATGCAGGGACATACATCATGCATGCATAGGTAGGTCTCTATATAGGCTTTGTCCTTAACTGAACGATAAGTGCAGGAGCCTTACATCTTCTTGACTTGTTGTAGCCTGAACCTCTACCCATGGTGTGGTGTGTCTTTGAATCCATGTAAGTTTGCGTCTTGTCAAAAGAAAGAAAGATATTTTAATAGTTATTAGCTCTTATAAGTAATATATGTCTATGTTTCTCTTGTAAAACCAATGCAAGAGGTGAAAAGCTAGGGATGTGTGTCTAAAAAGTTACGTTTACTTACCTCTTGGATGGATGGGCTCCCTGATTAACTTTGATGATTCTTAGAATTTACTGTATGACTGATTTGGCTGCGCTAGCTGATATGTCTTGCTGAATAATGTAGGTGGTGGTGAGGTGAGCAGTGCTGCTATTTTCTTATGGAGTAAGAGTGAAACAAAAATGTTGTTTTCCTATGCTCTGTGAGCTTCTTGATAACTTTTATAAACAGAAGGAAACACTCCCTAAACTTCTCTTTTGAAACAAAACCTTTACAATGCAATGCAAAACAGATCATATGCAAAATCACAGTAATACACAGGTAGAAGCCATTTCAGATCTTTACTAGGAACCTTGTTAATTTGTACCAGAAGAATATACAGAAAAAAAATACTGAGTTTCCTGTAAAACACTACAATAAAACTCTTTATCTATAGTTCTGAAAAATTTTAAGGCTAATTTTTGAACCCCTAATTTTTGTAGGCTAGCATGCAAATAAAATTTTAAGGTCTCAATTTGCAGGCCTCCACTATAGTTGCTCACCGGTTCTATTCTCGCAGCAGTCGGTGCAACAACTCCAACCCCAAGGCCACCGAAGCCGGCATCCTGTGTCATTTTGCGCTGCTCTGGGGACTCGGGTGAGGTGAGGCTGCAGTCTCACGATTCTGATGGGAGATGCATGATGCCGTGGCTCATGAAAGACAAACAAATTGCATGCCATTCAACTCGCCGTCTACATGAAAAGGAAAGGGAAAATTAAATGTTGTGCTTGTGCAAGGCCGAAACGGGAAATGCGCATTTTTATCACCTTGTCGGCCCGTGCATTGGAGTTGTTCGCTGCCCCTAATTTCCCGGGCTTATATTTCCTTATGAGGCCAGCTCGGCCCATCTTTCACCCCCAGTTTATTTATAATTCTGCACTTCTCCTATATTACAGATGCCTGAATTTTAAGATGATTTAAGACATCACTCTTGTACTACTAATTAACTAGTATATTTGCTCGTGCTAACGCTACGGCATAATTTTAAAAATTCACACAAAAACAACAAAATGACTCAGTAACAATATTTGCCCGTGCTAACCCTACAATATGATTCAGTAATAATAACTATCTTCTATCGAAGTATTAAATTTGAAAAAAAACAAGAACAATCATCATATTCACAAATCACCTCAGGCTGCAGCAGGCCCTTCGTGCTACTCTATTTTCATCCTCTATACATCTTATTCATTAAGATTCTATCATCTATACATGTTTCTTCCGCACTCATCATTCTCTGTATCACATCCTCTATATCAACTACCAATAATTAGACTCACTTGTCATCCTCTCTCCTCTCCCCCCCCTCTTCTCTCTCCTCTATCTCTTCCCCTGTGCGGTTGTGCAATCCCCTCCCCTGTTCTCTCTCTTTCCCATTCTCTCTCTCCCCATGGACCTCCCCACGTCGCCTGCCATGGAATCACCGATCGTCGCGCTGCTCTCCATCCGGCGGCTCGCGCAACGGCTCCTCGCGCGGGGGTGGAGCTCCGCGCGCGACGGCGTGTGCTCCGGCGCCTGCTCGCGCGGGCAGAGCTCCCCATGCGAGGGCGCGGCGGCCATGGCGGCGGCGGAGCTCGGGGGCGCGGCACAGCGGCTCTCTTCTCCTCCAGCGGCGCAGCACGACGGCCCTCTCCTCCTTCTCCGGCGGCTCGCGCAGCGGCTCCTCGCGCGGGGGTGCAGGTCCGCGTGCGACGGCGTGTGCTCCGGCGCCTGCTCGCGCGGGCAGAGCTCCCCATGCGGGCGCGCGGTGGCCATGGCGGGCATCGGAGCTCAGGGGCGCGGCGGCCATGGCGGCGGCGGAGCTCGGGGGCGCGGCACAGCGGCTCTCTTCTCCTCCTCCGGCGGCGCAGCATGGCGGCCCTCTCCTCCTTCTCCGGTGGCGCGGCACGGCGACCCTCTCCTCCTCCATCTCCGCTGGCGTGGCGGCCCTCTCCTTCTCCCTCTTCGGCGACGCTCTTCTCCTCTGAACCAGCCGCAGCAGCGGGGCCTAATAAAAAAGCTGGATTTTTTTTTCGGTGTGAAGGCGAGGGTTCGAACCCGCGACCTCGTGAGACCGTGTCACCGTGGGCATGGCGTGGGAGGGTAAGACGACTTCTAACTTTTTAATCTCAGCCGTTGGATGCGTGGTAGGTATGTTGTGTGTCGTTGATTTTGAAGTAGGGAAATGGCCTGGAGAAGTTTTCAATTATAGGGGAGATTGTAAATTATCATTTTTGTGATTTGCTATTTATCTTTGTATTATAACATATCAAATTTTTGTCCTTGTCTAACTATAGAAATAATTGTAAATTGTTAAATTATTTTTGTGTCAACACATATCAGATTTTGTAGGTTGTTGTTTTGTTTAACTGGTTTTTTATTCTCGGAACTAAAAATTGCAGATTATGTCTATAAAAATTGCAACAAACAAAAACTTCAATTGTAGTATAAAATATGTGCAATTACTGTCGCCTGAAAGAAAACTAAATTTCAGGCACCTGAAATTTAGCAAATCTCATAATTCTGAGAGGGTGTTTGGTTCCCACCTCCTAAACTTTAGTGGACTAAAATATTTTAGTGAGTTTTAGATACCCCTTCATGACTAAATGCTCTAAACTTTAGGGACCACTTTTAGTGGGGTTGTTTGGCATTTTAGTGACTAAAAGTGACTAAAATTTTGTAGCTAAATTTTAGAGACCTCAAACCAAACACCCCCTGATTCTCATGGTAGGAACAAGTAATCACGGAATCTTGCTGCTCCACTTCCAATTGAGCCTGCGTGGATTCCGACCCACAGGCCCACTCTAGGCGCATTTTGGTCTTAATAACTCGATAATTACGGCCCAAGCGCAGACTAATGTTGCAGACACGAAATCCCAGCTTTCTCATCATCACCACCTATACTTGGCCATGCAGCCCGCAGCCCGGCGGCTCGGCCCACGGCACGACCCGAACCCGGCCCGGCACGCCCCATCCCGTGCCCGTGCCAGCCCGGCCCGCCTACGCGTGTAGTGCTTGGTCCGACCTCAAGGCCCGTGGGCGGGCATGACACGGCCCGGCGGAACATGTCAGGCACGAGGCGGCCCAGCTTGCCAGTGGCCCAGGCTGCCAGCGGCCCAGCGACAACACCCCTCCCATCCCCGCCTCCCATATAAAACCCGCTGTCTCGGCCCTCCCCAAACCCTAGCTCACTTCCCTGCCTCCCTCGCCGCCGCGGCGCCGCGTCTCTCTCCCTCTCCCTCCATGACTCTATTTAGCTGTCTCGCCGCCTCGTCGTCTCCCCATCTCGCCGTCTCGCCGCTCGCCGCCTCGCTGGACGCCTCGCCGCTCGGTCCATCGTGCCTTGGGGCCACGAGCACGGCCGGCTCGGCGTGCCACTCGTGCCGGCACGAATAAGGGCACGCATGCCCGTGCTTGGTCCATCCCTCCGGCACGAGGCACGCTAGAGCGCCGTGCCACCCGTGCGTGTGCCGTGCCGGCACAGTAAGGCCCGATGGACATGTATATCACCACTAAAATAATAATAAGAAAAACCTCAACTAACATAAATATTCCAAAGAAATCGTGTCTATCAGTATACCTTGGAGTGGCAAACAGAACCTTTGGTTGTTTCTTTTAACCTTAAAAAAATAGAGTGACGTGGAAAATAAGGTTGCGTCTCGATTGGCCTGCAGGCTGCAGGAAGGTCGGTTGGTGGTCATCTGGTCTTTCTATTTCTGCTTTCTTTTCGGCTCTGATCTTCTTATACAAAACCTGATGCATGAGAATTATTCTATATGAACAGATTTATACGATTAAATATGTATCATATAATATATAGGACTATGTAAATCCATAGCAGGCAGATAACTGGATAAGGATATCGGGGGCTAAATAATGAATGTTTAAGGCTAAAGCTGAATATTAATAATGATTTTGAGGCTAAGTAACAGTAATTTATTTATAGGTGATTTAAGGCTAAGGGGGCTGCAGCCCCTGGATCCGCCCCTGTTCCATAGCAGAATAATTTTGAGGAGATGTAGAAGCTGTTTTCTTCTTTTTTTTTTGTATTTTTTCTATATTAAGATTTATATTCGTTTCTTTAATCAAAATAATGGGCATTCCAAGGAATACCTCGAATACCCACCGATGCAGCCACGGTTCTTATAAGGTGAGAAGTACCACATATATATGACCCTGTTTGGATACTCTAGCTCAGCTAGAGGTTAGAGGTTAGAGTTAGTTTCTAGCCAAGGACTAGCCCTGAACTAACTCTAGCCAAAAACATGTTTGGCTGTGTTTAGATGATGGAAATGTGGTGAAAAAAAATCATATAGCACTTGTCGCGTCACACTGTACCAATTTTATTTTTATTTGGTAATAATTGTCCAAACATTGATTAATTAGGCTTAAAATATTCGTCTCGCAAAGTACAACAAAACTGTGTGTTAGAATTAATTGACCTTTATGTAATCTTCTAGTTATATGTGTAACCTCCTAGCTTCCTGCGCTGGTTAATTACCTAGCTCCTAGCTTTCTATGCTGGCTCATTAACCAGCTGACCCCTTGGGTCTCGGCTGGCCCTTTGGGCCACGCCTCCTCTCTCCTACATATATGTAACCTCCTCTCTGTAAACACTATCAAGGAATACACAAGCCTGTTTGACTTCTATCATGGTATCAAACTAAAACCGATTCCTCCGCTTTCGCTCCCTTCCTCGCCGCGCCCTTCACACGCCGCTCCTGGGCCGTTGCGCACACCTCCTTGCTGCTGCGCGCGCCCATGGCTTTCTCCGGCTCCTCCACCATAGCTACCGCGGCAAAGCTCCGCGACGAAGCTCTCTCCGTGGCTCAGCGCCTGGAGGCCGAGGCCTCCTCCCTGCGCTCCACCAACATTGAGCGCAGCCAGCAGCTCGCCGAGGAAGCCACCATCCTGAAGTCCGCCCCCGCCGCTCAGGAGCGTGTCCACGCTGCCGCTGACGCTCTTGACAAAGAGCGCGCGCAGGAGGATGCCCTGGAGCAGCAGGCCGCGGCCCTCCGTGACCGCCTCCGCTCTGAGCACCCGGAGGACAATGACGCTCTTGAGGATGACGACGTCCGCTCTGCTTCCTCTGAAGCTGCAGCCATCGCCCACCTCCACAGTCAAGCTGCTGCCGTCCAGAACATCAAGAACTTAATTCCAATAATTCTTGATCTTCAGTCCTCCAACTACTCCAAGTGGCGTGGCCACGTGCTCCTCACCCTTGGTCGTTTCGCCTTGAAGGATCATGTCCTCAGCGACGACTCCCGCCCCTACGATCCGGCATGGTCGCTCATGGACTATGTCGTCCTATCTTGGCTTTTCAACACCCTCTCCGCCGATCTCCTGGATGTCGTCCATGAGCACGACGGCACCACTGCTCGGACAGCATGGCTCGGGATTGAACAACAGTTTCTCAACAATCGAGAATCTCGCGCCATGCTCCTCGATGCTGAGTTTCGCAATTTCTGCCAAGGTGCTCTCTCCATCGATGATTTCTGCCACAAGATGAAGAACATGGCGGATGCACTTGCCGACCTCGGCGAGCCCATCCAGGACCGAACTATGGTGTTGAACGTCCTGCAGGGCCTCAACGAACGATTCAAGTTCATGTCCCAACTCATCGCCCGTCAAAAGCCGTTCCCGTCCTTCACCGAGGTTCGTGCTGACCTCCGTTTGGCAGGGCTCAACATGGGGACACATTCTGCCTCTCCTTCGGCTCTCGTCGTCACGTCGTCCAACAAGCTGCCTTCTCCATCATCTGCACCTGCGCCTCCTCGCCCCTATCAGCCTGCTACCGGTTAGTCCTCTGGTGGAAACCGCAGCAGGCGCCGCCGCGGCGGACGTGGCTCTGGCGGCTCCCATGGCGGTGCGCAGGGCCATGCTGGTGGCACATAGGACCATGGCGCACCAGCCCCACAACAGTGGCCATCCCTTCTCAACCCCTGGACAGGTTCCATTCACATGTGGCCAGGGGCTACTGCCGGCGGCTCTCGTGGACCGCCTCCGCGTGCTGTCCAGCCTGCACCACCGCAGCAGGCCCTTGTGGCCGGCGCACCACCAGCATACTTTGCTCCACCGACGACTCCCGGGTCCTTCTACTAGCAGCCTCCTCAAGCTCCTCCTGTCTGGTCTCCATGGACACCCGAGGCGCTTGCCAGCGCTTTCAGCAGCGTCTCTCTCACCCCACCTCCGAGTCCGTTGGATTGGGTGATTGACTCAGGTGCTTCCTCCCACATCACCGCCAACCCTGGTATGGTCACCGCTACTCCTTCCTCTTCCTTTCCTTCCTCCATTGTCGTAGGCAACGGTGCCACTCTTCCTGTCATTGGCACCGGATATTCTGTCCTCCCTGGACCCTTTCGCCTCGACAATGTCCTTGTTGCACCTGACATCATCAAGAATCTTCTTTCTGTTAGACAATTCACTACTGATAATTTTGTTTCTATTGAGTTTGACCCTCTTGGTGTCTCTATGAAGGATCTCCATACCCGGAACACCCTCCTCAGATGTAACAGCAAGGGGCCACTCTACACCCTCCAGCTACCTTCATCCACCACCGGCTCCTGCGCCCTTGTCGCCACTCCTTCACCGACTACCTGGCACAGGCGCCTCGGTCACCCCGGCAAGGCCATTCTTCAGAACCTCACTCAGTCCTCCTCGATTGTCTGCAGCAAAACTGAAGATGACTCCCTGTGTCATGCCTGCCAACTTGGGCGTCATACCCGTTTTCCTTTTTCTACCTCGCTGTCTAGAGCAACCAAGAATTTCGATTTAATTCATTGTGACCTGTGGACATCTCCTATTGTTAGTGTCTCTGGTTTCAAATATTACTTGGTTATTCTTGACGATTGTTCTCACTTTCTATGGACTTTTCCCCTTCGTGTTAAGTCTGATGCGTTTCCAACAATTTATAGCTTCTTCGCTCATGTGTCCACTCAATTCGGCTGCACCATCAAAGTTGTTCAGTGTGACAATGGTCGTGAGTTCGACAACTCCACCTCCCGTACCTTCTTTCTTGCCCACGGCACCACTCTTCGCATGTCATGCCCCTATACCTCACAGAAGAATGGGAAAGCCGAGCGCATGATCCGCACCATCAACAACGCCTCACGAACCCTTCTCTTCCAAGCATCCATGCCCCCCCCATTTTTGGGTTGATGCTATTGCCACTGCCACCTATCTCATCAACCGCCTTCCTACCAAAACTCTACACATGAGCACACCTTTCTTCGCTCTCCATGCCACCCACCCTTCCTATCATAATCTTCGTGCTTTTGGGTGCACCTGTTATCCCAACCTTTCTGCCACCACTCCCCACAAGCTTGCCCCCCTCTCCACGCTCTGTGCTTTTCTCGGTTACTCACCGGATCACAAGGGATATCGGTGTCTCGACCTCACCACTAACCGCGTCATTATTTCTCGCCATGTTGTCTTCGATGAGACAACATTTCCCTTTTCCCACAGCCGGCCATCTCCGCCTCCACAGGAACTCGATTTTTTAACTGACGACGACACTCTTCCAGTGTCATACGTTTCTGCAGGTACACCTTGAGTTGTTGCCTCCCTGGCACCTCTCTCCCAGTCGACACCTTCGCTGGCTCAAGTAGGAACGCCGGCATCCAGGGCACCTCCTCCCGGGTTCTCAGCACCAAGCCCAGGCTCTTCGGCGCCACCTGCTGCACCTTCGGTGCCCCTGCCGTCCTCCACGCAGCCCCTGCCGGCTGAGTCCCGGGGGGGCCGACGTCCCTTGTACAGGCGCCCCCTGTCGAGGCAGCCCCTGTCCAGGCGCTTCCTGGACCAACCTACCCGGCACCTCCCGTCGCCTACGTCTACAGCACGCGTGGCCCTGCTGGTGCCCCGCCTCCCGTTAGTCCAGCAAGGGCCCCCCTCGACGCTCTAGCATGGTACCATCTCCACCTCGCTATGTCAAGAGCGATTCTTCAGCTCCTGCCGGTGTTGTCCTCATTCCGCCAGTTGCCAACGCTCATGGCATGGCAACTCGAGGAAAAGCAAGATACCGGCAGCCTCGCCTCACCTTACACACTGAGGCTTTGTCTCCGCTACCAAGGTCCTGCCGTGATGCTCTAACAAATCCTCATTGGCGGCGGGCCATGGAGGACGAATTTTCTGCTCTTCGGGACAACCACACTTGGGACCTTGCTCCCCGACCTGCCAAGGCAAATGTGGTTACTGGAAAATGGATTTTCAAACACAAATTCCATGCCGACGGCTCCCTGCAAAGATACAAGGCTCGTTGGGTCCTTCGGGGGTTTACTCAATGCTCTGGTGTGGATTATGATGAAACTTTCAGCCCCGTTGTCAAACCAGCCACCGTTTGCACCGTCATCACTTTGGCTCATTCCCGGGATTGGCCAATTCATCAACTTGATGTCAAGAACACGTTTCTCCATGGAACTCTTTCAGAGACGGTATACTGCTCACAGCCTACTGGTTTCGTTGATCCTACCCATCCGGGTCATATTTGTTGACTCAACAAATCTCTTTATGGCCTGAAGCAGGCACCAAGAGCTTGGTATAGCCGGTTTGCATCCTTTTTGGTCTCTCTGGGATTCACTGAAGCCAAGTCAGACACATCTCTCTTCATATACAGTCGCGGCAATGAGATTGTCTACATGCTCTTATATGTAGATGATATTGTTCTTACGGCTTCTTCTCAGCAGCTCCTTCACCATGTCATTACTGCACTCAAACATGAATTTGCTATGAAAGATCTTGGACCATTGCATCACTTCCTTGGTGTTGCAGTTCAGCGCCACAAAGACACTATAATTTTGTCCCAGCACCAGTACACCTTGGATATTCTTGCTCACCATGGCATGAGCGATTTCAAACCTTGCACCACTCCGGTTGACACATGTGCTAAAGTCCCAGCTGATATTGGACCCCCTACTGCTGATCCCACTGCTTATCGCAGCCTTGTGGGTGCTCCCCAGTACCTAACCTTCATCAGGCCTGACATTGCCTATGCTGTCCAACAAGTGTGCCTTCACATGCATGACCCACGTGAAATTCACAGCCTTGTGGGTGCTCCCCAGTACCTAACCTTCATCAGGCCTGCATTGCCTATGCTGTCCAACAAGTGTGCCTTCACATGCATGACCCACGTGAAATTCACCTCGTCGCTGCCAAGCGGATTCTCCGATACCTTCAGGGTACTCTCAGCTATGGTCTGATCATCCCCCGTACAACCCCAACACAGCTCGTTGTGTACACCGATGCAGATTGGGCCGGCTGTCCGGACACCCGCCGATCCACTTCTGGCTCCGCTGTGTTCCTCAGGGGCAGCCTTATCTCCTGGTCTTCGAAAAGACAACACACTATCTCCCGATCCAGCGCCGAGGCAGAATACCGGGTCGTTGCTAACGGTGTTGCTAAAGCTTCCTGGTTGCGGCAACTTCTTCAGGAACTTCATCATCCCCTGGACTCCGCGTGCTTCATATACTGCGACAATGTCAGCGTCGTCTACCTCTCCACCAACCCCATCCAATATCAGCGCACCAAACATGTGGAAATCGACCTTCACTTCGTCCGCGAACGTGTCGCCATGGGTGCAGTCCGGGTTCTTCATGTTCCCACCACGTCGCAGTTCGCTGATGTCTTCACCAAGGGGCTCCCCTCTTCAGTCTTCATGGATTTTCGTTCCAGTCTGAACGTCCGCTCCACCGACGATCCGACTGCGGGGGGTGTTAGAATTAATTGCTCTTTATGTAATCTTCTAGTTATATGTGTAACCTCCTAGCTTCCTGCACTGGTTAATTACCCAGCTCCTAGCTTCCTGTGCTGGCTCATTAACCTGACCCCTTGGGTCTCGGCTGGCCCTTTGGGCCACGCCTCCTCTCTCCTACATATATGTAACCTCCTCTCTGTAAACACTATCAAGGAATACACAAGCCTGTTTGGCTTCTATCACTATGCAATTAGTTTTTTATTTCATCTATATTTAGTACTCGATATATGTGCCGGTATTTTGATGTGACGGGGAATAAGAATTCGATGTGATGAGAAATCTTGTAAAGTTTTGGAATTTTGGATGGATTCCTGGGGAACTAAACACAATCAGAATGTAAGAGTTAGATTGTCAATAAAGATACTTTTTTTGGTAGGGGACCACACCAAAACTAGTACATCCCACTAGAACTAGCCCAATAATCACTTCTTGGTGGGGATAGTTTTTTTTGGGTGAGCTAGTTGCAACTAGCTTAATCTAGCTCTCATATTTGGATACTTTTAGGCTAGTTGAATGTAAACTAGTTCAAACTAGCTCTAGCCCTTTGATCCAAACAGGACCTATTAATTCATTTGAGGAGGGAGGGAGAAAGATGTCATTGGGTATGAGAGCCCCTTTTTATAGAGTATTTTTTCAACTGTATTTTTTTTTTTGCGACTAGGATTCTTGATTGATCAGATAGCAGGAAGGTTACAATCTTTAGCCAACAGATTAGCTATACAGGGTGGGGCTAATTGCCACTCACCCACCCTGTTGCTATCTGAGACTTGCTTAGCTAGAGTATGGGCGCGCTACATGATTACATGATCTATTAGCATACACCAGGGAAAAAGAAAGAAAAGAGGTACTCAGATCTCTAATTTCCCTAATGATTCGAGAAATGTGTGAACGTTGAAGCTCTTCCATCTCCCACAGTTTCACTAATTATTGACTGTCTGTTTCAATTTGCACTTTGCTAATGCCCCAAGCACCAGCAAAAACCACACCATCCCTACAAGCGGCTGCCTCCATTGTCAAAGCATCAAAGCCATATGGTTGCCACCTCGCTCTTCCACCTCCGAAGGCGCCCATCTGATCACGGATGACAACACCTGTTGCACCCTGTCCAAACTCCGGATAAAAGGTATTTTTTCAACTGTAGAGGTATCATCTATTACATATGAACATATATATGCATGTCATTCAATAATTGGATGTCTTTACATTTTGCGTGATAAAAAAATAACTGGATGCCTTTTTTAGACTGCCGTTAAACAATTCATATATAGAATCATAGTGGCTTGTCTATTGTATTATTTGTAACTAATATATAATCATCTTACGTCCACAACCTGAATTTATAAGTTTTCTTAGTGAATTGAAGTTTTTCTAGTGTTTTAGTGTTTTGACATTTAAAATTTAGTATAATATTTTTCTACTAAATATTTTCTGGTAAAGATTTATATGTGCTTTAACTAATGATAGTGTTTTATTACGACTTAAAAACACTAAGAGAACTCAACCGTTTTAATAGTGATACATGTCTTTAATTGTTCGCGTTGCGCAGACGCCATCTATACCGGAGCCCTACCGTCCTGCTGGCTCCTGCGTAATCATATCACGGCTGCTCTCTGCTCAGTCGGAATCGCACTGAAACTACTCAGTCTCTACCACTTCTTTTTGAGCAAGAAGATAGCCACTCCGACGTGTGTTAGTGAGTACACGGACTGATTCGTCTCTGCTTATGGCCATGCTTAAGTGACTGATTAATCACCGTGTTCATTGTTTAAGCCATTGGGATAAGCTTCTGCCGCAGCTCTAATCGTGCCCGGCCGTTTGCTTTGTACTAGCTTTTGTTTAGTTGGGCGCATGCTTACGCTTTAGGGTCGGGATTCGCCGACTAACGGACGTAGGTAGGACGTGGCACATCTGATTCCGATGCGATAAGAGACTGCTGGCAAAAAGTTTGCAGCACACAAAAGAAAAAGGAAGTACACCGGCTGCTACAAACTTTAAGCGTGCAACAAGACATTGTTTAATTAGCTGATGAGTGTACGTGTTTGCAGAGTTCAGCAGGTACGTAAACCCCCGATCTGCACTGAGACAGGAGATCGATCCGATTAACAAATGGGCCAAAAGGAGTCGCGCTTGTTCAAACGTACGATGACCGGCCGGCGGCCGGTGCATTTTTGCATGGTGAAGCAACAAGCACGCTAGAATTTTGGTTCTCTTGCGCACGCCCCCACTGAACTTGCGATCACCAATCAGTATTGGAACGCGCGCGTGAGACTTGGGCAAATGCGCATAATTGCTTTTTTTTTACCGGTTCAAACCATGGGAAATGAGGAGGCCGGAGACCACCGTCGCTCGATCCAACCCAGCTGCCGAGTCAAGTAGAGTGTAGTGCCAGGCAAAAGGAGACGGGGCATCCCATTCCCATGCTCTCGCCTCGGCGAGATCAACGGAGAAAAGTGTGGGCAAGCAGCGGAGTTTTGTGGGTTGGCGGCGCTATCCACGATCCACCATCCATCCATAAATCCATTAATCCATCGGTCTGTACGTTTGACTGTTTTTGATTGATAAACCACGGTTGATGTTGTTTTAGCTATTTTTTTATGAGACAAAACACTATTTTGGTGACTGATAAGCCAAGCGAACATGACGCACGCAGTCCACGCCTCATGGTGCATGAACTAAAGCGCTCTCTAGCTAGCGTACGCGACGCAAAAGAGGGGAATCTTTTCTGTTAATAACAGCGTCACGCCGAATCGCATGCCAACATATTCTGAATTCTGATCTGGAGGCCCGTCCCGTCCTTCTCCTGTGTTCTGTGCATGTTGTCTAAGGACAGCCTCAGGACTCGCCCAACGCAAGAAAGTTAGGCCGGCTCCTCCACGTTTGCAACAAGAAAAAATACATACATGCATGATCTCTCATGGTTCCATCGTCCAGCCTGGGCGCGGCTCATCAAAAAGGGATTGCATGTAGCAGCTTCTTTCTTTCTTCTTCTTTTTTTTCTTCTTCTTCTCCTCCTCGTTGTAGTGCACTCTTGGACATTTGCTTATGTTTGTGCCAGTTAATTAAGGACAATGTTTCTTGTGCAGGCTATAATAACCATATGTGAGACCACTAAACTATATGGCATAGAACCTTACTGTAGAGAAACCCTCGATGCCGGCTAAATAGAAGCAATGGCTATGTGCCTTTTTTCAAATACAGAAACTGCTCCCATATGTGCTCTATGTTTTTCTCATGTACCTTATACTACCATATTCCAAATTTATAAATTATATTTTAACTTTCTTGCAGAGCAAAAATAAGTTTCACTAAATTTACAAAGAAATTATAAATATTTATAAAAATCATAGCTCAGAACGCGCCTGGCCACCATCGTCGTTTCCCCTTCCCCCTAGGCTGCTGAATCCTTGCAGTCTAGTACTTCTCCTCGGCAGGACATCGGATCGCATCGTACCGTGCCGCGTGACGGGGGCCAGCGATAGGATGCGGCAAAGTGCCGACATGCATCTACTGAGGCCAGTGGACGATCAGAGGATCAACACACCCTGCATCTAGCATCTGTATGTCAAGGTTTAGTACTACTTATTATGCTGCCTACAAGTCATATCATCATGAATGAGTGGTAGTTGTAGTTCTGCTTGAGTTTTTCTTGAAACCATCAACACCGCCTAAATGTACTATTCAGCAACCGACATGGCAGTATCTGATGGCCAGCAGGGCAACCGGCCAGTAGCCAACCGAGAGCAATCATCCACAATTAGTCAAGAACTATGGATTCTTATCAGGGTGTTCAGGGCAAGCACTGCGATAAATACTGTCGTTGTTAGGATCCAGGGGGTCAAGACCACCGGCTAGTAAATTTGTATATTGTGTGCTCCCTCTCTCAGACGTGATGCAAGAAGAGCACAAGATTTATCCTGGTTCGGGCACAAAAGACCCTACGTCTAGCGGGGGAGGATGTATTGTATTATCTTGCACCAAAGTGCTCATACAGGGGGTACAAGCTGGTTTACACGGGGGTGCTCAAGATGAGCTGAGGCCTAGGACTAGCAGGGCTACCCTAGGTGGTTGGTGGTGAATTGCTTGAGATGTCGATCAAGCAATCGGGTGCGGTGTGTGCGACTTGGCTCTTGGTGTATACGGGTCAGAGCTGATGTCGGAATATGTGAGCCGATACCAATGCCCCCTTTTTCATCTATCCCGGCGTCCCCTTTTATAGATCAAGGGGAGGTACGGAAGTACAGAGTCCTAAACTGTAGCGACATGGGAGACGTGTTCGTGCTCTATGCTTGCGGTGGGACATCGACCGCTGTAACGGCGTGACCTCCCTGTCCTTCCGGGGCTCCAGGGCATGGTGATGGCAGACTGGACGCTGCCGAACGTCATGACACAGTGCGGTCGGCCTTCTGCAGACGGGTACGAGTCCCACAGTTGACGCGGGACGGACTAGACGGGAGCCATGCCGGAGTGGTTGGAGACGATGGTCGAGCCCCCTGGTCGAGGGGGGTCGAGGCCGGCGTGACCCTGTCGTATCCCTGAAGACACAGTCGAGGGCTGTCCTGTTCATGGCTCGAGGGGGTGCCTCTGGATTCCGTACCTGCGACGTGGCTACAGCGGCCGCACGGTTGACAGAGGTCCCGGGCATAGGCGGCGAGTTGATGGATTTGACTGCGGTAGTGGGCGCCCATAGCGTTAGGCGGGGGCAGGTAGGCGCATTGGATCCCTTTTAACCCATACCGGGAGCAGGTGAGCTGACCGAGCCTCCTGCGCGCGGGTCGTTCGATCGACCCCCTGTCCGTCATTCGAGGGGTCGAGGCGAAGAACGGGGGGGAGGGGGGGGGGTGTCGTTCGTTCGACCCTTATCCGTCAGTCGGGGTCGAGAGGAGTCTACTTTTGTTTTTGTTGTGCATTCTCGCTCTCCAGAGATGTGCCTCTACTTTGCACGACATAAGGAGCTACCTGACAGTGATTTGCTCTTCTTCAAAACCGAAGGCATTCCTTCTTTTCTAGAGCTGCTAACAGCACAAGGTCACAAACGCGCTATATTGATCTTCAGGAATGCCTCTGATCCTTTGAATGGTGTGCCAATTGTTACATCGAAGGTTGGTGCATTGTTGTAGTCTAATTTTGGTCCAAAATTGTACAGCAATGGTGCATTGAAAGATTATGTGGTTCGTTGTCTCTTGGTCTAAAAGATTAGTTTTATAACTGGCTCATATTTAGTCCTCCTAATTACCATGCTTTGAATGGCAACAGACGATGGCAACGGCAGAAATGACATGCCTGAACTTTGTCACTTGATCAATCGGTCGTCCAAATCTACTTTTAAGCTGTGCAAACTGCAAGGCGTGTGTCGTCAGAGATTCATCATCAACAGGTCATGCATGGAGCTGGGTCCTGGGCCGCACACAAAAGTCATTATTCCATCTATCGGTTTAATTTCCCGTCTCAGACAGACTCGGAGCAGTGATTCGTTCGCGTAAAACAAGTCACAATGGAAGTGGGGATTGATTCTCGTGGCATCACAAGAAGACAACATGAGCTTCACCCTCACGCTTGACATCCACGCATCGTATCGCATCGCATGCATGCAGCTCCATCCTACCTCGACCCACCGGAGTCTATATATCTACATCTCATCTCGTGGATTCAAATTCCTCCCTTCCCCGCTAAGCAATTCTCCTCCCTGGTCGCCGTCTCAAACCGGCTGCCAACGGAACGGAAGCGGAACAAGCACAAGAGATACCACGACCACCTCGACGGATCACCCAGCCCGCGATCCACACGGTGACAGACACCGTGACAGAACCAAAAGAGAGCGGGCGGGCCGAGAGGAATTGATACACCTCAAATAAAGCCATTGGCAGAGCCCACGAATTTTTTGGTGTTGAGGGTCGGGATTCGGGAGCAGAGCATCGACCGCTGCACGCACCCCCACCACGCTACGACGAGCGGAAAGCAGCGATCGATCGCGCGCGGCGGCAAAGCCAAAAAGCTTAAAAGAGGCGGTGCCGTCACGTTGGGCGCCTCCCCTTTTGCCTTGTAGATTGATTGATCGATCGATCGATGGCAGCGCAGCAGCAGGCAGCCTCCGTGCTGCAGAGCTTCCCGTTCAGGGCGGCCGTGCTCGCGCTCTGCGTCGCGCTACTGCCGCTGCTCCCCGCGAAGGCGCCCGACGTCGGGGCCGGGGGAGCCGGCCAGGCGTTCCTCGCCAAGGCGTGGGAGCTGCTGCACCTGCTGTTCGTTGGCATCGCCTTCTCGTACGGCCTCTTCAGCCGCAAGAACAGCGCCGGCGCCGACGATGGACGCGCCCCGCCGCAGCTGCAGCAGAGAAGGACGCTGCCGTGGGGCCGGAACCTGCCAAGGCGGACGCGAGGTTCGCGTGGCGGATGTTCAGGGACTCGATCGCGCCGTTCGATGACGATGACGACGACGACGACGACGTGCTAGTGCCGGACAGCCCTCCCGACGGCGGCGGCGGCGGGGGTGGCAGGGCAAGCTCGTGGAGCGCGCTGCACCGGCCCGTGGAGCCCGTCGTTGTCGTGTCCACTGGAGGCGGCGGGGTTCGGATCGGGCAGGCCGCGGACGCGCAGGCACCGCTGTCACTGCCCGTCCGAACGCTGAAGCCGCAGCAGGCACAGGACGACGCCAGCGCGGGGGATGTCGAGACGCCGCGTAGGAGCTCTCGGGACGACGAGACCGTGCTCCCTTCGCCGCTCCCGTGGCGGTCACGGTCCAGGAGGCATGACGCGCGCCGACCCGCGTCGCCGAGCCCCTCGCCGTCCCCGAAGAGGCTGTCACCGGCCTCTTCCTTCTCCAGAGAGACGCTGGCCAAGGCAAGCGAGGAGGAGTACTACGCCAAGGCCAAGAGGAGGAGCTCGTACAGGTCCTCTTCCATCTCCTCCTCCTCGCCTCCGGCGGCGGCAGCGAAAAGCTTTAAGGAGGAGCTGCAGCACCACAGCATGAGAGGACGAGGAGAAGATCACTACTCGCCGAAGACGAGCATCTCTGCTTACAACACCAGCAATTCCTCGTCACCGAAACCAAGAAGCTCTTTTGACGGCGGTTCCTCCTCCTCGTCGGTTTCGGTTGGCAAGTCAGTGAGAACGTTCAGGGCTGCAGCTTTTCAAGACCAAAGCCAAGAACTGGCTGACGACGACACCGGTGATGGTCGTGACGACGCGCTAGACGTGCACGGATCAGAGGAGCCGTACGGCTACAGTAGTGCTTATCAATCCATTCCCAGGTTCCAGTACGAGAGATCAGGGAGCGACCCTATCCTGGGCGGTGTGGCAGTCTCCTCGGATGAGACCGAGAGCAGCGACGACGATGATGACGGCGTCGGCGGGTACTCGACGAGGGAGTCCACGCCGGAGGTGGACGAGAACGAGGTGGACAAGAAGGCGGAGGAGTTCATCGCTAGGTTCAGGGAGCAGATCAGGCGGCAGAGAATAGAGTCCATAAAGAAGTCCGCGGGGCCGCGCGGCGTCAAGCACCACGGCAAGTAGCTCGCCGGCTGGCTGTTATGTTTTACTGTAGCGTTTAAGAAAAAAGTAGTTGGTGGTGCCCACAAACCAGAGACACTGCATTTGATATATAGTTGCCAAGAACCACTTGTATACATTCATGTAGGTGATGTGAGTGTATTTTCATGCAAGCTGTAATTGCATTTTTTGGCTAAGAAAGATCGATCGACTTCAGCGATCCATGTTTTTGGTCGTTGGTTACTCATTTGTTCTGCCTCAAGCAACAAGCAACCAGTACGAAGAGCATCCGCAACAGTTCCTCAATAATTTATCTCTATTGTATCAGTATCATAAAGTGCCCATATGAAAGGCGGGTCCCACAATAGTGTAAGGCTGTTTTCTCTGTGTGGTTTTATGACATTGTGTTATGAGACTTTTCCGTATTAAAAATAGTGCAGATAAGTTTTATCCATTATCCTTCTAAAATTCATTTTATCTCTAAAACCTTTATCTTACACTACTGGAAAAAAAAACTCAGAAGGCTGACCTTTTGGATTAACACAGGCGGCAACGCTAATACCTCTATCATATGCCACACTTAATTCAGACCTATGAAGGCAGACGCTTTGCCAGACTCATTAATTATTTTTTTAAAAAAAATAAAACTAGCAAGCCCAATTGAACCGGTTGATGAGCCCAAAGCTCTAGGGGTGATTGACCTTCTCCCTATGAGATCTAGGCGCGGCCAGCCTTCTCCCCCAACGAATCTAGCACCTCCAGACCCCCATGGTAAAGCACACCGTGGGAAAGGGAGGGAGGGAGCGCCTGCCATGGTGGAGTGCACCGTCGCTGCCTCATCGCGGGGACTGGTCGTAGGGGCCGCACCGGCTTCACCTTCTCACTAGATTCGGACGTAGGGGCCATGCCGACACATCTGGACACCACAATTGACCACACACGTGAGCCCCCCTCCTTTGCCACCGTGCTCCTAGGGCCACACATGCTGCCACATCCCGCATTGTGCGTGTTGGGTCTGCCGCCCACCGGAGAGAGAGGAAGGGATGCTTTCAAGGAGGATGTGCGACAAGGGAGGGAGGGAGGGTGTGGAGGGGAGGGGAGAGGCGTTGGGTTAGAAGTTAGAGGGGCGTGGCAGGATGTGGAGGGGAGGGAAGCGAATAAGAGTGGGAGGGGTGTGGGTAGGGGTAGGATGGGGAGGGGGTAGGGGCGTGACTAGGAGTGGGAGCAACACGGCTAGGTGTTGATGCTCTCCTGCTTTGAGCAGTTGCACTAGCGACATCATGGATAACCCGACGCACGTAACCATGGACCATGCCAACCTAGATTCGCTACCTGCTTGCGAGAGGAGGCCCCCGCCACGAGATGACTCGATGGCAAGTGTAGACACAAAGTCCACCACGACAAGGTGAGAAGTCCATTGATGTCCTTAGGAGCACAACCGCTAAACTCCATCGCGTCCCACAACCCAAGGCTTGTTGGCTTCGCCTTGTGCTCTAGCGTCATGGTGAATGATGTTGTTGTTGGGTGGTGGTCGGAGAAGGGGGTGAGGAGGAGGTGGCGGTTGTTGTCATTGTCTCCTCCATTAGCTTAAGCTCAATGTCCTTGCTCTGGGCATTTAGGACCAAGGTACATCAACACACCAGTCAGATTAAACACACTACGAACGGAGACATTGGATCATGAGGAGTATACCTTATAACTGTAGAGGGAGATGGCATTTCTGATGGTGGAGATACAGATGGTGACGCTATTGCTAGAGATTGTGTGATGACGTCAATGAGTTGTGGACGAAAAGCTCAAAGCAACTAATGACGGATATGCCGAGATGTAGCAGCACCTATCTTGGACGGAAGTCTACCCGTCATTCAACTCAGGAGAAGTTGCGCGACGAGTACTTCCCAAAAACCTTATTCGCCCTCTCTCGGTGCAGTATTATAAGGACGAGGGTTTCAGAGACCTGCTCGCCCTATCGCTAGTACACGCAAACGGTCAGGATGGGGAGTCTATAACGGTAACGCAGTAGCGAGAAGAGGAAAAATACTAATTTACTAACTTGAGATTTTCCAAGTGAAACTCCCAATGGTAGTTATAATTTTTTTGTGTCTTTTCTCATAAGGATTGATATATAGAGAGAAAGGGAAAAGAACTCCCTACTTCCACATCAACTAGCAAAATTATACTAAAGTGAAGGTAAATTGCATCAGAAATAGCAAATCCTGTTTATAAATGACATAGTTCCACTTGTATTGGAGAATTGTGCATGCAGAACCAAAATAGTTAAAAATGACAAGAACAAAGCTTAGCATGGAGGGTAAAAAAAGTTCAGAGCAATAGCAACGGTAAGAAATTATCTTTTTAATCACTTGTATGTACACGCTCCGTTCTAAATTATAGTTCGTTTGACTTTTTCAATCTCAAATTTAACCACTCGTTTTATTTAAATTTTTGTGCAAAATATCACTTCTTTTGTTATGATTTGCTTATTTAATGAATGGTCTACAAGAATAATTTAAATTCAATTATGTTTGCACAATTTTTTTTGAATAAGACGAGTGGTCAAATTTTGGGTAAAAAAAGTCAAACGAATTATAATTTGAAATAGAGGAAATAGTAATTATCAACTTTTTTTTATAATATACACCTAAAATTCTCATTTTCTTCGATGTTCTCCCGTGTCATCGGTATATATGGACCACAAATCAGCACTGGACGAGGCAAGAGGCGGGCCCACCTGTCAGTGATCTGGTAGCACGTCGCCCAGTCATATGGTGACGTGCGGGTTGCTGCTTGGTTCAGGCAGTTTCGACTTCTTGAGAGTTCGGAGAGGCAAGGCGTAGAGGGATTGCGAGGGGAGGAGGCGTGAGCGCGAGGAAAGTGAAGAGAGAGTAGCTTCCGATCTCGATTACCCCGGTTGCCGAATCGAGAATCCAAATTGGTTCCATCCAACGCCTCAGATCGGATTCCAACCCCCAATTCGGGTCACTCGCTTTCCCCATAGGGATCGGCTTTGGGGATTTTCTTTTCTGAGCGATTTTCCTGGGGCTCCGATCGGATCGGGCTGAGTTGAGTTGATCGCGGAGTGATGCGAATCGAGGAGCTTCCGGGCGATCAGGGTGGAGGACGAGGCGGAGAGGACGGGGAGGATGAGCTGCTACTGCCGCGCCGCGAGGATGGCGACGCGGCGGAGGGCGAGAGTGGAGTGGTGATGCGGGTGGCCGTCGACGCGAAGCGCGCGGCTGTGGGTGTCGGCGCTCGGATGCTTTTCTATCCGACGCTGGTGTACAACGTTGTGAGGAATCGGTTCGAGGAACACTTCCACTGGTGGGATCAGATCGATGAGGTCAGAAAATTTTCTTCTTCTTTTTGATCGATGTTGCTGTGATTGCTTTGGTGTTCTGGTCGCCTTGTCCGATCTATGATCTTACTTGATTTCTTTGGGAATTTTGAGTGTCCTCTATGTCGCCATCTAGCTTTGTATCTTGAATGTAGCGGCTTGCGTCTGCAGTTCTGCTGCTGCTGATGGTGTGGCAGTTTGCAGTTATGATGTTTCGCATCAGTTTTTGTTTTTCTGCTTCGTGGCTTGGGGATTTTCTTAATTGATTTTGGGAGAACATGTATACATGATCATGCAGCGTTTTACAATGTTTGCTGACCTTTCATGTTTCAATTCGTTTAGAATTTCTGCTAATTTTGCTCTCATTGCCTTGAATCGTTTTTGGTGTATCAGCATGTCCTGTTGGGTGCTGTTCCATTCCCTAGCGATGTTCTCCGGCTAAAGGCGCTTGGAGTTTGTGGTGTGGTGACACTTAATGAATCGTACGAGCGGCTTGTTCCCACATCCCTCTACGAGGTTAGTATATCATAGCTGACCGATCGAGTGCATGTAATTGTATTATTTTAACAGATTAGTTTTGCACAGGCACTTGTTTGTCGTATGTTGGTTCTTACTCCTTAGGTACGTGATCTGATGGTATGATGCTTATAGTGAAAATATAAGCTACGGATATGGTAGAATCGAATAGGATATGCTCCATCTAGTTTAACTTGAGAACATTGCAATTCAATTTCCCTAGGCAATGTATTAAATCAGGTATTATCAGGTGCGGCCGCTGCTTTGTCTGTCATGATTACACCCATCAGGGTTTGGTCAATGCTTGAAGTTTTCATCTGTGATTTTAGTTTTGCCTGATTGAATAGTGAATTGAGGTTGTCAGATGAACTGGTCTTGAAGTCTTTTAAACTACACTGGTCTTTGAGGTGGACTGATACCATAGTATCTGTAGGCGGGCATTAGAGTTTCCGAAGCTAGTGAGGGGGTAGCTATCTTACCTACAGCTCTGGACTTGCTTGCCCTCCTGGGGTACTCCGATATGGTTCCCTAGTGCAGTGGCTATGACAACATTAGTGCTCCTATAGCAACATTGTAATTTTTATTAATTAAGGGCTGCCGTATTGTTTTCCATTTACCATTTTTCTACTGTATCCTTTACATGTGTATAACTGCATATGATGTGACTTCAAATGTTGTATATAGGATGGTGATAATCTTACTTCGTAAATGCGAAGATATGCCGATGTATTGATCAATTTATGGTGTTATGTTAGTTACTTCTTGCATTTGTCTGTTGCAATTTTTTTGCTGATGCAGCAAGTTATTGAAATATATATATCTGATTTTAGGCTCATGGAATCGAAAACCTGGTGCTACCAACAAGGGATTACCTTTATGCGCCTTCATTTGTTAACCTTTGCGAAGCTGCTGACTTCATCCACAGTAAGAGTCTTCTCAGGATACATATTGAGCTGTTACAGGATATGAAGGTCACAATTTACAAATGTTATATGACAACTCACCTTTGCTTGTTAGTGTGTTCTTAAGAATAAAGTAGTTCATTTGTTTCTATTTGACTTTTACAAATGGGTTGTTCTTTCTTATTTAATATTATAGGATTCTGAGAAAATACATCATTAAATCTTCCTGAATTTCCGTAGTGTATGGCTTTATGCTATGATGTACATGCTACTTAATAAAGGTTTGAAGGTTTAGGGTTTAGGGTTTAGGGTTGATGAGGTAGCAATAGACACTAGTTAATATTGGCATTAGTGCATCTTCTATTTTTCTTATAGTTTTTAAAACCAGGAATGTAACGCATTGCATTGTAATTTTACATCAATTTATGTCTGAAACGTGTTAATGATGTTTCTCTATGAATTATAAATAGATAATAAACATGAGTCTTCTTTGTACACACTTTGTAATTTGCTTGCTTCAGTTTAGTTTTCGTTCAAGTGCTCTCTTTTTTCTCGTAAATACCTGTATATTATGAAATCTGAATATAGTCTATAATGGGAAAAGGACATAATACTACATCACTCTGATTCTGTTCTCTCTCTCTCTCTCTCTCTCTCTCTCTCTCTCTCTCTTTCCCTTGTACATTTCCTTTAGCATTTCCAATTTGGTGCATGGCTTAATTGTTCTGTTATAAATTTTTTAATACTTGAAGGAAATGCTACATGTGAGAAATTGACGTATGTGCACTGCAAAGCTGGACGAGGACGTAGCACTACGGTTGTCATTTGCTATTTGGTATGCCAAACAGTATTTGTTGTTCTTACTAATAAAGATAAAGATATGCTTGCTTCTGTAATATGTGTAATGTCGTGCCTTGACTACTCTTTAGGTGCAATATAAAAATATGACTCCTGCAGAAGCTTATGAACATGTCCGCTTGCGTCGGCCTAGGGTATTGTTAGCTCCTGCACAGTGGCAAGTAAGTTACCACCAAATTTTACATGCTATACAATTATTTCAGTAGCCCACCCTCACCCTCAGTGTTGTAATCATAGAAGAAAAGGCTCTTATCAATTCAGAATTTGAAAGGAGAACCTGACAGGTGTCATGTATGAGTTATGCTCATTTGTAATTATTGTTCTTTTTGTTAAGATCTTTTGTATGCTAATTTAGGTATTCTTTGAGTTGTTTGTCGGAAATTTAGTGGGGAAAAAGAGCTTTTGTTTGCTTTGATACAAACTCTGGTTTCGCCATCATTCTGTTTGTCTGGTACCACACTGTCCTTGGTTATATATTAGGTGCTTTGCTCAACTATTTATATTAAAATCAGTAGACAATTTGGCTGCCTTGTTGTTTGGTTAATGAAGACTTGAAGAGTCAAGTAACAATATTTGAGAAAGCTATGTGTCCTTGGCAAATTTCTGATGGAACTACGAAATAATGTCTATCTCTGCTTAGTAGTTTAGATGTGACTTTTTGTCCTTTTGTTTGTTCAATATATGATCTGAAAGCCTTATTATTGGATATAAACAGAAATATTAGCTGATGTTGGCAATCTATTTTAAGTTCAGTTTTAGGGATTATATTTATATTGAAGTACTATTCGCTGTTGGTTCAATTGTTTGTGTACCATTAAGTGGTTGGTGGGGTTGATTCGTATTTTGACTGTTTTCTGATGGTGATCTAACAGTGTTCATGACCCCTACTTATGTGTTATTATCTCCTCTCTCTCCCTTTTTTTTAGGCTGTGCAAGAGTTCTATCAACTAAGAGTGAAGAAAACTGGGAGATCTAGTTGCCTGGACAATCCTTTAATCAAGGCACCGTTGTTCCTTGCCACGCGCAACCTTGTTGCCTTTGACGATAGCGCATTTGTGATGGTCTCAGAATCAGACCTTGAAGGGTATAATGCGGATGCACTGGCACTTAACATGGGCAGTGGATTGTGGGAGATAAGCTTGATATACCGTGTCCAGTTTGCGAGCAAGGCAGCTTTTGCTGGGTTTTCGTATCTGTGGCTTCGATGTCATGCCTGCAAGGAGGCTCTACCTGAGAATGTGGGGAGAGAGAGCTGCTCTCTTGAGGTTGAGCAGCTAGCAACTGGTCATCCCTGTCTACTGCAAGGTGTCGTGGTTAATCCATGACTGTCGAGTATGTGTTTTTGCCTTGCGCCTGTACATATTAAAGAGAAGGATATGCAATGTGAATCTGTAATGTGGGTCTGCAGCAACCAAAGAGTGAAGTTGCTCGGGTTTGTATATATGTCATGTAATAAGTTGACTGCTACGTGTAAGCTGTTATTAAATGGAAAAACGCAACTCTTTCTGACCAAATGCCAATCTCCTGCACCCTTGTCTCTTTTCTCTCTTGTCTCACAAACTCGACTGTGAGCTTATTTTTTAAGAAGAATTGAAATGCATGCCATTGGTTGAAATTAGCATTCTGATATTTGGAAAGTAATTTGTGGGTTCCTTCAGAAACAAGTTAAATAGGTTTATAGTTTTTTTTTCCATTGAGGCTCTGTTCGCTTGAACTTAACTTATCGGCCACGGTAAACCATCAGTCGAACAAGCTCTGACCTGCTTCTTCGACACTCTATTCAGAGCAGTCCTATCTTTTTCTGTGTCTACAAATAAACCCTAAAACCAAATTAAGTGCCAACAGTAGAATTGAGGGCATTTCAACTGTGCTTTAGAATTTTGTAAGGATTGTTGGATTTCAATTGGCTTGGCCTAATTTTATTTGAAAGGACACCCCTTGCTTGTCAGATGAACACAAGCAACGGCACCTCCGATTTCTCCAGCACTAGCCCCGTCTCAGGGTACAAAATTGCAACATATGTTTCTGTGTTTTTATATGATCAGTATGTTGTTTATGTCAATTGCACATGTTTATACACATCTTTAGCTACTTATTTCTTGGATTAAAACATGTGTAAATTTTCTTAAATATTTGACATTATTTGTAGATACATATGGTTCATGATCTAGTATTGCAGTAGAACTAGTAGCTTGATGACAATGATGCATGTCCATAGATTGCAGATTGGTAACAACGCTGAATGTTGATGTTATCGAAGTCATGGCGAGGAGTATGGACAAAAAGTCTGTTCGTTTGACAGGATTATGCACTGTTCTGGCAGGATTATGCACTGCTGGCTGATTGCTTGTAAGAGAAAAACACTGTTCTGACTGGATTTAAGCCGGCTGAAAAACCAAGCGAACAGGCTGAAACATTGGTTTTGGCAGTGACTTTTGTAATGTCGACATAGAGCTTGTCCAACAGTTGAGAGAGGGGGCTAGGGGGCAGCAAAGGGAGGGGGCTAGGGGGGTGGGGGATCTAGCGCTCCCCAATAGTCTACTAATCCCTAGTTACTGTATATCTTAACTATTAGTGTTTATTAGTTCATTTATGAAGGTCTAGCCCTTCTCAATAAAAGTTGTCTCCATGTCTCACTATCTTCTGCTCCGGCCTCCGTCCTTGTGCTTGTCGTGCTAATAATATAGTATAAAAACACATGGCTAGTTGTTAGGACATTTTTCCTCTCCGGTTCTTATGATCTCTTCATTTAATGCAAATAGAAGAATATAGAGACACATAATAAGAGAATTACTTAACATTAATATTATTATACGCAATTCTGATAAAATCTAAAAGTTTGATAATAACCCACTATAGAATTCACTCTTCTCTAATTTTCAGACAAAATTTGTTTTACAACATACTTATTTGACTCATGATGAAAATACAACTTTCTATGAAAACATTGTTGCAACCAATTGTCAACGAAGGAGGGCGTCCAATCCTAGCCTGCATGTGGGACTAAAGTCATCCTACGTGGGCCCACCTAGTGTGAATGAGTATATTTGGCTTTGGTAGAGCTTCAGATGGCAAAAAATTGCTTCAACTTAGAGCTAAAGCCACTTAATTTTTTTTTTGGTAAAACAGTTTCATCTATGGCTGCTGTCTACTGAAATGAGTAAAATGTTCACACACATATATATACAGTGCCTTTTCTTTTCTTTCTTATTTTTCCTTTCCTTTCCTATTGACGCGGGCGGGATCGCCTCCCCCTCCACACGAACTGCAACGGAGGCCCGCTACCTCCCTGCGACGGTCTCCGCGCCCCTGACCGCGCCAGCCTCCCCGTGCCGGGTCCTCGCCCGGCCACGCCCCTCCCCACGCCGGTCTCCTCGCCTTCTCGCCCCCATCCCCACGTCCCCGGGGCAGATTTGCCAACCACCATGCGTTGGGCCCACCGAAGTGACGAAGAGCTGGGCGAAGCTCTTTTTTTCAGCGCCCCCTCTCGCCTGCAGCCTCAGTCACCGCGATTTGCGGAGCTTCCCAGGTGACCGTTTGGTTGAAGAGTTGGCGGGGCTGTTGGTGGAGCCGGTGGAGAAGCGCAGCGCAGACAGTTTTCATTTTTACACATCTCTATCTACCCTCACGAGAAATTCAAATTCCAAATAAAAACCTTTCCAAAAATCGAAACCGGAGCAGTAGCCGCTGTCGAGAGGCCTCACTTCCGTTCCCCATCGCCCGGAGGTTTTGTCTCGGGTGATCGGAAGGGGATGGAGTTCACGGAGGCGTTCAAGCAGACGGGCCCGTGCTCCTTCTCCCCCGACTCGCGCTTCCTCGCTATTGCCGTAGACTACCGCCTCGTCGTCCGGGACGTCGTCTCACTGAAGGTACCCACACCGTTCGTTCTCCCGTCTGCTTTCTCTCAGTCCATCTCTCATCTCTGGGCTTGTGAGTCGGAATGTGGGTTTAGGGTTTGGATTCCTGGTGTAATCGCTGAATCTGGAATTGTGGACATTGGGTAATGTGACTCCGTGCTGCTCTAATTCGAGCCTGCTGATCCATGAAATGCGCTTACTTCTGCCGATCTGAAATCCTAGGGTTCAGGACTGGATTGTGCTTAGCCCAATTTCACGGTGCACTTTGGATCTATGAATCTCTGTACCAAATTGGTAAGGGGCCTGACCTGGAGGTTGACTGGCGCATGGCTCTGAATGGGTGTATCAGCGAGCATTTTGCATTTGACACTATTTTGTTTGAGAACTGTGTTTCGATTGCTTGGATCCTCAAAGTTACATGAACATTTAGGTGTTTGGCTCAGCCACACAGCTCCGGCTTCTAGAATTCTCGGAGCTTGGTATTCCTAGCACCAAGAATTTATGAAGCTGGAGCTAGGGCAAAGCGGGAGTAGTTAGGTAAGTCATTTTGTTTTCAGTCTAGATTGAGAGTACTTGGTTAAAATTTTTTTTTGAGTGCTTACTCAAATAAGCCTTAATTTTTTATACAAACTCCAAACCCAAAGAGTGCCTGGGAGCTAGAGCACTGCCAAATGGGGCATTTATGTTTCATGCATGTATATGCAAATTACACATCAAGTATTATGGTAAAAAAAAAATTCAAGAATGGTCACATCATGTATATGTCTTCCAAGTTTCTTATTTACCATATTTTTTTAGACAGTCTTATTTACCATATAGATGAACTCATGAGGTATGTTAATTTCAATTTTGGCATGAGCTTATATTGTTGTAAAATATGTGTGCTCACATTGAGACACCACATTAATGTGTCCCTAAGCTTGCTCATTAATGTATGCTTGAACTCATGCAGGTGGTACAATTGTTTTCATGTGTGGACAAGATAAGCTCTGTAGAGTGGGCGCCGGATTCAGAATATATTCTATGTGGACTTTACAAGCGGCCCATGGTGCAGGCTTGGTCACTGAGCCAGCCTGATTGGACCTGCAAGATCGATGAAGGTCCTGCAGGGATTGCATATGCTCGCTGGAGCCCTGACAGTCGTCATATACTCACAACGTCCGAGTTTCAGCTCCGTCTCACTGTGTGGTCTCTCGTAAATACAGCATGCGTGCATGTCCAGTGGCCAAAGCATGGTTTTAGAGGTGTTTCTTTTACCAAGGATGGGAAGTTTGCTGCAATCTGCACCAGGCGTGATTGCAAGGATTACATAAATTTGCTCTCATGTCACTCTTGGGAGATAATGACTGTCTTTGCCGTTGACACGGTGGACTTAGCTGGTGTTGAATGGTCACCAGATGATAGTGCTATTGTTATCTGGGATTCACTTCTTGAATACAAGGTACATGCACTTTCTCTTCACAAGTCCATGTCCCTTTTTGTGTGATCTGACATTCACTTGCACTTCTGTGAGCAACTTCAGTCTTTAGTTATCCTCTTCATTTGTGGTCATGATAAATTATCTTTACTTTTGGTATCTCATCATCTTACATAGCAATTTTGTAGCTGGCAAACATTTGTTCTTCTAATTCAATTTTAATAGCCCTGAATTGAGATGCCGTTGCTCTGAGTTAACTTGTTTGGCTTGAACCATGATATCTTCTTTTTCCTAAAGGAAGCGTATATCTTCTTTTAGGTTATCAACCTTGTGCCTCAGTTTTTTTGTCGTATGTAGGTTTTAATGATTGAACCTTCTGTATTATGCTTCATAGGTTAACCATTAACAGTCAACTCTAAAGAGTTCATTCCAGCTTGTTGTGAAAAAAACATTATGTTCTTTTTCCTACTTTAAACTAAGCATAATATAATTGTGCAGAGATACTAACTAAAATGATCCTTCAAGGACCAAACCTATTACAGGTTCTGACATCCTTTCTTTTGTCGTTTACAGGTTCTGGTATATTCACCAGACGGAAGGTGCTTGTTCAAGTATCTAGCTTATGAAAGTGGATTAGGTGTGAAAACTGTTGCTTGGTCACCATGTGGACAGTTTTTAGCAGTGGGCAGCTATGATCAAAGTGTGCGGACTTTGAATCACCTGACGTGGAAAACTTTTGCGGAGTTCTCACATGCAGCATATGTCCGAAGTCCTTGCAATGCTGCTATATATAAGGTAACTCAGTCTGTTAGTTTGTTGACTTGCTATATTAGCACCGCTGCATGGTCTAAATTTACTTCTCTGGTAAAGAATCATGATATCTAATTTTAACTGCCAAATATGGGCAGGAAGTGGATGACCCATGGCAGCTTGATATGTCAGAGTTATGTCTAAGTGAAGGCTTCTCTCGTAACATGCAAGACAATGGTGCAGGTTAGTTTAAGCGTGATCATTTCATACGACTTCTCATACTATTGCTTTTCTATATTTTCCATCTGCAGACCTTTGGATTACTCTTTAAAAAAAAACATTTATTGCATGATGAATTCCCTTCACTGAAGCTGGATATAGTGGCCCAAAGGAGACGGAAACTAAAACACTCAATGTGGTATTCTCTAGCAAATTTATGCTGCAGTCTGTAGTAGACTTGTAATCTTATCTCTCCCACATGTTTTTTTTTCCTAGCACATGCATTGCATGTAGAAGGGGGAAGTTCAATGAGCTTCCTAGTAATAAAAAGTGGCCACAAAGCGGGCAGAGTTACAGATAAGAGGGGTGACGGTTAAGTGCCAGAGGGACTAGAAAGAAACAGAGAGGCTGTGTCCACCAGAGTGACCGGCCACAAGGTCTCCCTCCTAAACACCTTTGTTTACTTGTCGTCAAGACAAGGATTAAAATTGTGGGTTATAGCAAATAGCGGCATCTTTTTTTCATGAGCTATAAAGCTATAGCGGAGCTACGACAGATAGATTTTTTTTAAAGAAAACCATGAAAAGTACAAGTAATTGATCCAAAAAAACATGGCAATCATGAAATTTGATGAACACAGATATGTTTCCAAAGTTCTAGGAGTTTAGGGAACATTATTTAATATGATATTACTTATTACAACATGATTCATGAAACTCAATTGTTCAGTTTTCCAAAAAAAACTAGATTGTCACTGTTATAACTGAAATTGAAATAGTTCAGCTATTTCAAAGCTACAGCTAAGTAATTTAGCGGTGTTAAAGCGTAATATAGTGGCTGTAGCAAACATAGCGCCAAAAATAGCAATAGCTTAGCGTGGGCTCTCTCTAGCAGCTATAGTGCCAATGTAGCCTGCTATTTAAATCCATGCGTCCAGATCATCCAAGAGTTGAGCAGCACAATGGAGTTGAAACTCCTTTGGGGACCTTTGGTAATCTTCTTGCGGTTGAAGAGACACCAAACGACCCATGAAAGCACACCAAGTGGTACATTCATAGAATCTGAAGGTTTGTAGGATCCGAAACCAGACCTGTTCTGGAGTGAATTTCTGGCCCCTGGTCATGAAGTGCTCAATCACCATGGTTGGGGTGAACCGTGGTACTTGAGGTGGTCTGAAGTGTAGCTGCAACCATGAGGAAAAGCCTGCCAAAGAACTTGCATTTGTTAGGGGCACAGGTTTTCCAAAGTTGCTTTGCCCCAAACAATGATATGTGACCAAGCAGCAAACCCTGGTAGGCTAAAGCTCGCCAAATATTGGCCATCGCCTGTCCATTTCCAGATGATTAAATGAACGTGCCGGGCTGATCTGAGAGAACAACTCTTTCAAGCCAGAAGTATAACAGAACTTGGACTGTGAGGCCACCGCCAAGTCAACCCATCTCTTCCATGTGTTATCATCTGATTTTGTTATGCACTGCTGTACTTTTGAAGATGTGTCTTATGAAACCTTTCTTTTGGTGTTATATTCTAGATTACCAAATGATTCTTTTCACGTTGTTATGACTTCTAAAGTATGATTACAAAATAAATGGATTGTTGTTCTGTATCATTTGATAGAATGATAGAGAAGCCCATACTGAATCTTGTAGTTTAAAACCATATTTGTGTTATTATCTGCTGTCTCCAACTCTCCATGGTATTTTGCCCTCTTATCATACTAGTTCATTGGCCCATTGAACAGAATTGCCATTGTGATGCTAGTCCTTGCATGTTTAATTCTGTATTAAATTTTCCCTATTTTTTGTTGTCAGAAAATGGCACCGAGGGAGGAGGCTCTAGAGTTAAATATGTTCTGATGGATGTTCCCATCACCTTACCTTCGATGAAACCAGCTACTGACAAGCCTAATCCCAAACAAGGAATTGGTGAGTTCATTTTGCCACTCCAGCTGATGCTTGTTGCAAGGTTCTATTCATGCGTATGGTTATCAGTTGTTTACTTGACTCATGCATAGGTATCTAGTACTCTAGTATCATGCGCTTGTGATCTAATTTGTTTCTTACTCAATGCTTGTCTTGTTTCTTACTCTTCACAGTGATTGCGCTTAATGTGCAATTGTTCTTGAATTCATTGGTGAATCTTGTACAGCTATACAGGCATTTGTATCAAAATAACGAACATAATTTGTAAACGTCATTTGCATTAATTGTCTTGTTAATTCTTGAATTTCTATCAGAAAGTTATTCAGATTATGCTTCAGGTGTATATTGTGTAATCTTCATTCTACTTGAAAACACCACTCTCACTTTACAAAGTGTTGCAGGTATGCTGTCATGGAGCAGCGACAGCCGCTATTTGTTCACCCGGAACGATAACATGCCGACTGCTCTTTGGATATGGGATATATGCCGCCTTGAGCTTGCCTCTGTGCTTGTGCAGAAAGATCCAATCCGTGCTGCAGCATGGGACCCTACCTGCACACGCCTTGTTTTATGCACGGAGAGCCCTCACTTGTACATGTGGACGCCATCCGGTGCCTGTTGTGTCAACATCCCCTTGTCGAACTTCCGAATCGTTGATTTGAAGTGGAACTCAAATGGGAGCTGTCTCCTCCTGAAGGAACGCGAATCTTTCTGCTGTGCCGCAATCACATCTGTCCTGCCTGAGGAAGAACCTGATCAATCTGATGATACTTCCGAAGATGAATGAATGGTCTCATGGTATGTCTAGCAGCTTATGCAAATGGAACCGAGAGACGGGAACTAACAATACAAATGATCCTGTGATGGTGAATGAGTGGTACAGACTGACTACTTTTCTACTTGTAGAATCGAGAGTGAAAACTGTATTACCATTAAATGATAAGGTCAGTTTGCTGCTTAAATGGTAAATGATCTATCAGCGGGCACTACACAATGAACTGACAACTGTGTGCTTCTATTTGTTGTATTCTTGCTCTTGTTTGTCTGCTGTAGTTTCTCCAAGGTTGTACTGCTTGACCTTATTTGCTGGATCTTAATATTACATATTCAGTCATCAGGGTATTTTCATTCAGGGACATGAAGATTCCTTTTTGGTGTTGAGCCAGTCCTGGGGATTCCGTAGTGAATCCATTCGAAGTGTAAGTTCCGTATTGATTTCTTTTTGGTTGCCTGCATCGGAGTATGAACCTGAACCTGGCTCCCTATATGCAAAATGTAGTCTAGAGCGTTCTCTGGATACGGATTTCATTGGTGTTTTTAGGCCCGTCTCAACGGAGGGTTTCATTACGTTGTTTCCAAGGCTGTCATGTCATCTAGATTAAATTAAAATACGTATGAAACATTCACTATCAATGCAAAATTTCATTTCATAGTTCATAGATATTTAATTCTATGACTCAAAGAGTTGGTAAGCGTCTCAAGAGAGTTTCATCCTCATTTTATCTCTCTTCATTGAAATAGTGTCATGTCACCAAAAATACATGTATGGTAGACTATTAAATTCAAATGAAACTGTATGAAACTCCTATCGAGACTAGCTTAGTGAGCTTGTCTCGCATGGTGCATTCAGTGATACTATTATCATAAAATTAATGTGTATTAACTGATATTAGTGTTTTAAGTAAATTAACATATGAAAAGTAAAATAGAGAGGAGTTTGGCTCACTATGCTTGCATGGTAGTCGACGTCCTCGTCAATACTGAGATGCCTACGTTGATTTGTGAATCTTAAGATCTGTTGACTCAGTCTTTAAGGTGGTCATAAAAATAATGTTGACTCAGTCTTTTAAGGTGGTCATAAAAATAAGGTTTGTATATGTGGGGTTTATAGAAGTGAGTGTATCTATGCATTGTGAGTGTTATTATTGTACTATGCAATTCTAAAAATATATGAGATCGCTTGTTTTCTATTTTTATTTTTATTCGGCAGGACTCGTATAGCTAATCGAACATCATCACTCAGCCAGACTATAAAATAAAGACAATGAAACAAGAACTCCACCTCTGCGGCCGGGGGTTCTCAAGTGTGAGCTAGGTTACTAATGTATCCTTACGTGGCTGTGTGACAACTAGGATTCTCTCACCAATGAGCCAAACATGTTATAATGAACCAAACATGTTATATTACTACTTAGGCGTCTCTAACGGTGACACCTCAGCTATCTCATGGGAATCCACATCAGTATTTTGTTTAGCTCATAGGAATTCACATTAGCACTTTGCTTAGGTGGAAGAGAGACAAGATATGAAAGACTGTCTCTTGTCCCCATGCTTATCTCGCTCAAGAAACGAGGCGTTCGTGGGTACTCGTTTCTCTCCAATCTACTTTGTCTCTTCTCTATCCTGCTCCCCCTCTCTCAAAAAGCACAACAAGCACCCAACGAGGACGAGGCCGGGAAGGCGGTGGTGAACTCTCACGGTGCGGCACCTGATGCGGTGAGGCCAGACCCGTACACGATTGGGGCAGGTTTCAGTGGCGCGGCTGGGGTCAAGTTCGGCGGCGCAACGCGGAGCAATGGGGCCGGACCTGAGCACTGCGAGGGCGAACTCCAGCCGGTGGCGAGCCACTGCGGCAGTGGCCTTCGACGCGCGGGCATAGCGTTTGGTTGGGCGTCGGCCGGAAGAAAGAATACGAAAATAAAAGAAGAGATGGACCCACAATAGGTTGATTTAGAGTTAGATTTACGTGATATCTCTTGTCCGAGGTGACAAACTGTGACCTAGTCAACTGGCTTAACCGTTGAGGACGCCTTGTTCCTAGCTGCGAGCTAGGTTCCCCTCATCAACAAACTAAACATGTTAATATTAATACTCATTGGCGTGCACCAATGACAGATGTATTCTTACATGGTTATTTGACAGTTGTAGCACAAGTGTGCTTGTTATAAGGTACAGAGTTGTAGGGTTTTATTTTTTAATAGAAAAAGTCTATATAGACCCTTTAGTATGGCAGGTCATCTACTTTAGGCTAAGACCCCAATCTAACCCGGTATTGTAGAACTTGAACAATATAATTGTTGAAATAATAATAGTATTTGAGCCCATTTGTAAAGATTAACAGTCACACGTGGCATTTTGTCCCATTTGTCTATTACTTCTCTCCCCCATCCATGTTTTCTTGTTTCCTCCTATTTTTATTGACCATGTATGGATGTAGCATTGTGGTGCCCATAGCACCGCTGCCCCAAGTGTTGCCAAGCCCCTAGCCCCAGTGTGGGTATCATGAGCATTCAAAGGGGTGAATCGAATGTATAATTCAAATTTAAATCTTATGGATCAAAGTAACCTACTATAGGAAAACCATAATAAACTGATCTAGCAAGATATGCTCTTAAGATTTTTTTTCTAGTGTGCTAACTTATCCTTGATTCACAAAGAGTTGCAATCTAAAGCCAATCCTATGAACTAGTTTAAAGCTAACGTAGGAAGGTAAAGATCACACTAGCAAAGAACAAGTGGAATCGATAAATATGGTAAGTAAATAGTTCAACTTAGAGAGGGCAAGAATTCAGAGACGGGTATATCTCGTAATATCGGCTATGAAATCACAACTGTTAGTCCATGTTGGAGCTCCACTAAGTACACTCCCAAACACCAAGTCTCTCTTGGTCATGGTGTTTGATTTGTCATACAAGCCTGTAAGGAAAAATGGACCCTATGGGCCATTATCTTTGGATTTTGGTGTTCGATGATCAACATGACCATTTGGGATAATGATGTTTACTAGTATACAAGGTAGTTCATGCAAGGTGGACTTGGACTTAAGCAAGGTTGAAAGGACCATGACGCCTAAGAAGGGGGGGGGTGAATTAGGCAACTTAAAACTCTAACTCTAAACTATGACTTCTTTTTCTACACTTCGCAAAACCTATGCAAGAAGATAAGCTATCTAAATGTGCAACTCTCTACAGTCAAGGAGTTAAGCAACCTAGGTTCCAAATATATAAACTATCCTATCAACTAAGCTAGGAAAGGTAAAGCTCACACCTAAGTATACAATATAAATGCGAAAACTAAAGAGGAAGGTAGAGATGCAAACTCCCATTGATGGCTCTGGTATTTTTATTGAGGTGTCGAGAAACGCGCAATCTCCCCCCTAGTCCCTGTTGGAGCTTCTCACAAGGGTTCCCTCGCAAGGGACAAGTTCCCGGTCAGGTAACTCTATGGATAGCCTCGGGCCTTTCCCACACACAAGTGGGTCTCCAACATACCTTCTGGCAAACCTCTCCCCGATGCTCCCGCATTCCTCACTATCAATCTTCCAACCAAAACACCGCGGGCCTTGTTCCCTTCGGTACATGGTGGCGGCCACACCATTGATGTGATCTCGCAAGACTATAAGCCCCGTCGAGTAGAACAATGGTGCGTGCAAGCATCGAGTGGTAAGAGGTATACAAACCTCACTAAACACTAGGCCTAAACCTAGAGCAAGCGCATAAGTGGTGGTCTAACTAACCTAAGCACTTTGTAAAGCACATATGCTAATAACCAAGTGTATCACTAAGCACTATGCATATGGAGTACACTAAAATGGTGTATCAACACCCTTGGTATGTTTCATCACTTCTTCACACATATCTTGTCCGGTTAGGGTGGTATACATAGCTCCCAAGTGAGAAGGTAGCCATTGGGATCAAGTCAAGCTTTTTCTGCCAACTACTGGGTGCGGTCATTGCACTGACCAGACGTGTCCAGTCACTCTCAATGGGCACTGGTCCATTAGCGTGTTCCATTGATAGGACTCAGGTCGTGTCTAGTCATAGGCTGGTCGCAATTGTGCCTCTCTTTGGAATTTACCAAACTCTAGCTTTGAAAGGACCTAATTGGCCTAGAGGGGGGGTGGATAGGCGTATCTAAAAACTTATCGCATTGGCTAACCGAAATAAATACGGAATTAAAACTATCGGTCTGGCCAACACAACACCCCTCTACTTATAACACTAGCACCTAGCAAGTTATGATAAGAAAGCTTACTACGGTGCCGTGCTAGGAAGCTTACCTAACAAGTCTAGTTTGCAAGGTCACACAAACCTAAGCAACTAGTACTCTAAGCAAACCGGGAGCTCCTACACATGCTAGTGAAAGCAAAGCGCACAAAGCCTAAGCTCACTAGTAATGCTCAAAAGCAAGGCTACACAAGCCAAACTAGAGAGCTCAAAAAGCTTAGCTACACAAGCTAAGTAATGTGACTAACAAAACTACACAAGTCAATTAGTCACTCAATAGCTACTTCTATGCTACACAAGCAAGAAGGTAACTAGCAAGATACACAAGCTATACTAGTTACTAAAGCAACCACTAAACACTAGCACAAGTATGAAACAATAAGTATAAGCTAGTGAGTAGAGAATGCAAACCCCCGAACTGTACTACCGGTAGTAGGACCGGTACTACCGGTGGTAGCGCTGTAGCTCCGAAATCCAAGGAAGATGAGCTTTGAATCCGGATCCGAGCTTTTCCCCACACTCCTTGAGGTTGAGGATGATGATGTTGAGCTTTGCTTGGATTGGATTGGTTCCTCTCCAATTTGTAGATCGGGCCTTCCCAACCTATGAACTTTGAGGAAGAGAGGAAGAACACGAAGAACACAAGAACAAAGGATAGTCGAAGCTATCTCCACAACATCAAGCACGCGAGACTCAAGATTTATCCCGAGGTTCGGTCCCCACAAAGGAGTTCCTAATCCTCGTTGTTGAGGTGATCACAAAGGTCGGAGTCTCTTCCACCTCGCCTCCCTCAAGCAACCACAAAGGTTTGCCCAAGATTTCCACTAAGGATCGAAGGGGTAATACAAACGATTCGGGGTGCCTTCACAAATGAATCAACACGGGCAATCTCGAAGAACACCTAGCCGGCTAGGATTCCAAGAATCCAAGAGTAACAAATGCAAAGCAAGCCGGCAAGAAGAGGAAATCGAATGCTCAAGTCGTAGATCGATCCTCTCCACTCTCAAATCTCACTTTTCTCTCACAAATCCACCATGGATTGAAGCCTAGGAGCATGGGGGGGAGAGAGAGGCACTTGGGACCCTTTTTCTCAGATGTGGAAGTGGAATAATGGGGGTGAGTGCCGCCCCAAGGGAAGGGGCGGCCTATTTATTCCCGCAACTCCCGACGCAGTACCGGTACTAACCGGTGTCCCACCGGTACTACCGGTCCAAGGAATCCGACCGTTGGAGCCTTCCGACCATTGCATAAAGTTAGCTGACTGGTACTACCGGTACTACCGGTAGTTCATTTTCCAGCACATCTTCAAAGTGCCCTCGCGTGCGAGAAAACCCCACCGGGAGCTGACCGATACCACCGGTCTTCACCGGTACTACCGATGGGAGACCAGTATTACCGGTGGCTCAGCAGAAAGCCACCGAAGCACTCTTCTAAGTATGTGTTTTTGCACGACGTCTCTCAAACGTCTCTATACTAGTAACTTGAGCACTCTCATCCTCATCAAGCTAGTCTACTATGCATCCCTCTTGATAGTACGGCTTTTCCTATAACTCAACCCGGTAAACACTTCTCTAAACAACTATGACCGGTGAAATGAAAGGGACCGTATGCTATGGAAACCAGATTCCCATGGAAACTATGGAAACTCGCACGTGGATCGTTGGATCTAAATCCGATGGTGGGAGAGATTAGGAGAGATTAGCAATTAACCCCTCCCATAGTGTGTCGATCCACGTGCTAATCTCTCCCACACTGTGGGAGGGGTTAATTTCTAATCTCTCCCACCATCGGATTTAGATTCAACGATCCACGTGCGAGTTTCCATAGTTTCCACGGGAACCTGGTTTCCATAGCATATGTTCCTGAAATGAAATGCTCTAAGTTATACCTTTGCCTTGTGCATTCCATTTCATCTCCTTCTCCAATGTTGATGCAACCCATGCACCAACCTATCACAAGATATGATCCACTTCTCCTTCTCCAATGTTGATGCAACCCATGCACTAACTTATCACAAATGATATGATCCACTTCATATAATCATGTGACATATTGGTTCATCGATCTTGACTTCACTTGCCCTTCACCATTGCCTTCGTCCATCGGTGCCAAGTCTTGCTCAAGCCTCCCGCCACGCGGTCAAACGCTTCAAGCCTCCAACTTGCCCTTCACGCTTGCAACCAGTCCATCAAGCTAAGTCATGCCTTGACCTTCTCCACCTTGTCACATGACTCCATGTCATGTTTCATATGCTATGAGCTCCTTCATCATCAAGTTGAGCACCATAAATATGCACAAGCTATCTCTTCATGACTTTATTGGTTGCTCACACTTGTGTACCTAAGGACTAAATCACCTATGTGTCTCACATTAAACACATATTAGTCCACCTAAGTTGTCACTCAATTACCAAAACCAAACATGCACTTTCAAGCTTCGGGCGCATCCAGTCGTCTTGCATCACTGTTCAGTCCACACAAACAAGGACATTTGTGTCTGGTCACTAGTCGCCTCAGCGTCCGGTCACATGGATAGGTGCTTCTCGCACTTGGGTTTATCACCGAGCGCGTCTGATCATAGCGTTCGATCGCCTCTGAACCCTCTCTTTACTCATTTCTTTGTGATATTTGCACCTAGCTTGGTTCTATCTTTATGCCTTGGACTTTGCTTAATCTTGTAGGTCTTCATTGTGCTCCTAGTGCCTTTCTTGAGGTGTTGATGATTCGGATCACCACATCACCTTCATCCAAGTCATGTTTGCACCCTATTGGACTACAAAATAAACACTCACAAACTTATTAGTCCAATTTGGTCATGTTGATCATTAAACACCAAAATCTAAACTAAATGGGCCAAGTGTCCATTTTCCTTATGAAAGTGATTATCTGGATGATCAACATCTTAAGCAAGACATTAGAAGTTATGTTGCAGACCTACAATACATGCTAGAAGACTAGGACACCAAGAAGCAGATGCCTAGAAGGAAGACAAAAAAATTCGAAGCCACTAAACTTGATGCAAAGAGAAATTAATTTGACTTTTCTCATGATTTTTTATGTGCTCAAATTAATATGATATCACTTCAAAGTTGTGGATCCTACAGATTGAGCCATCATTGTTGTTTATTACATAATCGATGGTGATGAGTTCCACTACCGCTTGGATCGATAGCAGGCCTAGAAAGGAATCGAACTAGTGGATGCAACTTTTAGCACCGATGGTTACATGATAGACGCGATGGTGCACTTGGAACAAGACCATGGAAGATGAAGATGCGCAGATGGAGTCCCTCAACATCTGTATTGAGGGCATGCCACCCCATGCCTCGGGGTGGATGTGGCTGCTCTGATCCTAGCATGGTATTTCACCATCCATTATGTAGAGGAGCACACTTGGTGCCGTGAGAGGACAAGGGCATATTATGTGTGGGCCTGGTGTGCGGACCTAAACAAGATACCAAAGGTGTGGTTGACCATCACCGACCCTATGCAGAACAACCACTGGTGGATGTTCCTCATCGCTGCAAGGTCCTAATATGGCTAGAGGGGTGAATAGCCTAATAAAAATTCTACAAATACATTTAGGCAAGTGATTAGTAAAACAAATGACTATAAGCAAGTTTAGCGCTAGCACTACCAAAAGTTGCAAGCCACCTATCCAACTAATCTAGTTATTAGTAATTTTATAGCACTAAAAGCAAAACAAGTAATCTAAACAAAGATCTATCTAATTAAGAGATATAAAGTTACTCTAAAGATAGATACACTACTTTGCACTAAGATAAAGGATGTAAGTTCAAGACTAGAGCTGAGGAGATGATACCAATGAGATGATAGAATATCCAATTACTCAATCACACAAATGAAATCCTCGGCAAGAAAGAGTTGACAATGATTTTTACCGAGGTTCACTTGCTTGTCGGCAAGCTACTCCTCGTTGTTGCGATACACCCACTTGGTGATTCACGCGCTAATAGTTTTTACACGCCTAACCCGCAACTGAGTGCCACACAATCAACACAAGATGTTGATCCATAAGCTACGAGCAATCCACTAAAGACGTCTTTCGTGAATCTCCCACGGGGAAGGTTCAAGAACCCCTTACAATCCACCAATCGGAGCCGGAGACAATCACCAATCCTCCGATCAATGATCCTGCTGCTCCAAGCCATCTAGTATTTGATAAATTCCAAGAACATGTCATCATGTTGCACTAGACGAGCTCAAGAAATTGACTGAACACACTGCTCCCAGTGTCGATCATTTATAGTAAGGTTCCAGAGAAGATTTTTCTTCACCGGACACATCCGGTCCATGGTGACTGGACCCTAATAGCGTTCGATGCTCTCAGTCAACACAACCCCACTCATCCACCAGACACGTGAACAGTACGAAGGGTCATGCCCAGTCCTCAACGTCTTGTCATTTCTAGTAAGGTTCCAGAGATGACCTTTATTCACCGGACAGATCCAGTCAACACTGACTGGACACACTCAGCGTTCGGTGCTCACTTAGTGAATTGCCTGAGGCTAGGGTTAGCCACTGGACACGTCTGATCCCTTATGGACCAGCGTTCGGTGCTCCACAAAGAGCACTACCTCTTCTCTATTCTCTTTACCCTTTCATACAAGTGCTAAACACATTGTGTATCACCTTTGTGCATGCGTGTTAGCATTTTTCTTATGTCATTTCAAGGGTGTTTAGTTATCACACTAGGTCTAATGCACATGCAACGAGTTAGATCACCTAGTGTCACATGATAACTGAATCACTAAGCATTTCTCTCCTCTTAATAGTACGACTATTAATCCTAAACACACTCACACCCTCTATAGTGTCTTGAGTGCCAAAATAAAAATATCCTATCAAGTTATACCTTTGCCTTGATTTCTTTTGTTTTTCTCTTTCTTCTTTTCAAGTTTTTCAAGTTGGAGCTCGTGATCCAAGAACTTTGGTGTTCACCATTTATCACAATAATCGCTTGGCTCCATCACTTGATGTGTACCAATTCCTATCTCAAATCCACACTTAGAGACAATAGGTTAATTAGTACCTCAAGGTTTCATCAATTACTCAAAAACCAATTAGAGCTTTCAATCTCTATGTGCAGGTCCACCACAAGCCACCACCGGGCTCAAGCATGCGCTGATGTACAAGGTCTTCCCCCACCTTGTGGTGAATGAGGCCTTGTCCTTCAATGGGGACAGCGGGCAAGGAGTTTCCCGCCAAACCGGAAGAGGTACATGGACTTTCTCTGGAGGTACGGCAAGCCAGACTCCATGGGTGAGTCCGAGGGACACCACATAGGATATTGTGGGTGCCAAGACTACCGCAACTATAGAAGGGATGACGACCACAGTGGATGAAACAATCACACCTAGTTTGTTTCATAAGACATGCATGAAGAATATTTCAGTGTAAAAGTCTCTACGAAACAACAGATGGATGGACCACATATACCCTTCGAGTTCACATGAAGAGATTTTTGAGTTTGTCAACCTATGGGAGACTATCAAGGATACGCAACTGATCGACAATGCTGAAGATGATATATTGATATACGATGGTGTTGGAAAGAAAATGGAGAGTACACCACAAAAGGCACCTAGAAATAATAAACCTCCGATATACATTTGGCGACCCACCCGACCCCCGCGTCCTCTCTGAGGGGACACGGGGGATCCCGCCGCCGCCGCCCCTCGGGGCCTCTTCGAGGGTCACCCCGGCCGCCGTCGCCGCTCCTCCCCGGCTTGCGGCGGCGGCGACCCGCTTCCCTTCCTCAGTCCCATCCTTTCTCCCTTCTCGTCCTCCCTCGGCTCTCCAACAGTCGTTCCCTCCTCTCACCTATCTCCATTGGCGACTGCGGCGGTCGACCATGTGGCTAGATCCGGTTCTCCGGCGGGCGGTTCAGGTGTCTCCGGACCTGGGGCAACCGTGTGGGCAGCGCCTGCGGCAGGGCTTCTTGGGTGACGGCGGCCAGATCTAGATCTGGCCGCCAACACCGTCCTCCTCTGCGACGGATGATCTGGACGACGACCTGTTCCAACGTCCAGCGGCCGGTTCACGGGGCGGCAGTTTGGGTGAAAACCCTACCTGACATCTTACGTCGGGCCGGCGGCGGTGGCACTCACCATGCCTCGCATCTTGTTGAAGGCGTCGCTGAAGCTGTTGCGCCCGTGGGCGTTCAATAACTGGGTGAAAACCTAGCCTGACTTCTCCGGGCCGACGACGGTAGCGCAGCTGGCGCGTCGTCGAAGTTGTTGTTCGTCAGGGCCAGGATTTCCTACCACGTGTTACCTTGCTGCGCAGCTCAAGACAGAGGTGATACTCAATGGCGTAACATCTCGCTTTTGGTGGACAGATTTGCATCTGCACCAAGTGCTTTGTGTTGTTGCCTTAGAAAAAGCATTCAATCTTCAATGGTGGTCGGTGTCCAACGTTTTCAGTACTTTTTTTAGGTCTGACAAACGTATTTTTAGCGGCTTTGTTTTGACGCTGGTGATCTTATTCTAGTGGAGTTGTCATCACGTTGGTGATCTTATTCTAGTGGAGTTGACATCGCGGAGCAAGTCTATTTGTCGCGTAGGACTACTCGAGCTCCTTGTTGGAGATGTAATTTTTCCGTCAGTTTCTTTCTTTTTAATTTTCTTGTTATAATAATTTGGTCTGATTCTACCTATGGGTAGATGAAGCCGGATAGTTTCTATCCTTTATCTAAAAAACAAAAGGCACCTATAAAATTTAATTCTAGGGGACTTTTTCCAAACTCATAATTATGTCAATATGGAAGCTAAGAACGGAACCAAAATGTATATTCTTCGCATGGACACTAATACACAAAAACAATCTTGACCGCAAACAATTTTTTTTGGCAATTATATAATACAACGATAACACACACACTCACATATATGAACACATGTGCGTAAACCCTACCCCTATGAGCACATTCGAAGGACTAAGTCGATAGATCTTAAAATTCACGAAGCCACCACAAGAGTCTTGCTGTAGACGGAGATCTCGTCTACCATTGAAAATATAGCACCGTTAAATCTTGAAATAAATTCAGAAAAATGCGAGCACCCGTGCCAAGTCAAGGACTTGAACCCAGGTGGATAGGTTTCACCACAAAAAACCTAACTAACTAATCTATGATTAGATCACTTGACTGCAAACAACTTGATGAAGCGAGGATGGACGGATGACCCTATATATATATAAACTATGTGCAAACGATCAAGAGATGCCAACACACCTGTGCAACGATTGTCCTTTCGCTAAGGAGTTTGGGAGTTGATCAAGGTGTGGTTTGGGTTAACAGACCTCTCTATATACACAAGTGGCTCGATCCATAATTACAGGAGAAGATGCAGGAGAATAGTTGACGAAAATCAAAGACGTTGTTTTGATGGGATCATAACATATTTTTGATGGAACATTTAGAAAGAGAGAAATAGATGAACTTTCCAACAAAGAAGCTCAAGCCCAAGACAAGTCGTGATGTTATGCAAAGGTAATATCAATCAATTTTTTCGGCGACGATCCCGACGATCTCACTGTAGATCCTTCTCCGTTTCTTTTTCGTGTAGTCATGGTTTTCTTGGTTTAGGTGGTGTGGGGTTTTTCTTTTCCCGGCCCTATATAGTTTTGTCGCTTGACGGTCTTTGTTCTTGTTTTAGCTCGTCACGCTCATATATAAATAAAGAGTTGTCTCCTTTTATTATTTTTCTTTTTCATTGTCTAATAAAATTCACGACAAAGTTTTTGCCATCCTTTCGAAAAAATATGATGTCATACTGTTCTTACCGAAATGTGCCCGATATGATTTCCCACTCTTCCCTTGTAAACTTTGACCTCTATTGTCACATAATTCCAGGAACTCTTTCTCCTTTTCACTAGGCATGTCTTCTGCGACTAGGAGCCTCTTCACAGCTTGGTGTTGGACACTGTTTGAAACACATGAATCACGTAGTAATTTCACAAGAATCAGTTTATTTTCACAGAAAAAACGCAAGAACGAGGATAAATTATAGCGTTCCAAATAGGGCCTAGATAGGTGTCGGATACCTAGAAATAGGGTACCCAATTTACCAGACTCCACAAAAACAAAATCAGCCATCGGGGGCTCTTCCGCCTCGCCTGAGCCAAGGTGGCGTCATCCGAGACGTCATCAACCCTCGGGGGCTCTTCCGCCTCGCCCGAGCCAAGGTGGCGTCATCCGTGACGTCATCAACCCTCGGGGGCTCTTCCGCCTCGCCCGAGCCAAGGTGGCGTCATCCGAGACGTCATCAACCCTCGGGGGCTCTTCCGCCTCGCCCGAGCCAAGTTAGCGTCATCCGTGACATCATCAACCCTCGGGGCTCTTCCGCCTCGCCCGAGCCAAGGTGGCGTCATGCGTGACGTCATCAACTCTCGGGGGCTCTTCCGCCCCGTCCGAGCCAGGGAGACGTCACCCGTGACGTCCCTCACCTTCGAGATCTCACCGCCATCAGCAGCCTGGGATGCCCAAGTCCATATAGTCAAAAGGTCCCAGTACCCTCCGTCCTCAGGGATGGGGTTCAGGGCATGAGTCGCCATGCCAACCTCTGTTCACCCTGCAGTACAAGGTCCTGTGCTGCCTAACCGACGACTTCTGCGCACTACACCCGCACAATGCCTCCGACGGACACTCCAACAGGGATTAGGGCGTCATCATCCCTGTATGACGGAACGTGGGGGTGCCCGGTCCTGTGCGACCAGCCCCAGCCCATGCCCAGGTAAGGGAACAACGGAGTTCTCGGTCACAAGACGCATGGCTACAACACAACAAGGACGAAAAGGACCCGGACATGTGTCTACTGGCGCAATCTTCCTTAGGAAGGAAGACAGAACAAAGTCAAAGCTCCCCCTCGGCAGCAGCCCAAGCCGGGCCCACGTTCACTCCTCCTCTCTCTACTGTACTCCTCCGTCTCTCCCTATGTATAAAGGGAGAGAATGAACCTCCGATCTCTCTCTCTCTCGACATCTAAACATTCATTCACACACACACTCAAACTCGCACACACGCGAGCACACGCCAGAACCAAGAACCTCATACGCACGAGACCTGGGAAGGCGCTTCCCTCTCTCACCAAAGCTTGTAACTCCCCTCTACGAGCCCTCCACGCTCGGTAATACGATCCCGCAACACACTGGACGTAGGGCATTCGTGCCTGAACCAGTATAAACCTCTGTGTTCTCCGAGCGTAACCATCCGAACTCCGACACGCTTAGAAATTTACTCGTTGGCCGTCTAGACCCCGCCATTTTAGACACCGACAGTTGGCGCACCAGGTAGGGTACCTTTGTGTGTCACCCGTATTTCCAAGTTTCGGATGGCTGATCGCCGCGTTGATTTCGCTCCGGGCTCCATTGTTCGTTTCGGTAGCCTGGACTTCCAGTGCCACGGGCAGGGGGCGACCTGGCCCTCCGTCGCCCTACGGCATCCTCCGAGGTAGCCATGGACGCCATCACCGCATCTATGGCCCACCTCCATCTGACTTCCTTCGGGGAACAAGCCGCTCGTGGGGCGGTCGTCCCGCGGGCCGATCATCCTCAGTTCGAGCGCTAGCTCGACACACTCAAGGGACCCCAGCCAACTCAGGAGTCCATGTACAACCTCTACTTCGCATTTGCTAACGTGACGGCGCAGCTCGCGGGAGGGCAAACGCTCTCTCCTGGGCAAGTCAAAGCGTTTGTCTCGGAGGCGCAACCTTTCGGCATGAGGAATGCCGCCGCGTCGTATGCGGAGATGGTGGCCGCGTGGTTCCATGCTGACCCCGCGGAAGGGACACGAATGGGACTTGCATCCCACCACTCTCGCTCCACCTCCGATCTCCTCACGAGCTCCGAGGCCACATCTTACACCAACTCAAGTCGTGGGAGCGTTGATCCCTGGGACCCCCTGGACTTCGACGGTCTAGGGGATCAGGAGGCACTTCACGACTTCCTCCAAGCCAGCGATTATCTGCTCGACTCCGGCTCGAGCGATCCCAACGAGGACCATGGTCGCGAGTGCTTCATGTGCGACGCACCTCCACTCGGAACCGCCGTCGACCCCACCCTCATCGACGAAGGGGACAATGACGGCGACACCAACCACACTCCCGTCCGCCAAACGGGTGTTCCGGTACCCCAGCCAAGGCCCGACCCGTAGTCTTCGGAGGCCTGGCAGCAGCAGCTCCGCGACCTCCACGACGTAGAGCAACAACGAAGGGGACGACAACGGCGACAGCAACCACACACCCGTCCGCCAAACGGGTGTTCCAGTACCCCAGCCAAGGCCCGACCTGCAGTCTTCGGAGGCCTGGCAGCAGCAGCTCCGCAACCTCTGCGACGTAGAGCAACAGCTCGCGGAGCGCCAACGAAAGGTGACGTTCGAGCGCGAAAATCTTGAGCGCGAAGCCGCCAGGGATCCCGTGGAGCCTCCCGCTCGTAGGGAGGCCCGGGCGGTACACCACCGCATCATCAACGACGAATATGGCACGCCGCAGTTCACACGGGCAAGCCAGAACATCGCGGTAGCAAGGATATTGCTCTGCAACCTTCTGATCCTAGACGCTCCCGACAAGCTGAAGACCCTTCTGGAGCGGGCCGTGGAACAACAGGCCGAGAGCTCCGCGTCGCGGAGGCACGGGCTCAGCGTCGGCCACCCGGCCGGCGCGGCTCCTAACGACCGTGAGGGGTCGGTCCATCTGGATCCCGCACCGGCCGAACACCGGCGTCCCACCGTGCACGCTCGCGTAGGCGAAAAGCGTGACGTGTGCGACACGCTCAACGCGCACAAGCACGCCAAGCAGGACGTCGTAAGCCGAGGCTACCACGTCTGACGTGGCGGCCGATATGACAGCGATGAAGACCGGCCTCCCACGCCGGAGCCACCGGACCAATTGGCGTTCATTCGCCACATCCGGCGCGCGACGTTCCCGCACCCTTTTCGACAACCAACCAACGTCGTCCGATACTCCGGGGAAATGAACCCTGGGCTCTGGCTCGACGACTACCGACTCGCCTATCAGACCGGCGGCACAGAGGATGACGACTTCATCATCCTCAACTTACCTCTCCATCTTTCGGACTCGACCCGCACGTGGCTCGAGCATCTGCCTCCCAACACCATCGATGGTGCGAGTCCCTGCGACAGGCCTTTGTCGGAATTTCCAAGGCACCTACACGCGCCCAGGCAACCCCTAGGACCTCCGCAACTGCAGATAGAAGGCGGATGAGTCCCTCCGGGAGTACGTTCGTCGCTTCTCTCAGCAGTGCACGAGACTCCCAACGGCGGCCGACGCAGACGTGGTCGGGGCCTTCCTCGCAGGCACAACCTGCAAAAAGCTGGTCCACGAGCTGGGCCGCAGCAACGCTCGCACCACCGAACGACTCCTCGACATCGCCACGAGCTATGCGTCAGGAGAAGAGGCGGTCGGTGCAATATTTCACCCCGACAAGGGAAAGGGCAAGGAAGTCCAGATCGCCGGCGAAGGCGGCTCGAACCGCGCCCAGAATACGAACAAGAAGAAGGGTAAGCCGCAGCGTGGCGGCGGCGACAACGTTGTCGCAGCGGCAGATCGCAAGCCTCCCCGTCCCCAGGGCGGGAAGAAGGCGGGCAAGTTCGACGACATGCTCACAAAGCCATGCCCGTATCACAATGGACCGGTCAAGCACACGCTCTAGCAGTGTGACATGATGGCCAGATACTTCAAGGCTGTCCCTGACAAGGACGAACCGAAGGAATCAGAAGGCCAGGACAGGGACGGGGGTCGCGAAGACTCCTACCCCCACGTCAACAAGTGCCTCATGATCTTCGGAGGCCCAGAGGCCTATAGCTGCAAGCGCCGGCAGAAGAAGGAGCGGCGCGAGGTCTTCGCAGTCGCCCCTGCAACTCCGGCCTTCCTCGACTGGTCGGAGCCCGACATCACGTTCGGCCGAGATGACCATCTGAGCCACATTCCCCACCCGGGTCGTTATCCACTCGCCGTGGACCCGATCATAGGGAGCGTGCACTTCACCAAAGTACTGATGGACGGGGATAGCAGCCTCAACATCATGTACTACAATGCCTTCGAGGCCCTCGGTCTACGTAGGGAGAAGCTTCGATCCTCCGGGGCTCTCTTTTAGGGAATCATCCCCGGGAGACAAACGGTACCCCTGGGGCAGATCGTCCCGCCCGTCACGTTCGGGGAGTCGGACAACTTCAGGACCGAGTATCTCACCTTCGAGGTCGTGGATTACTGAGGGACTTACCACGCAGTGTTGGGGAGGCCGTGCTACGCAAAGTTCATGGCCGTTCCCAACTACACTTACCTCAAGCTCAAGATGTTGGGGCCGTACGACATCATCACGGTCTCCGTCGACGTCAAGGTGGCGTACCAATGCGAGGTGGACTGTTGCGAGAACACCATGGCCGAGGTGCGCAGCGAGGAGCTGGTGGCGGCGATCGAAGCCGTTGACAAGATGGATGTCGACCCCTAGAGCGCGAAGAGCTCGGACGCCCATGGCACCAACAACTATGTCACTTTTCTACTATTATCTAGTATACCTATCACCATGTACATACGCATGTAATTTTTCCTTAAGAGCAAAAAGTTTGAGGAATAAAAACGCGGGAACTCTCGGACCGACCGCTGAGCAAGGTGCACTCTCGGCGCGCGCCAGAACACACCTTGCTCGGGGCTGGGAAGGGAGTAACCCCCTGTCTTTCTCTCCAAAAACTTTTTCACTCAAAACCGCTTTACCGAACCCGTTAGGCGAAAGCCCGATCTCCCCCACCGAGAGAAGAGATCTCGCCGGACCGTGCCGAAGGGCCGTGAAGTACTCTGGCTCCTCGGAGCCAAGTATCTCCACCCAACCTCACACCCGAACAGATCAAAACTCCTCCTAGGGAAAATCGGGCAAGTAGCCCAAACAAAAGGCAAATGCGAAAACCAACAAGCAAACAAACTTAAAATAAGCTCACCAAAGAGTTATCAAAGTCGTCTAAAGCCCCCCCAGGGCACATCACAAGATAACTTAAATTGTTTGTTACAAGGGCCCTCGGCCCTGATCACAGACCACGCAGGGTCACTCCGGCGGCGAGAACACATCATCGTCAAGCTTGGCGGCCAGGATCGCTGCAGGCTCCTCCGCGTCAGCCTCGATCCGGTTGAGCAGGTCCTCTGGGGCGTCCGGCGGATATCCCTCGCTGACGAGCGTAGGAGTCACCGCGTCGTAGAGGCAGGCGGCGATGGCCATCGTGCGGTGGACCCCGATGCGCATGGCCTCCCGGATCCGCGCTTGGCCCCGCTCCCAGAGCAAGCCGACGCGGGTCCTGGCCGCTGCCGGACCACCCTCGACGGCTACCACGCCGAAAAGATCGCACACCCCGTGCACAGCCTCCCGCAACACCTGTGCCTCCTACACGCCGGCCTGCAACCCTGAAGCAAATAAAAGGGGATCTCAACCCCTAAACAAATGACACACAACGCCAAGGCAAACGAGCGAACGAAGGAAACATACTTGCGTTCTCCCCCTCCAGTACGTTGACCGTCGCGCGGAGCTGTGAGGCGACCGTTGTCAACTCGCCGACCCGGGCGGAGAACTCCAAAATCCTCCGATCGGCGTCAGCATTGCGCTCGCGCGCCTGGTTGGACAGATCCTCGAAGCGGGCCACGACGCCATCTCGCTCCCGGCGGATGACGTCACGCTGGCGCCGCATGGCGTCGCGCTCCTCCTCCATAGAGCCCAGCGCCGAGACGGCCCGGCGCCGCGCTTCCACCTCGGCGTTACGCTCGGTCGTCAGCCTGACGCGTCGCGCGCTCGTCCTCCAGCATCTTGCGGATATCCTCAGCACTGGAACGGACTACGTCCCGCTCTCGTTCGACCCGCTCGATGTCGGTCGCGTCTTGGCGTGCTGACGCACGACCGTCTTCCTCCCTCGCCTCCAAGGCCCTCAGCTGCTCCTCCAGCTCAACCACTCGGCTGCGAGCAGTCAAGAGGGTCTCGACCACGTCTGTATCCCCGGCTTCTGCCCATGACCCGGGGTCCCACCGCCCAACTTCACGGTGGAGGAACTCGGACTTCTCGGCGCTCGTCGACATCAGGATCTGCGGGGAAAGGGATGTCAGGAAGTCGACCGAAACAAAAGAAACAACGCTTACGTTCCGGTGGCTTCTCACATTGCCATGATGAGAGAGGTCATCGTTGAGCAACGCGTCCGGTCGCTAGAGCTCCTCTACCGCACGCGCCACGCGGCGGCCATGCTCCCGGCGAGAGCTCGCAACATGTTTCCAGTGTCGAAGTTCGTGCTGGTCGTCAAACACGAACACTGGCTCCCCCAGGTTTTCCCGGTTGACCCACGCGATCAGGTCAACATCCCCAAAGGAGTGACGGTCGGTGCCAAGCCGGCGAAGGGCCCCAGGAGCGGTCTCCCCCCCTAGCGCTTGCCGACGCGCCCTGCGAAGTCATGCCGGAGTGGGGGAGAACAGCTTTCGACACCCGCGCGGCTGCTAGCTCCTCCTTTGTGAACGACCGGGGGACTATCATGTCACGAGGCGACCCGCCGCGGGGAGGGGGGCCGCCCAGACGTCTTTCCTCCCCCGCGCCGGCCGTCACCGCGGCGTCCCCTGGCGTCGCGTCCGTCTGGACCTCCTCGACATTCGTGGTCGCGGTGACACCCGGGCCATACTCTTGCCCAGAGTCATCGACGACCACTGCCTCCGGGGGAGGGGATGGTACAGCGGGCGCGGGTCCGGCGCCAGCGGGCGCCTGCGACGCGACACCGATTGCGGCGGCGTCGCTTGGGGTCGGGCCACCCCCGGTCCCGCTGGCGCCCATTGAACCCGTGGCCAAGGCCGTCACGTCTCGCCCTAGACCAACCGGAGGTGTTTCCCGGCGCAGTTTCTTCCAGCCCGCGTATTCGGGGCTCCCGACGGCCCTGCGACATCCAGCCCATGTTAACGTCACAAAAAACCTACCACATTGGTAAAACGGAGAAGGACACCACGCAAAGCAGGCTTACCGCGGGGAGAATACGCGACCATGCTTTCGTAATGACTTCGTTACGCCATGGCTCGAGGACCCCGAACCGCCGCTCCATTCGCCATCCCCGCCCCCCGCGGGCAGGACAGGAAGAGGAGTGGCCGAGGAACCGCCGATGGTGCCGCCCCCGGAACTACCAGGGGCCAGGTGTGCGCCGAGCACTCTCACCGGCGGCACCTCCACTGTCAGCACGGTCCCAGCCGGATGATACAGTGGTCCCGCCGTTCGAAGCGCGGGAACCACCTCGGACAGAGGACGCCTGTCCTCGTCGTCATCATCGTCGTCCTCCCCGATGTCCTCCCAGTCCACGTCCACCGGCTGCGGCAGGACCCGACCCATATTCGTGGCGCCTTGCCCCGGCGAAGCGGGAAGAGGCGCGGCCACATGGAGAGCCATCGAGAGGGGGCCCTGCAGAAGAAGCGCAGACGCTGCATGAATTAATACTGCCAAGCAAAGGAAGTGCGGGGAAAAGACACTACAGTACGACCCTAACTCACCAGCTCGACGAAGTTGAGGTCACGGCGCATCGGCGGGCAACGAAAGACGCCATCTTCGTTCAAAGCGTCCCCGAGCAGCCCCCGGGAGACGTCGACCGCGTCCTCCAGCCCCAGGTCCACCTCCGCCATGGCGGATCCCTCGCGCGACGCCCCGGGCACCATGTCGTTCAGCTGACGCACCCGCTCCATAAGCGGGAGCACCCGACGCTGTAGGAACTGCGCGGCGACCCCGGAAAGGTTCAGCTCCTGGTCGCGGAGCCGCCTCAAGCTCCGGAGATACGGCGCTATCCTTGAGAGCTCCTCCAGGGACAGGTCGTCGTTCTAGCTGGGGGGGCTCTTCGGCAAAACGCCGCCCCGTGTATTCCGGGAGGGGCGCCTCATGGTGGTTCCTAATGTAGAACCACTGCGAGTGCCACCCTCGGTTGGACGAACTCATTCGCCCCAGCATGTAGAGATGGGAGTTGGCGGAGCGGAGGCTAATGGCGCACCCTCCGCTCGACGCTACCCATGTCACCCCTCCAGAATAGAGGAGGAACACCGTCGCCTTGAAGAAGAACCTCCACAGGTTGTAGTCCGGCTCCGTCGCCAACATCCCCTCCGACATGGCCGCGAAGGCCGCGAGATGGAGGACGGAGTTAGGATTGAGATTGTGGAGCTCAATCCCATAATGGCGAAGGATCCCCCGGAAGAAGCGAGACGGCGGCGTCCCAAACCCGCGCTTGTGGAACGGCAGGAAGGAGACCACGTACCCGCTCGGCGGGTCCGGCCTGTTGACGTCGGTGGGAACAATCCATTCGACGTCATCGTCGGCGGAGAGCTCGGGGCGCAGCAGCCCCGTGTCCACCAGCTCGAGCGCCCGCTCATACTCAGCCTTGCATCGGGGCTAGCTCCTCTCCGAAGGTACTCCGGCCATCAGAAACTTCTCCCAGGAAGTGGCGCGCGGCGCGGCGCAAGATGTGGCTAAGACGGACGCACTACGACACAAACCCTAGCTTCGAAGGATTCGGCGCGAACAAGGCGAAGCGGCGAAAGAGGCAAACAGTGCAGGCTCACGGAGGGTGACGTGGCACACAGATATTTATAAGGGGACGGAAGGCAGAGCGGCGCCTCCATAGCTCACTACGCGCACGACCCCACGACCCGAGTCGCATTAAATGCGGCCGCTCGGTTACGTCCACTCCACTGTACACTGGAATACCGGGAGCCGCGCGCGACGGCAGGTAACTAACACCACCCGACTTCTCTCTCGCTCCTAATCCTGCATCCTGTACCTATCATCATTACATGATCCACCCAGGGCCCATCACGCTACGCATGCAATATCTTTTCCGTATGCGTCCCCAGCACACAGCAACGAAACCTCCGGCTCGTCCGAGCTCGGCCAACAAACGCAAGGGTTGGAGGGACGCACACGTGGCGCAACCAGCGGTGACGGCCCATGGGCCCAGGTAAGCCAATGGGATAGGGGCTATAGACACCCCGACAGCCCACTACGGTCCAGAGAAACGAAGGCCAACCCAGCAGGGTTCGAAATGGTCGTCTTAGGACGACAGAGCGAGGGGCGAATAGGGAATGGACACGCTAGCGGTCATTAGCCTGGAAATCAGATACTAAGGTCATTCCCAGATTTCGTATTTGAGTTCATCTTTACAGATGATTGGTTCATGGTATTCCTACCGAAGGAAGGCAGCAGGCCCCCGGGACCCATCGAACGGACCCAGCTACTAGATGAAACCGATTTGGGGTGAGCCACGACATGAGCCACAAGCCGGAACCCCAGCGAACGAGAACCGAGCACCCCACTCAGATTTGCCTGTTATTACCTCGACGAGCATCCATGGTTCGTCCACCTCGATGATAGCATGGACCGGTTCACATTCCCCCATCTCGCAGAGAGATGCACGGGGAACGCACGAAAATACGGCACGGAACCGAGATGTTTCTCTACACCGAGTAGAGACTCATGGACTGCCGCCGCACCCCTCCTACCGGTTCTAGCAACTGGATAATGGAGAGGGAAAAGGAGGCCCCATGCCTCACCCGTTAGAGGTCCGCACAGGTAAGCACATACACCTTTTTTCATTTCGGATCCACATATATATTGATCTTTGCAGGGGTTACACGCTCTCTAAGAGCCACGAGGGGATAAGCTCGGTCATCAGACACCAAAAACACAAAAACATTTACAAGGTGGACTGAAGGGAAATCCCAGGCCAAAGGGCCGAAAGCTAAGGGTGCCCGAAGGGCACCTACGCCAAATACCTCACCGTCGTCCGACAGACCTAGGTATCCAGGTCAGGAAACCCCGCCGCGGGGCTCGGGAGGAATTTGCCTGAGGTACAAGATCAACTCGGACGGCGGCGCCACGACCCACGGGCCACCTAGATCAGGCACACTGCAGCTGTGGGAGAACAACGGTCGCCTCGTCTTCAGGAAACCCTAGGCCGCGTCCCTCCTCCGGAGATGGTTGGGCACTTTACAGCTAAGTTGCCCTACCTGCTTCGCGATTGAGGACTCCATTAGCAAGCGGCTCCAAGCCCGCCGTACATTGGCAGCTTCGAGCCCGCATATCCAGCCAACGGCGGCATCACCATCAACCAGCAGTCAAGGATGAGCCAACTCTTGGAGTCATTCGAAAACTGTAATGACTTTCCCAGTGGACGCATCCTTGACTGCCCTCGGAGGGGGAAGCACGTCGTTGCTCCCCGGAGGCGCAGAGCAGGATCCAACCGAAAGGATGGACTCCACACCTTTCGCCCTCCGGGAGCAGCTCGTGCAGGGGGAGGTGACACCTCTCTTCCGCCCTGTGGCCAGGATAAGAGGCGGCCATGCACACCTCGCAGAGCTTTCTCTGAATCCTACCACTAGGCGAAGAGAAATACACGCACCCCCAACGCAGAACTTCATCTGAATCCGGTGCAGCTCTCAAAAGACCGCTCCCAAGGCGACTCAAGGGACTCTCCGACAAGACCTCGGAGGAAGAATCTAGGGCAGGACATACTGTGTGGATGTGAATCTTCCCACGGGCGGCCGTCCCAATTTATAGCCCGCCAGGGTGCTCACGTGGCAGCAGGCCCGTGAGGCTATAGCAACGCCTCCCAACCACATCGCACTGTGCGACAGCACCCACTACAAGAGGGTGCAGCGAGGCTATAAATGGCCAAGCAGACGGGTGGCTCAGGGCGCGCCATTCGGTGTCTTAACCACAGAGCAAGCAGTGCTCTGGCACCGCCCCCCCGAATGGGTAGGACACAACACCTCCATTCTTAGGCTACGGGGGAGGGGAGCAGTCAGACCCCGAAATCCGACAAACACATCTTCGACCGGTCAATCGACCGTACATGCTGAAAGACAGCACGACGCAGGGCTGACTCGTCATTTCAAGACGTGCCAGCCCGAGGCCAACAGTGCAGCCCGTGCCAGGGCAGGCGTGCGACCAGAGCTCTGGCTCTGACGTACGGAGCAGACCACTCCCTCCCCGCCTCGTGAGGGAAGCGAAGGGTCAAGCACTATAAAAGACTTCCGAATAAGCCCTTAGGAGGAAAAATCTCCCTCCTAAGGCCTCGGGGGCTACACCCGGTGGGTGCGCTCGCGCGCACCCACCGGAATCCAAAAATCTAACCAAGCCACCATAAGCGCTCTCGGAAGCCTCCAGTGTAGTCCTTCACTACATCGAAGGCTCGGGGGCTACTGTCGGATACCTAGAAATAGGGTACCGAATTTACCAGACTCCACAAAAACAAAATCAACCATCGAGGGCTCTTCTGCCTCGCCCGAGCCAAGGTGGCATCATCCGTGACGTCATCAACCCTCGAGGGCTCTTCCGCCTCGCCCGAGCCAAGGTGGCGTCATCCGAGACGTCATCAACCCTCGGGGACTCTTCCGCCTCGCTCGAGCCAAGTTAGCGTCAACCATCAGCAGCCTGGGATGTCGAAGTCCATATAGTCAAAAGGTCCACAGTAGCCTTCGTCCTCAGGAATGGGGTTCAGGGCATGAGTCGCCATGCCAACCTCTGTTCACCCTGCAGTAAAAGGTCCTGTGGTGCCTAACCGACGACTTCTGCGCACTACACCCGCACCATGCCTCCGACGGACACTCCAACATGGATTAGGGCGTCATCATACCTGTATGACGGAACGCGGGTGTGCCCGGTCCTGTGCGACCAGCCTAAGCCCATGCCCAAGTAAGGGAACAATGGAGTTCCCGATCACAAGACGCATGACTACAGTACAACAAGGACGAACAGGACCCAGACATGTGTCTACTGGCGCAATCTTCCTCAGGAAGGAAGACAGAACGAAGACAAAGCTCCCCTCGGCCCATGTTCACTCCTCCTCTCTCTACTGTACTCCTCTGTCTCTCCCTATGTATAAAGGGAGAGAATGGACTTCCGATCTCTCACTCTCGACATCTAAACATTCATTCACACACACTCAAATTCGCACACACGCGAGCACACGCCAGAACCAAGAACCTCATACGCACAAGACCTGGGAAGGTGCTTCCCTCTCTCACCAAAGCTTGTAGCTCCCCTCTACGAGTCCTCCACGCTCGGTAATACGACTCCGCAACATACTGGACGTAGGGCGTTCGTGACTGAACCAGTATAAACCTCTGTGTTCTCCGAGCATAACCATCCGAACTCCGACACGCTTAGAAATTTACTCGTTGACCGTCTAGACCCCGCCATTTTAGACACCGACAATAGGGTGCCTCTATATTTCGGCATAGCTTCCTTTTCTAGCCATGTTATCTATGAGAAAACCACACAAATAAAGATTACAACTGTGCATTCTTAGTTCGATGTTTCATTTCTTATGATAGTATAAATTCGGTAAACCTTTTTTACACTAACTAGCTGAACTGAATTAATGAACTATTTGAAAAGAACCACATGGATAGAAGGGATTAGTAGCCATAGAAATGTCCTGAAAACTGAAACACCTCCAGGAAGACTTCTGAATTTGTGATCTTCAGCGTATATCCGACTTCGCTGCCCCTCAGGCTCAGGCCTCAGCACTGATGGCGAGATGCGCTGTACTGGTGTAGGCTGTAGGTCTGTAGCAATCTTCAGTGGCCCGGTGTGCGGTGTTCCCCTTCCTCTGGCCCATTAAGGACTGCTCTCGGAGAACTATGTACTTTCAGTATCAGAATTAGTACCAAGAATGTCAAGCCGCTGAAGAGCCAATGTTTTTTTACCAAAATAATTTTGCTATCCAATGAACAATATTTTTTCTATCTTATATATGTGTGAATTTGGGTAACATTGAATTGCACTCCGGTCCTACTTGAATGAAAATAAGAAATGAAGCAGACTGATTACATATTGTAAAATTTTTGTTGATTACCATCAGCACAACTGATAACCAATTCACAGATCACAATCAGTATCAACTTCAAACCCAAAAATTACCTTGAGCAACAAGAACACAGCAACTAATCATTCCATCCATTCCAGCAAGAATGATTGATAGATACAGCCAACTTTCATTCACCACAAAGGTAACCTGATAAAAATCCCTCGCAGAACCTACCCTAACCTAGGCAAGACATTAGAATTGCTGGTTGGTACTAGTACTAATCTAAGTAGCTTAAGCAGCCGTCCCCTTCCAATTCGAGTTGAATGTGAACCAGAGAGAAGGCTGCAACTGCCAGTCTAGAACTCCTGCGAGGCGAAGCCGATCTCAGCCTTACCCTTGCCGCCAGCCTTCTTTAGCAGCAGCGTCTGGTGGATGTTGGGCAACACCCCACCGGTGGCTATAGTGACCGCACCCAGAAACTTGCTCAGCTCCTCGTCATTGCGCACAGCGAGCTGGATGTGGCGCGGCACGATCCGGTTCCTCTTGTTGTCGCGTGCCGCGTTGCCCGCCAGCTCTAGGACCTGCAGTTACAAGACCACGACAGGGTTCATAACAACTTCGATGGATTCACGAAGGGGGAAAGTAATGGGCAATAAGAGGCTGGGGAGGAAAGGAAAAACAGGGAAAGGGGATTCGGTTACCTCGGCCGCGAGGTACTCGAGGACCGCGGAGAGGTAGACGGGCGTGCTGGCGCCCACGCGCTCGGCGTACTTGCCCATCTTAAGGTAGCGGGCGATGCGGCCTACGGGGAACTGCAGTCCGGCTTTGGACGAACGCGACACCGCCTTGGTCCCCTTGGGCTTGCCCCTGCCGCCACCGGAACTCATCTTCTCCTTCCGAGATTGCTTGCCGCCTTGTATCGATCGCTGGGAGTCTGTGACGCTCTGCGGGAATGGCAGCGTGGGAATGTGGGATTGAGATGGAGGGACGACGGCGGCGAGGCAGGTTATGTAGAGGCCAGGGCGGCGGACGATTGGCCAAGCTGGCGGGGGAGCGGATCGCTGACATGGAGGGTGCGAGGGACCATCCGATCGGGGAGCGGACGCGTGGGGGCACGACCATTTCGCGGTCGCGTTTTCGCGACGTGGGGCATTTTTTTTTCTAATGGCCGCGGGTCTTTTTTTGAACGACGTCCCGTTAAAAACGTAATTATTTGACTTCAACAATTTTCGTTTGACCGGTCATCTTATTCAAAATATTGTAATAAATATTAATTGTTTTATTATGATTTATTTATCGTTAGATATATTTTATAATAACCTATTTATTTTATTATTTTACATAAAAAATTAAATAAGATGAATGGTCAAAGAGAAATTATAGAAGTCAAATAATTACGTTATTTGTGGGACGGAGGGAGTAGGCGCAAGCAACAGAGCTTCTGTTTTTCCTTTTCGGAATGGATAGATATATATGTGTCCAGTAACGAAAAAATAATACTACAATAATATAAATATGAACATGGTTGATATAGGAAAATTTTGCTAATAGACATACAAAATATAGTAGTTTGGTGATAAACCCTCTTGTTGTTGTCAAATTTATCAATAGAATGTTCATTTCTTGCTTCTTAGGAGAGATAATATCACACAAATGTGCTTTCCCACCGGCTCCTTTTCCATCTCCACCTCCGCAGCTAAGCAGAAGCAGTTCCACACACACGTGATGCCATAGGGTACCGGTCGAGGCGCTACGACCCCTAGCGCCCACGCTGAAAGCCCAAGTTTGGTTTTGGTTAATTGATGAAACCTATGGACTAATCTTAGTGCTAAGTGCATGATCTAGCTAGGGTGATCCACCTTGACACATGAAGCAAGAAGGATGACAATGGTGCATTGATCAAGTGCTTCGTGGACTAAGGAAAAGAAGAAAGAGAAAAACAAAAATGAGCTCAAGGCAAAGGTATATCATAGAGCCATTTTTGGTTTAGTGATCAAGACACTATAGAGAGTGTGATCACATTTAGGATAGATAGCCGTACTATCAAGAAGGGAAAACTCGTTTCGATTGCGGTTATCATGTGTCACTAGGTTTGCAGTGCATACATATAAAATGAACCTAAGTGACATGAATATGAAACATAAATCCAAGAAAATATGTTGTAAAGGCTAAACACAGGGAAACAAGTGTTGGATCACAAGGTGTTAGCACATGGAATCTTGGAGAAGAAGAGGCGGCTCGTTTTGGCACTCAACAGAGCACCGGAAGCAGGTCCGGACGCTAGCAAAGTGTTGTCCGGACCATTGGAGCAGCGTCCGGAAGCTAACCTTAAGGCTCGGCCTCGGCGCACAGGAGATTCGGACGATGATCAGCGTCCGGACGCTGACTCCGGACTAGCGACCGGAGTCCTGGACGGCTCTGGATGCTCTCTGCGTAGAGTCCGGACGCTAAGTGTCGTTCGGGCGCAGGACTTCGGACGCGCGTCCGGGCATTTGATACTCTCTGGGTCGGTTCTGCGTAGGGTCCGGATGCAAGGCGCGAAGGTCCGGACCCCGACTGTTCACAGCGTTCGGAGGCGATGTGTCAGCAGCAGAAATGAGCGCCAACTGCTAGATTCAAAATGGAAGAGGGTCCAGACGCGTGACCAGAAAGCTGAGAAAGCTGAGAAAGAGGAGACAGGCGGCTAGTTTGGTTTGGAGGGCTATTTAAGTGATGTGGACGCCTCCTAGGACTCTCTCTTGCACCTCCCATTCATTCTCACTCATTGTGCTTGCTTGAGAAAGCCCCCAACTCATCTCTCTTTGCTTGTGTTGCTAATTCATGAGAGTTTGAGTGAACCAAGCGCATTGATCATTGCATTGCATCTTAGTGGCACTTGGTCATCGCCATCGCCGCGGGATTTCTTATTATTCTTGGTGTTTGCCAACACCTAGACGACTTGGCGATTGTGAAGAAGCTTCAGCACGTGTTGGTGATTATTCGGTGGAGTGCCAAAGGGTAACTCTAGTGGATTGCTCATGTTATTGAGTTACTCTCATTTGGGTGGATTCTTGTGCCGCCCGAGTTAGTGGGCTAGGCTTGTCATTGCCTATTAGCCACCGAATCACCAATTGAGTAGTCGACACAACGGGGACTAGCTTGGTGGCAACCAAGTGAACCTCGGGAGAAAAATCTTGTGTCAACCTTGTCTCCCGGTTACTCTTGGTGATCTTATTGTGTTTGATCTTCACATTGATATATTCTCTTCACAAGACATCGGTATAACAATCATCCTCCTCCTAGCATTTACATTCGTTTATATCTTGTCTAGTTAGCTTGCTAGGTAGCTTCTTTATTAGTTGTTCTTGCTAGCTTGTGCTAAGTTCCTTAGGTTCTTGCTATTGATTGTTATGCACTTAGCTAACTAGAATTACATTGGATAGGTGGCTTTGCACCCCAAGTAGAGCTAGAGCAAAAAGCTTCGCTTAAGTGTTATCTAACCTTTTGCTCTAGTGATTTGTAGAATTTTTATTAGGCTATTCACCCCCCCTTCTAGCCATCTAGGACATTTCAAGTGATATCGGAGCCATGGTCACCGCTATTATCAAGGCTTAACAACCTTCGGTGTTAGTGATGGCTCAAATACAATTCAACCATGTTGGAAGCAAACCACCAATGTTTGATGACACATCATTTGATTATTGGAAAAGGAAGATGAAGATACATCTAGGCTCAATTCATGAGAAGGTGTGGAGTGTGACCGAACATGCCTTTGTCATTCTTGATGAAGCCACTCCCACACCTAGAGAGCAAGAGAACCGGCAATGCAACACCATAACACTCAATGTGATCTACAATGACATTGATTCCAATGTGTTTGAGTAAATCAAAGATCTTGACAAGACAATTGAAGTGTGGAAGAGACTTGAGGATACATATGAGGGCACCACAACCGTGAAGAATGTCAAGTTGTACATGCTCAAGGACAAGCTATCTCACTTCAAGATGAAGGATGATGAGTCTATCCCGGAGATGTTCCACAGGCTCCAAGTGATCATCAATGATCTCAAGAGCTTGGGGGAGAAGGTGAAGGATGAAGACTTCTCAAACTGGTTTCTTGGTTGTTTGCCCAAGAAATACAAAACCTTGAGGCAAATAATTAGGAGATATGGTTTGACCAACATCACTCCCAATGAAGTGCTTAGTGAGATCATGACCGAAGAGCAATACAATGAAGAAAGTGATGAAGAAGAGGTCAAGGAAGAAGAGAAGAAGAAGAGCTTAGCTTTCAAGGCTTCATCATCCAAAAGCAAGGGCAAAGCAAAGAAACAAGAATCAAGTGACGATGAAGAAGCTAGTGATATTGATGATGAGACGATGGCTCTCTTTGTGCGCAAATTTGGCAAGTTCATGAAGAAGAAGGGCTATGGTGCTAGAAAGAGAAGAGACAACTTCAAGAGCAAAGAATATGAGAAGAGATGCTACAAGTGCAAGAGCACCGGTCACATGATTGTGAATTGTCCCAATCATAGTGATGATGATGAGAAGAAGAAGAACAAGAATGACAAGAAGGAGAAGAAGCTATCATTCACCAAGAAGAAGAAGAAGGGTGAATCTTATATGGTGACTTGGTATAGTAGTGACTCTTCCGATGATGACTCTAGTGATGATGAGAGGAAGAAGTCCAAGAAGAAGGCATTAGCTAGTATTGCTATCAACAACAAGCCATCCATCTTCGACACTACATCATGCTTCATGGCTAAGCCATCTAAGGTACAATCTCATGATGATAGTGATAGTGACGATGATAGTAGTGATGATGAGGAGGAGTACTCCAAGGAGGAGCTAGTAGACATGATGAAGCAAACTTATGCTTGCTTTGAAACAAAGAGGAAGGAGTGCAAAGAATTGAACAAGAAGCTCAAAGCTCTTGAACAATCCTTTGATGAGCTCAATGGCTCTCATGAGAGGCTAATGGACGCCCATGAGAAGCTTGAGAGGACTCACTACAAGCTTGAAAAAGCTCACTCCTCCCTCCTTGAACAAAACAAGTATAAGGTTGTTGCATCATGTGATATTGGAGTCACTTGTAATATACTTGATGAATCATTTTTCACTCCTATCATTGTCACCCCAACCGACACTAACACTTCCACTTGCATATCCACTAGTGAGAGCTCAATGGTTGATGCTACACTAGTGAGTGAAAATGAAAAATTAAAAAATGATGTTAATGAACTCACTCATACTTTGGGTAAGGCATATGGTGAAGATGCCCGCTTGCTAAAGTGCTTGGGTAGCCAAAGATTCTCCCTTTGCAAAGAGCGATTGGGCTATAGCCCCAAGAAGGGCAAATCGGCCTTTGTAACTCCAAAGCCTAGCTTTGTAAGGAGCAATGGCCGGTTTTGCAACAAATGCAAGCAAGTGGGGCATGTTGACCAATATTGCAAACTTAACATGAGCCAAACCAATTTTGCTAAAGCTACCTCCATGTATTTTGATTCATGTTATATGCTTACCAAAAGTGCTAAAGGTATCATGGCTAAGTATGTTGGTGCACCCATTGTTGGCCCAAAGAAGAAGGCAATTTGGGTGCCAAAATCCTTGGTCACTAACTTTGGAGGAACCAAACAAGTATGGGTACCTAATAAAAACTAACTTGTTTTATAGGTTAATTACAAAGCCGGAGGAAGACATTGAGTGCTTGATAGTGGGTGCACTCAACACATGACCGGGGATTCTAGAATGTTCAAATCAATCAACTCCAACACCAATGACGACATTGATAGTATTACATTTGGTGATAATAGCAAGGGCAAGGTCAAGGGACTTGGTAAGATTGCAATATCCAATGACTTGAGCATATCCAATGTCTTGCTAGTTGAGAGCTTGAACTTCAATTTGCTATCGGTAGCTCAATTGTGTGATCTTGGATTCAAATGCATATTTGGGGTAGATGATGTTGAGATAGTTAGTGTTGATGGTTCAAACTTGATCTTCAAAGGCTTTAGATATGAGGAACTCTATCTAGTTGATTTCAATGCTAGTGAAGCTCAATTGTCAACTTGCTTGCTCACCAAATCAAGTATGGGTTGGTTATGTCATAGAAGGCTTGGTCATGTTGGGATGAAGCAATTGAATAGATTGATCAAACATGACTTAGTAAGAGGCTTGAAAGATGTTGTGTTTGAGAAGGACAAACTTTGTAGCTCTTGTCAAGCTGGCAAACAAGTTGGTAACACCCATCCCAAGAAGAGCATGATGAGCACTAGTAGAGTATTTGAATTGTTGCACATGAACTTGTTTGGACCAACAACATACACTACCATTGGAGGCAACAAGTATGGATTTGTGATAGTAGATGATCTTACAAGATATACTTGGGTATTATTTCTCAATGATAAGAGTGATACATTTGCCACCTTCAAATCTTTTGTCAAGAGATGTCACAATGAGTTTGAAACTACCATCAAGAAAGTGAGAAATGATAATGGAAGTGAATTCAAGAATACAAGAGTTGAAGAGCTATGTGATGAATTGGGAATCAAAAATCAACTCTCGGCCAAGTATACTCCACAATCAAATGGCCTTGTTGAGATGAAGAATAGAACATTGATAGATATGGCAAGGTCTATGCTTAGTGAGTACAATGTGAGTCAATCCTTTTGGGCCGAAGCTATCAACACCGCTTGCTACTCTAGCAACCGGTTATATTGTCACCCATTGATGGAGAAGACACCATATGAGATATTGAATGGAAGGAAGCCCAACATTGCTTAATTTAGAGTATTTGGTTTCAAATGCTACATCTTGAAGAAGGGAACAAGACTTGGGAAGTTTGACAAGAAATGTGATGAAGGGTTCTTACTTGGTTACTCAACCACAAGCAAAGCCTATAGAATGTGGAATTCGGCTAGTGGTATACTTGAGGAGGTTCATGATGTTGAATTTGATGAAACAAATGGCTCTCAAGTTGAAAATGAGAATCTAGAAGATGTGAGTGGTCCTCAATTGTCAAAGGCTATGAATAACATGGATATTGGAGATATTCGGCCAAGGCAAGTGATTAACATTGAAGATGACAAAGATCAAGTGCTCAACTCACCTAATGTGCAAACTAGTGGTTCTCAAATGCAAGATCAACAAATTGTTAGTTCATCTCAACCAAGCTCAAGCAATCAAGTTCATATCCTTCAACCAACCAACATAGCAAGAGATCACCCCATTGATCAAATTGTTGGTGACATTACAAGTGGTGTGCAAACAAGATCAAAATTGACATCCTTTTATGAGCACTATTCATTTGTATCATCCATAGAGCCAACAAAGATTTAAGAAGCCCTACAAGATGTTGATTGGGTCAATGCTATGCATGAAGAGCTCAACAATTTCACAAGGAATCAAGTTTGGAAGCTAGTTGAAAGACCTAAGAACTACAATGTAATTGGCACAAGATGGGTATTTATAAACAAGCAAGATCAAGATGGTATAGTTGTGAGAAACAAAGCAAGATTGGTAGCTCAAGGATATACTCAAGTTGAGGGTCTTGACTTTGGAGAGACTTATGCACCGGTTGCAAGATTAGAGGCAATTAGAATTCTATTGGCCTATGCATGTGCACACAACATCAAGCTATACCAAATGGATGTGAAGAGTGCTTTCTTGAATGGATACATCAATGAGCTAGTATATGTTGAGCAACCTCCCAGATTTGAAGATGACAAGAAGCCCAACCATGTATACAAGTTGAGGAAGGCATTATATGGTTTAAAGCAAGAACCTAGAGCATGGTATGAAATATTGAGGGACTTCCTTCTATCTAAAGGGTTCATCATGGGGAAGGTTGATACTACTCTCTTCACCAAGAAGCTTGGCAAGGATCTATTTGTGCTCCAAATCTATGTGGATGACATCATATTTGGCTCAACCAATCAAGAATTTTGTGAAGAATTTGGCGAGATGATGACAAATGAGTTTGAAATGTCAATGATTGGTAAACTTAGCTACTTCCTTGTACTTCAAATCAAGCAATTGAAGAATGACACTTTTGTGAGTCAAGGGAAGTACATCAAGGATATAATGAAGAAGTTTGGCTTAGAAGATTCGAAAGACATTAGCACTCCTATGGGCACTAATGGACATTTGGGTAGTGATGCTAGTGGCAATATGGTGGATCAAAAGTTATATCGGTCTATGATTGGAAGCCTACTCTATGTGACCGCTTCTAGGCCGGATGTAATGTTTAGTGTATGCATGTGTGCAAGATTCCAAGTCTCTCTAAGAGAAAGTCACTTAAAGGCTACAAAGAGAATATTGAGGTACTTGAAGCATACACAAGATGTTGGATTGTGGTATCCCAAGGGGTCTAACTTTGAGTTGATTGGATATTTGGACTCCGACTATGCGGGATGCAAGATTGATAGAAAAAGCACATCGGGCACATATCAAATGCTAGGCATGTCACTTGTATCTTGGTCATCAAAGAAGCAAAATAGTGTTGCACTCTCTACCGTCGAAGCCAAATACATAAGTGCGGGTAGTTGTTGTGCTCAATTGCTTTGGATGAAAGCAACTTTGAATGACTATGGAATCAAATTCAAGCAAGTGCCATTGCTATGTGACAATGAAAGTGTGGTGAAGCTAACCAACAATCCGGTTCAACATTCAAGAACCAAGCACATTGATGTGAGGCACCATTTCATAAGGGATCATCAACTCAAGGGTGATATCACAATCACAAGTGTTGGCACCGATGATCAACTTGCCGATATATTCACCAATCCATTAGATGAGAAGAGATTTTGCAAGCTAAGGAACAAATTGAACATTCTTGACTTCTCAAATATGTGTTGATGCACCCTCCATATATGACATGCCTCTCCTTCGAGCAAAGCAAGGTAAAAGTTGATTAACATGTCATTCATCCTCTATTAGGACTTGTTAGTGCATCTAGACATCAACTCATTAGGATCATTCATGAAAAACAAATGTTTTGATGATTATATGGTACCACTATTGCTTCTATGCTTGACATGATCTAGTGGTAGCATATGACATATTTGTAGGCTTGCAATCCTAGTGTTTGATCTAGAATATGAACTTCAAATGTTTAGCTCAATATGGGTAAGATAACCATTCTAGGATGTGTGAACAAGCTTGTCCATGGTTTAAACCGAGTTAAATACCTTGGGGCAAGTAATCTAGATTGAACCACAACTAAGCTTCTCTCCAATAATCAATCCTTTTGAGCACATATTTTATGATAATAGATGACAAATGGGGAGAAGTAAGTAGTAAGACAAAGAAACATTTTTTGAAAATTTTGAAAAATGAAAGCACACAAGTAGGGGGAGCAAGCCTATGAATAAAGTTATTGCATATCTTTGTGCATTCATAAGTGCTTGCTTGCATATGTATTTATATTCATGACATGCTTGTGTGGTGAATGCTAGAAACTAAATGATATGGTGCTTGAAGAACTAGCATGCTTAGGTGTTTATATTTTCATGTGGTATCTAGTTTTCTCAAAGTGTTTTTCAAGTGGTTTCTAGGCATTCTTGGTGCTAAGGATGGTTTATTTTGCACTCCGATTGGTATCATGCTTCAAAGTTCCATCCTTTATATCTTAGCATCATTTGGTAGCATTTACTCTCCCACAATTCCTATTCATGCATATGTGATCAAAATGAACCAAACTCATAAATCACATATATAGGGGGAGCTAATACTACCAAAGTGAAAATTTTCATCATATCTATTCCTTTGTGAAAGGTTGTCATCAATTACCAAAAAGAGGGAGATTGAAAGCCCAAGTTTGGTTTTGGTTAATTGATGAAACCTATGGACTAACCCTAGTGCTAAGTGCATGATCTAGCTAGGGTGATCCACCTTGACACATGAAGCAAGAAGGATGACAATGGTGCATTGATCAAGTGCTTCATTGACTAAGGAAAAGAAGAAAGAGAAAAACAAAAATGGGCTCAAGGCAAATGTATATCATAGGGCCATTTTTGGTTTAGTGATCAAGACACTATAGAGAGTGTGATCACATTTAGGATAGATAGCCGTACTATCAAGAAGGGAAAACTCGTTTCGATTGCGGTTATCATGTGCCACTAGGTTTGCAGTGCATACATATAAAATGAACCTAAGTGACATGAATATGAAACATAAATCCAAGAAAATATGTTGTAAAGGCTAAACACAGGGAAACAAGTGTTGGATCACAAGGTGTTAGCACATGGAATCTTGGATAAGAAGAGGCGGCTCGTTTTGGCAATCAACAGAGCACCGGACGCAGGTTCGGACGCTAGCAAAATGTTGTCCGGACCATTGGAACAGCGTCCGGAAGCTAACCCTAAGGCTCGGCCTCGGCGCACAGGAGATCCGGACGCTGACTCCAGACTAGCGACCGGAGTCCTGGATGACTCTAGATGCTCTCTACGTAGAGTCCAGACGCTAAGTGTCGTCTGGACGCAGGACTCCAGACGAGTGTCCGGGCATTTGATGCTCTCTGGGTCGGCTCTACGTAGGGTCCGGACGCAAGGCGCAAAGGTCCGGACCCCGATTGTTCACAGCGTCCGGAAGCGACGTGTCAGCAGCAGAAAATGGGCGCCAACTGCTGGATTCAAAATGGTAGAGGGTCCGGACGTGTGGCCATTGGTCCGGACCCCCTGTTTGCAAGCGTCCGGAGCTGCCCAGAAAGCTGAGAAAGAGGAGACAAATGACTAGTTCGGTTTGGAGGGCTATTTAAGTGATGTGGACGGCTCCTAGGGCTCTCTCTTGCACCTCTCATTCATTCTCACTCATTGTGCTTGCTTGAGAAAGCCCCCAACTCATCTCTCTTTGCTTGTGTTGCTAATTCATGAGAGTTTGAGTGAACCAAGTGCATTGATCATTGCATTGCATCTTAGTGGCACTTGGTCATCGTCCTTGCCACGGGATTTCTTGTTATTCTTGGTGTTTGCCAACACCTAGATGGCTTGGCGATTGTGGAGAAGCTTGTGTTGGCGATTGTGGAGAAGCTTGGCGATTGTGTTGGTGATTGTTCGTGGCCGACTTTATCGATTGTGAGAGGGCTTGTACCCACCTCGGCGGAGTGCCAAAGGGTAACTCTAGTGGATTGCTCGTGTCATTCAGTTACTCTCATTTGGGTGGATTCTTGTGGCGCCCGAGTTAGTGGGCCAGGCTTGTCATTTCCTATTAGCCACTGAATCACCACTTGAGTAGTCGACACAGCGGGGACTAGCTTGGTGGCAACCAAGTGAACCTCGGGAGAAAAATCTTGTGTCAACCTTGTCTCCCGGCTACTCTTGGTGATCTTATTGTGTTTGATCTTCACATTGATATATTCTCTTCACAAGGCATCAGTATAACAATCATCCTCCTCCTAGCATTTACATTCATTCATATATTGTCTAGTTAGCTTGCTAGGTAGCTTCTTTATTAGTTGTTCTTGCTAGCTTGTGCTAAGTGCCTTAGGTTCTTGCTATTGATTGTTAGGCACTTAGCTAACTAGAATTGCATTGGATAGGTGTCTTTGCACCCCTAAGTAGAGCTAGTGCAAAAAGCTTCGCTTAAGTGTTATCTAACCTTTTGCTCTAGTGATTTGTAGAATTTTTATTAGGCTATTCACCCCCCCCTCTAGCCATCTAGGACCTTTAACACGCTAGTTGCCATCGAGGCATGCCTCGTCACCTTCTGGTATGGCGACCTCCTTAGGACCCGTCAGGAACTCTCACTCGTTGCTCGCGTGTAGGTCGGGGCTTCTCCATGCACCTCTTGAGTGCCTGCCAAGGGGGCCTCATAGGGTGCACCGCGAGCACATCGAGGACCGACCAATGCCTAGGGAGGGTCCCAGTTGTCGTCATTACCGGTGTTGGGGTCGAGACGGGGGAGGGCTCAGCGCTAGGGTTGAGTAGGAGTAGGAGGAACCACACGTAGTTATCGAGTTCGCAAACGTGATGTTGCCCCTCGATCGAGCCTAGGCACACGACGAAACATAGGGAGCAGAGGCGCTGGGAGCCAACCGAGTGAGAGAGAAGAGTGTATATAGGAAGTAAGCATAGGGTTTGGAGTCGACGCAGATACGGAACAGGATGGGGGACGGGTCTAGGCCATGTGTTGGTGTTGACGGTAATAGTAGTCATAGCTTCACAATATCATAGCTCCCTCCCTGGTTCCCGTGGTTCTTATAGCGAGAAGTGGTTCCAAGCCGCCAACGTTATTATGCTTAAAGATTGATTTAGAAGGGTTTATCTCCTGCAATCACACGCCTCAAGGCACAAGTGAAACCATTTATTGATAAACTATGTCATGTTATGTTGTTCTTCCCTTGATTTCCGAGTCTGTTGATGGTGTTATATATATAATTAATAGCTTATCTATTGTCAACAATAGTCGCATTCGGTCACCCTAATGTTTGTAGGGTGTTGGGACTAATGGCTTGAGCCTTGGATCCCATTTAAGCATGGTGGTCGGTTTGGGGGGTAGGACTCTTGGCTATTTGCTTCACTTGCTTACACCTAGAGCTAAGACACTCCAGACCCACCATATTTGCTTGATTGTTGATCATTCTAGTGAGTTAGGAGAGCAAAACAAGATGGACCCCATGCGAATATTTTCTGGGTTGGAGAGTGTAGTTTCTATATATAGTTTTGTGACATGGCAGCTATGCAAACTACCTAAAAGTTTTCGGATTGAGACTGCACTAATGTGTGACTTCTAGTCGACAATATATAATTTTGGGTGAGTTTGCCCAAAAATTCGATCAGCGAAGCAACTCCATTCATTTTAGCTTGAATTACTTACAACTTATTTTAACTTATTTCCTCTCATATAACACTATTCAATTAGCTGGAATCAGCCGACTTTTATACCAACCGAACATATATATATATATATATATATATATATATATATATATATATATATATATATATATATATATATATTCTTATCCTACCAGGATATGTTACTGCTGGCTTCATGCTTGAGTATGGTGCTTCTACACACATGTACAACTTGTACATGTGACTACCCTATTGCGTGCAAATTTAATAAGCATATTTATTCCGTGCGTGGTCATTGGTCAAGAAAACCAACCCGGGACAACTACATATTACACGCATGTTTGCTACTCCCTTTGTTTTTTTAAATGTCACATTTAGTTGGAAGATCACTTGGTAGATGGATGGATGCTTCTTAGCGGGGGGGGGGGGGGGGGTTATTATTTAGGTGGACTTACCAATGAAAATGATGGTGCATTAGGGCAACTTTACTAGAACCCCTACTTGAGCCCTATAGCTAAACATGGGTGCCTAACCAAAAAAACATAGTTACAACAAGGCCCCTGCTAGAGCTCCAATTTAGGGTGGGCACCCATATCCTTCCCACAGACCCAAATCCTGGGGGTTCAACCTCTGGATCCATGCAACTGTTGTGACCGTTTGCGGTAGACATTCTTTTTCACTTGTGATCTCGGTTTCCCTCCCTCACTGGTGACCCACCCCATTCCGGCGAGATCCTTCAAACTCCCTCCACCCGGGCGTCCACCTCTGCTAGCCCTAGCCACGCGGGAGCAGGATAGTCATGCCTCCCTCGGCCACGTTGTACCTCCTCTACCGCGACATTGTCCCTCTGTCGTGGTGGTGCCCTTTCGGTGCACTCCCTCCACCAGGGGCGAATCTACAAGTAAGTGTCGGGGTCAGCCAACCTCGATAACTTGCCAAAAACTCACTATAAATTCTTTTATCTACCTACAAATCAGTATTTCAAATACAAGATCAGAATGTCTTTGACCTGTCACTTATTCCTTGACCCGAGTGACACGGTATCCTGGATTCGCCACTGCCCTCCACGTGGCCGTCTTCCTCCTCTGTCGTGGCAACACACCTTCGACGTGCTCCCTCACCATGGACGCCTCCCTCCTCCGCCACACAGGCGCACCGCCAACGCTCCTTCCTGTGCATCTGGCTTGTGCACGTGGAGGATGGAGAGAAGAAAGGTTTGACCCTATGACGAGTAAGTTCTCCGTATAATTGTCTGCCCATACGGATTTGGAGGCATTTGTTGGGGGTGTCGCAACTGGAATGAAAACAAAGGGGATGTTTGGATGGTGCCCTCGCTGACAGATGCAGGCAGATGATCCTGACGCCAGGCGTGAGAAATCGGACATCTAGGGTTGACGAACTTGCCTAGTCCCAAACCAAATAGAAAATCTTGCTAATTGGATGTCAAATATTGAAAGACCTTCTCCCCAACTTAAAAAGCACATAAGGAAGACATTTGCCTTCGGCCCGCGCGTCGCCCCTCCCGTGCGAAACCTGTGGCGCGCGCCGACAGGTGGACCAGCCCACTCACGCGACGAAGGAGGAAAGTGCCCGTCCGCCGTGCGACCAAGGAGGAAGGTGCTCCCGTGATTCCCGTGCGGCTCCAATCCACTGCGCCTCATCCTCACCCGCACTGCATCGCCGCCGTAGGAGCCCGCTCGCAGCTAGCCGCACCGCCACCACCGCCCGCACACGCCCCGCCCAACCCCTTTCCCCTAAGCAGAGTGCCGACATCGCCGCTCCCCTACCGCACCGGAGACATGGCCGGAATCCAGGACGCCGGCCTCGACACGACACGCTGCAGCATCTGCGGATCCGCGCGACGCAGCTACTATTCAAGGAGGACAGGAGGAAGTACGTCGCCGTCTGCTCCCAGATCATCGATGGAGCCTCTTCCGGCGACGACCGCTGTGTGCTGTGCTCCGCGCTCGCGCACCGCACCGACGCCCGCGCGAGGCTTGGGGATGCCGCCGGTGGCCTCGCCGACTGCGATGTTGCGCTTGCAGCCGAGCCGGCGCACCCCGGGGCGCTGCTCTCCAAGGGTGCGCTCCTGCGCGGCCTCGGCCGGTACGCCGCCGTGGCCGACTGGTTCCGCGCGGCAGCGCTCGCTCCGCCCAACGATCCGCAAAGCCATATGCGTACGGCGTACCCACGGTGCGGAGTCGCCAGCCGTCAGACGGCGTCGCAGAGGCCGTGCGGGGCTACCAGCCGCGGATCCAGTTGCCTGGCCCTGGCGACGAATCGGCGTGTCAATTGTAGGGGTTGCACGGGGCCGTCGGGTGCTGGACGGGGTAGGAGGGCCACGCAACATTGCGCAACATCGTTCATCCCCAAGGTGCGCCCCATCCGCTTCCGCCCCGTCCACCTCGCTGGAAGCCGGCGACCACGTGGTGAGCTGCTGCTTGTTCCCCTCCGGTTGTCCCGTGTCCCTCGAGTTCCCCCGGTATAGTCTCACTCTCTTGTTTCTATCGTACTCTCGCTGGTGTTGAGCACCATCAGGTACGCCCATGCCTTGGCTTCTGTTCCTGCTGTGCGAAACGGGAGCACCCAGACCCAAGCTATCTGTATTCGGATCTGGAGTGTAGTATACTGTGTCCGCGAACCCCAACTTAACTAAAGTAGTTTGTCTATTCCTATCCAGATCTGATCTAATTATGATCGATGAAATGTATACTTTCATTTTTCTCACTAACTTTGAGTTTTTCTTTTTTTTCTTAGCATTATTATTGGTTATACATTTGTACACCCATGTACTAACTTTACTCAGTCCACCTGTGAACCTTCAATGCTCATCGTCAAGCTCGCTGCATCAACATGAGGCTCAACAAGGTGGGAGTGTACCTTATAAGGCTGCTGGAGGACGCTCCCCAGCAGCAAAATCAGTATAAACTTGTCTATGTATGTAAGAGTAGCTAATATGAATTTCTCAAATAGTTTGATTTCCATTCTGCATAATTGATTTGAATGGAAAAAATACATATAGGCTCATTCTATTTCTTGTTATTGGTGATAGAGAACAATCTATGGCTGATTTGTTTCAGTATCAACACATTGAGTTTGGGCTAACTGTTTTACTGATTATACTCACCACCTCTGTTCCAGTGCAGTTGGAAGCAGCATGACGTGAGCATTGAGCATGAGACAACACTCACCTGGAAGCTGTTGGAAGCAGCTAGGAGTGGAGACTACACCAGAAGGGATATCAAGGTGCATTCCCAGAAATAGCATGGTAGTTTCTTTTTATTTATTTATTTATTTAATTTGGAATACTCATATACAGATATAGTGATGCGGTGGTTATTTGTGCGCCATCTAATGTTTCTCAGTGTTCCATTGTTTTAATGAATAATAAGGAAAATAATCTTACATATGATAGCGGCAAAAAAAACAGAAAACGGTTATACATAAATCTCAACACTGATCTTACATATGCAGCAGTATAATTGTCTACCTTTTGCATTTTACATTTTGCATCAATGTAAAATCCTGAAAGCTATACAGGAGTACTGTCTGCTAATTAAGAATATATTCTGATAAGCCTTTTGAATTTTGCTGCTATTTCGATTTGGCAAATATTGACATTGTGTTTCAATATTTTGTTAAGTCTTTATGACTTCACATTTTGATGACTGACAAAATGGCCCCAAAAAGACGAGAATGAGGACTGAGGGCCTTATATCTTATCAGAATAGCCTTTTCTTTAGACATAAGTGCTCCACTAACATGGCTTCCAGAAAAATCATTCTTCTGCAATGAAAGGCGTCAATGGTCGCCACTTGATAAATGCATGGTTTCTCTTTCAGGTTTAATAAAATTATGTTCCTGATCAGTGTACTCTTTCTGTACTGCGTCTCAAACACGCATATAAAAGATTCATACTTATAAGTTCTTACAATATTTTTTGATGGCCTTCATTTTCATGATAACAGTTTCTGGGCTATTGCTTAACCTTATGTTATGAAAAATCCTATGCCTGGTTCAGTGGTCTTAGTAATTGATGTAGCAAAGCAAGCATTTTCCTCAGTTAAACTTACCAAATGCAAAACTGCAGCTTACATTTTTTTTTGTGTGATCAGAAGAACATGTTTGTGATGAATTTGTTTCCTTTTCAGCATTTCAAAAGCTAAGCTTCAGAAAAGATTGAAGTACTAGCTTCCATGCTTGCTGCTTCAGTGATATGTTTCTATTGTATCGACTCATTTGTTTGAATTGTTTCCGTTATCATTCTTAGTTCATTTGTGCACTTCATACAATTTAAAGCAATCAATGTGATGTTAATTTTTTATCTGAACCTTTACCTCTTATACTATTAGTTATTATTATATTCTTGTTGGTGCAGCCTGAAAATGAAACGCCAATTATTAAAAGTTGAGATGAAATATCTTATGAAGAAGCAAAGCCAGAGAGTCCAATATCTCTTATGAATTTTGTCATTTGTTCTTCTTTTCCTTTGTTAAGGTTACAACCATAGAACTAACAGATGGAATTAAATAGAGCCCATGCCAAAGTTGGACCAGGCCATCAGAAAGGAAAAGGAGATATTGGAGCACCTATAAAATTGGATGAGAAGGTATCTTAGGCACCAGCTCAATGCTCACGTTATTTTTAACCACAGTTTCTTCGTTGCACACGAGAAACCTATTTACTGAGTCCAAATGTTGTCTGGTGCCATTACTCACTAAAATTGTTGTGTTGGAAGCTATAACATGTAAGCTGTTGTGTTGGAATCTATAATTTGTGCATGCCTATTTACTCCATTCTTGTTCTGATCGTTTGAAGATATGCTCATAAAAAACATTTGTGTCATCAAATGAAAATTGTACCCTTACTGTTACTTTCTTACCACGCAGGAAGCTCCAAGAAGATTTGACTGATGAAATGGTCGAGTAAGCACGACAACTGAAGAAAAGGATCTGAACCAATCCGTGTCTGAGCATGAGACAAAGAAGTTATTTTCTTTCATCTAGACCATTTATGTTCCATGTGATTTTGTGTCATATATTCCATGTCAGATCTACGGTAGAATTTGCGAGCCTGCGACACCACGTTCTCCATAATTCTGTTAATTTCACGAACTTTAATTTCATGACCTAATATGATTTGACATATATAGCTTGCCTACACGTCTCCTTTTGGTAGAAGAACTATGCCATGATAACTGCTTCACATGTTTTAGAAAGCAAAGCTTCACAAAGTAAGGACTGTCTTTCTCTAGGCAGAAAGATAAATTTTGTATGCCATGGACACATGTATTACCGTAGTATGCCAGTGGCATTTATCGTCAGTTAAATGCAATGAAAAGCAATAAAGGCCTTTAGGAATAGCAATTGCAGCATAGTGCTTGTTCAACTGCTCGATAACCTTGATGACACACTAGCTGATATTAAAATTTTAGTTTGTCAACCACTCACACTAAGTGTATTAGCTTTGTAAACCTAAAAAACATTTGATTTAGGATCAAACATCATTGTTGACCTTAGAAATTCAATGTATCAGTCACATTGATACAGTGTAGGCAACTAGCCACAAACTGAATAAGTGAAGAGGCATGTTTTGGTTGTCACCAGCTATCTGAGAATGCTGCTGAGGCATATTTTCTGTAGTCTTGGTTCTTGCTATCAGTGCTATTTATGATATATATTTACCTATCTGATGTATCCTATGGACCCTTGAAGTTATGTTTCCAAGATCTGGTTTTTGGTGAAATCTTATATTATAGATATGGAAGTCATCAAATTCAAGGAGGGAGAGGAAAATTGCACTGAAGCTCTCAATCTGGATGATCAATATATTAAAAGCATACTCATGTCGAATTACTGCATGAGAAGAACTTGAGAAGGTTAAGGATGCAATGGATGGTATTCCATGCTCTAATCCTTCTGTCTTTGTATTTTCTATATTTTTTTTCACTTTCTGAATATTGATATGTATTGTACACCAATTATGTGTATAAATGTTGAATTTGCCATAAGTCTTGATCCAAATAATCAAGAGGTAAGGAATAAGGCTCTTCCCAAACAACCCAAATGATCACCAATGGACGGACAAGAGTGGAAATATTCTACCGGATTAGGAATGCGAACATATATGCTGCTGTTTTTAATGTATTTTTTTAACAATGATTTTTCTCAAATGTTTCTAAAATTTGCAGGCACTGCAGTTCATAGAAATAGCTGACAACAGAATTTGATTCTTCTTGTGCAGCTATGCTGGGATCAAGGTATGACTGATATATGTTGTAATTGCATCTAAAGATTAGCTGCTTGTGAAATTCAGGGAACAAGTCATTCTACTTATTCTGATGGGTTGCGAGATGTCAACAAGTTCACTGCAGATGCTCTGCAGTCTCACATATATGCTACTTGTAAGTTTTGTAGGCTGACGATGGTACAATATGGAAAACACCCTCCTAAAATGGATGTAAGTTCAGTTTTCTTTCTGCCCTATTCATGTGGAAATTCAGTGTCCCTAGCAAGGTTGTTAAAATGGTGATCCTGAATTCAGATTTTAACAACTATGATCTTGAGTTCTCAACAATTCTTGATAATCCTTGTGAATCTATGTGTTGCATATAATTTGCATCAATATTAATTTATATTTAGTCAAGTATCACTTGAGATGTTTTCTTGCTTGCTTGAGCCACCATTGTGCTGTGTTTGCAAGTATTCAAACATAGTTCACAGGTAATAGGTTTGATTGCTAGAGTTTGAAACCTGTTTAACTTCAGTCTCCAATATCCAGAGTGTGGGTCAAATGGTTTCAGATTTTCATAGTTCATGAGGCTGAATCATTGTCATAGGGACTCCACAAGTTTTTTTTCACGAGAGCTGTTGTTAATTGCAAATGGCATCTCTGTCCATGGAGAATAGGTCTACTCTGAATAATAAGTTCATAAAAAATCTCATAGGCATAACTACATCCTCTTAGATATATTGTATTTTATTTTCAATGTGTTCATGAGGGGCAAGCAAAACATTTTCAGTGAGAAGTGCCACAGATTCAATAAATTTTTCATGAGTGACAAGTTCTTTAGGCATAACTACATCTCTGTCCATGGCTATTTGAATTTTTCACTAGAGGAGAGAGAGTTACATTATCTGTTATTTTTCTTTTAGCTTGACATGTTTTTGTTTCTTTCTGGTTTTCATAAAGGATCTCTCATGAAATAGAAGCTGATGTACTAGAAAATTCCTAGCTACAGGTTCATCTCTGATTTCTCTCTAGCTCTCATTCTTCTCTTCATTTACCTGTAAATACTATTATGCCTTCCTTTACCTGTAAGGTGATCTTCAGTGCTTATTAATTGTAATGAAATGACATGATAATGTAGACCATGCTTAACAACAGACTTGCCATTGGTACCATTTAATGCTGAACTAATCATTCTAAATGCACTTGTCTGAAAGTGGTGGCTACAATGCAGGCATCAATGAAAAGATGTTCGAAAAAGTGGTCTTGTTTGGCAGCAACAGTCAGCCCTCGGCTTAACAGCATCATGCTATCAGTGGCTCCAGCGGGAGCAGAATATGGGGCGAGCAGGCAACCCATATCATGGTGAGTTGAGAAGCTAAGATTTGGTTTGCTCTGTTGGGCGTTGGCTATTGTGGTTGCTGGCATAGGAGTGGGACAAGAAGCGGAGATAAATGCATATTTCACTCTCCATTCGGCACATTGGAAGTCTCTTTTCAGTTCATAATTGGCTTAGAGCAAATTTCCTATTAAAGCTAGACTGATTCACCTGAATTTGCAACAGTTCAGATCTAAATGTTGTCAACTCAGAAAGAATTTGTAAAGCAAGCTTCCTCTTAAAACAGTTCACGTCAAAATATCCGACCACCTTTTTGTGCAGATGGAAAACATAAGTCGCTTTTAATTTTAGTGTCCAGTTGGCCATCCGAAGGCCTAGGATTTAATCATGTATCAATTTTTTTTTTTGTAGCATATCGGTCAACAAAATTTGGTCTACCATATCAATCAATGGTGTGAACTTGATTGTTCTAATTTCACTGAGAACTTGAGTTACATTTTAATTGTTCCATCCTTCATGTCGTGTCATCATATTGATGTTTGGATGCCATGTCTTGAAGTATCATTTATAGTAACAGTATGTACACCATATGTTTACACTTATATTATCGTTGCTTATTTTATGCTAAGTATGGTCATTAGCTAGACATGGCACCACTTAGTGATTTTGTTTCAAAGCCTGCATAGGAGTTTTTACTTCTATACGGTTGAATAATTAATTTACTTAGAAATATGTGGATACATGTGTCTCAGCTCATGAACCTTATTGAACAGAATCAAATAGAAATGTCATCAAAGATTTTGAATATTAGATTGAAATTTAAGGTATTTGATTATTAGGTTTTATTTAATACAATGAAAACTGAAATAGTAATGTGTTTTCCCGTTGCAATGTACAACTATTTACTGGTTCTTTAAATTTGATGACACTTTAAAATTGATATTTAATTTCACAACATTGTTATCTTATCGTGCGATTTAAGTGTTTTAGAACAAAAAATTACTTATCGTGCGATTTAAATGACTTGCGAGATCAAGTTGACAATTTTGCTCGTGCCAGTGTCAAGGATGATTGAGAAAAGTTGACAATTTTGCTCGTGCCAGTGTCAAGGATGATTGAGAAACATTTTGGCTGGATGATCAAATGTTTCCGTTCCAATTTAAGAGGAAACAATTTCCTATCGGGTTGAACTTTGCCATGACGATAAACAAGTCACAGGGCCAGACTATTCCGAACGTCGGTGTGTACCTACCCGCGCCGGTGTTCTCTCATGGACAATTGTATGTTGCGATGTCTAGAGCCACGGCAAGAACGAATATCAAGGTCCTTGCCCTACCTCCTGATGTGGAGGTAGTGGAGGAGGAGGCGAACAAGAACCCAACGAAAAAGGCTCAAAAGAATAAAAAAAAACATTAAATAAAAAAGTTTAGGATAAGAAGACCCAAATGATCTCGAGAACTTTCACGAAGAATATTGTATTTAAGGGGATTCTAACGCTATAGACGAGGTAATATAACATTTCACTATGTATACACACTACATGCTTACTGAAAAACCATTTGTACATGTTTGATTCTAATGTCAACCATTGACATATAACACGTTTACATTTACATGAATCAATGATCCATACTCTCATCGAAAACATTGTTATATTATCGTGTGATCTATATATTTATTTATAAAATTTTGTTATCCCATAGCAACGCACAAACATTCAACTAGTCAAACTATAAGGGTTAAAATGAATTTTCTCGTTTCCCCAATGCCAATTGGCATTTCCCATTCCCCATTTCGGCATTTCCCAAACACTACCAGAGCCTCTCTTCGCAGCTCACGCATGCCATACGGCATAGTACATACGCAGCTGTGTGTACGCATACACCATATATAGGGCCCGTTTGGTAGAGTTGTGTTCCTAGATTCTCCGGTTATGCTCCCTAATTCACTGGTGAAGTGATTCTATGGCTGAAAATGATTCTCTTAGATTGTTTAACTTAAACTTTTAAAATTAGCATGAAGAATCACTTCACACAATCAGGTAAAACTACTTTTTTCAACTCTTAATCTCTTAGTTCATTTCAGAGAATCACTTTACAGAATCAGGAGAGAATCAGTGTGACTGTGGAAGACCGGAAGTGATTCTCAGAATCACCTCCGTAAAGCCCTGGCAAACGGCCCCATAATGTCCGACCTTGCTTCCACCTCTCCGCCTGATGAGACTCCCATCCTCTCTTAGCAGGAGCCAGGAGGTGAGGAAAGGGGACGGAAGCACGCAGACCCGGTCGGTGGTCCGGTCGGATCCACCGGCCCGCGGAACGGATCGAGGCTACCGGCATCCTCGGCTCGCGTCGCGTCGTGGCGCCGAGCTCGAAACCCCCGGATCGGTGCAGCTGCCCCCCTGCCCCCGCCCGATAACGCGGCGGGAGGGTGGTGGCCTGTCGATCTCGCGGCGGGAGCTGGCTAACTACCTGCCGATTTGGTGATTTTGGTGCGTGTGTGGTGGCGAGGAGTCGCCGGCGTGGGGTGGCGCAGCTAGGGTTTGGGTTTGGGCGTTCGGGATGACGCGCCGGGTGCGGCGGCGGACGTGCAGGGAACGGGATGGTAGGGTGTTGCGGGGCGCGTCGCGTGTTGTTTCGGCGGGGCCGGAAGGCGAGGAGGATGCGGCGGCGGTGGAGGTGGACTGGAGGGCGCTGCCGGACGACACGGTGCTGCAGCTCTTCGCCCGGCTGAACTACCGCGACCGCGCCAACATGGCCTCCGCGTGCCGGGCTTGGCGAGAGCTGGGCTCGTCACCCTGCCTGTGGAGCACGCTCGACCTTCGCGCACACCGCTACGACCGGGAGGTGGCGTCGTCGCTTGCCTCGCGGTGCGGGAGCCTGCGTCGGCTACGCCTGCGCGGCCACGAGGCGGCAGAGGCCGTCCCAGGCCTCCGCGCGCGTGGTCTCCTCGAGGTGGTGGCCGATGGCTGCCGCGGCCTCACAGATGCCACGCTCGCTGTCCTCGCGGCGCGGCACGAGGACCTCCAGAGCCTCCAGATCGGGCCCGATCCTCTCGAGCGCATCTCCAGCGACGCCCTCCGCCACGTCGCGCTTTGTTGCTCGCAACTCCGCCGCCTGCGCCTCTCGGGTCTCCGTGAAGCTGACGCGGATGCCATTGGAGCGCTCGCCCGCTGCTGCCCCCTCCTCGAGGACGTGGCTTTCCTCGATTGTGGCACCGTGGATGAGGCTGCCCTTGCTGGTATTCACTCTCTCCGGTTCCTCTCTGTAGCAGGATGCCGGAACCTGAAATGGGCTACTGCATCCACCTCCTGGACCCAGCTTCCGTCCCTTATTGCCCTTGACGTCTCCCGCACTGATGTTCCATCAAACGCTGTTTCACGCCTCATTTCCCATGCCAAAACCCTCAAGCTTATATTCACATTGAACTGCATTTCTGTTGAGGAGGAACAGCTTCACAATCCTGCTGTATTTAGTAACTCTAAGGGCAAAGTCGTGCTAACGATCAACAGCGACATCTTTAAATCTTTTGAGACCATGTTTCCAGTTGTGGATGTGAAAGAGCTCGAGTTTTTCAATCAATGTAACTGGAGTCACAAAGACAAGATAGCTGGTTATACAATGACATGGCTCGAGTGGATCCTGTCACAGTCACTTCTCCGAATTGCAGAGTCCAACCCACAAGGCATGGATGGTTTCTGGCTGCAGAAGGGCACTGCACTGCTGCTTAGACTATTGAAGAGTTTGCAGGAGGATGTGCAGGAGCGGGCAGCTACTGCACTTGCTACATTTGTAGTTATGGATGATGAGAGTGCAAATGTAGATCCTGCAAGGTCGGAGGCGGTGATGCAGAATGGGGGCATCCGAATGTTGCTGGACCTTGCAAGGTGCTCAAGGGAGAGCGCACAATCTGAAGCAGCAAAAGTAATAAATTGTTTCTCTCTGCCCTTTGTTTTTAGTGTTCTTGCTTGCATTTACCATCTTCTTACATTAGTTAATGTCACCATGCAGGCTATTGCCAACTTGTCGGTGAATACCAAGGTTGCCAAGGCAGTTGCAGATGAAGGAGGCATTACAATACTCACTAATTTGGCCAAGTCGATGAATAGGCTTGTTGCTGAAGAGGCTGCTGGTGGCCTTTGGAATCTCTCTGTAGGCGAGGACCACAAGGTTGTTATTCTTTGGATGCTGATTCATTGTATAACTTCTTATTGTTGGAGTAATTTTTGTAATAATTCATTGGGTGCACTTTTTCAGGCGGCTATTGCAGTATCTGGTGGTATCAAGGCCTTGGTCGATCTAATATTTCGTTGGCCTGCTGGAACTGATGGAGTTCTTGTATGAAGCCTTCAATTTTCAATCTCACATTTCCAATTTAACTACGTATCTGGACCAATTAGTCTATATATGTTGCTATTTGTTTTTTGTTTAGGAACGTGCTGCTGGTGCGCTTGCAAACCTGGCTGCTGATGACAAGTGTAGCTTGGAAGTTGCAAAGGCTGGTGGTGTCCATGCTTTGGTTACACTTGCTCGATCATGTAAACTTGATGGTGTCCTAGAACAGGTAAACAGCACATTGGCACCTTCATGTTTTTTTTTTCTGTAAGCAACCAGTATTCAATTATTATAGGTGTTCTGGTACTGCTAGTAATATGAGCTTCATGAAACCAGCATGATGTGCTAAGTGCCAAGCACGACAAGGAGCATGCAAGCTCTCATCTTATGTTCGTCCTTCATAGCTACATACCTATGCATCTGGACATGTTACATGTACCATCTGCATCATATTGCTTAGGAATCAAACTTTGTTGTACCATATAAGAAATAAGCTGCCCATGTGATAGATGTCTCATTAAACGCAAAGCAGTAGCAAAAGCTTGTGAGTTATCATTTCCAACGTTTCATAAGTGTATGCCTTGACACTTGTCAATGGCTTATTGGTACGCCATAGGTCTCAAATTTGGCCATATAATGTATTTATCAGGATTTGTGAAGGTTTCGCTTAATTTTTCTTACTTGATATACTGTCTACAAGCTTGTGTGTTTCCCTTCATTGCATATCCATATTTATGACTCGTGTTCTCATCATACCTATGCATCTGGACATGTTACATGTACCATCTACAGACACTTCAATACACCGGTGCTTTCTCTAAATTACCATTGTGTTATCCTTCAAAGTCGTATATCGCCGTATGACCGTACCATCATTGTGTAATACATAGGCTTGCTGACTAGGATTTGGGTTTAGTCTATTGTTTCTAGCTTTAATATTTGGTTTAGACCTTTTTAATTTGCTTTCAAGCCACTACGTTGATGTTTTTATGTAGAAGCTCCCAGCCTCACTCTGTCCTTTTAATTTTCACCATCTCTATTTTTCAGTGTACATCTAAATGCTAAATGGCTGGTCACCTACTGTTGCCATTTATTCGGGCTAAATGGCTGTTTAAAAAGGATAAGCAACCTATTAAAAGGATATGGCTGACCACTTTGTTGCCTTGTTAGTTTCTAAGGCTACTTTTCTTATATTTGCAGGCTGCAAGAGGTCTGGCTAACTTAGCTGCACATGGGGACAACAATGACAACAATGCTGCTGTAGGTCAGGAAGCAGGGGCTCTCGAGGCACTAGTGCAACTAACAGGTTCTCAAAATGAGGGTGTAAGGTATACATATAACTGTTTTGATATGCTCCAACTTGCATGACCTTCAAGTCTTAATGCCCGCATTCTGCCTGAATAGTTCACACGAATCTACATTAATAATTCACAACGTTTATGTATCAAATTAGACAAGAAGCTGCTGGTGCTTTGTGGAACCTGTCATTTGATGACAGAAACCGTGAAGCCATTGCTGCAGTGGGTGGTGTTGAAGCTTTGGTAAGCCCTTTTACTCCCATGTCATTTGCACCTCATGCCATTTGGTGTCTATTAGCTGTTTTTTTAGAAAAAAGGAATAAAATATTCCGGCCTCCAAGTGAATGAGTATAGCCAATTACAACAGGCTGATAGTACATAGACCACACTTCACCAATCAGAGTACAAAAATATGGAACAAAGAAAAGAAACTCAAATCCCTATCCTATTCCTTCTTCGACACATAACTTGCTGAAGAGATTCAAAATGGTACATTTAAAGAGAAGACATATCTTTGAAAAGGCAAAGGCTTGTACTTGTATACTTTGTAGTGATGCAGAATGATGCTATCTTAATATAACAGTTAAAGTGGGCTAAAGTTATTGGATGCAATGTTTGTAGAAGAATTATCTTGAATTTTATGGTGAGTTACGATGGCATAGACACTAAGCCTATGCAAACAAGAGAAGTAATTGATAATACTGTTAGGATGCCAAAATATTTCTAGGAACTCTTCTATTCCAGCCCTTCCATATATTCTCAATCTCACTTCAATAGAATAGAAGATATATAGTTCTCCTTTTCAGATAATGACTTCTGTTTCTTAGGTTGCCCTAGTGCAACAATGTTTGAATGCTTCAGAAGGCCTTCAGGAGAGAGCTGCTGGTGCATTATGGGGATTATCTGTTTCAGAAGCTAATAGGTAACTTTAAATGATAGCATGTTCCTGCAGTTGTATTTACAGTTCAGTGTAAAAGGCATTGCCAGTTTATCACTATAATTGGTTCTTATGTGCTAAATGAAAGAATCTTCTGAGTTTAACTTTATCTCCTTCTCCTCCACTTTAAGCAAGGCTGCATTGCCGATGAAGTACACTTGAGCCTATTGCTATGTTGTGTTCCATGATATCCTTACAATATAACCTTTTGCTGATAACATATGGTAGTGCAGCTTAAAAGTTTTTGGAAATTTCTAATTAACCTTTGTTGATGAAGTAATGAAAGGTAGCATAGGGTCACCTAATGAAAGGAAGTACATGAACATAAATTAATGTTTATTGTTCCATTTCAGAGGTGCCTGATTCTTTAACCTTTTGAAACTTCTTTGTGCCATTCTTGCAGTCATATTTGATTCCCACATTGTTGATAACTTCAATTTTTCTTTGCATTTATTAGCATTGCAATTGGGCAGGGTGGTGGGGTTGCACCTTTGCTGACATTGGCACGCTCAGAGGTTGAAGTAAGTTCTGTCCGCACTTAATGTAATCAACAAGTTTGACAAATGCTGTTCATGTATGAAGACGTTCAGTTACTGAAGAATTTTGTATTGTTTTTACTTTATGAATAAAAGCCTTCTGTTGGAGATTCCCTGTATCCTTCATGCATTAGTCAATAATGCTCAAATGTACAAAAATATTAAATATGTGGCCGAAAAAGCCTGTACCCAGGTTCTAACCCATTTGACTGCACCATGGCAGCCTATGTTCTTTTTTTTTTTCAAGTTAATCACATGGTAGTGTTAGTTGTACCTTTGAAATGTGCAAGCTCTTGATTCATTCTTGTGGATATGGTTATGGATATGTCCAAAGACTATTCAATAATGTGTTGAATTTCTTTCGTGTATTTTATTTTAAGTGACCACAGATTTGCTGACTTTATAAACCATTGACCGTTGTGACATAGTTTTATTTGTATGAACACATTGTTCTCTCATTTCTTAAATGCTTGGAAAATTTAAAAGGTTGGCATGCAGTACATGTGCCATTCATTTTTTAGTTTAACTGCCTGTTTTCAAGTCAAGTAGACTGTTTATTTAATCACTGCCATCAATTTATTTTGGCAACTTTTGCTCCGACTTTGCAGTGTTTAAGTGATATTATAGTCTATAATAGAAAGTTTTCATACTTGGTACTTCTGCCTTGGTGAAGATGTTTGTTGCTTAGACAATGACTCCCTGTTTCCACAGGATGTTCACGAGACAGCTGCAGGGGCACTATGGAATCTGGCTTTTTATTGTGATAATTCTCTCCGCATAATCGAAGAAGGTGGGGTGCCTGTTCTTGTAAAAATTTGCTCATCATCAGGGTCCAAGATGGCACGCTTCATGTCTGCACTAGCACTAGCATATATGTTTGATGGAAGGTACCATTTTTGCTATTTTTTCTTGATTGCTTCACGTGTTGGCCATTTGATTGTAGAATCTGTTTTTTTAGTTCTTAGTTGAGCAAAGCCTACAAGCAGCCGGCACTTCAAGTTTTGTTGTGATTTAGGCTTCAGAATTCTCTATGTTTTATTGATTTATTACTACTGCTAGAATGAGATCCATATCATGTTTCTAGGGTTAAGATGATGCATTTGCTTATGAAATAGTGACATAGTGTTCATCAAGTCCATTTCAAGATTGGAAGATTTCTGTGTTAACATTTAGAAGAGCCATCTGTTAGACCTTTACCATATTCTATTTCTTTGATCATATATTGCTGGAAGTTCTATTTGTAACTTGTAAGCTGGCTTTTATATTTTGCTCTGCTGATTATTGAATCTTTAGGGCTAATTTGGAAGCAAGGGGGGAGGAAAACCCAGGGATAGAAACGCCTCCATAATTTACTAAATTGGTATTCAAATAATATCCCAATGGATTTCCCACCATGGGAAAAGCCAGGGAATCAAGGAGGATTTGAGTTTCCAAATTAGCCCTTAGAGTTCAAGTTTAGCAGGTCTAAATGCTATTTGCAAGGTTCATGCCCTTGCAGAAGATCTGCATTCATATAGATGTAGGAACTAGTTCTGCATGTGTGGTGCTCAAATCCTAGAGACCGCCTAGCGCCTTTTTGAACATTGTGTTATATTCAAAGTTTCGCTAGGCGCTGGGCGGATTCTAGGCGCTAACCCCTAGCCGTTTTCGCTAGGCGCTGGGCGGATTAATCGCGCCTAGGCGTGGAACAAACAGGGGGAGAGGAGCAGGGCTGCAGTGGAGAGGAACAGGGGAGAGAGGAGCAGGGAGGGAAAGGATCTCACTTCAGCAGGACCGGCGAGTCGGAGACAGGGACGAGCAGGGAGCAGGACCGGCGGGAGGATGAATCTGGCGCCGCGCAGCGCCTGGCCGCGCGAGCCACGCGGGGAAATTTGCTCTCCGAGCCGCCGCGTCAAATTTCCACGGGTTCACGCCGTCCAGCGCCTAGATGCGCGACTACCCCCTAGGCCAGGCGAAGGGGGCTCGACTAGCGCCTAATCGCGCCTAGGCGAGCGCCTAGCGGAACTCTGGTTATATGCAATAATTGTTGCTTGTTATATGGCTCATGTAGTATTGGCTCACTGAAAAATTGTGTTGTAGGGCGATTATGAAGCATCTGGTACTCTGTACAAGATTTTCCTAATGAGATATATATGATCATCAGATGTCTAAATCTGAAAATTTTGAACTGACAGAATGGATGAATTTGCTTTGGTTGGAGCATCCTCGGATAGCAGTTCCAAGAGTGTTAATGTTGAGGGAGCTAGAAGAATAGCATTTAAGCATATAGAAACCTTTGTGCTCACTTTCTCAGATCCACAAATGTTCTCTATGGCTGCTGCCTCCTCAGCCCCGGCAGCGCTGTCTCATGTTGCTGAAGCAGTGTTTATACATGAAGCTGGACACCTGAGATGCAGGTTTGGCTGTACTTTTAATTTTGAACCTTTATGAAATTCTTACTCAGAGCATATGAAGATCCTTTTGGAGGATTCATATTTGTTGCATGCATCTTATTTTCATCTTTTGTCATGATATGTAGTTAGAGCAACATAATACTAATATGGTGCTTACTTTTGCCAGTTGCTCTGAGATTGGTAGATTTGTTGCCATGCTTCGGAATCCTTCACCAATTCTTCGTGCTTGTGCTGCCCTTGCCCTTCTTCAGGTTTGTTTCCTTTATCCCTTCTCAACTGATAATTCTGTTTATCTTGTAGCTCTATCTAGAGTCATTATTGTTTGTGACATGAGCCATACTTTTCATTACAAGAGCAATTCTGGCTGCTTTGTTGACAGTGATAATGTTATCTCTTTCTTTCATCTGTCTCAGCATCTTGTATAGTACTATAAAATGCATGAGCCTGTAACTAAGCTAAACTTAAAATGGGGTAGTGGATATGAAGCACCGAACTGATGATCTTGAATCTGGAATTCAAAATAGGTCCTTCGCACAAATATGCCTATACTTTTTTTTTGAGCGTAAAATACAGCAGGGGAAACCCCCACTGTGAGATTTTATATATATAAAAAAGGGTAAGAACTGCACAAAAAAAAAAAAACAAGCACAACCTAAACCACCTAGTAGGCTGAGAGAGCCACTTGGCAGCCAGAAAATTAAGAAAAGAGATCTAAACAAAGGAGGAAAGAAGAGCGTTTATCCTCAGACATTCTAAAAGCTTGCAATCTACACTCGTCTAGGAAGGAGCATTTCCAGGAGGAGAAAGAAGGCCGTCCTCTATCAAAAATAAAATTGTTTCGCTGCTTCCATATGTGCCAGGCAGCAATGATGAAGATCTCCATGAAGAAGGGATTCTGATATTGTTGTTTTGACTGTATCATCATTTGGAAGAAACCGCTTTCGAAGTTCCAGTGCATATTCAAGTGATGCCAGCAGGCCTGACTGAAAGGGCAACTAAAGAAGAGATGAAAAGCAGTTTCCTCAACATTGTGATTACAGAGAACACAATTGTAGTTGTTGCCCTCCAACTTGTGTTTTTTCCTTTTGAGAAGATTCCTCGTGTTCAGCCTATCCATAACCATGAGCCAGGAGAAGACTTTAAGTTTGTTACAACATTTTGAATCCCAAATCCATAGGTAAGGGGCAGGAGGCTGAACATTTCTGTAGGGGAAGTTGTAGAATTTAGAGGAAGTATAGCTGCTGCTGCCCCAAATATACTGCCAGCGATTTTTTGTGTCCTGTTGAACTACTTTATTTCATGTATTAAACACTTGCAAAGAGTATTTTTGCTTTACTACCTCTACTTTATGTGCATCCTGAAGAGTATTCTCAAATTGGAAACATGATGAGTTGATGACTAATCACAGCTTCTACAGCTTTTTCCTGTTTTTTTTTTCCTTTTCCATGATTGGAACTGTCAATTTGTCGGCTCCTTGTTTTGTCAGTTATTATATTTCTGTTTCATTTGGCTCATTCCAAAGATTGATTACCCATTTCTATGCTTGGCTTGAAAATTACCGTATCTTACTGCTCATTGTCGTATGTCTTCTCACTTTCTCTCATATACTTGTGTGCGCACAACAAAGACTTGACATTGTAACCTTGTGTATCTTCCTTGTCATCTCATCTGATGAGAAGTACTCTGAAATAATGCAGTTCACAATCCCAGGAGGTCGGCATGCGGTGCACCACGCAGGTCTCTTGCAGGAAGCAGGAGCAGGTCGAGTGTTGCGTGCAGCGGCGGCAGCAACAACAGCTTCTATTGAAGCCAAAATCTTTGCCAGGATTGTCCTCAGGAACTTGGAGCACCATCAGTCAGGGACGTCAACATGAACACCCAGCAGAGGTGCATCCTCCAACAAACAAAGGCCTCTACATCGCTGGGTTGCTTGGCCAATGCAGAATGAACCAGTTTGGCTTTCGGAGCCTTTTTACATTACAACAGTTTTGGTCTGTGCAGACAGTGACTGCAGGAACTCCACCGCAGGTATAACCAACAACTGTGAAGTGACTGTGAAACATAAGTGGAGTGGCGCGGGCATGTGACCCTTCCCGTATCCGACGTTCAAGGTTGAGTGTGCAATTTTCTAGAGATCATTTTGTGTGTACAAGTAAAAAAAACTTTTAGTGTCGATGAGAATTATAAACTGGCATATAGCTTAAGTTCTGGATATTTATTCCTTGTTCGTTACTGTTGAGGTGTGTGGCGGCGTAATGTAGAAATTGGGCTATTCCTCCCAGCATACATGTAACTTTATAAATGTACTGTTATGTATTTTCTTCCACATGATTGATTCTTTGCATTTATAGATCGAGGTGTTGTTTAGCACAATGAAACAAAGGTTTGATTTGGTCATGAACATCATCAGTAAGCTAATTGAGCATGGTACGATAGCCCCCTCTTTTTTTCTAAAGAACTTACCAAACTTTTTCAGTAATGTTTTTAGGAAAAGATTACTCGAGAATTTTCATTGAAAACTTTTTAGAAAACTTATGGGAGCCTTTCTACATTTTTTTAGGTTTTAGAAAAGGTTCTTCAATCTCCGTTTTTTGAAAATAAAAAAAATGAGATCTTTCTGCAAATCCTTTTTTTTAAAAATATGTTCAATTTAAAATAAATAGAACTTTACAAAAAGGTTTCAAGATAAAACAAAAAAACGTCACAAAGTTGATTAGAAAAGCGAAAGAAATAAAAAATCAAAGAAAATAAACTTAGGGTTACATCTACTCTGCTATTTGTTGTTCTAATAGTGCTTTTCAGTTTATAGCACGTGGTAATATTTGGACGCAAACACAAGATATGTCTAGATTTAGGAATCTAGCATGTAGCTCGTAGAAAGTTAAAATGATATTTAAATCAGGACTCATCGTTTATCTCTGGGATGGTGGTGGAATCATAGGAAACGAATATCTTATGAGGAATATGTGTGCATGAATAACATATACAGTATGTTCTAAGATACGTAAGTTTGAATAGGTCCTACAGATAGGAAAAGTGGTGCAACAATTCTATAAGGAATTAAGGAGAAATAAAAGGAATAGAGAAAAGTGTGAGCATAGAACGGTACACATCTTATGAAAAATGAGAGCATAGGATAATTCGACGAACCACCCAAAAACACTCAAAGTGTCCACTAATCAAGAAGTATTGAGTGTGGGGGCAATCAAGGTCCGGACGGATAGGCTACGTAAGCTAGGGTCGTATTGAGTGTGAGACAATCAAGGTATGGATGAATATGCCACATAAGGACATAGACATTGTAAAAATTATGGAGGCCAATGGATCAAATAGCCGAGTTAAAAAGAGGGCACCGGAAAATAACAGCAGGACTAGAACTACTAGTCCAATGGCTATAACACACTAATTGTCTGGTAATTGGAAAATAGTGAACGCACTAGCCTTTTGCTAACGACTATTTGAGGTGGATGAGCTATATTTATTTATCCTATTACTACTTTTCATTTGGGAGTTATTAGAGCATGCTAAAGCTACACCTACTCCATCCACCATACAAAGAGCTTATTGTTTATATCCAATGCCTAGGATTGTGTCTTATTTAGCATAGAGATTAGGCTTTAACTTGTGAGCTTGGGCTTTGTGCTCTTGTAATTTTTGTGAGGTGGAGCATTTGAGCCTTTGTGGCCCTTCGACAATGATAAGTCGACCATCTGAGCTTAGTGTGGAGTACTGTGGAGTACGACAAACTTGTGTGCAAAGGATGAGGAGACTCCTTCCTTGGTGGAGAACCACGTAGTAGATGATGCCATGGTAACTGGGATCACTAGGTGCCAAGTGATGAGTCTTAGTTACTTGTGGCACTTTTCTTGTGAGAGCCTTTGTCATGTCCAACATAGTGACCAAGCTCTAACGTGGACCAGAAGGGTGTTTTAGCAACACATGATACATCACGCACTAGAGTTTCTACTTGCTCCATCATTTACTTACCTCATGTGACCTTTATCTTTCTCAGATTAGCATAGGATAGCTGGCATGATTAGCTCTAGGTAAAAAAAACCATAGTGGGTTTGGGCAAGTAGAGCACACTAGCAAAAATATAGGTGCATAACTGCATATCCTGCTAGCTACTTTATTGTTTTTCTAGTGCAAATCAAGTAGAACACTTGAATAAGGTTTTAGAGACCCAATTCACCCTTCCTCTCTTGGGTCTCACGCACTCACCATTACTTATAGGTATCCACCGTTGCATAGTTTCCCCTCTGCCAAATCTAAAAGCGAAAGCTAAGGGAGGAAAAGGAAATGAAGGAAAAGGAGGGTAAGGAGAGGGAGATGGAGACCACAACTCTTTCTCGCTGACTTGGGGCATGGGGGAGGTAGAGGGGATTGTGGTTCATCCCAAGGGAATTATTAATCCCCATCAAATATGAGCCCATCAACTATCCAATTAGGAAGCCAAAAGGTCCTAGCCCCACTAACCCACCCGTACCATAGGCAGGCAACAACGTATCTTGGTATTGCTCGATCCTTGCCTCCTCCGCTTATATTGTCCATCTTTGGTAGGTACTCATGTTTCAGGCACTAGTAAATTCCTAATCTTTCCCTAGGACCTAGCTAGAGGCTAGGACCTTGTAGCCGCTGGTGGCTTATGCGCAGTGGGCATATCCAAATCCTGCAGCAGCATCCAAGGGCCAACTGCCCCCTTCTTGGCCTTGTTTCCAGATCTATCACTAATTGTAGCAAACATTCATGCACTACGACCACCCTAATGGTATTGTCAAATGCCACTATCATCGCCAAGTTTCCCCTTGATAGGTCTAAAAGGGAAAGAGATGAGATGAGAAAAAAGGAAAGGCAGTAAAAGAAGGAGGAGAGGGTGATGACGTCTTACCTACTCAATGGTAGTGGTGGTGGATACGCTATCACCACCCACCTTCTCTTCCCCCTTTGCCATGTATAGAGAACGACCACCACACCATGATGGTGATGGAGAAGACAACCACCCTTTCAAAGTTTCCCTTCTACCAAATTTGAGAGAATAGGGGTGGAGGAGGAGGGAGGAAGATAAGGTTGTTCCAAGATAAAGGGTATGAGAGAAGTAATCACTTTCGTGTGTGTGTGTGCGTGCGAGAGAGACAAGGAACAATGTGGGCTCCACAAGTAAAGAGTAGGGGATGCATCACGGGATGTGTTAGTGCACTGACACATGCACATCAAACTAGAGTTTTGGTCTCGATCTCATATTAGTTTTGCTTTTTGATACTTGAAGAAATTTACCATGTTTTGTTAGGTTTTAGGCGGGAGTGTGAGTAACCTCCCAAATTATTCTAGTTAGACCACATTATCATCCTGAGATGGACCTTGGATTACATAAATAGTGCTAGTAATCCCAGTGATGGATCTCAATATATCCATAATACTAATTAAGCATATTTGAAGTCCCTATGTTTGGTTTTGGTAATTGAGACAAATAATTGACTAACCTTTTGCTAAGTGTTATTTAGTTCGATTAGTGAAAGGTCTGATTGACAGCTAGAGGGGAGGGGGTGAATAGCCTAAATAAAATTCTACAAGCTAATCTCAACAATAAGTTAGAATATAACTAATCGAATCGAAATTTGCGCGAGCATATTTGGGGATGCAAGCCAGCTAGCCAAACAATGCTAACTAATAAAGATCTAAATCACACAATACTTAATGCTACACAATATATCAATAACAACTAAAATGATTCAAGATAAAGAAGTACTATACTAGCTAGAATGAAATAGAGTAAAGCTAGACAGGAAGATTGTGATGGTTATACCGGCGTGATGAGTAGTGATCCAATAGAGATAATCCAATATGATCCAATCACAAAACAACCACAACACAATAGAATCCTCGGCAAACAGTTGACACGAGATTTTTACCAAGGTTCACTTGCTTGCCGACAAGCTACTCCTCGTTGTAGCGATACACCCACTTGGAGGTTCATACGCTAATAGGCATCACACGCCTAACCCGCTAGGGTGCTGCAAAACCAACACAAGATGGGGATCCACAAGCTACGAGCAATCCACTAGAGTAGCCTTTCGTGATCTCCCACGAGATAGGCTCAAAACCTCTCACAATTGCTCCATGGCGGCCAAGAACAATCACCAATACTTGCTGATGCACCTCCGCTGCTCCAAACTGTCTAGGTGACATCAATCACCAAGAGTAACAAGAAATCCGTAGCGAAAACGACTCCCAGGTACCACTAGATGCAAACTCATAAGAAAATGTACTTGGATCACTCAATCTCACTTTGATCTTCACTAATCAAGCATGGATATGGCTGGAGGGAGTGTTCTTAGCTCTAGAGGATGTCAAGTGAATGAAATGTGCAAGGGAGACACCCCTAAGCCGACCAACACACATATATATAGCACACCCTCAAACAAGAGAGCCATTACCCTCTTTCTTGGGGGCACCAGACACACCTTCCTGTTGCACCAGTAACTTCTGGTGCACCATAAGTTGCCACATGTACTAGCCGTTTGAAACGGTTAGTTCCCGCGCCACTCTTCACCTTGATCATGGACATGGCATACGCACCGGATGCGTCCGGTGCAAGCACCAATCTCACACTGCTCTAGCGTCCGGTGGTCATGCAGAGAGCTCTAGAGAGCAAATATTCACACCAGACGCACCCAACATCCAGTGCATTCCGATAAGCACTTCTTCGCTCGAGCACTGGAAACACTTCACTTTTTATCATCGCGTTCGGTGCAATCGTTCGGTGGTGGTCCAAAGAGGTTCTAGAGAGCTCCCAGACTCATCGGACACATCCGGTGACTACTCACTGGACTCACCAAGCGTCCGGTGCAGTCACTGCACGTAGATAGAGCTAAGGTATGCCACCGGATGCATTCGGTGCCTTCGGTCATATCATCCGATGCTCTTTTGAGATCACTATCTCTTCTCTAACTTCTCCACCCTTGCTCCAAAGTGCTAAACACCACCAAGTGTACTTCCTTAGTGCACGTGTTTAGCATATTTTTCAAAGCAATTTGCAAGGGTTAGCTCACTAGGTCCTAAATGCATATGCATGATTATCATCACCTAGTAGCACTTGACACTCACAATAACATACACATTTTCCCTCTTAATAGTATGGTTGCATATCCTAAATGTGATCACACTCACTAAGTGTCTTGATCATCGAAAGCAAAACCTATCAAGTATACCTTTGCCTTGATCTCCTCGGTTTCCTCTCTTTCACCTTTGTCCAAGCATGAACACTTATTGATCTTCATGTTCTTGTGGCTTTTCACTCCTCTTACCACCTAGCTTGCTCCATACTTGGTGTACCAACCTAACTCATCACTTAGTGTAAAGGTTAGTAGCTAGGTTTCATCTATTACCAAAACTCACATAGAGCCTTCAGTTAGGTCCACACTGAGGTGGTGGGCACAACATGGAGATGGACAAAGAGTGATCAATCCAATTGGAGAATGCTCACACTTGGGAACAAGATGGTGTCGATGTTTTACCACTGATAGCTTGCCACTGGGGGTACCCGGGACAGTTGTTCGGGCTTTGACAAATAGTGGAGCTTGATGGTTATGCTAAGAGATCGACACAAAATTTATACTAGTTTGGGCCCTTGACTTGGTCGAGTAATAACCTTACGTCTAGTCGGTGTTATCCTATTTGCGTATTATTGCTTGTGGTATCTAGTACAAGATGTATGTGTATCACCTTGCTTTCTTTTGGATGGTACCCTCAGCAGCCCTTTCTAGTCTAGGCACCGTAGAGTGTTTATTCTAGTTCTACTCGGATACAAGTTTAGAGTCCTAATCTATGCTTTGGGTGTCTTCCCTTGTTGAGTCTGAGTAGTTTTTGGATCTTCATGTCCCTTTGCTCCGTGTTTTCTCCATGGGCCATGTTGTTAAGGCCCATTGCTCGGTAGTACGACCTATGGGGAGCCTGTAGGATTCCCCATAGACAAGCCCGCGAGAATTTCATGATCGAGCTTCAAGTGCCAGGCCGTTGAAGACTTAACCCAAGTTCATCTTGAGGTAAAATCTTGGGATCGTCTTCTCTGCTTCCTTCTCCGGTTGACGGGTTGATATGCAGTTTTTGTAAAAAGTAAGTGCACTCAATGAGTGTAGCCCTAGAGCCTCTTGCTATTTGGTACAAAAAGCTGGAGGGTCAAAATTTTGAAAAAGTGTTTTTCGAGGTAGGTACTTGCAGCACCCGAGCCTTCTCCGGGTTCTTTTCTATTGAAGGGAAGCCGACTGAAGGATCTAGATCTGAACTCCCTTAGCCTTTGTTGTTTTGCTTGTCACGGGTGGGTTCTGTATACCCATGGGTGGAAAGAATCTTGTTTTTTTGTCACTGTTTGCTTCTTTTGTTGCTTTGCTCTTTTGTCCTTTCTCCTTTCTTTTCCTTGTGATATTTGGCCTTGTGTGCTCTCATCTAGCTATAATTTTCTTCCTGGATGGTTGTAGTGTAGTCTTGGAGTATCAAAGACTTCTTTGATTGTTCTTTCACTTATGGAAAGGCTAGTGTGTGAGACTGAGAAGCCACATGCTTTTGCTTGTTTGCTGATGAGTAAGTTGGTAGCTAGAAGAATTCTTGTGAAAGGGGTTAGAGGCAGACTAACCCCTCAGGGAGATTTTCCTGAGAAGTTTGGTGGAGCAGCTAGAAGAATTCTTGTGATGTGGTTTCATGCCTTCTCTATTTGTTTTCCAAGCTCTAGACTGTCACCGTTGTCGCTCCTAGGTTGGTTGATGTGGTATGCTCCACTATCTTGGCGGTCAATGTTTGTATCAAGCTTCTGCTGAATGACCCTAAGTTGGAGATGACCATATTGGTACTTAGGACGTGGATGCCTCCTTGTCTGCAACCTAGTATTTACTTCTTCCTTCGTAGTTGTAGTGTATCCGGGTTGTTTTTATCCTACCAGACATTGTACCGAGGTTTTCTTGTTCGAGACCTTGGTTTTGTCTTTGTATTTTGTGACCTGTGGTCTTTTGTAATAGTTGAGATTCTCAGGGTTCCTTGTTGTAATGTTTTTAGAACTCCATACTTATTGTGTCCCCTGTAATCTTCGTGGTCTTGTATCCTTATAATTGGTGAGGTGAGTGTGTTTATTGATTCTGTTCTTGTGATGAAGGGTTCTTTTTTATTTTGAGTTGTTTCTTGATTGATTCTTCACTGCTAGAAGGATTGAAGTAAGTCTTCACGGGTTTTACTGTTGCTATGGAATATGCCTTTGGATATTCTTTATGTTGTACTGCAATCTCTTGGATATCTACTGTTCCCTCGTGGCTAAATAAAGGCTTTTACTGTAGTCATTGCACTCCACAAGTACTATCCTTTTTAGAGTCTTTTTCACTCTATAGGCTTGGTGTATGTGCACCCGTTGTTGCTCTATAAATATTGTTTTTCTGATTCACATGTATTCACTTCTGCTTGTAGTGTTGCCTCTTCTTCATTGTTGTCATGTATATTGTAGTTTGTGAGCTTGATGAGCCCCGAGCTTGTTTCCTTTCTTCTATTGTTTTTGCTAGTAAATGGTGTAGGTCTTCTGATAGAGACTAGTAGCAGGCTAGTCTCGGGGTGGTATCAAGCTATAGATGACATTGAGGCAAATGGTGTAGGGCTTGCGATGAGATTGGTGCACGCTGCACTACCTCATCTTCCAGTGCCTGCCCTCCATACTTTTAGTTCTTCTTATAATGATGATTGTTGTGTGGTCCGGCTTGTTCTGCGACTGTCTGATGTAGATCAACCGTGATTTTGTCTTCTGCTATGCCATTTTGGCATAAGTCGATGCAAATCAACACATGTTGACGGGTGGTACCGGGTTCTTCTTGTGTTGACGTGTTCAATACTGTCAATCTTGAATGCCTTGTGGGTATGCTTCTGCCTCATGTACCAATCCAGGTGTGCGTCATTTCTTTGGAGAAAATTACACCCGTGTTGTTCTACCCTGCTTGGCAATATTGGATCATGGTGTGTTGGTATTTCTTAGATGCACACGAGTAAGTTAATTATCCGCAAGCGCACAGATAAACACCAATGTAGCACTTCACCGAGATAACCCAGTTTTAAATATTGAACCCAAAGGAATAGTGTTGAGAGGAAGACTAAGTCTATATTAACTTAACACATTTCACAAACAAGTATAGATAACTATAGATAAGAGGAGAAAGAACCAAGGACTATCTAGTTCAGGTCACTAGGTAAGCGCTATCTTTTATGATCTTCAAGGGCGATGACTTAAATAAGAGCAGAAAATAGAGTTCTCTCATACTAAGCACCTATATGCCTACTGAACCTATTACGGGAAATGGACTACAGAGGAATCAACATAGCTATAAGAGTCACCTACGCGAGCTACCATTGTCTAGAAAACCAGGGGACATTCACAAGTAAACCCTAGCCGAGGCACCACACCTACACTACGAATTACTACTTCAATCAAGACGCTATCAAGATCAAAGAACTCAAGAAGAGTTGCAAACAATAAAGAACAATAAGGATAATATTGCTTACTTGAACCAGAAGTCGAATACCAGGGTATCTCAAAATACAGATCCTGGGTCAGAGGATCTGATCCCAAATAATACATCGATGAAGAAGCACCGACAGGCCGGAACTCCTCCAAAACTCTACTCTCCAACTCTATATCTCTAATCTCTAAATAGATTTAGCTCTACATGGAACTAATCTCTCTTGAATTGTTGGCCTAGATCTACTAGATAGGAGTTATGACTTCATGCTCTTGAGCTTTTGATCTGGCTTGGCTCTAGGGCGGGTAATGCCTCTATTTATAACCCGGAGGGATGCACGACAGCCATTGGATCAAACCGACTTAGGGTAGGGCTGAGATGACTCCTTAAAGGCGGTGGAGGAAGCTTCTAGAAGACGACGGCCAGTGGGCCTAGGGGGGTGTGAAAGGTCCTAGATGGCTAGAGGGGGGGGGGTGAATAGCCTAATAAAAATTCTACAAATCACTAGAGCAAAGGTTAGATAACACTTAAGCGAAGCTTTTTGCTCTAGCTCTACTAGGGGTGCAAATCCACCTATCCAAGCAATTCTAGTTGATTAAGTGCCTATCACACAATAGCAAGAACCTAAGGCACTTAACTTGAGCTAGCAAGAACAACTAACAAACTAAGCTAACTAGACAAGATATGAAGGAATGTAAATGCTAGAAGGAGGATGATTGTTATACTGATGCCTTGTGAAGAGAATATACAAATGTGAAGACCAATCACAATAAGATCACCAAGAGTAGCCAGGAGACAAGATTGACACAAAGATTTTTCTCCCGAGGTTCACTTGGTTGCCACCAAGCTAGTCCCCGTTGTGTCGACTACTCAAGTGGCTAATAGGCAATGGCAAGCCTAGCCCACTAACTCGGGCGCCACAAGAATCCACCCAAATGAGAGTAACTCAATGACACGAGCAATCCACTAGAGTTACTCTTTGTCGCTCTGCTGAGGTGGGTACAAGCCCTCTCACAATCGTTGAAGCCGGCCACGAACAATCACCAACACGTGCCAAAGCTTCTCCACAATCGCCAAGCCGTCTAGGTGTTGGCAAACACCAATAATAACAAGAAATCCTGCGACGATGATGATGACCAAGTGCCACTAAGATGTAATGCAATGATCAAGCACTTGGTTCACTCAAACTCTCAAGAATTAGCAACACAAGCAAAGAGAGATGAGTTGGGGGCTATCTCAAGTAAGCACAAGTATGTCAAATGAATGGGAGGTGCAAGAGAGAGCCCTAGGAGCCGGCCAAATCACTTATATAGACTTCCAAACCGAGCTAGCCGTTTTCTCCTCTTTCCACTGAATTCTACGTGACTCCAGACACTACTTCATGGGGGGTCCGGACCAATGGCCATGCGTCCGGACCCCTTGCAATTTGAATCTACCCGTTGGCGCCTTTGCCAGCGCCTGCCATGTCACCTCCGGACGCTGCGTACAGTGCAAGTCCGGACTAACGCACCATGCGTCTGGACTCAACACAGAGCCAGTCTAGAGAGCTCCTCAGCTCCGGTCGCGCGTCCGGACCGCACTTAGCGTCCAGACGCTACATAGAGAGCATCCAGAGTGCTCCAAACCTCCGGACGCACGTTCGGAGTTGAGCATCCGAACACCGATCAGCGTCCGTATTTCTGTTCACCGTTGGCCGAGGCTAGGATATGCCCCCGGACGCATATCCAATGGTCTGGACGACATCTTGCCAGCGTCCGGACCTGTGTCCGGAGCTCTTCTGAGTGCCATTCCGAGATGCCTCTTCTTCTCCAAGTCTTCAAGTGCTAACACCTTGTGTTTCAAACCTTTTGCTCAAGTGTTAGCCTTCATATTGAATTATCTTGGATTTAATTCTATTTTTCATGTCACTTAGGTTCATTTTATGTATGCAATGCAAACCTAGTGGCACATGATAACCGCAATCAACATGAGTTTTCCCTTCTTGATAGTACGACAATCTATCCTAAATGTGACCACACTCTATAGTGTCTTGATCACTAAACCAAAAATGACCCTATGATATACCTTTGCCTTGAGCCCATTTTTGTTTTTATCTTTCTTCTTTTCCTTAGTCCATGAAGCACTTGATCAATGCACCATTGTCATCCTTCTAGCTCCATGTGTCAAGGTGGATCACCCTAGCTAGATCATGCACTTAGCACTAGGGTTAGTACATAGGTTTCATCAATTAACCAAAACCAAACTTGGGCTTTCAGGGTGCCGACCGGCATAGGGTGGGGCCGGCCGGCCCCACCTAGCGGCGGCTCGGGCTCCACTTTGCTTTGTTGTTTTCGGGATCCTTCGTGAGTTAAATGGTAACTATATCTCCGCGGAATTTCTTTGATATTTATTCTTATTTGCTTCCTTTATTACTCTTTTCTGGAATAGCCCCTGGAAAATAATAGAATACCAAAACTCATGGATATTGTTAGATAAAGCCCTATACTTCTACATTTTATAAGTGATTGATCCATTTATTATGTTTAAAATTGTATTAAAAGTTGATGCTAACGACCGTCAACAAGCACCCCCGTACTTAGGCTTTTACCCGTCTCGAGAAAAGGTTGGTTAAGAAATATAAAATTTAAGACATAACTTAAAGATAAACTTTATCATAAGACTTTCCCAAGTCATTTGAAAAGAAATGCATACTATGAATCTTAAGTGAATTGAAGAATATAATATCTCGAATAGATTACCTTCTTCTTTCAATCAAGCCTATGGAGAGTTTTGTAATATTTTTGAAAATAAACCCTACAAAAGTTGTAAGAGAATACTCTGCTATTTCCTTAGACCAAAATACTTTAGTTATAATTATTCTTCTTTCATTAATTCTTCCTATGTTGTCATCCTCTCCTTATGAGAAGTATGGGTTTTTTCTTTTCTTTTTTTTTCGAAGAGGTATGTCGGACACCTGTCCATTTTTTATTCCTCTTGAGGGTGCGTCGGACTTTTTGCCGTTTTTTAATTCCCTCTATTTTCCCATGCATCTTTTGGAATGGATTATTTTCACATATTTTTGCACAAGCCTCATACAACTCTTCTGAAGAGGATGATTCAAACATATGAAGGAAAATCATTATTTTATTCAAATTAATTCTGATCATAGGATCATAGCAAAGTATGTACTTCCAATCTTTCAAAGGTTTTTGAATTTAAAATTAAATGCTCCAGAGGTAAGACATCATGAATCAAGTTCTCAAATCGTACTATATCTTATTCTCAAATCATCTTAAGTAATCATATATTTTTAGACGAATTGTAACATGACTTGCGGGAAAAGTATTATGTAAGTTTATTCTTAAGCTATGAATTAAATCATCTTTTTAGCAATTCAAATTATTTTAACATGTGAATTTCAATTCGGATTAAAGCGATAGATGAATATATATTTGAAATCACCCTTAATATTTTAACAAGTGACTTTTAATTTTAATTTGGATTAAATGATATATATATATATATATATATATACATATATATATATATATATATATATACATGACGGCATAACTCAAACCTGACCGTGGACGAAGTGGGTCGATAGGCTCCTCGGGTCCCACTTTGCCGGGCGCGATCTCTGGTTGACTTTCTTCTGAATTGCATTAATTTCCTGAGCTAGTTTTATTTCGTGCTCGTTGTGTGTCTCCCCCACACTTGTTTTTCCTATATTCTTTTCCGCGCAACATGTGGAGGCAAAACACACATACCAAAATATAGAGAGTAGAGTAGATAACAAAGACATTAAAAACAATAGGGCGCTTTATTCAAGATTAAGAAAACTTCTAAACAACTGAATTTAAAAGCTGAACTTTAACTAAGACGAAAAACTTAACTTTAACTTTTAAACAAAAGACATTAACTAAAGCGTGTCCCATTACAAAGATAACTAAGCGTTGTTGTTCGGGAGGACTATGGCTCTAAGCTGATTATTGCTCCTCTTCAGCGCAGTGATCTCTCTCACATTGACTTCGGCGAGCCTGCTCATGGCGGTCATGGTAGAAATTATGAGCCTACTCTCTGACTGAAGAGAGTTGATGGAATTGGAGAGCGAGTTGATTCTCTCCTTTAGCATGGCAATGGTGGTTCTGGGGAACTTAGGTGTATTATCAAGCGCAGGAGCAAATCTCTTTGGTTCCGGTTTGGGCTCGGTGTAGCGGACTTGGCTGGAGGATGCACAAATTCTTTCAAAAGATGGACGGGTCGACACATACTTTGCACAAGTAATGTCCCTAAACTTGTTGTACTTGAAGGATTTAAGCTTCTGGTTCTCCACCGGGGCTAGCAGCTTGGTACCCTTGGGGATAGCGACACATGGTCCTCGTGATGAGTCTCCTAGTAACACTCTTGCTAGATGTGAAGGAAGAGCGGGTAGCTATTGGACATGGTAAGCTTGCTCATGGTGTTGGTGTGGAGGTAGTTCGGCTAAGTGATTGGGTGGAACGACGACGAGAGGCTTGGGCTGAGCGAGAACGAGGGCTAGAGAGTCTTCTTTCTTGCCCCGATTGGCACCGCGGACGTCCATCTCCTTGCCGACCATGGGAGATATCTAAAGAGAGTTTAACTGGAGAGATGAGGAGGCTTTGATGGGATGAAAATGAAGGAGGTATGGGTGCATATTTATAGTGGGTTTCAGTGGTAGGTTCAAGATCTTCCTCGATAGGCATTCGTACAAACTAAGAGAGAACTTACATCTAAACCATCAGAATCGGGTAGAGAAAGGAAAGGGGAGATGACCGAGATTCGGAGTTATCTGAGAGGTGGAGATGGGGTGCTGCTCGACACCCTATGGTGCCACCTAGCCCCACCTGGAGTTCCCTCGGGGTGTCTTTCCGTGGTGTGGCTCTACGGTTCGCGAAGATCTCGGTAGACGAAGTTTCCAATTTTAGTTCGTTACGAGGAATGGTAGTTGCATAATAAGGTAAAATACTAAAATTAATCTCATCTACTATCTCGAGAGGTCTAGAAGGTTCTAGAAAAAGTTTGAGACGGTAACCATTTACCTTAAATAACATACCTTCGTGTAATTGTAGAGTCATCGCTCCATGTGATGATACATTTACCACCGTGAATGGTCCTTCCCACTTGCTTTGTAGCTTTTTGAATCCGAGTAATTTGACCCTGGAATTAAAAAGTAATACCTTGTCTCCGGGTGCAAACTCCTTCTTGATTCTCTTGTCATGCCATCGTTTGGTTCTCTCTTTATAGATCTTTGAATTGTGATTAGCTTTTTCTCTCCATTCTTCTAACTCTGATAATTGGATTTTTTCTTTTCTCTCCAGCAGCTTCAAAATCCATATTCCAACGTTTGATAGCCCAATGAGCCTTGTGCTCTAATTCTACCGGTAAATGGCAAGTATTTTCATACACCAAGTGGTATGGTGACATGCCCAAGGGTAAGGATGGCAACGGGTCAGGTTTGGATCGGGTAGAGTCTCTATGCACCCAAAACCGAAACCCAAAGTCGAAACCCGAAACCAAAACTGAAACCAATTCGAGTGGAAATTCATCACCAAAACCAAACCCACGGATACTCGAAACCTGAACGAATACCCAAAACCCGAATGGATACCCGAAACCCACGGATATATATACACATTTCACATGTATAAACAAGAGACAACAAATATTAAGTATTTTCATGAGTTAACTTTGAATAAATTTAATAATCTAAGTAAATAAATCATTAATAGCATATTATAAAATATGAATTTTAATTCCAAATGATTTATTTAGGATATCCATTGGATATCCACGGGTGGAAAACCAAACCCGAAACCGAACCCAATCGGTTTCAGGGCCCCGAACCCGAAAACCGTGGGCGAAAAACTACCACCAAAACCAAAACCGTTGGACTCGAAACCCGCGGATATCCGAACCAAAACCGACCCATTTGCCATCCCTTACCCAAGGGTGTCTTGTATGCAGTTCGGTAGGCCCGAAGTGCTTCTGGTAACCGATCTTTCCATATGTTCCCATCTCATTTACTGTCTTCTGTAGAATATTCTTGATTTGCTTATTTGATGTTTCTGCCTAGCCACTTGTATGAGGATGGTATGGAGTAGCAACATTGTGTCGAATTCCATGACTTGTCGGGTATAAGTGAAACTTCTTGTCCGTGAAATGTGTTCCTCCATCACTTATGACCATCCTTGGAGTTCCAAATCTTGGAAATATTATCTCTTCGAAAATCTTTCTAGAATGTCTTGAATCAGCTGACTTGCACGACATGGCTTCTACCCACTTGGATACATAGTCCACTTCCACTAAGATGTACTTGCAATTCTTCGACTTCACAAATGGTCCCATGTAATAAATTCCACAGACATCAAAGAGCTCTACCTGGAGGTTGTTGGTGAGTGACATGACATCTCTTGAATTGATGTTCCCGTGCCATTGGCATGATCCACATCTTCGGACAAAATCTTTGGTGTGGTTGTCCAAAAGAATCCACTTTGCCAAATTTTTGCATGAGTGCGGAATGCCCCATAATGCCCTCCATATGGTGTTGAATGGCACTTCTGAATGATCCGAATGCCTTCCTCCGCCGGCACACATCTTCTGAGCAAGCCATCGGCGCAGACTCTGAAGATGTATGGCCGTTCCCATATGTGGAGACGACTTTCATATATAAGCCTTCTTTTATTCTCCCCTGGTGGTACATGACCTGCAACCATAAAGTTGACAATATTCGCATACCAAGGGTCTAATTTTGTTACCTTGAATAGCATGTCGTCCCTTAGTGAGTCATTGATAGGTAGTTCCTGTGAATTCTCAATATATATTCTAGACAAGTGATCAACAACAGGATTATCTACTCCTTTTCTATCCTTTATTTCCAAATCAAATTCTTGGAGTAGAAGAATCCATCTTATTAAACGAGGTTTAACATCTTTCTTAGTGAGCAAATATTTTAAAACAGAATGATCAGTGTAAATAATTACTTTCGCTCCCAGTAAGTAAAATCTAAATTTATCTATTGCATAAAAAAACATCTATGAGCTCTTTTTCAGTAGTTGCATAATTAAGTTGTGCTCATGTCATTGTATTGCTAGCATAGGAAATTGCATGATGCTTTTTTATCTTTAGTTTGTCCCAAAACTATCCCCGCAACATAATCACTAGCATCACACATAATTTCAAAAGGTAAAGACAAATCAGGGGGTTGAATGATTGGTGCACAGATGAGCGCTTCCTTAAGGATATTAAAAGATTTCAAACATGCATCATCAAATTCAAAAGGAGCATCCTTAGCTAACAGACTAGTCAGTGGTCTAGAAATATGTGAAAAATCTTTTATAAAGCGATGGTAAAAACCACAATGACCAAGAAAGCTTCAGATTCTTTTTATGTTTATAGGTGGAGGTAGTTGTTAAATAACTTCAATTTTAGCTTTGTCTACCTCTATACCTCTTTTTGACACTAAGTGTCCAAACACTATTCCTTCTCTAACCATAAAATGACATTTTTCCCAATTAAGGACTAAGTGCTTTGCTTCACATCTTTGGAAAACCTTATCTAAATTTTCAAGGCAATCATCAAAAGTCTTACCATAAACAGAAAAGTCATCCATTAAAACTTCCATGATTTCTTCAATCATACCAGAAAATATAAACATCATGCATCTTTGAAAAGAAGCAGGAGCATTACATAATCCAAAAGACATTCTACGATAAGCATAGGTTCCATATGGACATGTAAAAGTGATTTTGCTTTGATCATCAGGATAAATAGAAATTTGGTGGTAAACAAAGTAACCATCAAGAAAATAAAAGAATGAGTGGTTAGCCAAACGCTCTAACATTTCATCAATGAAGGGTAGCGGAAAGTGATCTTTCTTTGTGGCTTTATTTAATTTTTTGTAGTCTATGCACATATATCAACCCATGACAATTCTCTGTGGAATTAATTTATTTCTTTCATTTCTAACAATGGTCATACTACCTTTCTTAGGAACAACTTGAACATGACTTACCCACTCACTGTGCGGCATAGGATAAATGATCCCCACATGCAACAACTTTAAGACCTCTTTCTTAACAACCTTTGTCATCACATTATTTAGCCTACGTTGGGGCTCTCTAGATAGTGCAATTTCTGGATCAATTGGGATGCAATGGGTACAAAGAACAGAGCTAATGCCTTTAAGGTCTTGGAGTGAATATCCAAAAGCAGCACAATGTTTTTCTAAGACAGTTATTAAGCACAATGATTCTTCTTGAGATATTTTATCACTTATGATTATTGGAGAATCTTGATCATTATTTAGAAAACCATATTTAAGACCAACAGGCAAAGGTTTAAGTTCAATAGAGGGCTTAGGTGACTCTAGTAATTCATCGAGAGGTTCAGGATCACTGGGATCCTCATCCTCTTCTTCAATGAAGAACTGGGCATCATCATCTAAGTCTGGTTCATTTAATTATTCAAAATATATCGCTTTAATTTCCTCTATCGGATCTAGAAAAAGAAACAACTATTCCTTGTATTTTAAAGAATGAATTATAAGAACAGAGAGTTTAAAACTTTTTCCTAATCTAATATCTAATTTTTCTGTTTGGCCTTCTTGAATAAGTCTCTCTATTGGTAATCCTATCAAGACGTCAAATTCCCAAACATCAAAGATGTAGAAATTTAACAGGACTTGGACTCCATTAACATAAATAGGAAAGACAAATTTTACTCCTGAAGTAGGAATAATCTGGCATTAAAGACTCTTCACTATTTTAGTTGTAGGGATTAATGACATGTCTTTCAAAAATATTTTTGCAAACATAGCAGACAAGATATTAATACTCACAACAAGATTATAAAGAGCATCAAAAAGATTTTTATCAATTTGACATTTAAGAGTGACAGAGGGAGAATCTAAACGAATGTGATCAAAGGAAAGTTCTCATTCTTCTAACCACTCATCACTCAAAACAAAGATGAATTCTTTTGTTGTCCCTTTAAAGAACTTGACCTCATTAGGATGAATGTGATTTAAATCTTTGGAACTATATCCTTGAGGTTTCATAATTACTTGATAATTTAAGGTGTTTCCATCATCATCAAAAAGTTCATGTTCAAAATCAAGCATAAAATCAGGAAGTGGAGTTATCTCCTCTTATTTTTCACATAGTTCAGACTCTATACTAGCTAAAGGTTGAAAAGATTCACACAAAAGATCTGATTTAGCTAGTTGAGTTTCTACTTCTATCAACTCTTCTTTTTCATCAGGAAGATCACTTAAGATATTCATAAGAATTGTTTTAGCATGAGTAGCACTAATATGCATAAAAGCTCCTCCTGCGGCGAAATTAAGATATTCTCTAGTTTTTTCATTACGGCCTAAAAAGAAAACTTGTAAAAGCATAGGTTCTGGCAAAGCAAGGCCTCCTGAATTCACAAAATTGTCAAAACACTCCCAAGTCTTACCTAGGGATTTGTTATCTAATTGTTTAAAGCCTATTATTTCCAAACGAAGTTTAGCGACTCTATCGATAGGGAAAAATTTCAGACAAAAGCTAGAACATAACGTTTCCCAATCTCCTTGACTACTCCCAACATGACGCTTATACCAATGTTTGGCTTTTCCCGTTAGTGAGAATGGAAAAAGCTTCCACCTTAACATTTCATTACTCATGCCATTAATGTGAAGACATGAACAAGTATCTTCAAAATCATTTAAATGGGAATAAGGGTTTTCAATAGAGTTGCCAGAAAAAGTGTTTTCCTGACCTAAGTGAATTAATCCCGGGCGTACTCCCTTCGTCCCTAAATAACTGTTGTTTGCGGTTCCCAAGAAACTTCTTTAACTAAATATATATTAAAAAATATTTATATTTATATTACATAATTAGTATCGTTAGAAAGATCTTTGAATCTAGTTTTTAATAAATTTATTTAGAGATACAAATGTTGCACATATTTTCTAGAAATCAAGTCAAACTTGTGACACAAACACCAACGGTGACACTTATTTAGGGACGGAGGGAGTAGCTCATAGCCAGATGATGTGATAGGTTTAGATGATTCTACTGGCTGCAAACTTAAACCCGATGGTGCTCCATATTGATATAAAAGTTGAGTTTCAGATTCCATATTAAAAAGGTAAAAATAAGATGATAAATAAATAAAACAAAGATAAAAGTATAATACAACATTAAGCTAAACTTAAAGTAAATCTCAAAAAAGAAACAACCGTTCCCCGTCAACGGCGCCAGAAATGCTTATTGGTATTTCTTAGATGCACATGAGTAAGTTAATTATCCGCAAGCGCACAGATAATCACCGATGTAGCACTTCACCGAGATAACCTAGTTTTAAATATCGAACCCAAAAGAACGGTGTTGAGAGGAAGACTAAGTCTATATTAACTTAACCCGTTTCACAAACAAGTATAGATAACTATTGATAAAAGGAGAAAGAACCAATGACTATCTAGTTCTGGTCACTAGGTAAGCGTTATCTTTTATGATCTTTAAGAGCGATGACTTAAATAAGAGCAGAAAACAGAGTTCTCTCCTACTAAGCATCTATATGCCTACCAAACCTATTACGGGAAACAAACTACAGAGGAATCAAAATAGCTATAAGAGTCAGCTACGCGAGCTACCGTTATCCAAAAAATCAAGGGACATTCACAAGTAAACCCTAGTCGAGGCACCATGCCTACACTACGAATTACTACTTCAATCAAGACGCTATCAAGATCAAAGCACTCAAGAATAGTTGCAAACAATAACGAACAATAAGGATAATATTGCTTACTTTAACCAGAAGTCGAATACCAGGGTATCTCAGAATACAGCGATGAAGAAGCACCGATAGGCCGAAACTCCTCCAGAACTCTACTCTCCAACTCTATATCTATAATCTCTAAATAAATAGAGTTAGCTCTACATGGAACTAATCTCTCTTGAATTGATGAACTAGATCTACTAGATAGGAGTTATGGCTTCATGCTCTTGAGCTTTTGATCTGGCTTGGCTCTAGGGGGGGTACATGCCTCTATTTATAGCTCGGAGGGATGCACGACAACCGTTTCAAACCGACTTAGTGTAGGGCTGAGATGACTCCTCAAAGGCAGTGGAGGAAGCTTCCATAAGACAACGACCAATGGGCCTAGGGGGTGCCGACCAACATGGGGTGGGGACGGACGGCCCCACCCGGCGGCGGCTCAGGCTTCGCTTCGCTCCGGTGTCTTCGGGATCCTCCGTGAGTTAAATGGTAACTATATCTCCGTGAGATTTCTTTGATATTTATTCTTATTTGCTTCCTTTATTACTCTTTTCTGGAATAGCCCCTTGAAAATAATAGAATACCAAAACTCGTGGAAATTGTTAGATAAAGTCCTATACTTCTACATTTTATAAGTGATTGATCCATTTATTATGTTTATAATTGTATTAAAAGTTGACACTAATGACCGTCAACATGGTGTAAGGGGTTGCAACCTCGAATTACAATGGGTTCCTTATTGCCACTCCAGAATGATATTCTTTATTACCCTTGTTGTATCTATTGGATTCTGTATCCTATTGTAAATTTGATGTTTATCGAGAAGAAATAATAAATGTGATTGTTTTTGCTTGAATTTGAGGTTTCTGTCATTATATCCGAGTTCTTTTCTGTACTTGAGTGTCTTGACTTCGATATAGTGTTGTTACCGACTTGTTTCATTCATTGTCCGAGTTAGTTTGAGGACCGCTGCTTTCCTTTCCCGTTGCCTGTAGCATAGATTGCAGAATGGTGGTTTTGGCAACCAACATGTTTCTTCCTGTTATGTGTACTGTTGATTGGGGGGAACGTTCATTTTTGGCAACCATATCTTTTATCCTTATAAAAGTATCTGCCTTGTTACTGTTGACGCCACTCGCCTTTACAATAAAAAAACTTTCCCCAATCCTCTGCCGTCGCAAACCCTAGCCTCTTCTCCGTCATAGCAATTTCTTGCTTCCTGCTGCTGCCGTTGCCATCATCTGCTTAAGATTGGATGGTGAGGAAAGGCAAGGGCAAGACTAAGTTTGTTGATCGGGAAGCTTCCCTCGAGCAAATTGACAATCTAGACTTCATGACGATGAGGCATTCATAGAAACAATATTCGAAGCCCTCAACTCAAGAAGCGGAACTTGATTTTCTCGTGGCTCATGGGCTGATTCAAGTGCATGTTCTCTCCAATTTCTTGCTCCCTGGTGAGCATTTGATTCCCACTCCTACTGATTAGTAGATCATGTTTCTTTCCTTTGTTTGGGAGCGGCTCTGTTTTCCCTCGTCCGATTTCTTGCTGGAGTTTCTTACAACCTACCAAGTTCAACTCCATCATCTTACTCCTAATGAGGTTCTTTTTCTTCCTAACTTTGCACACTTCTGTGAATTGTATATTGGGATTCTGCCCTCTCTGCTTCTTTTTGTTACTTCTTTTGTCTGCGTCCTCCAATCAATAAAAATGTCTGCTCTTTTGGTTGTTGTCTTCTTCAATTCCGCCATGGACATAAGGAGGTTTTGCTTCTTTTACCCTTTATAAATCTGCCAAAGATTGGGCTGATAAGTGGTTTTATGTTTCGAAGCCTACCTCTTCCTTTTCTTCTGATCTTACCACCCCTCCAACTCATATTCATATATGGAGGAATAGTCTTTCTCCTTCTGTTTTCTTGGCACTTAAATCCTTGTTAGCCCGAGTTAGTCAGCTCAAGTAGGCTGGTTTGACTGGTAATGGGATTGTTGCCAGTTTTTTGCGCCGCTGGGTTCAACCTCTAATGAAGAGGGAGAACCTTGGTTTTGAGTATATTTGTCCATTAGATTCCTCTCGGCTTATTCCTGAAGCCGAGTTGTCCGAGGAGAACATTCTTGATAGGATGAAGAAAGTCCTTACTGGTGTGACCGTAATGCTTATGGTCATCTCGGAGTTTGATGCTACTCATCCCCCTCCTAAGGTGAGGGCTATGCACTTTTTTCCATGTTCTTTATGTATTGTGTTTCCTGCTTTTTGATGATCTTCTCATTTTTGTAGGGTTATGGCCGGTCAGGCTTTGGTGCTCGATGTACCTGCTACCACTACTGGATATGAGGTGACCGAGGAAGAAGCCGAAGATGATGATGATGGTGTTGTTGCAACTGCTGTTGTTGCTTCTGCACCAGGTTCTTCCTCTACCAGGTTGCTTCCTGGCATCTCTGTTGGTGGTGTTTCATTTTTCGTATGCTCCCAATCCTCGAATTCCTCAGTATGTCTTGTCATCTGGAAAGTGGGGTTCAAAATCTTCTTCTAAGCTTGTTGCATCCAAGAAATGGTGTTCAACTCATCAAAGTACCCCGATAGGTAATGTCTTTGTAGGTGAGCCTTGTATGACCTCTTCTTAGTTCTTTTTTCTTTATGTATTATGCTTATTGAACTCTATTTGTTGCTTTGATAGGTGGTCGACCTGTTGTCATGACCGAGGAGGAATCTGATGATGACGCCTCTCTTGTTACTCGCTCGCGAGTCTTCATACTTTGTTGCTTCCCTTATTTGGGGTTTCTTGTGTTGACTTTGTTTTTGATAGAGTTCTTATGTTATGTAGTTGAAGTCGGGTGGCTATTGCCCTTGTTGTGACGATTGCGTCTGTTCTACTTCATCAACGGCCCCTCCTACTTCATTTGGGGTGGTTGTTGAAGATTTGTTGTCTTTACCTCTTGCCATTTCCCCTTCCTTGAAGGCGGTTGGTCATATCAGGAAGGTCATCAAGTAGGTCCACTTCTTGATTTCTTGATATACATTTCGTAATTCTTGTTCTGTTCTTGACTATTCCGGGTTCTTTTGTTTAGGCCTTATGAAGGTACTTCTGCTTCCCAGGCTCTAGATGCTAGGAAGTCTATACAAGAGTCTGCCATTAGTAAGCTTTTTGTCTTGCCTTTTTATTTTGTATCATCTTTGATTGTTGTATCCTTTTTACTTATATCTTTGCTTATGATAGTTCCTCCTCTACACAACGCTTCTTCTAAGCTCTGGGTTGAGGAGCCAAATGTTGGAGACCTGATCACTTCTCAGGAGGGGCACCGACTTCAAGATGTCTTTGAGGGTGACCCTGTTGGAGATCAACCATCAACTGGGGTGTCCCTGGTAGAGACCTCTAAGGCTGCTACTCGGAGAAATGTGGTGGCTAGTCAACCTTCCTTCTCTAGGCCGACTGTTCTTTTGCTGACTCAAGGAGAAGAAGAGGTGGCTCATCTTAGTCATGTTGACCGGATTGCCAAGCTGGCTTCTTCTCGGGAGTCCCTTTCTAGTGATTATGGTGCCAAGCTTAGGGTATTTGAAAGTGCAATCAAGCCCTAAGTGGGTTTTGGTGACATAACAACTTAATTAGAGAACTAATGAGATTCTTCAAGTCTGACAAGCAGGTTTAAAGTTAAGGAGATTGATGAACAGGTTAGCGGACCCCTCCAATTACAAAAGTGTATGACAACAAGCTCTATGGAAGTTAATTTCTTTTATACTTTGAATTTGAGTTAGGAATGCCGTACTATTAAGAGGGATTCAACACGCATGCCAACAAGAGAACCAAATGCCATATCTTTACATACAACATACACCTCTACATACACCTTAGGCAAAACAGCCAACTTTTTCACTTATACACCTTTGCTGTTTTTGCCAGGCCGACAGTGCCGCGTAGTCCGGCACTGCCGCGCCTATGGACGGCACTGCCGCGACTTGTTTCTGCCCGTTGGCAGTGAAGGGGTATAGCCTTATCCCCTCACTCCTCCCCAATGGTCATCTCTGCCACTCACTCTCATTCTCTCGCAGAAACAGACCAAAGAATCTCTCTTGGCTCTCCTCTCTCCCTTGGAAGCTCCCACACTCTCCTCCATTGATTTCCACTCAAATCTTTGAGAGTTTGAGCCTCCAAGCTTCAGCGGAAGCTTCTCCCTTGGATCTTCAACTCCTACAAGCATTTGGTTCGCGTGGTGGCCGGCGGTTTGAGTTTGTTACTCTTGGAGTTTTGCTCCTAGCCATCTAGGTGTCGCCCTTGAGCTTGCCAACTTCGTGTGGCAGCCTAGGGAGGTTTGTAACACCACCACAATGATAATACATTGCCCTCATCTCAAGAGTTCACTCTCTTGACTTGAGACCGAGGAAAGAGCAAACCGTCATGGTGAGCTTGAGCCTTGTGTGGCGCACCTCAACAACGTGGACGTAGGCAAGCCTTGGTGGCGAGCTGAACCATGGGTCAAATCTTGTGTCAACTTGTGTTTGTCTCTTTACTTTGATATACATTGCTCTCAAGTTGATTTCTAGGGTTTGGTCCCAATCTATGCTGTGGGTGTGTTGCTACTACTTTCAAGTGGTGCTGTAGGTTCTCTACATTTCTAGGAAGGTTTTGATTCAAGTAGTTTTTCCATATTCATTCTATATTTTGAATTGTGAACAACTCTATCCAGCTGACCAGCACTGCCGCGCCAGAGAGTAGCAGTGCCGGGCAGCCACGGCAGTGCCGGGATAAAGGGTGGCAATGCCGCGCCTGTTGCTGACAGAACCTTTGTGTTTTATTTTAAATAGGCCTATGCACCCCCTCTACGATTAACAGGTCCTTACAAGTGGTATCAGAGCAAGGTTACCTCAATAAGCACTTAACCGTGTGAGGTAATGGCCAAAGAGGGTGGAGTCAAGCATGTTGACCCCAAGGAGGTGGATTTGCACTCCACGGACATCAGCGATGAAAGTGTGGCTACAGACAAATACTTGACCACCGCTGGTATGTCCAAAGGTGAGAAAGCTAGAAGAGCAGAAGAAAGAAGACTAAGAAGAGAAGGAAAGAGAAAGCAAAAATAAGAAGATGCAATCAATGAAGCTAAGAGTTTGAAGCTTGTCGAGAAGCTCCATAGAAGAGAAGTGAGAAAACTGAAGAAGGAGCTCAAGGCCAAGGAGGAGGAGCTGAAGAAAAGCAAAGAACAAGCCTCTCAAGTGGAGGTTGATTCTAGCAGCTCCGATGGTGATGATGTATCATATCAAGCCTCAAAGAATAAGAAGAAACAAGAGAAGAATAAGGATGATGGCAACAAGAAATACTCCGCCGTATCCTTAAATTATTCATCTATCTCTAACCATGAACATAAGCCTCTCTTTCATGTTCCCACGGGCAAGTTGCCTCATTTTGATGGGACTAACTTTGCTAAGTGGAAACACTTGTTGAAGGCTTCTCTTGTAGGTCTTCACCCCGGTGCTTAGGAGATTGTTCACAAGGGATGTGAGCCTCCGGTGGATCCTACAAGCCCCACCACCACCGAGCTTCACTGCATACAACTCAATGCTCAAGCAACTAGTGTGTTGCTAGGTGCATTAGATGGTGATGAGTACAACAAGGTGATGGGCTTGGAGGTTGCCAAGGAAATATGGGACACTTTGCATCTTGCACATGAGGGTGTAAGCAAAGTAAGGCAATCTAAGATAGATTTATTGATGGCCAAGCTCAACCGGTTTGTGATCAATGAAGGTGAAGGGCCACAAGAAATGTTTGATAGATTGATGGTGATAGTTGGCAAGATTAGAGGACTTGGTGGTGAAGAGGTCAATGATCACAAGGTAGTCAAGATTATGCTTGAAGCCTATTCTCCAAGAAATGAGACCATTGTGACATTGATTAGGGACAAGAAGAAGTTTGAGTACTTCACACCAAGTGGTGTGCTTGGAAGGATAATGACCTTTGATTTGCAAAGAGAAGAAGCACTTGAAAGGAAGAAGCTTGGTGAGTTGCAAGTAAGGATAGAAGGGATGAAGATCAAGGATGTGGCTCTCAAAGCCAACAAGAATATCAAGAGATCAACCCCTAGCTATCCCAATAACAGCAAGCAAGCTTCATCAAGCAAAGCCCAAGCAACCAAATCTATCAAGCATGAACCCGAAGCTTCAACATCAAGTGATGGTGAGTAGTTTGAGAAGATAGATGACATGGCTCTATTCATGAGAAGATTCAACAGGGGACTCAAGAAGAATGGGTACAAGCTCATGAAGAGAAGATTCTCAAACAAGAAATCAAGAACTTGCTACAATTGTGGTAGCATCGAGCATTTCATTGCCGATTGCCCAAATGAGAAGAAAGATAACAAGTTCGACAAAAGCAAGAGAGAATACAAGGGTGACCACAAGAAGAGCAAGAGATATGTGGGTGAAGCACACATTGGGCATGAGTGGGACTCAATGGTAGAGAGCTCAAGTGAAGATGAAGAGATGGCAACCATTGCTATTCACAAGTCATCCACTTCACCTAAGCTCTTCAACAACATGTACGATGATGATGATTGCTCCCCTCACATTTGTCTTATGGCAAAGGGTGAGAAGGTACAACCAAAACCGAAACCCATAACTCCCCCCCCCCAATGATATCTCTAGTAGTGATTCTAGTGATTACTCTAGTGATGATGACTCTAGTGATGAAGAAATTAATGAAATAACTAGAAAGATGGATAATAAGACCAAAATCTTCATTGCTAACCTAATGGATGAATTAGAGGCTACCAAGGCTGAGTTAGCATCTAGAGAGAAGACTCTTATCAAACAAGAGGATCTCTATATTGCCATCAAGGAAGCTCATGCATTAGAGAGGAGTGAGGTGGGGTCTTTGACCAAGGCTTTGGCTAAGGAATAAGAAGCTCATGCTCTCACTAGGAAGGAGTATAGTGACCTCAAGCAAAAGCATTGTGGCTTAACTGAAAAGCATCAAGAGCTTGAGGCACAATAGAACCTTCTTTGGGAGGGCAACTCACATCTCACTAAGGCAAATGATGCCTACTCTCCTTCCACTAGTCAAGGATGTGGAAAATACTAAAATATTGATTTGAATGATTATTCCACTAACCTTGCCAACATGGAGGCCATGAAGAAAGAGATAGCAAGGCTCAACAATGTCATTTCAGCTGCTAGCACTAATAACAAAGTCAAGGTTGAGCCAAAGAAAATCCAATACAAGGATGGAAGGCATCCATCCATCAAGGATGGGCTTGGACACACTCAAGGAGGTAAGACCAATGGTAGAAAACAGTGAAAAGCATTGAGTGTGTCAAGTTTGAGAAGAAGGGAAGCATTGGTGCAGTTCAGCCAGCACAGACCGCGGCAGTGCCACGCCCCACTATAGGAAAGGCTACCAGTGTTTCACCTGATCAGGCTCAAGCCCATGCCAAGAGGTTGCCCAGGCAAAAGTAGGTTTCACAAAAACCCAAGGAATCAATCTGGGTGGCCAAAAACAAGTATGCATACCAACCAAAGGCAAGGTCACCCCAAGGATGCTTATCATCTTCTATGTGCTGAAATGTAATGACCTTGGTAAAGTCATTGCAGAATTTGTGGGTGATTAGAAACATGATAAAAGAAGCATGAATGTTTGGGTTCCCAAAATTGTTGTCACTAACATGCAAGGCCCCAAGATTAATTGGGGACATGAATCTAGGAACTAAATTGTTTTGTAGGCATACTACTCCGGTGGATCAAGTTGGGTGCTTGATAGTGGATGTACAAATCATATGACTGGAGAGAAGAGTATGTTCTCATCATATTCCCCAACTTCAAATTCAAGTGAGAATATCATCTTTGGTGACAACTCAAAAGGGGAAGTGATTGGTCTTGGTAACGTTGCTATAACTCTTGATCATTCTATCTCAAATGTTTTACATGTAAATTCGTTAAGTTACAACTTGCTATCCGTTTCACAATTGTGTGAGATGGGCTACAATTGTCTCTTTATGGATAAGGGTGTGGAAGTCCTTAAGAGGGAGGATTCCTCTATTGTCTTTACGGGTCGTTTGAAGGGCAAGCTTTACCTAGTTGATTTCAACAAAAGTAAGGCTAAGCTTGAGACTTGTTTAGTGGCAAAATCTAGCATGGGTTGGTTATGGCATCGCCGACTAGCTCATGTTGGGATGAGGAACTTGGCCAAACTCCTAAAGGATGAACACATTCTTGGACTAACCAATGTTCATTTTGAGAAAGATAGAATTTGCAGCGCATGCCAAGCCGGAAAGCAAGTAGGTGCACCACACCCATCAAAGAGCATTGTATCCACCAAGCAACCATTGGAGCTAATTCATATGGATCTCTTTGGACCGGTGGCCTACCTAAGCATTGGCGGTAACAAACATGGTTTAGTTATTGTTGATGACTTTACTCGTTTCACTTGGGTATTCTTCATGTATGATAAGGCACAAGTGCAAGATAAGGTGAAAAACTTCATTAGAAGAGCACAAAGAGAATTCGGTTTCCAAATCAAGAAAGTTCAGTGACAATGGAACCGAATTCAAGAACACCCAAGTGGAGGAGTTTCTTGATGATGAGGGCATCAAGCATGGATTTTCAGTTCCATACACCCCTCAACAAAATGGTGTAGTAGAGAGGAAGAATCGGACACTCATTGACATGGCAAGGACAATGCTAGATGAGTACAAGACTTCGGATATCTTTTGGACTGAAGCCGTCAACACCGCTTGCCATGCAATCAACCGTCTCTATCTACACAAGATCTTGAAGAAAACTTCATATGAGTTGTTAACCAGTAACAAACCAAAGGTGTCTTACTTTAGAGTTTTTGGGTGCAAGTGTTTCATACTTAACAAGAAACCCAAAACCTCTAAGTTTGCACCTAAAGTTGATAAAGGTTTTCTTCTTGATTATGGATCAAATGAGCATGCCTACTGTGTATTCAACAAGACCTTAGGGAAAATTGAAATCACAGTAGATGTGACATTTGATGAATCTAATGGCTATCAAGTAGAGCAAATTGATGCAAATTTGTAAGTAATGAGGAACCACCATGTGAAGCAATCAAGCAAATGACTATTTGTGACATAAGACCACAAGAAGGCCAAGCCACAGAGGTGGAACCTCAAGATACTGAAGCTACTGCCCCAAGACTTGAAGAAGGTGGAGCAGCAGTGCTGTCTGGTCCAGCAGCAGTGCTAGACCCTAGCACTGCCGGACCTGACTGCAGCACTACCGCTCCCCACAGAAAAGCAGCAGCAAGCAGCACACCTGCAAGACCAACCAACCTACAACCTATATTTGAAGATTATGAGTATGGTGACTAAGCAGACCAACAAGAAGTCACAGAACACCCAAGATTGAAGCAAACCATTCAAAGGGATCACCCTATTGATAACATACTTGGGAGTCTTCGAAAGGGGGTAACTACTCGTTCACATTTGACAAATTTCTGTCAATTTTACTCTTTTGTGTCCTCTTTGGAACCTCTCAAGGTTGAGCAAGCTTTAGATGATCCGGATTGGGTAATGGCTATGCAAGAAGAGCTAAATAGCTTTGAAAGGAATCAAGTATGGTCCTTGGTGGAAAGATCAAATACCAATGTGATTGGAACCAAGTGGGTCTTTCGCAACAAACAAGATGAGCAAGGTGTGGTGACAAGAAACAAGGCAAGATTGGTTGCTCAAGGATTCACTCAAGTGGAGGGCTTGGACTTTGAAGAAACATATGCACCGGTGGCTAGACTTGAAGCAATTTGAATGATTCTAGCCTATGCTGCCCACCATGATTTAAAGCTACATCAAATGGATGTGAAGAGTGCATTCCTCAACGGTCCTATCCAAGAGCTAGTCTATGTTGAGCAGCCACCTAGATTTGAAGATCCAAAGTTTCCACATCATGTCTTCAAGCTTCATAAGGCGCTCTATGGGCTTAAGCAAGCACCAAGAGCATGGTATGAATGCCTTAAGGAATTCTTGCTTAAACAAGGCTTTGAAATGGGCAAAGCTGATCCTACTCTCTTTACTTACAAGATTAATGATATCTTTGTGTGCCAAATATATGTCGATGACATAATATTTGGTAGTTCTAACCAAACCTTTTGTGAAGAGTTTAGTAGGATCATGACTAAGATATTTGAGATGTCTATGATGGGCGAGCTCAAGTTCTTCCTCAATTTTCAAATCAAGCAACTCAAGGAAGGGACTTTCTTATGCCAAACCAAGTACACCCATGATATGCTAAGGAAATTTGACATGGTGAATGCAAAGCCAATCAAGACTCCCATGCCAACCAATGGACATCTTGATCTTGATGTAGGAGGGAAATCCGTGGACATAAAGGTATATCGTTCCATGATTGGCTCTCTCCTTTACTTATGTGCATCTTGGCCGGACATAATGCTTAGTGTGTGCATGTGTGCTAGATTTCAAGCTAACCCGAAAGAGTGCCACTTAGTGGCTGTTAAGAGAATCTTGAGATATTTAGTATACACTCCTAAGTCCTAACCTTGGCTTATGGTATCCGAAGGGCTCAACAACAATGTTAGATAACTAAGAAGCAAAGCAAATTTTGCACTAGCCTAATGGGATATGCGAAGCCACCAATCCACAAGTGCTATCCTAATAGCTCTAGATCACACAAATCCTACACAAGCTACTAAGCACAAGGACAACCTAATATCTCTACTAAGAGAAAATGACTAGGTGCAAGAGAGAGATAGGAAGGAGTGATATACCACCGTGGAGTTGTAGGGGATGGACCAATCAAGTGAATACCAATGAGATCAATCAATCACACGGGACAATGGTTGACACTTGATTTTCTTCCGAGGTTCACTAGTTTGCCAACTAGCTAGTCCCCGTTGTGGCAAGCCACTCACTTGGAGGTTCACGCGCTAATTGGCATCACACGCCAAACCCGTCACTGGGTGCCGCACAACCAACACAAGATGAGGCTATTGAAACGCCATGAGCAATCTACTAGAGTTACCTTTGCGATCTCCTATGGGGAAGGCACAAGAACCCCTCACAATCAACTTGTAGTCGATGAAGCACAATCACCAAGCTTCTCGATCTACCTCCACTGCTCCAAACCGTCTAGGTGATGGAAATCACCAAGACTAACAAGAAATCCACAGCGAGAACGCCTCCCAAGTGCCACTAGATGCAAGCTATATGCTAAATGCACTTGGATCACTCAATCTCTTTTGGAAATTCACTAACCAAGCATGGAGATGAGTGGGAGGGAGTTTGCTCAGCTCAAAGGAGTCTCAAGATGTTCAAATGGGCGAGAGAGATCCCCCAAAGCCGGTCAACACATATTTATAGACCCCCTCAAAGTCCACTAGTCGTTGCTCTGTTAAGTTGGTGACGAACGCTCTTCATGGGGGCGACGGACGCTTCGTCGCAGCGTCTGACGCTTTGTCAGAACTAGCCGTTGAGCTGACGCACGGGCGACAGACGCTCTGTCGCCAGCGTCCGACACTCGGTCCTCCAGCGTCCGGTGCCTTTCTTCAAAACGCCCGTCTGCAGAGCTCTCCGGAAGACCGACAGACGCTCCATGTGAAACCGACAGACGCCGTCCGTCGCACTCTGGATTTTCTCTGGAGCTTCAGGGTGGCCGACGGACGCTACGTCATGCTGACGCTAGCGTCCGGCGCCATCGTCCGATGCGTCAGACAACGTCCGACGCCTGATTCTGCAGCGTCCGGTGCCTCTTTTGAGTTGCTGCTTCTTCCACCTTTGCTCCACATTTCCAAGCACTAAGTATTCATCTTAGAGATCAGGTCTTGGCATGATTTACTTCACTTTGAGCAAGGTGTATGACTATAGGTCCTAAATGCACATGCAATATAGATAACACCTAGTGGCACTTGACAAACCACAAACACTTTTGAATTTCCCCTCTTAATAGTACGGCTGTCTAACCTAAATGTGATCACACCCACTTGGTGTCTTGACCACCAAAAGAAAAAGCCCTATCATATACCTTTGCCTTGAATTGCTTAGGGTCTTTTCACTTTCCTTCTTCTCCAAGTGTGAGCTCTTGCAATCACTTAGCTTCCTTGCTTACCCCATCACTTGTCATCATCTTCTATGTGTGTACTAGACCTACTCAATCACTTAGAGCTAGGTTAGTAATTTAGGTTTAATCAATTATCCAAAACACTAGAGATGTCTCAATCTCACCCTTTTTGGTAATTGATGACAACCCGATATAAATGATATGAAATATGATTTTGATTTTCCACTTGAAATGCTTGACACCACTTGAGAATCAAGAATGATGTACAGAGGTGATCAATCATTTCTAAGTTGGTTTGATAGTGTTAACTCCCCCTACATATGTGCACTTCTTATGATTATGAGTCAAAGCTTTGCACATATTCTTAGATAGAACTTTCGGAGGGGTGAACAACTAGCAAACTATGACATGATGCTAAGGTGTAAGAGATGGACCTTTGAAGCGTGATACCAATCGAAGTGCGTCAATCATACCTCCCTTAGCAACATGGTTAGCTTGATACCAATTGAAAAACACACATATAATATATTCTATGGTTCTAGCTAACACCTATTCATGCTAGTGATCAAAACAACAATCAAGATTACAACTAGGCATGAACCACACAAGAAAGTCATATTGAATTGAATTACAATGTAAGCAAGCATATGTGTGAATGCACATCCAAATGCAACAACTTGTTCATGGGTTTGCTCCCCCTACTTGTGTGCTTAATTTTTAAATTTTTCAATTTTCAAAATCCTATTTCTCCCTTTTTATTTTTATTTCTCCCCCTTTTTCTTTTTCTCCCCCGTTTTTCATTTAGATCATTTTATCACAATTTCTCCCCCTTTGTCACACTTTACCACAAAGGAAACCACTTGTAGTAACATGTATCACTTGAGGATACTTAGGAAGATTTGTATATGAAGTCAATTTAGAAAGGAGTGAGGTGAATAAACTTTTATAGTTCAACCTAGATCACTTATCCTATATACTTAACACGGTTTAAACCATGGACAAGCTTCTTCACACATATTGCAATGGTTATCTTGGCCATGTTGGTTAAGTACAAGAATAAGCATTCTAGACTAAACATGTGAGGTTGCAAGCTTATCAACATGTCATATGCCACCACTAGATCAATCAACTCATAGAAACTATAGTGGTACCATATGTACATACAAAATATTTTGTTTTTCATGAATGAGCCTAATTTAGCAAGAGATGATGCCTATATGCTCTACACAAGTCTAGCAAAGGATGAATGCATATGTCAATAAATTGTACCTTGCTATGTCGGAGTAGAGGCATGTCATAAGTGGGGTGCATCAACTCATGTTGGAGAAATCCAAGATATTCAACTCATTCCTTAACTTGCAAAACCTCTTCTCATCAATTGGCTTGGTGAATATGTCGGCTAATTGATCATCGGTGCCCACATTGTCAATGAGAATGTCACCCTTTTGTTGATGATCTCTTATGAAATGGTGTCTCACATCTATGTGCTTGGTTCTAGAGTGTTGGATGGGATTTCTTGTGAGCTTCACCGCACTTTCATTGTCACATAGCAAGGGAACCTTCTTGAATTTGATTCCATAATCATTCAAGGTGGCCTTCATCCATAATAGTTGTGCACAACAAATCCCCGCACTAATATATTCGGCTTTGGAGGTAGAGAGTGCCACACTATTTTGCTTCTTGGATGACCATGAGACTAGTGATCTTCCCAATAGTTGACATGTTCCACTAGTGCTCTTCGTATCAACCTTGCATCCCGCATAATCGGAGTCCGAATATCCAACTAATTCAAACCTTGACCCCTTTGGAAACCATAATCCAACATCTTGTGTATGCTTCAAATATCTCAATATTCTTTTTGTGGCTTTCACATGACTCTCTCTAGGAGAAGTTTGAAATCTTGCACACATGCATACACTAAACATGACATCCAGTCTTGATGCGGTCACATAGAGTAGACTTCCAATCATTGACCGATAGAGTGTTTGATCAACCATCATGCCACTTGTATCATTATCCAAGTGTCCATTAGTCCCCATAGGAGTACTAATGCCTTTAGCCTCTTCTAATCCAAACTTCTTCATCATGTCCTTGATGTACTTCCCTTGATTCACAAATGTGCCATTTTTCATTTGCTTGATTTGAAGCCCAAGGAAGTAACTAAGTTCACCAATCATGGACATCTCAAATTCATTTGCCATCATTTCACCAAACTCTTCACAAAATTCTTGATTTATAGACCCAAATATAATGTCATCCACATAGATTTGCAAGACAAACAAGTCACTTCCAATATTCTTTGTGAATAGGGTGGTGTCAACCAATCCAATCTTGAATCTCTTAGAGAGGAGAAAGCTTCTCAACCTCTTAACCATGCTCTAGGTGCTTGCTTCAATCCATAAAGAGCCTTCTTGAGCATGAATACATGGTCGGGCTTCTTTGTATCTTCAAATCCGGGTGGTTGCTCAACATATACCTCCTCATTGATATACCCATTCAAGAATGCATTCTTGACATTCATTTGGTATAACTTGATGTTATGTGCACAAGCATAGGCCAATAGAATCCTTATTTCCTCTAATCTTGCCACCGGAGAATATGTTTCCCCAAAGTCAAGACCCTCTACTTGAGTGTACCCTTGTGTTACTAGTCTTGCTTTGTTTCTCACCACTATTCCATCTTGATCTTGCTTGTTCTTGAATACCCATTTGGTTCCAATGACATTATGATTTCTTGGTCTATCCACTAGTTCCCAAACTTGATTTCTTGTGAAGTTGTTAAGTTCTTCATGCATAGCATTTATCCAATCCACATCTGTCGGTGTCTAAAATGGCGGGGTCTAGACGGCCAACGAGTAAATTTCTAAGCGTGTCGGAGTTCGGATGGTTACGGTCGGAGAACACGGAGGTTTATAATGGTTCGGGCACGAATGCCCTACGTCCAGTGTGTTGCGGGGTTGTATTATCGAGCGCGGAGAGCTCGTAGGGGGAGCTACAAGCTTTGGTGAGAGAGGGGAGGCTGTCCCCAGGTCTCGTGCGTATGAGGTTCTTGGTTCTAGTGAGTGCTCGCGTGTGTGCGAGTTTGAGTGTGTGTGAATGAATGTTGGAATGTTGAGAGAGCGAGATTGGGGGTCCATTCCCTCCCTTTATACGTAGGGAGAGATGGAGGAGTACAGTAGAGAGAGGGGAAGTGACGTGGGCCTGGCTTGGGCTGCTGCCGAAGGAAGCCTTTGTCTTCATCCTATCTTCCTTCCTGAGGAAGATTGCGCCCGTAGACGCATGTCCGAGTCCTGTTCGTCCTTGTCGAGCTGTAGCCATACGCCTTGTGATCGGGAAACCTGTTGTTCCCCATTCCGGGTATGGGCGGTGGTTGGTCGCACAGGACCAGGCACCCCCGCATTCCATCATACAGGACTTGATGATGCCCTAATCCCTGTTGGGGTGTCCATCGGAGACATGGCGTGGATATCATGCGAGGAAGTCGTCGGTTAGGCAGCACAGGACCCTATACCGGAGGGTGAACAGGAGTCGGCATGGTGGCTCATGCCTTGAACCCCATCCCTGAGGACGGAGCGTACTATGGACCTTTTGACTATGTGGTCTAGGGCGCCCCAGGCTGTGTATGGCAATAAGACCTCCAAGGGCGAGGGTCGTCACAGATGATGTTTGCCAATCTCGGATGGGGCGGGATATCCCCTGAGGGTTGGTGGCGCCGCGGGCGACACCACCTTGGCTCGGGCGAGGCGGAAGAGCCCCCGAGGGTTGATGACGTCACGGGCAACGCCACCTTGGCTCGGGCGAGGCGGAGGAGCCCCCGAGGGCAGATGACGTCACGGGCGATGCCACCTTGGCTTGGGCGAGGCGAAGGAGCCCCCGAGGGTTAATGACGTTATGGGCGACGTCACCTTGGCTCGGGCGAGGCGAAGGAGCCCCTTGATGGTGGTTTTTGTTTTTGTAGAGTCTGATAATTTGGGTACCCTATTTGTAGGTATCCGACAACATCCTTCAAAGCTTCATCAATCTTGGTTAGCTCAAATGATGAGACAAAAGAGTAATGCTCACAAAAATGAAGCCAATCTTGACCTTGTTTGCACACCACTTTGAATGCCTCCAATAACTTGATCTAGAGGATGATCTCTTGCAATGTTTGTAGGTTGGAGCACTTGCATGTGGGAATCTTAGGCATTCAGTTGAGATGATGATGGACTAGCCTCTTGTTGATCTTGAACTTGAGCTTCACTAGTATTTGCTTGAACTTGAGTTGGAGAGCCACTAGCTTGATCACTTGGAATGGTCACTTGATCTTCATCTTCATCTTGCACTTGTCTTGGTCTAATGTCACCAATATCCATATATTTCATTGCATTGACCAACTTGTCACCTCTCACATCATCCAAGTTTTCTTGTTCATCTTGAGAACCTTGAGTTTCATCAAATTCCACATCATGAACTTCCTCAAGAATTCCACTAGATGAGTTCCACACACTATAAGCCTTGCTTGATGTAGAGTAACCAAGTAGAAAGCCCTCATCACATTTCTTTTCAAACTTGCTTAGTCTTATGCCTTTCTTCAATATATAGCATTTGCACCCAAACACCCGAAAGTAAGCAATATTTGGCTTTCTTCCATTCAATAACTCATATGGAGTCTTCTCAAACATCCCATGACAATAGAGACGGTTGTTAGAGTAGCAAGCCGTATTGATAGCTTTTGCCCAAAAGGAATGACTAACATTGTATTCACTCAACATTGATCTTGCCATGTCAATCAAAGTTCTATTCTTTTTTTCAACTATCCCATTGGATTGTGGAGTGTACTTTGGAGAGAATTGATGGTTGATTCCAAAGTCATCACAAAGTTCTTCATCAACTCTTGTGTTCTTGAACTCACTCCCATTGTCACTTCTAACTCTCTTGATAGTTGTCTCAAACTCATTTTGGCACCTCTTGACAAATGACTTGAAGATATCAAATGTGTCACTCTTGTCACTCAAGAAGAATACCCATGTTATCTTGTGAAGTCATCAACTATCACAAATCCATACTTGTTTCCACCAATGCTTGCATATGTAGTTGGCCCAAAGAGATCCATATGCAATAACTCAAAAGCTTTGCTTGTACTCATGACGCTCTTCTTTGGATGAGTGTTGCCAACTTGTTTTCCCGCTTGACATGCACTACATAGCTTGTCCTTCTCAAATGAGACATCTTTCAAGCCTCTCACAAGATCATGCTTGACTAGCTTGTTTAATTTCTTTATGCCAACATGTCCAAGCCTTATATGTCATAGCCAACCCATGCTAGATTTGGTGATGAGACAAGTTGAGAGTTGAGTCTCACTAGCATTGAAATCCACAAGATAGAGATTCTCATATCTAAATCCCTTGAAGATCACATTTGAACCATCCACACTTATGATTTCCACATCCTCAACACCAAATGTGCACTTGAACCCGAGATCCCATAATTGGGCAACCGACAATAAGTTGAACTCAAGCCTTTCAACTAGAAGCACATTGCTAATGCTAAGATAATTGGAGATAGCAATCTTTCCAAGTCCTTTCACCTTGCCTTTGCCATTGTCACCAAAAGTAATACTATCAAAGCCATGATCACTATCTTGGTTGATTGAGTTGAACATCCTTCCATCTCCGGTCATGTGTTGAGTGCACCCACTATCAAGCACCCAATGCCTCCCTCCGGCTTTGTAATTGACCTACAAGAGAGATCAATTATTTTTAGGTACCCAAACTTTCTTGGGTACTCCAAGGTTAGTTACCAAGGATTTTGGTACCCAAATGGACTTCTTGGAAGCCATCCATGGTGCACCAACAAACTTGGCATGAACACCATTAGTACCCTTGGAAAGAACATAGAATGAATCAACTTTAATAGAGGATATTTCTTGCTTGACCTTCTTGTTCTTGCATGCTTGCTCATTGTGACCAACTTGCTTGCAACTTTTGCAATAGCTACTGGTGTTCTTCACAAAACGAGTCTTGTGAGGAACAAAAGCGGCCTTGCCTTTCTTAGGGGTATAGCCAAATCTCTCTTTGTAGAAAGATGCTCTTTGGCTACCCAAGCACATAAGCAAGCAGTCCTCACCTCCATAAGCCTTAGCTAAGGAGTGATTGAGCTTTGTAACCTCCTTCTTGAGGGTTTCATTTTCCACCAATAGTGGGGCATCACAAGTGAAACCATCACTAGTTGATGAAGTAGGAATGATAGTGCTACAAGAGGGGTTAGTGAGAGCAACAATGATAGGAGCATAAAATGATTCATCAAGAATATCACAAGTAACTCCCATGTCACATGTTTGAACAATCTCTTTCTTACTTTGATCTAAGAGAGAGGAATGAGCTCTTTCAATCTTAGTGTGAGACTTCACTAGCTTCTCATGGGCTTCCATTAGCCTCTCATGAGATGCTACGGCCTCGTCAAGGTTTTGCTCAAGAGCCACATTGGTCTTGTGCAATTCCTTGCATTCCTTCCTCTTCTTATCAATGTATTCCTTAGCTTGTTCAAGCATGTCCATGAGTTCCTCCCTTGAGGGCTCCTCACTATCGCTATCGCTCTCACTCTCACTCTCATCATGAGAAAGTACCTTAGTGGACTTAGCCATGAAGCATGATGATGGAGTGTCAAATAGAGAGATCTTGTCCCTCATTGCAATTCTTGCAAAAGCCTTCTTCTTGGTAGTGGTCTTCTTTTCATTATCTTCATCTTCACCACAAGAAAAATCACTATCCCATGTCACTATGTGAGAATACCCCTTCTTCTTCTTCTTGTCAAAGGTGGGCTTCTTCTCTTTCTTGTCTCTCTTCTTGTGATCATCATCATCCTTGTCACTATTGTATGGACAATGAGCAATGAGATGATCGAAGCTTCCACACTTGAAGCACTTCCTAGGCTCATCAGAGTTCTTGGAAGATGTTCTCTTTCTTCTTGCATGATAGCCCTTCTTCTTCATGAATCTTCCAAATTTTCTCACAAAGAGAGCTATTTCTTCTTCATCAACCTCACTAGCACTTGAGTCTTCATCCTCACTTGATTCTTCAATCTTAGCTTTTCCCTTCCTCTTGTATGATGAAGTAGCTTTGAAAGCTATGCTTTTCTTCTTCTCATCTTTCTTTACATCTTTTTCTTTGTTGTCCCGGTAAGCATCTTGTGTCATCACATCTCCCAAGACTTGATTAGGAGTCATGGTGTCCAATCCACCTCTCACAATCAAGGTCACAAGAGTCTCAAACCGAGATGGGAGACTTCTCAAGAACTTGTGAGAGAAGTCCTTATCCTCAACCTTCTCACCAAGAGCCGTGAGATCATTGACTAGCACCTGTAGCCTATGGAACATCTCCGGCACATTCTCATCATCCTTCATCTTGAAGCTTGCAAACTTTTCTTTGAGGATGTATGCCTTTGCACTTTTGACGGCTTGAGTTCCTTCAAATGATTCTTCTAGCTTCTTCCAAGCCTCATGAGCACTCTCAAGATTCTTGATTAGCTCAAACACTTTTTCATCAAGTGCCTCATGAATAGCACTTAGAGCAATATCATTGTGTTGCATTTTTTCTTCCTCTTGTGGAGTGGGAGCCGCCTCATTTACCACTTCAAATTTCTTGTCCACCACAAGCCAAACTTTCCAGCTAATTGACTTGATATGAGCGGTCATCTTGACTTTCCAATAGCCATAGTTTGAGCCATCAAACTTGGGTGGTTTCTTCATGTTGTTGATATGAGCCATCTTCACACCGTAGGTTGTTAAGTCTCAAATCAATGGTGTACTAGCTCTGATACCACTTGAAAGGTCCTATGCGATGGCTAGAGGGGGTGAATAGCCTAATTTAAATTTCTACAAGGAAAACTCAACAACAATGTTAGATAACTAAGAAGCGAAGCGAATTTTGCACTAGCCTAATGGGAGATGCGAAGCCACCTATCCACAAGTGCTATCCTAATAGCTCTAGATCACACAAATCCTACACAAGCTACTAAGCACAAGCACAACCTAATATCTCTACTAAGAGAAAATGACTAGGTGCAAGAGAGAGATAGGAAGGAGTGATATACCACCGTGGAGTTGTAGGGGATGAACCAATCAAGTGAATACCAATGAGATCAATCAATCACACGGGACAATGGTTGACACTTGATTTTCTTCCGAGGTTCACTAGTTTGCCAGCTAGCTAGTCCCCATTGTGGCAAGACACTCACTTGGAGGTCACGCGCTAATTGGCATCACACGCCAAACCCGTCATCGGGTGCCGCACAACCAACACAAGATGAGGCTATTGAAACGCCACGAGCAATCCACTAGAGTTACCTTTGCGATCTCCCACGGGGAAGGCACAAGAACCCCTCACAATCAACTTGTAGTCGACGAAGCACAATCACCAAGCTTCTCGATCTACCTCCGCTGCTACAAACCGTCTAGGTGATGGCAATCACCAAGAGTACCAAGAAATCCACAGCGAGAACGCCTCCCAAGTGCCACTAGATGCAAGCTATATGCTAAATGCACTTGGATCACTCAATCTCTTTTGGAAATTCACTAAACAAGCATGGAGATGAGTGGGAGGGAATTTGCTCAGCTCAAAGGAGTCTCAAGATGTTCAAATGGGCGAGAGAGATCCTCCAAAGCCGGCCAACACATATTTATAGACCCCCTCAAAGTCCACTAGTCGTTGCTCTGTTAAGTTGGCGACGAACGCTCTTCATGGGGGCGACGGACGCTCCATCGCAGCGTCCGACGCCTTGTCAGAACTAGTTGTTGAGCTGACGCTTGGGAGACGGACGCTCTGTCGCCAGCGTCCGACGCCTTTCTTCAAAACACCCGTCTACAGAGCTCTCTGGAAGCCCGACATACGCTCCACGTGAAACCGACGGACGCCGTCCGTCGCGCTCTGGATTTTCTCTGGGGCTTCAGGGTGGCCGACGGACGCTACGTCATGCTAACGCTAGCGTCCGGTGCCATCGTCCGATGCGTCAGACAACGTCTGACGCCTGATTCTGCAGCGTCCGACGCCTCTTTTGAGTTGCTGCTTCTTCCACCTTTGCTCCACATTTCCAAGCACTAAGTATTCATCTTAGAGATCAGGTCTTGGCATGATTTACTTCACTTTGAGCAAGGTGTATGACTATAGGTCCTAAATGCACATGCAATATAGATAACACCTAGTGGCACTTGACAAACCACAAACACTTTTGAATTTCCCCTCTTAATAGTACTGCTGTCTAACCTAAATGTGATCACACCCACTTGGTGTCTTGACCACCAAAATAAAAAGCCCTATCATATACCTTTGCCTTGAATTGCTTAGGGTCTTTTCACTTTCCTTCTTCTCCAAGTGTGAGCTCTTGCAATCACTTAGCTTCCTTGCTTACCCAATCACTTGTCATCATCTTCTATGTGTGTACTAGACCTACTCAATCACTTAGAGCTAGGTTAGTACTTTTGATTTCATCAATTATCCAAAATACTAGAGATCTCTCAGCAGTGTCGGGCTATGGCACGACAGTGCCGCTCTGCTGATTGATAGCAAACACTCTGATTGCTTGAGACAGGTTCTTGTGCATCATGTTTGTATTTTGACACTATGTTTCAGCACCCCACAGTAGCCTTGGATGTAGGGTAGCCCCATTTCACTCTCTTGTGTGAATTTTGGCTTTTTATGCCAAATTGGAAATTCAAATTCCATTCACACATTTATGGGAGCTCCTACACTTTTGTAAGCTCTAAGTGTGTTGTCATCAATCACCAAAAAGGGGGAGATTGAAAGTGTAATCAAGCCCTAAGTGGGTTTTGGTGACATGACAACATAATTAGAGAACTATAGAGACTCTTCAAGTATGACAAGCGGGTTTAAAGTTAAGGAGGTTGATGAACAGGTTGGCGGACCCCTTCAATTACAAAAGTGTATGGCAACAAGCTCTATGGAAGTTAATTTCTTTTATACTTTGAATTTGAGTTAGGAATACCGTACTATTAAGAGGGATTCAACATGCATGCCAACAAGAGAACCAAATGCTATATCTTTACATACAACATACACCTCTACATACACCTTAGGAAAAACAACCAGCTTTTTCACTTATACACCTTTGTTGTTTTTGCCAGGCCGATAGTGCCGGGCTTCAGGCCGACAGTGCCACGTTGTCCGGCACTACCGCGCATATGGTAGGCACTGCCGCGACTTGTTTCTGCCCGTTGGCAGTGAAGGGGTATAGCCTTATCCCCCTCACTCCTCCCCAACGGTCATCTCTGCCACTCACTCTCATTCTCTCACAGAAATAGATCCGAGAAGCTCTCTTGGCTCTCCTCTCTCCCTTGGAAGCTCCCACACTTTCCTCCATTGATTTTCCACTCAAATCTTTGAGAGTTTGAGCCTCCAAGCTACAGCGGAAGCTTCTCCCTCGGATCTTCAACTCCTACAAGCATTTGGTTCGCATGGTGGCCGGTGGTTTGAGTTTGTTACTCTTGGATTCTTGCTCCTAGCCGGCTAGGCGTCGCTCTTGAGCTTGCCAACTTTGTGTGACAGCCTAGGGAGGTTTGTAACACCACCACATTGCTAATACATTGCCCCTCATCTCAAGAGTTCACTCGCTTGACTTGAGACCGAGGAAAGAGCAAACCTTTGTGGTAAGCTTGAGCCTTGTGTGGCGCACCTCAACGACTTGGACGTAGGCAAGCCTTGGTGGCGAGCTGAACCACTGGTCAAATCTTGTGTCAACTTGTGTTTGTCTCTTTACTTTGATAATACATTGCTCTCAAGTTGATTTCTAGGGTTTGGTCCCGATCTATGTCGTGGGTGTGTTGCTACTACTTTCAAGTGGTGCTGCAGGTTCTCTACATTTCTAGGAAGGTTTTGATTCAAATAGTTTTTCCATATTCATTCTATATTTTGAATTGTGCACAGCTCTGTCCAGCTGAGCAGCACTGCCGCGCTAGAGAGCAGCAGTGTCGGGCAGCTGCGGCAGTGCCGCGACAAAGAGCGGCAGTGCCGCACCTATTGCTGACAGAACCTTTGAGTTTTATTTTAAACAGGCCTATTCACCCCCTTCTTTAGGCTTAACAGGTCCTTACAGTATTTGATCTTCTTGTTTCATTTTTCTGTGCTATGTTTTTGTTGTTGCTTTTTCTCATCATTCCTTCCTTGCAGGCTTTATCTCAGGATCAAGACATTTTGTTTGGTCCTCAGGAGGTATGTTCTGCTAGTCTTATCGAGACTAGTTTGAAAAAAAAACTAAATATGAGTTGGCTCAGGTTCAGGTCGAGTTGATTTAGGAGAGGGAGCAACATGGAGTTACAGAGGCTGCTGCTGCTACTCAAGCTTCTGAAGTGTCTGATTTGAAGACAAAACTAGTAGGTAAGTTTGTCTTTTGTGAGTAAGTTGCTCTTTCCCTTTGATCTTTGTTCTGTTTTTTTTATTGGCTGTTCTGCCTCTTTTCAGCTGTTGAACGTGATAGGAAGGCTTGGGTGAAGGATAGGGAGACGATGGTTGAAAGCCTTCATTCTTCAAAAAATGAAGTTGAAATTGTAAGTAAGTACATCTACTGATGTGAAGTTAAAGAGCCCAAGACTTGTTCGCCCAAGCTGAATTGATTCGATCATGTGCTGATCATGATCTTATCCAGGCGATTAAGTCGGTGCAAGACTTGCAGGGGAGGCTGACAGCTACTCATGAGCAGTTCAAAGCTCTTTATGCTGCTGTTTCCTCTATAAGAGCATCTCCAGCACGGCCCCTACTTGAGCCACCATAGCTAAATATGGGGGCTCAAGGTAAAAAACGTGCTCCAGCAGGGCCCCTACTCGGGCCCCGAAATTTGGGTGGGCACCCAAATCTTCCCTTGAGATCCCATTCCTGTTGGCCCAACACCTCGTCCCCCATCTGCCGGTTGCGGCAGTTTCATCCTCGCGCCCATACGGATGTGGCCGCGGCCGCCTCCCTCTGGCGCCGATCTCCACCGGTGTGCTCCCTCCCTCCATCCCCGACCTCCACCGGCGTGCTCCATCCACCGCTGGATCTCGCCCACCATCCCCTCCGACGAGCGCGGCGGCTCCTCCCACTGCTCCCTCCTCCCACTGCCCCCTCTGCCCTCGACTCCGGCAAGAAAGATCCACGGAGGACAAGGGCGGCGGGCTCAATCCGCCGCGTCCCTCCCCAACGCGACGCACATCCGTGAAGCCCTGTCTCTCTTCCCCAGGCGGGCGGCGGCTACCTCCGCGCGGCTCTGTCTCTCTTCCCTCGGTGGGCGGCAGCTACCTCCGGCGGACGAGGTAGCACCTGCTAGCAGCATGCGTGACCTCCCTCCCCAGCGTTTGGCCCCTTCTCCTCCGTTGTGTGGGCACGACCGCGGATGCGGCCGTTCGTCCACCAGCGCCGCCGCATAGGCTCGCTCCGTCGGCCTCTGCCTCTGCTCTATGTTGTTCCTCAATGACATATGGGTCCCATCTGTAAGTGATGGTTGCCATAGTTTTGCGGGTCTGGTTTTGGGGGCTTCTACTAGAGCAATCACAGAGTAGGGGGCCAACAAAAGTAGGGGGAAGCACCCAAATCTAAAGTAGGGGCTCTATTTTGAGGGCCATTGTTGGAGATGCTCTAATAGCTGCAGTTTGTTAGCATGAAGATGGGGATCAGGGGATCAGAAGCATAATACCGGTGTTGTCTTCCCGGTTTTATGAGTTTGTGAGGGGTGGCTTCCACCGTTGTGTTAATATTGTGGTCTCTTTTGTCTGGGTGGTTGCTCCAGATGTCCTCTTTAGTGGATTTGTGAACAAACTATCACTACCGAGTTCTCTGCATAGTCGGAAGAAGCCAAAATAGAACTTAGTGGCTTGTTAGACCAAATCGTCTATCAAATGAATGTATTGCCTCTCTGTCACACCCGGTTTTAAGAGCAAAACCAGATATACACTATATGTGAGCCCAGGAAGTCAAATCTCACATATAACCACAAATTAAGGTAGTATCAAAAGATAATACTTAAATATATAACATATAAGGTCAAAGAAATAACCTTAAGAGAGCAAATAGCGGAAAAAACACTCCAATCTTCAGGCGAAGACTCCACTCCATAGGATCAACTGACTGGTTGATCACAAGCCTAACTGCTCAAGACTCTCGCAATCTGGTACCCATCCGAGATTTTTATCCAAATATTGAAAAGTAAACAAGTGTAAGTAGTTTCGTACTCAACAAGTATACATGGGGTTCATGAGGCTCAAAAAAATATGACACTGGTTCAACTGCATAAGCTTTTATATTATCTCAATTTTAACATAGGATAGCATCAATATAATCAAAAAAGCCCATTAACCATATGATCAAGTGGACAAGATATAATGCTTATATGAACAAGTAACAATAATCAATAACCAATAACAACTGATGAGCTATGACATAAGGACATCACATAGTAAGGAGCCTAAGCCACTCTTGACCGTGAGCACGGCTATTTGAAGAATCATGGCCCTAGTTGGTTTCGGTGATTAACGACAATTAGAGATTATTATGGCTAATGTGTGTTTTGCAGAGGCTATGCGTAGCTTAGCCATAGTGATCAAGGAGAGTGGGCCCTAATGGTCATCACTTAGCCCCCAAGATGGATATCGTTTTGGTTTTCAGGAGACATGATGAAGACCCTAGAATGATAGGCTAAGTGCCATAAGGAGATGAAGGGCACTTAGAAATAGATAGGGCTTCTCTTTTTACCTTTGACCGTACTATGAAGAGGGGTTGAGATTAGTAGCTTGACTTAGGAAAGCTTCATGACTTAGGTGTGGTGCACACTTGACTTCCTTAGCTCTAAGCAAGCCTATGGTGACCGTAAGATAGTCTAGAACAACTTCCATTTTTATCGCGACGAAAAACGGTGTTGTCAAAATCGTTTTCTGGGCGTCGGACGCTCCTGGCAGGGGCGCCGGACGCTGTCTGTCGCGTCGGACAAAGGCGCCGGACGCTGGGTGATTGAGTCCACAGCGTCCGTCGGTCTTCCAGAGGGGATGTTTTCTGGCTAAGTCTTTCAGGGTCCGTCGGACGCTGTCCGTCGGCTAGGCGTCGGACGCTGGGAAGAGCGTCCGTCGACCTTCCAGAGAGGGTGTCTTTCAACCCTAGCCAGAACTTAGCGTCGGACGCTGTGGATGAGCATCCGGCGCCCAGTGACGTAGCGTCCATCGCTGGGAACAATGTGTCAGAACTAGCCGTTGGGCAGGGCGTCGGATAGTCCGTCGCCTAGGCGCTGGAGCGTCCGTCGCCCAAACCATGAACAGAAACTAGCCGTTGGGTATGCGACGGACCGTCCGTCGCCTAGTCGACAGAGCATCCGTCGCTAACTTAAAACGTCAGCCCGAGGCAGTTTTTAGAGGGTCTATTTATAGCCCCTCCCACTTCTCTCCCACCCAGCCTTTGCTCATTTGAGTTGCTGAGTTTGTTGAGAAGGTTGGGAAGAGAGCAAGAGCCCTAGAGAGAGAGAGAGTGATTAGTGAATCCATCCATCCTCTCTCTAGTTCATCCAAGAGTTAAAGTGTGCATCCTCTAGTTGTGAAGCTTGAGTGAGTCAAGCGAAGATCGAGGCTTGTTACTCTTGGTGATCGACATCACCTAGACAGTCCGGTGGTGCTCGGAGGAAGGTGATCGCCGGAGGATTATCGGCGGCCCTTCTCCATCGACGTTTGTGATCGGTTGTGGGCGATTCACCAAGTCGGAGTGGCGAAGAATCAGCCCGTAGAGAGCACTCATCCCTTGCGCGGGATTGAGGGGGAGCTATACCTTGCGAGGTGCTCCAACGAGGACTAGGGGGGAGTGTCGACTCCTCGATACCTCGGCAAAACATCGTCGTCTCAAGCATCTCTTTTCCTAGCTCTTTATTACCGCATTACTTTCCGCACTTGTCTTTCAATTCATACTAGAATTGTGTAGGAAGTTTTCGCTTTCCATTGACTTGCTACCGCTTTCTAGCTAGGACACACAAGTGGTAGGCACTAGGGGGTTAATTGGCTCTTTATAGGTTTAATTCTTGTTTAGAAATTAAAAAGAGCCCAATTCACCCCCCCTCTTGGGCATCTTGATCCTTTCAATTGGTATCAGAGCCTGGTTTGCTCTAATTTAGGCTTCACCGCCTAGAGCAAGATGTCCCATGGGGATGGACCACCTCCCATGTTCGATGCAGACGACTTTCCTTATTGGAAAGTTCGTATGGAGGCCTATCTAGAGGCCGTTGACGTGGGCGTGCTCAAAGCCGCCACAAAGGGAGGCACCCTCTTCGCGGAGGACCTCAACTTTGATAAGCACAATGCCAAGGCTAAGAACATTATTTTTCGTGGCATAAGCAAGGATGTCTTCAACCGAGTGCGTAATGCCAAAGACGCATTTGAGTTGTGGACCACTATTTGTGCACTTCACGAAGGCACAAAGAGTGAGCGTGAAGAACGTTATCACTTGGTTATGGCTAAGCTTAATTCTTTCTCTATGCATGCAAATGAAAATGCAAATGAAATGTACTCACGACTCAACATTATTGTAGAGGAATTAAATGGGCTTGGTCTCAACCAAATGGAACCGGCCGATGTGGTACGCAAGATTCTTTGTGTCTTGCCCATTGAGAAGTATGGCCACATCGTCACGATGCTTCACCAAGGAGATCTCTCCGCCGCTACACCAACACAAATTTTGGGCAAGATCAATGCCCATGAGATGTACATGAAGATTGGTGATGGTGGCTCATCTTCCTCCTCCAAGAAGAAAGAAAAAGAGAAGGAGGAAAAGAAGGACTTGGCACTCAAGGCATCCTCCTCGGAGAAGTACAAGATGCAAGTCATATATGAGAGCACAAGCGATGATGATGATGATGATGATCTCGCTCTCATGGTGAAGAAGACAACTAAGATGTTGAAGAAGCTAAGCAAGAATGGAGTCAAGTTTGACTCAAAGAAGAAGAAATTCTTCACAAGCTCTTCAAGAAAGCCTCTCTCCAAGATGGATTGCTACAATTGTGACAAACTTGGACACTTGGCTCATGCTTGCCCCGAAGAAAAGAAAGACAAGTACACGAACAAAAAAGCTAACAACAAGTTCAAGTACAACAAGGGCAACAAGGTTGAGTCAAGTGATGAGGAGAAGAAGGATGACAAGCCATTCAAGAAGAAGAAGAACTTCAACTTCCACAAGAAGAAGAAGAATGGCAAAGCCTACATTGTTGGTGATTGGCTCACCGACATTGAAGACTCAAGTGACTCATCCGGAGATGAAAGTGAAGAAGAGAAGGTGGCCGCCTTGGTGATTGGTTCATCTACTCCACCACCACCCCCTCCATCATCTCCGGGTTCATCCTCTACACACCTATGCCTCATGGCTAAAGGTGACAAAAAGGTACAAAAAGAGGATAGTGATGATGAGGCTAGCTCTAGTGATGATAGTGATGATGAGTTTGAGGCACCTTCCTATGATGAGCTAATTGAAATTTGCAACAAATATACTAAGCTCATTAGGAAGTATAAAGGCAAAAGTGAATCACTAGAGAAAGCCAATGATAACTTGCATGCTAAGCTTGATGACTTGTCTAGTGCTAATGATGAATTGAAGCTTGAGAACAAATCTCTATCATCTAGCACTAGGGAGCTCAAAGCCTCACTCAAGCAAGCTAATGAGAAACATGATAAGCTTGAGAGGTCAACACAAGAGCTCCATACAAGATACAACTTGCTAAAAGATGACTACAACCAAGTTAAGAATGAACATGGCACACTTGTGATAGCTAATGAATTGCTTTCAAATGATCTTGCTACACATGTTGCTATTAACCCGGTTGTTAAGTGTGATATAGCTACTTCTTGTGAGGACTTGCTTGATGAAGTTGCTAGTGAGCAAAATGCTAAGTGCAAGGGCAAGAAGGTAGTTGAGGCCGACAAGCATGATGACTATGTGAAGATGAGGCAAGAAAACTTCAAGCTCAAGGAAGAGCTAATCAACCCCAAGGCAAGCAAGCCACTCACTATCAAGTCGGCCAAGCAAGATGACAAAGATGCAATGACCTTGATCAACTCTCTCAAAGAGGAAAATGCAAAGCTCAAGGTTGAGAAGATCAAGCTTACAAGTGGATTGGAGAAGTTCACCAAGGGCCACAATCTTCAAAGTGAGCTCTTGATGAACACTATCATGAAGACCGACAAGACTGGCATTGGGTTCAAGGAGAACCAAATCATGAAGGACAAGGTCAAGATAGAAGCCAAGAACTATTACAAGAACAAGGCCATGAGAAGCAACTATGATGCACCAAAGCCCAAGCCCAAGAAGTGCTTTGGATGTGGTCAAGAGGGTCACCTTCAATCCCAATGCAAGACTCCACCTCCCAAGACCTTGCCCAAGCACATAAGGCCTTTCGCTCATGATGCACACTTCATCATCAACAAGGACTCCAAGGGTAGACCTCAAGTTGTATTTCTCGGTCCTAAGATGAAAAACAAGCCCAAAGTGCTATGGGTTGCTAAGGAGTTGGTGGACAAGGCTATGGGACCTCACCAAGTGTGGGTTCCTAAACAACAAGCTTAACTCCAAGTTGCTTGTGTGTAGGTGAACTACAAGACCGGTGGAAGTCATTGGGTGATTGATAGTGGATGCACTCAACATATGACCGGCGACTCCCGGATGTTCACCACACTTGAGGAAGATTGTGAAGGGCAAGACAAGATTACCTTTGGGGACAATTCAAAAGGCAAAGTGCAAGGTCTAGGCAAAGTGGCAATCTCAAATGATCAATCAATATCAAATGTCTTGCTAGTACAATCATTGAGCTTCAACTTGCTATCGGTGGGACAACTATGTGATCTTGGTTTCCAATGTCTCTTCACTCCAAATGAGGTAGTTGTGTCCAAGATTGAAGATTCATCATTGATATTCAAAGGGTTTCGGCACAACAATCTCTACCTAGTGGACTTCACCTCAAATGAAGCTAGTTTGCAAACATGTCTATTCTCCAAGAGCTCTTTGGGTTGGCTATGGCATAGAAGATTGGCACATGTGGGAATGTCAACCTTGAAGAAGCTTGTCACACCGGGCACAGCCAATCATAAGAAATGAACCTAATCGAAGTGAGGCACGCGAAAGGCAAAACCCCAACCGTGCAGGACGATGAAGGGCACGCCAGAGGCCACCGGGGCGAGCACGGGAAGGAGTATGAGGAGAAGAACGGCGACGGCGCGAGGTGGGTCCATCGGCGTCCGCGGCAGGGAGTGGGGGCTAGGGCTTCGCCTTCGCGTCCCGCACCCGCCGCCCTCTCTCGGCGTCCGGCGGAGCGGAAAACGGATTTGAGTTTATCGTGAGCTCTGAATTGAGGATGACAAATCGAGAAGAGCAGAGCGAGAGAATCAGAAGGGGGTAGAGACCGAGAGGCGGGCGGTTGGGTACCGTTGTCTGGCGGAGCCCGCAAGTCAGAGATGCTAGGGGAGGTGGAGGGTTGGTGTGCTGGGCCTGGGCCTGGGCTCACTCGCTCCGGTGGTCTGGTAGTTGGCGTGTTTCGCGTTGATGACGCCTTAACGGCTGAGCGAGAGCGGGCAAGCTTTTGCAAATTGCAATGGCCCAACAAAGCCTGGCACGCGGGGCCCATACTGTACAGGACCACTCACGCTACAGAGCCTGAAACGCGTGACCCACGTTCCGTGCCTTCCATTTTAGATCAACGCATCCTTCTCAGAAAAAGAAAGAAAAAGATCAACACATCAACCACGTTGCTTGCAAGAGAAGATCGCGCTTTGCCTATTCTCCAAGTTTGTGGTGAGTTTTAATCATGCTAAATTGCTAAAAGAGGAAGGTGTTGCCCACGCAATTTTGTAACTATTTCACTCATGAATTTGTAGAAACTAGCTCGGATAAATTGGTGCTTCTGAAAAAAAACAGGAGGGATAAAACTTTGTAAAGCTACAGAAGTTGATATATTTTTTAAGACCATTTGTTTAAATTAAGAACATTGCGACTTCTAAAATTTGTACTAAAACATAGTACATTCTATGTATGTAATCATTATGCCTAGATTTAGCAAAGCTTGTTAAAAAATCATTTGAGGAGAAACTCCTTATTTGGATATAATCCATGGTACACGTGTCATTTATGTGTTCCCTAAATTGTCTTTAAATTTTTAGGCCATGTTTTGATCCATGGTCTAAAGTTTAGACCCTGCACTTTTAGCACTTCTTTTAGACATATGGATCAAAACAGGAGTCTAAAATATAGTCTAAAGTAACATTGGGTCTAAAGCAGGGTCTAAAATTTTTAGAATCAAAAGAGGTGCTAAAGAGGGTCTAAAGGTGCACAACATAATTTAGACCATGGATCCAAACACCATAGTTTGCATGTTCTAGAGTCTAAACTTTAGATCCACATTAGAGTCTAAACTTTAGACCCAAACTTTAGATCCTGGTCTAATGGATGTAAACACCACCTTAGAATTCATTATATTGCAGGACAGAAAGAGTATCTCTTACGATTTGCAAAAGTGACATTCATCTATGCAAGTTAGACTACATAACGATATATATATAAAGTATAATCTGTAGCTAGCTACAGAATATCTTATTCTGTAGCCAGACCATCCAACCGCAGCAGTCTTTGGCTCCGCTTGCACCGTCTGGTTCGTAACTTACTCGTGCAACCAGAGCAGTTAGGGGTCGCGTCAGCCCGTCATCAATAATGATAAATAAATCTAATTACGTCATTAGTGCGGCGTGATTTCGGATCTAGGGAGCTACCGTCTGCATGCATGCAAGATATGTAGTGGAATGAGTGGTTACGAGAATACATGTGAATTAGCATACTGAGAGCATACAAGTGAATGAATTAGCGTATGCATGCACCGTTAATTACTATATATATTATTAAGATAGTTACGAGAATTTTCCTTTCAAAGAAAAAGATAGTTACGAGAATTTGAATGATTAGATAATTTGGATAGGTTACTATAATTTGGCATCATCGTACTGTGTAGTTACTATAATTATTTTTAGTTACTATTTAAAATATGAGTTACCGTACTTACAAGATTTATCATGAATTAGTTACAAAAATTCTAAAAGCATGAAATGGTAATTAGGCCGGTTATCCATTACCACAATATTATTGCACCTCGTTGTTTTTTACGGGGCCAATTACTAACCACAATCCTCATGCATTTGAACTTATGATTTACCAGAATTTTACAAATGCATGATATGCTAGAATCCTTGCCCTTCGTTTTCTGTAATCCATTCACTAAAATTTTCCTTTGCTTCGTCTTTAGTTACTGTAACTCATTCACTAAAAAAAAGATGCACTTTATGAATCACTCGGAGCTTCGGTCTTCTATGGTTGGATCAGACACAAACTATGGACGGACTCATCGCCGTCCAGGACGCTGATGGACTCCCGGCCGTAGAGCAGCTCGGGGACGGACTCGGTGACCGGCGACCCCTCGCGCGGACACCCAGGCGGCCATGAAGAACCACCACACGGCCTGGCCGTCGGCGACGGCGTGGTGCACGGAGAGATCGAGCGAGAGGCCGCTACCGGGGATCCGCGTGATCTGCACGGACACAGTGGCGTCGGGAGCACCTTTGTGGGGAGGTTTGCCACCAGCGTCAGGAACGTCGGGATGTCGTGTGCCTTGTCGCCTGTGAGCCGGTGGATGTCCATGGTGTCAATACCGGCAACGTCAGCCTCGACAAAGACCATGCCGGAGTCGTCGGCAGACAGCGACAAGGTCCCCGGTGCTGGCGCGGTACGCCATTTTCCTAGCGGCAGGTACACCAGTGTGGCGGCAAGGGAGCTCTTGAGGCGCAACACCGCCGCCGTGAACTCGCCGTCGTCGACGTCGCCCCTATGTCGTGAACCTGCTAGATCGGCGGCAGCTGAACCAGAGCGTGTCGAAGAAGGATAGCACGACGACGACGGGTCGACCGCGGCTGCACGCTCGGCTGGCATGTACCCGGATAGATGGATTGCTGTTGTTTTATGGAGTGATTATTTGCTGATCGTATAAATTAATTACGGTGACACAATTAGAGGAATTATTAATGCTTGCCTTGTGAAGGAGTGGAGTCGAGCCACATTAGTCGGGTACATTGCATGCGGCTAGCTAGTTTAGACTTGACTATAGAATAAGTTATTCTATAGCTAGCTATGAAGTAGTAATTCCCTATATATATATATATATATATGCAAGTTGGCCATCAAAAGCAGTACAAGATGAATAACGCGCTTGTCGGGTACAAAGGTAAGGGGTACCCTAAACCTGCGATAAACTAACGCCCAACATAGCAACCATTTTTAAGACAGGATCCGATTAGCCGATCAAGCCGATGGAGAAGGGACCATCACGCAAAGGTCTCCCTCACCGGCAACAGCAACAAGTCGTGGGCCGGCCCATTACTAGAAAAACAGACGGACAGGGGTCGAACGAATGACCCCTCCGCCTCCGCCTCGACCCCGATTGACGGACAGGGGGTCGAACGAACGACCCCTGAGAAGGAAGCTCGACTGACTTACCCTCTCTTGGTATGGGTTAAAGGGGATCCAATGCGCCTACCTGCCCCCGCCTAACGCCATGGGCGCCCACTACCGCAGTCAAATCCATCAACTCACCGCCCATGCCCTGGACCTCCGTTGACCGTACGACCGCTGTAGCCACGTCGCAAGTACGGAATTCAGAGGCACCCCCTCGAGCCATAAACAGGATAACCCTCGACTGTGTCTTCAGGGATACGACGGGGTCACGATGGCCTCGACCCCCCCCCCCCCCTCGACCAGGGGGCTCGACCGTCACCTCCAACCACTCCGGCATGGCTCCCGACCAGTCCGCTCCGCGTCAACTGTGGGACTCGTACCCATCTACAGAAGGTCGACCACACTGCGCCATAACGTTCGGCAGCGTCCAGTCTGCCATCACCATGCCCTAGAGCACCGGAAGGACGGGAAGGCCACGCCGCTACAGCGATCGACGTCCCTTCGCCAGCATAGCGCCACGGACACGCCTCCCATACCGCTACAGCTTAGGACTCTGTACTCCCGTACCTCCCCTTGATCTATAAAAGGGGACGCCGGGATAGAAGAAAGGAGGCCCACTGGTATCGGCAAAGGCATGCCCACTGGTATCGGCAAAGGCATGCGCACTTGTATCGGCATGCGCATTGGCATCGGCATGCGCATTCGCAACACCACTCCACACCCGATTGCTTGATCAACGCCTCAAGCTGTCAACCGACTCTCCTAGGATAGCCCTGCTAACCCTAGGCCTCAGCTCATCCTGAGCACCCCCGTGTAAACCTGCTTGTACCCCCCTGTACGAGCACTCCGGTGCGAGATAATACAATCCATCCTCCCCCGCTGGACGTAGGGCCTTCTGTGCCCAAACCAGGATAAATCTTGTGTTCTTCTTGCATCACGTCTGGGAGAGGGAGCACGCAATATACAAATTTACTAGCCGGTGGTCTTGACCCCCTAGGTCATAACACCGACAGCGCTTGATCATGTTCTCGCGTGATGTCTTTTCTAGTGTTTATTAATGGGTATGTGTTGTACTGTTGTTTAACTACTCTGGTTGTAGCTTGATCTTCTATTTGTATCGGAAAAACTTTCCTCCAGGTTATATCTATACCTAATAATAAAGAGGTCAAATTTCAACCCCCCAAAATTTTTTATGGACTTCCTTAACTAACTCTGTGAATGATTTCTCTATTCGTTTGAATACTACAACTCTCCTATTTTTATATATAGAGATTGGACACAAGTATAGTTAAGAATCCTATTCTAATCCAAATAGTAAGAAGAATAGGAGTTCTAATCCAAATCTATTTTTTATTTTTATTCTATTTCTATTCGTATTTGAATTCAATCGAACCCGGTTTGATCCGAACTCTTGCATTGATATCGATCTTCCTTGTGCAGGGTGGTCTCAATTTAGTGTCTTAGTACACCTTGCAATCTCAGTATTAACGTTTTGGAAAACTCCTTTACCTTTGTCCATCTCCAACTCTCTCTTTCTCTTTGGTAATGCGGCAATGTTTAGGAACCTAGATGAAGGGAAATCACCTTTGCTAGTCTCCAATTCGGTTTCCATATAATGAGTTTCGTCTCCAACTCTCTCTTTCTCTGTGGCAATGCGGCAATGCTTAGGAACCTAGATGAAGTGAAATCACCTTTGCCAGTCTCCAATTCGGTTTCCATACAATGAGTTGATTATGAAAAAATAGAAAAAAACATATATGTATAGTTTTTTCTCCCGTTGCAACACACAAACATGTTTGCTAGTTAAGAATAATATGACTAGGCATATATCTCTTGAATTTTTTTATACTCGCGAACTCCAGAAGCAAGTTGAGGTAAATATCTTGAAAGTCCAGTAACACTTTGGCTGCTAGCTGGGTTGCCGTGGCTTGCCACCACCACCACTTCCCACGGTGAGGACTCCCTGCTTGGGTGAAATACCCTGCCCAGCGTTTTGCTCGGGCCGGCGGCGGTGACGCTCCTACGTCATTCTTCTTCCCGAAGGCGTCGTCGAAGCCTGTCTCCACTAGGAGTGGCAGGCTTTGGGATGAAAATCCTTTGTGCTCTTCAACGATGTTGGCGGCTGTGGATGTCAATCCCCTTCATGAAGGCTTGGTTGGAGCACTACGGTGCCCGCCCCTACCTCCTTGCCTGGAGTTGCCCCCTCCGCGTTTGCTCTTCGTTCTGAACCTAATTGGGCATCATGTCTCTCTTCATCTTGGTTTGTCTAGTGAGTGTTGGTTGTAGCCGTAGTTGTAGTCGTCGTTGCCGGAGGATGCTTTGCTGTCGAGGTTGTTTCCGATGGTTGCTTTGTCGTTGCTGCTTCTTCAGGTTGTCCCTCCTTGCCCGTGGTCTTGAGGATGTTTCCTTGAGTGACTCGGAGGAGCTTTTAGAGATGTCACGTTTCTGGCGGATGCTTTGACGCTGAGGTCGCGTTCGTTTCCGGCGGATGCTTTGCCGCCGAGGAGTTTCCGGTGGATGCTTTGCCACCGAGGTTGTCTTGACCTCTAGTGGATTCTTTGTCGTTGTTATCTTCTATGGCTACTATCACTAATGGCTACGTAGGTGTTGAGTTACCTTTGGTATTAGGCTCAGTTCCTGGGGTTGTTGGTGAAGGTCCCCCACCCCTCATGTTTCTTGCTTTGTGCCTTGTGTTGAGGATTTTGTTGGTAATCTATGGATTACCCGTGATTCCTCTTGTATCATCTATATGTAGGTCTATTGACCAATCTTTTCTTCTTAATGAAATACAGGCTATATGTCTGCTCTCGAAAAAAAAGATTGTTCATTAAGTCTTTATCAGCTACTACATTCAGAAAATATATCCGTGATATTGGTAGTAGACAACTAAGACACTTGCAAAATTCAGTGGGAAATCGTCCTAAACTACCCTTATTACTAGGTCCAAAAGATTCTAAAATTTATATTTCTAAAGGTTATAAAATGTCATGAAGAATACCGTTGTACTTTTTTTCATAAATGAGTTTTCTAGATGTTTCTCATAATGGTTTTTAATGAGCAACAAGTGCAATACATATAGTGACACTATGTACTTTTTCTCTATATTTTTTCCATTGAATGTTTGGGATTTTTATAAGATATGAGTTGATTACGGTATTCGTCCAAGGGAGAGTGTTGGAAAACAATAACCCTAAGGCTCCTTTTGGAAACTCAAATTTCCTTAGATTTCTTGCCTTTTCTCATAGTGGGAAATCCATAAGGATATTATTTGAATATCAATTTAAAGCATCTCCAAGAGTTTCTTATCTCAACTTGTCATTCAGTTATTATTGGCAAAAAGAAGGAAAAAAATAGCTTCCAACAGTTTGGTAAAATAACTTGGCATCAATAGCAACTTGACATATTTCTCCTCCTCACTTGGCAAATATGCCAACTGGAGGCAGCTTGACATCTCCTCTTCTTCCACCGCCGCATTAGGGATAAAAAAATCTTGTGTGCCTTTTTCCATTTTGCCAAGTCTAAAAGAGCAAACTATTGGAGATAGACTGTTTTTTACTTGACATATTGTTTTGAGAGTTGGAAAAACATGATATTTGACAACTAAAATATAACAAACTCTTGGATACGTTGGGTTTCCATCCATGAGTTTCCCTCCCCTTCTTCCAAATTAGCCCTAAGATATAATTGTGGACTCATACCAAATATATTCCCGAAGGGTTAAGACTATATAAAGAAATATGTACTCATCTACAATGAATAATAAAAAAAACTCGACCCGTGGGGTAAGACAACCCACATGCATTGCGCTTAAATAGAAGAAACCTTCTCATGTAGGTCGAGAAAAATCCCCAAACCCTCGCCCCACCTTGACACAGGGGACCTAGCCCGTGTGAGACTTGGCCGGCCCTAAAGACCTGTACTTTGCCCGTAGGACAGACGAGAGGGGATTTTTTTAACCATGCCATAAATACCTGAAAATTCGCTCACATGGGGAGTCAAACCCATGACATGTGGAGTGTCATTGAGGGGCTCTAACCATTTGTGCTAGAGGCTAATATAAGTTCTACAATATTAGCTATCCTATGTTTATCTGTTGTGTAGTTGAGAAAGGATAGATGAGATCATTTACATGTTCCTTACGTCTCATATGCTACGGGTAAGGTAAGTAAGAAAATCAAATCCACAACAACACCGTTGCTTAACACTATGCTACATGAGCCGGGTCAGAAGAAGGGGGGAGTGGTGACGGCCAAGAGCAACTTCAGCCCAACATACAAATTGAGTTCCTATTTTTTGCATTTACATGTTGGCCTGCATACAATAGGGGCCTAAAATTAACTTCAACTCCAGCCCAAGACCCTATCAGTGCTTCCCTGATCACACACACAATAGGAGCCTCCTATTCCTGGGGCCCTGGGACTAAAATTTGGGAGACCTCCTAAAATGAGAGCCCAGTTAAGAGGTCCACTTGAGTTGATTTTTTGGTTTAAACTCCTAAAATTTGAGATGATGGCCTGTTTAGGGGCTCCACTGGAGTTGCTCTGGCCGAGGCAAAGGCCTCGACCCTGATGCCCTCACCTGATGGTCCCTGCTCCGGAAGCACCCGTCGGCAACTTGGCATCCTATTCCTAAACCAAAACTCGCACTCGCCAACACTAGCGCCCAAAGAACATTTTAACCAGAAAACAGAAGGTCACCAAGATGGCAGTCGCGACCGAAAGGTCGACTGGCGCAAGAGGCCACGGAGGCCGTTTGCGGTGCGGGTCGCGATCAGATGGCGGCCCCCAAGATATGGGTGGAGGATATCGAGCCATTCGAGCGCACCGAGCCGAGCGGTCCGCGTCGAAACGGCGACCACCGAAAGCGTTTGCGGTCGCGTGCTGTGCTGCAGTGCTGCTGACGGACGGGTGGAGGCCGTGGGGGTCGTCCGGCTCTGGGGGCGGCCGCTGGTTCCACAACAACAAGGTTTCCAATTCCACCACGTCGAGCTCGGTTTAGTTAAAGCAATACGAGCAATGCAACCCGAGCTGATCGCGTGTGCACATATAATTGTCGCCGGAGACTGATCGAGAGGATCGTTTCAAAATTCAGATGTCCCAAGTTTTGCTGATGGACTTTATTTATGGATATATAATTCCTGGTTGAGTTGTCACGCCTAGCTAGCAGGGGTAGGGGACACCAATTTCTTCCATGTTTATTTACGTATGAAAGTACCATTCGACTTTTAACTAAGCTCAATCAGAGAGAGGAAGAGACACAAGGGGGTCCTTTCCTTTCGCTTTCGACTTGGCTTTCGTGTGGCAACGTCATTCGACAAGCCCATCCACAATACATCCCGTCCTTCCCCGTCACACCACCAGAGCCAATCAATAAAAATCTGGGTCCATTCCCAAATCCATCGGCTTTCCTCACTAATCCATGCTTGTTGCTTGATCGTACCTGAGGTTTGTTCTATCGTTTCTCGATCCGGGACGAGCAAAGCCCAAGAATGTTTGCCTCCGGATGGAGCACGCCTAATCCGCCATCACGCGTCAAACCCCTCTCTTAGCTCTGCTGCCATGTAGTGTAGGAGTAGTAGTACTGTACCTTTTATAGCGACACATGAGGTCGTCACAGCAGCTGGTCTTCGCGGACCCGGGACACGCATGGTTGAATTGAACTGTGCCCCGTCGTTTACGTGTCAAAGAACACCTCTGGAGTCTGGCCAGGAGACGACGAGGTCAGCCCAGGCCAAGCGAGGCGCCATCGCCTGACCCATGTCCCCTATCCGCAGCCTTTTTAGTTTCGTTTCGTGCGGCGAGCACAAAATTCTTTGCCGCCTCCGAGACAACTAGGCCGGCCGGCCTGTCCTGTCCTGTCCTGTCCTGTAACGGGAATAACCGCCCGCACATAGGCATATCCTACCTCGGCAGGGCAGGGCAGCCTAACGGCCACGGCAGCCTGCTGGCTCTGATGCTGCCATGTCCGCGCGCGCCTCGTATCGGTGCTGCTCCTGCTGCTTGGCCCTCTCCCCATCTCCTGCGTCCACGTGACCGCCGACGGGCCCGTGACGGCGACGGTGCACCGGCAGGACGGCACCGCGTGGCGCTCCTTCGAGCAGCTGCTGGACGCGCGGCGAGGCAGCCACGTCGCGGGCCTCGGCGAGCTCAAGCGCTACCTGGCGAGGTTCGGGTACATGCCTGGGCCGGAGCACGAGCCGACGGACGACGCGTTCGACGCTCACATGGAGGCCGCCGTACGGCGGTACCAGTCCAAGCTTAGCCTGCCGGTCACGGGGCAGCTCGACTCCACCACGCTGGATCGGATCATGGCGCCACGCTGCGGCGTCGGCGACGACAACGGCCACGGTGTTCCAGTCTCCCTCTCGGGATCGACGGCGAATCGGGACGCCGCGGTCAGCCGGTTCACCTTCTTCAAGGGCGAGCCGCGGTGGACGCAGCCGGACCCGCTCGTGCTCACGTACGCCTTCTCGTCGACCGCCACCGTCGACTACCTGCCTGCCGAGACCGTGCGTGCGGTGTTTCGGCGCGCGTTCGCGCGGTGGGCGCGGGTCGTCCCCGTGGGCTTCGTCGAGACCGACGACTACGAGGCGGCTGACATCAGGGTGGGCTTCTACGTGGGGAGCCACGGTGACGGGATCCCTTTCGATGGGCCGCTCGGCGTACTCGGCCATGCTTTCTCCCCAAAGAACGGGCGCCTCCACCTCGACGCCGCAGAACGGTGGGCGGTTGACATGGGCACGGAAACGGTGCACTCAGCTGTCGACTTGGAGTCCGTGGCCACGCACGAGATTGGGCACGTCCTCGGGCTGGGGCACTCGTCGTCACCCAAGGCCGTCATGTACCCGAGCCTCAGCCCGCGGGAAAAGAAGGCGGAGCTCACCGTCGACGACATCGAGGGCGTCCAGTGGCTGTACGGGCCCAACCCGGGATTCAGTCTCAGCTCGCTCTACCAGCAGGACTCCTCCATGGCGTCGGGGAGGAGCAGTTGGCTACCTGCCTCGGCTAGTTTAGTTTGTGCAGCCTTGTTCATGCTAGTGACGCAGTTGTAGATAGACAGGTTTATATAATACTACACAAAAAGGATAAGGATACAAACAGAATGGAAAAAAAATGTTAGTAGCATGATCCTGCTACAGAAGAGAAAAACTCCTCTTCTTGTGGGTTATCTTTATCTTAGTTTTTGCACACAAATTGTGTGGGAGAGGCGTGTCTCTCTCCTCTTAGGTTTGTGTTTGCACAGTGAAGTTGTTACAGAAATGCCCCCATGTAACTGTACATAATCCTATATATCAGTCAAAAGTTTGACAAGTGTTTATCTACACAAGTTCATGCTTACTGGCAGCTACTTAGACAAATATGAAATGGTGAGACTTCTACCGCGACACGGTGGTCTGCAGTGGCAAGACACTTGCTGGTCCAGCTTCCTCTGCTTCAGACGATCTCTGTGCGACAGTCTTTGACATCATGAACATCTTCTTGATAGTCTTTGTGAAGCATGTCCTGTGTTCATCTGCCTCGCATTGATGAACTCGTGCATGTGATCTCTCAAATCTGAGACGAATATGCACAGCACGTTTTGAATCTAGTTGATGTGATTCTTCAGGTTCGGTGTGCTCAGACATGTCATGAGATACTGCAAACAAATATAAGCCATACCATGAGAAAACCATACTTCATCCAGACCGATTTATATGGCAGGCGCACGCATCAAGATTCAACCTTTATAAACTATTCTGGAGAGTAACCAAGAGAAAACTGACAGAAAAAAAAGTCAAACATTTAGCAATTCCGTGCACCTAAAGGAAACTGCATCTGTTTCACACAGCTAGGTGACTCAATTAATTAATGAAAATAATTTTATCACTGGGATTTGACAGGAGCACAATACAATCATACAAGTAAGAACATCATGTTGGTACTATATCTTTAACAATTAGAATATTTCTCAAGTTTAGAATAAGAAAAACATCATACTTCAATAAACCATCATGAGTAGTAGAACTGTAGAAGTATGAATGCTACAAAGTTGTATAGAAACAAGCAATTGTTTGAACCAATCAATTCAAGGTACATGCATAAGTCTGATTTGGACAGCAGTCTGAAGTCTGAACAAGATAATAACTACAGCATCTGTGATAATCTGTAACAAAAAATGGCATTAAGAGCACAGCTAAGCTGTGGACCACCTAGTTAAATATTTAGTATTGATCCAGAATGGGGCATCATATAATTGTTTCTCTGGAAATGTTGTTTCAACATCCACTCAACAATGGCAGCTCAAAGAATTTCTGGGAGCAATTGAATGGCAGTGCTAAGAAGAAACATCAGATGAGGTGGACACATAACGCTAGCATCAAAAGATGATGTGTTTTTTCCTTGATGCACAAAAACAGTGAAAGGGACTGGTGCAGAGAAGGATTGCAAAGCATCATGGACCCTCATTATTTGTCAATGATCATGGCACAGCATGATACTCACAGTACTGTATTGAAGTTAGGACTTAGATATCAAATCAATAGCCACAAGAATAACTAGCAGTAAGAATGGCCAGTTTACTGGTATCCCTTAACTGACTCTTCTTTAAACATATTTACAGATAGACAGCTAGAAGTACAAGCAAAGTATGCAACGGCAGCAGTGTCCGCAACAACAACCTCAAGGGCCAATTTAGGCGATTGACCAATTAGTATACAAAGATGCAGTCGCGAAAACCACATCTAGGTGAACCTACTCACCGTTGCATAACTGAAAATATGCAACCCGCTAACAAGTCACCATGCTTATCTGTACCCACAAACCAATAAAACAGAGACATTACAATGGAACATCAAAACGAATAGTCCGTTTCCATCAGGTAAAAGAACACTACAAAATCTAAATTACAGCACCTCTTTTTCTTTTCTTTTTTTGCGAGAAAAAACTCTTGCCTTTTTTATGTCAAAACTATAAACTCTTGGTTCATACCGAGTTGTGAGTTCATGTGTCAAAAAAGGAACCACTAGACAGTATTCCCTTCGATTGGCACAAGAACACGAGTTGATGTAGGTGGGCTTACTGACCATCCACACAGGGATTGCTGCCATTGAGGCTGCTGTGTGTGGTTGGCTAATTAGCCACCAAGGCCAAACACAGACTTAAGCATAACCAGGATTCCAAAAAGCGGCACTAAGCGCAAGCTTCAGCGCGCTGAAGCGATAAGCGGACGGGTAGCGCTTCGCTATGGGTAGCGTCTGCTGGTAACCGCTCCCGCCGGCCGCACGCGGCGCGCAGGGAAGCAACAGGAGCCGGGTGCCGTAGACGGTCCAGGGGAGGCAGGAGTGGAGAGGGAGGTCCGTACGCAGGGTCGCCGGCCGGTGTGTGGAGGACGGAGGCGAGGGCGGGAGGCGGGAGGGGGAGCCGCTGACGCCGTCGCCGAACCTGGGACTGCCCTGCTGTCGCTGAGAACGAGCCTGAGCGCCGCCTCCGTCGCCTGCGTGCCGAGCGCGAGTGGGGGAGGGAGCCGGCGCTGCGAGAAGACGAAGAAACGGCGGCGGATGCCTTCGCTGCAGTACAGTTAGGTTTAGGGTAAACAAACATATATGGGTGTGGCGAAACGTGGGTTTGGGCGGCGAAAGTTGGGTTTGGGCTAAATTAATGGCCTTTTAGATGGGCCACAAAATAAAAGCCTATACCATTGATTGTTTTTTCATTTTTGTTTCTTTTTCTTTTAACATTTTTTGATAAATCAGTACATAATATGTATCATCTATATCTATATGTACACCAACATATTTATCTGAAATTTCATGAAACACATCAACCTCCATTACCTTTTATTGATTCTCATGTAATTAAAAAAAAGAGACATGATCTTAAACTTGGGACTGACGTCTATTGGGCTTCCTATACTCCTCTTATGATTTCGCTAGGAATCCGACATGTAGCTTCATAATTAGATATTTAGGGCAAAAAGTAAGAATATGGACGAAGAAACATAAAGTTTAGTTCTTCTCTACAAGATACAATCACCTGACGACCTCAAGCATAATATACCCACCTGATTTTTAACATAACGGTAGTTAACTCACTACTCACACCACTACGACTTAGCTAGCACCATTACCCCACTTTGACCGGTGTTGTTTGCTCTATTGAAAACGCAAAACAGTACTCCTAATTCTTCTGTCTTCTCTTTCAGGGCCTTGACATTACCCCTCTCCAAGCAGCACTAGATGGAAATTGTCACCAGAGATCATGAACTTTCTTCCACGTCGTCAAGGTTGGTGAGTGATTAGACCACTGCACCTGAATTTATGATAGTGAAGAAGCCCCATTTTATACCATATGTAAAAACAGAATACGAATGGACTAGATAATCATGGAAGGTGTTGGGGATATTACCTCTGTATACCCCCAGGGACCTACATGAGCCTCTCGACCAGAAGACGGTCCAACTCGCGAGGCCCTACGACACGCGACCAGGCCTGCCGTGCTCGCTAGGGACTCCAGAGCTCCTTGCTCGCCAAGGAAGATCCTAGGAGATAGACTCAGATCTCTTGCCTTAAGGGACCGATCGTAATCTGTTAGGATATGGAAATTGTAACCCTGCTCCTCGACTATATAAGGCGAGCAGGGACCCCTTAAAAAGATCCATCTACACCTCATGTAACCTATCTCTCAGATCAATCTAGCCACCAGAACATAGGACGTAGGGTATTACAATGATTTATCGGCCTGAACCTGTATAAACCGCCGTGTCTACGCTCTCTGTGTTACGCTTGACCGCCGTCACCATACCTCCGCCTAACAATCTACTACCTTGGAGTTCCCCCTAGGTAGTCTGTGACACATATTTCATCGACAGAAGGACCATGTAGAACTAAAGTGATATCATCTTCTACGTGCACTGAATGAGGGACATGCTATTTTAACTAGGACGTATGAACCAAAGGATGAATGCGGCATACATTAGGTAATTGTAGATGATATGCCACAACGTCACCTCAAATTGGAAGATTGTTTGAAAATTCTTGGAGATACTCAAAGCTGATTCAACTATGCAGCTAATGCTTACCTTATAATGTCTTCCTTTCTTATCCTTATAAAGGTTTTATATTTATTCTATATTTTTAAAGTATACGTACTTAGAATACACTCTGAATTAGAAAATCTATGTAAAAATAAATAGAAAATCTACATGGGATTGAGGTATCTGAATTAGAGAAAATCTACATGCCCTTTTCCATGTTGATAAGAAAGCAAGACATAGAGGTTTAGCTTAGCATAAATTATGTATTTTCATTATATATGTATTTCAATATAGAATAATTAAATTATTTAAGACGTAAAATGAACAAGCTTTTATTTAATTATTAGAATCATTATGAAACTGTGTATATGCCTTTTCTGTTCATACACAATACAAGAGTGCAATATTTCTACCTTGGAAAACAAAAACTTTCATCGCTCTTCCTTAATATTTGATTCAAAAATCACTCTTTAAATTCTCACATCAACGCGCATGAAAATCAGCTCACCAACTGCACTAAAATCATGCCTACAAACTTTGGTTGCAGTTGGTAATCGTTTGGGTGGATTTTGGGCAAGTTTGGAGGAGAAAGGGGTGATTTTCGTGGTTACTGCGCTCTGCTCAGGGGCGTCGGACGCTCCGTCAGGAAGCGCCGGAAGCTAGGGCTCACCCAAGCTAGCGTCCGTCGCGACCATCTGTCTGTGCATGTGTTGGTAGCGTCGGACGCTCGCCAGCGTCCGTCGGCTCCGCGTTGGACTCATCCGTTGGTTTTTCAGCCACACAGGTTGTCTGCTCGTTTTGCGTCGGACGCTCCTCAGCATCCGTCGACGCTGCGTCAGACGCGTCTGTCGCCTCGCTGTTGTTTTTCCTCCCGAACAGGCTCTCTGGAAGGCTGACGGACGATCTCCCATCGTCGTCGCACTGCGCCGGAGCATGTGTCGCCTGTTTTGACTGCTATGTTTGTCTGTTTGCTTCGAGGTTTGTCTCGTTGGATTCGTTGGTAGCTACGCTGTGTTCCTAGAACATCTTCTAAAACATCCACTCACTTGTGGGTCTTGGTTCTATCATTCTTGCTTTGGGTTGTGCTTGGGACAAGGGTCAAGATCTTCCGATCCTTCCCATGCTACCTGACTGACCCCCTATGCTCCTGTCCGCATGGGCTTGGCCTAGTCGGCCTGATCCGTATGCTCGCTTCACTCTACATGGGATAGATGGCCCACTCCGCTCGCTCGTGTTTTTCAGACCATATGGGCCAGCCAGCCTGCCCCGCTCGCTCGCGCTGCCTGCTTGCTTCTATATGACTATGAGCCTTCACCCAATAGTATCACGTGATGAACATAAAGAAAAAAAAGAGAAATAAAAAAGAATTATAGAAACCAAATATAGTATAGGTAGGAGGAGATCAACATAAGAACTTCGGCACAAGGAAACAATTATGGTATTCCCTATCACTAAACAACAAGGATAGTTTGTGCTAGTTATGAAAAGAGTAAATTACATGGTCGGTCCCTAAACTATCGGTGAGTTTTCATCCTGGTCCCAAACTATAAAAATGGCTATTTAGGTTCCTAAACTATTACTTAGGTTTCATCCCTGTCCCCAAACTTTCAAAACAATCATTTGGGTCCATAAACTATTGTTTAGATTTCATCCTAGTCTCAAGCTACAGTGACGGCGGTAACAATTGCTTTATTTTTATTTATTTATTTGAGTTGAATCTTTTAAAACTCATAATAAATCATAGAAAAATCATAAAATGGAAAATTTAATTTTGTTTGACTACACATGAGTAGATCTACCCAGTTAATAAATATCATGGTATGATTTAGTAAAAAAATTTCTATGAAGATTTTATCTTTTTCTTTTTAATTTATTTAGTATAAATATTTAAAAAACATAGTAAATCACAAAAACATCATAAAATGGAAAGTCTAATTTTGTTGGACTCCACATAAGTATACCTACACAGTGAACAAATAATATGGTATAGTTTAGTACAATGTTTTTGTTTTAGCTTTAGATCTATGCTTTGATGCAATTAATTGAAATAATTCATAGCTATCGTTTCTATAATTATTTTGTTTGACTAAAGCATATCATATTATTAGTTCACTGTATAGATCTACTCAGGTGGAGTCATTGGAATTTACATTTTATGATTTTTCTGTGATTTACTATGATTTTTAAAAAATTTAGCCCAAATAAATTATAAAAAGACAAAACCTTCATAGCAAAAATTTTGTACTAAAGCATACCATGTTATTTTTTCACTGGATAGATCTACTCATGTGGAGTCCAAAAAAATTGGATTTTTCATTTTCCGATTTTTCTATGATTTATTATGATTTTTCAAAGATTTAGCCCAAATAAATAAATAAAAACAAAGGAAATGTTACCGCTGTCACTATAGCTTGGGACTGGGGGTGAAACGTAAACAATAGTTTAGAGACTCAAATGACTATTTAAAAGTTTGGGGACTAGGATAAAACCTAAGCAATGGTTTAAGGACCTAAATGGCCATTTTCTTAGTTTGGGGACTGGGATGAAAACTCACCGATAGTATAAGGACTGGCCATGTAATTTACTGTTGACGGTAATTAACTACAATATTATATAGGTCAATAAAACTATAAAGAGGGTATAAAAGCAATCACCAACATAGAATAGGGTTTATACTGGCAATATTCCATAGTTTTGGTGAATTATGACTCTACAGGGATTAAAACAGGAAAACAACAGTTGGAATCAAGATACAACTACAACCGAATGAGATCTAGCGTATCGGACTAGGAAACCTAGGTGGAAAGACTCCAGAAGGTGCAACAAGCCTCCACGAGGCAGCGTTAATTGGGCATCCACTCAGAGATTTCTTGATGGAAGCCTTAAGGGTCATCTCGAGAGTAGTATCAAGCTCTCGATTCCGTTAACCAACTCTATAAACACCATGACGGAATCGCTCCCAGAATCTGACCCCATAGAGGAAGTGATGGTTGCATCTCTTCTAGAATCCTCTCATCCTGATCTAGAAGAAGACGCTAAAGATTTCATCCAAGAAGAAGACGATCTAGAAGAACCCATAGATCTAGAGAAATCTGAGCCTCCATCTAAGCCCTCTATAGAACTTAAACCCCTTCCTACTGGTTTAAAATATGCTTTTCTAAATGACGATCGTGAGACTCCTGTGATCATTAGTGACAAACTCTCTCTCCTGAAGAGTCCTTTAAGCTCCTCACTATCTTAGAAAAGCATCAATCAGTCTTAGGCTATTCTCTTCAAGATCTCAAGGGCATTAGTCCCGCTCTTTGCACACATCTCATTCCCATATAACCTGATGCCCTTCCATTCAAAGAACCTCAACGAAGATTGAATAATGCGATGAGAGAAGTAGTAAAGAAGGAGGTCTTGAAACTCTTGCACGCAGGGATCATCTACCAGTTCCTCATAGTGAATGGGTTAGCCCTGTGCAAGTTGTGCCTAAGAAGGGAGGTATGACAGTCGTTCGAAATGAAAAGAACGAGTTGATTCCTCTATGAATCGTCAAGGGTTGGAGGATGTGTATAGATTACCGAAAACTTGATAAGGCTACAAAGAAAGACCACTTCCTGTTACCCTTCATCGATGAGATGTTGGAACGGCTTGCAAAGCATTCTTTATTTTGTTTCCTTGATGGTTATTCGGGTTATCATCAAATACCAATCCACCCCGATGATCAAAGTAAGACCACCTTCACATGCCCCTATGGAACATATGCTTATAGGCGAATGTCATTCGGCCTATGAAATGCTCCTGCTTCTTTTCAGAGGTGCATGATGTCCATCTTCTCCGATATGATCAAAGAAATCATGGAAGTTTTCATGGACGACTTCTTCGTCTATGGAAAAACTTTCGATGATTGCCTTGAGAACCTGGACAGAGTCTTACAAAGATGTCAAGAAAAGCACTTAGTACTGAATTGGGAGAAATGCTATTTCATGGTTCGGGAAGGCATAGTGCTAAGACATAGAGTGTCCGAACGTGGGATAGAAGTGGATAGAGCTAAAATTGAAGTCATAGAACAACCTCCTCCTCCCACGAATGTCAAAGGAATTCGTAGCTTCCATGGGCACGCAGGCTTTTATAGGCAGTTTATAAAAGTTTTTTCTCAAATTGCCCGTCCTTTAACAAACCTGCTAGCTAAGGATGCACCCTTTGACTTTACTGATGAATGCTTAGATTCTTTTCACTATCTTAAGAAAGCACTTGTCTCCGTTACGATCATCCAACCCCCTAATTGGATGTTTCCCTTTGAAATAATGTGTGATGCAAGTGATTATGTTGTTGGTGCGCTTTTAGGCCAAACCAAAGATAAGAAGCATCATGTAATTTCATATGCTAGCAAAACTTTAATAGGGCCACAATTAAACTATGCAACAACTGAAAAAGAACTTTTAGTCGTGGTTTTTGCTATAGACAAGTTTATATCTTACTTAGTTGGAGCAAAAGTCACGCTACTTTAAAGTACTTGCTCACTAAGAAAGATGTTAAACCCTGCTTAATAAGATGGATCTTGCTACTCCAAGAATTTGATCTTGAAATAAAAGATAAAAAGGGAGTATAAAATTCTGTTGTCGACCACCTGTCTAGAATGCAATTCAAAGAAGCACATAATTTGGCCATCGACAACTTCCTCAGAGATGACACACTCCTCAAGGTGACAAACTCCAACCCCTGGTATGTAAATATAGTGAACTTTATGGTTGCATTCCATGTCCCACCAGGGGAAAATAAGAAGAAGCTCATTCAGGAAAGTCGAGTGCATCTCTGGGATGAGCCTTACCTCTTAGAGTATGCAATGATGGATTGCTAAGAAGATGTTTACCTATGGAGGAGGCAATCAAGATTATGGAAAGATGCCATGGGGCAGAATATGGAGGTCACTATGGAGAATTCAGAACTCATGCTAAGATTTGGCAAAGTGGTTTCTACTGGCCAACCATGTACAAGGATACCCTAGAGTACGCCAGAAAATGTGCAAGGTGCCAGAAGCACGAGAACATCAATGCCCGAGATGCCATGACACTCACCAACAACCTACAAGTCAAGCTCTTTGATGCATGGGGCATCGACTACATGTGACCCTTCCCTCCATCGAAATTGTGTGAGTACATCTTAGTAGCGGTGAACTATGTGTCCAAGTGGGTATAAGCAATACCGTGCCACAAAGCAGACTTAGCCAATTCAAAGAGAATGTTCCAAGAAGTGATATTCCCTAGATTTGGAACTCCAAAGTTAGTCATAAGTGACGAGGGATCTAAGGCTTCCACCAGTTCCTCACCGATCAAGGAATTCGACACAATGTTGCAACTCCATACCATCCTCAAACAAGTGGTCGAGCAGAAACATCCAACAAACAAATCAAGAACATTATGCAGAAAACCGTGGATGAGATGGGTACGGCTTGTAAGCACAAGTTACCAGAGGCACTATGGGCATATCAGACCGTATACAAGACACCAATTGGTATGACACCATACCAACTTGTATACGGAAAGACATGCCATTTGCCTGTGGAATTGGAGTTTAAAGCACATTGGGCAATCAAGAAGTGGAATATGGATCTGCCAGCTGCTAGAAAATTCAAAAGAATGCAAATCTATGAATTAGAGTAGTGGAGAGAGAAAGCATATCATAATGCTAGAATATACAAGGAGAGAACAAAAAGATGGCATGGTAAGAGAATCAAAGTCAAAGAGTTCAACCCAAGAGACAAGGTCTTGCTATTCAACTCAAGATTCAAGCTCTTTGGTCACGGAAAGCTAAAAAGCAAATGGGAAGGACCATACCTCGTCGTCAACGCTGCATCTCATCGAGCAATCATACTCCAGGACGACGAGGACAAAATCTTCAAGGTAAATGGCCAACGTCTTAAAGTTTTTCATGAACATGAATCACCTGAACAAGAAATTGACATGGTAAATTTTATTCTTAATCCAACTTAGAACTAAAATCTACATGTTTTAACTTTTTTGTTCATTTTACATGTTTGACCTTAGATTTAGCCTAGACTTAGCCTTGTCACCTCCCACGAAAAATCTTAGCCCATTTGGCCCCAAAAGGGCATCGACCGATCCCTTCTTAAGGCCTAATAGCCCGAGGTTGCACGGCCTGCCTAACCTGACCTGTGGGAGTCCAAAACCTGACTCGGTCGATCCAGACCTTGCCAAACCAGATTGGCCGATCATAGTCTGAGCCCGTTCAACGTGCCTGTTGCACATGAACGTTGGACCAACGTTCCCCTCGGTTTCCATCGTGATCCGAGCGAAAACGGAGGCACTGAACATTGGAATCCATCTTCTTAACCCCCTCTCCTTCTTCTTCCTCCTCTCACCTTGTTCTTCTTCACAACCAGCAGCAACTCTAACCCTCCTTGCCTTCATTCTCACCTCCTTGATCGTCACCATGGCTCCACCAAGAAGCAACACAAAGATGGCAATCATTCCCTTCAATGGAAGCCCATCCAATGCCCAAGATCCCATCAACGCGGATGTCATGGCCGTCGAAGTACTCGACGTTGCTCCTCTGGCCATGGCACCGCTGCCAGTCTAGCCAGGCATCCCTAGGGGGGGGGGGGGTTGGCCGATCTCATCCTGGTCCTCAGAGAGGGCCAGGAGCATTGCTAGGTCGATGTCCCCTCACCCGAATCTCAACATGTTGGTCGCGCGTCCTGTAACTCCCAAAAGGCCAACCACCGGCCAATTGGGGGTAAAGGGGAAGGCCATCGTCTCCACCACCGATGGCGGTACAAGCACGGACTACACCAGCTCATACTCGCCATCGACACCCACATGGATGCGCCGTCAAAGGGCCCATGGTGGACCGGGGATGGGCAAGGTGCTTGTTCGTCCCCTTACCTCCGAGGAGCGGAGTGAGACACACAACTCTCTTGAGTCCGAGGCATCACACAAGACCGTCCGGTGGACTAGCAATCCTCCATCCATCTCTGGCCCTCCAGGCCAATTCCAAGAGGAAGACGAGAAGAGCGATATGGAGAAGCTGCTGCGCATAGTTGCTAGGCTTAGGGAGAGTAACACCAAGTTAGCGGAGAGGGTAGCGGAAGAGAGGATGGCACACTTAGACTTAGAGGATAGTTTCAATGATCTTCACATTAGCACTAGTGCGAAGAACAAGTGCTTAGCCAAGGCAATTGAGAGGGAGGATCTCTTTGCCCCTCCTTCTCCATAGATTTCTAGTTCCTCAAATAATTAGGCACTTAGGTTGTTTTCACTTATTTTCCCTTCATCAATTGTAACTTGTGCCTAGCAATTTGAATTGAATAAAAAATATGTTGTGCTGGTGTCTTACCCCAGCAGAACCCTTGCATTTGATCTCTCTCTGTCATGTGTTACAGTATGCACTGAAACAAGTATGGGGGGGGTATCGGTCGACACTCCAACATACCATTTGATCGGATCGACCACTGAATCATGATGTACACGATCATGACACGTCCCACAAAAAATTGGACTTCAATGACCGCTTTTCAGTATCGACCGATACACGTTTGAGGTCAATAAATAGAACTGACACAGCAGAGGAACATTTAGAAGGTAAGGGATCTATTTCAGTGACCGAAGTGGCCAAAAGCCTCCGAAGTGATGTCGGTCGACACCACCAAGGACCTCCAGGCCCACCAACCAGCATTCACGCAACATCCTCATTAACCCTAACTGGTTTGCCACATCTCCTTCCCTTTTCTTTTATGTTTTTATTTGTTTAACTCATTTCCCTTCTAAAAATAAAAATAAAAAAATAAATTTTATTTTCTTCATGAAATTAATCACTTAGTCTATTTGCCTTTTTAATATTGAATAAAAACAAGAAGATTGCATCCGAACTTAAAATTTGAAAAGTGACATGATCTATGACGTTTAAAGGGTAAAATCGTCATAAAGACAAATTCTTGCTTTTGCTTATGCTAGTGGGAGAATATTTTGATAGGGAAATCATATTGACTAAGTTGTTGATTAATATGATATAGTTCTCGGCTCATGATTCATACCCAATCTATTTAAAGTACTTGGAGATTAATTTTTGAAAAATGTCATAAACCATAATGTCACTACTCCTCTATAGTGAAAACATTCCTACCAAAGCCATAAATGTTTATACACGTTCAAACCTTCCTCATATGCTTCTTGTTTTACTTTGAGTTTAGTCAAACCTTGTGACCCTTGTTGAGAATGTTGTCATAGTTCAAAGATCAAGATCACACACACACCACATATATTCGCTGCTTCTACATTGGAAGTACGCAAAACATGCCTTTTCATCTATATGTTCCATTTTCATTCAATAAATACTCTAGAAAAAATGATATGATCTCTCTCAAAATTCTTCAAAAGAGATATGGCTATGATGAAAAATGATGATGAGAAAAAGCTCAGAAAAAAGAGAGATAGCCATGTCTCGAGTAATCATTAAGTTAGAGAGATCATACATGGTAAAGAGTATAATAAAGTCCACTATCATTTTCCATACACATGCACATCTTGATCTATGATTATGACACTTTTCTCCTTGGATCCTTGTTTTGACTTTACAATATAAGTAATGCAAGTTTACTATATTCTCTATCCCTACCTAAGCTCCACATAAGCCATTTAGAAGTAGGAAGACATAAAAGAAGGCAATCTCATGTTATACCTTGGTAAGGAATCATATACTTTGTGAGTGATCTGGAGTGCTATATGAGGAGTAAGTTGACTTATGAGCTTTCTTTTGAAAACTTATAAAAAACTCCAAGTACTAAAATATGATTTGGGAAGATGACTTTGCCTTGAGAACTATTCCTTTCCTCAACCTCTCAAGGATATATGTTAGACAATACCACATATCCCATTAGTATGGCAAATGTCTTGAGTGACTCTTTATGCTTGCTTAATACTTTGAATAGCATAGTTATGTTTACTTTTATCCTTTATTCGAGGACGAGCAAAGATATAAGTATGGGGGATCTTGTTGACGGTAAGAATGAACCATTTTGTCACCATCAAAATACCATCAACATCCTCAGAATATAAGGAAAATAAACATATCATGAGCATATTATTTAAAATAACAAGTTCCACATGTCAATGAAGTATTTGATACAGAACTATAGGAAATGGAGCAAAGTGGGGCTAGTGGGACCCACATAGTGGGTCGGCCGACCCCATGATGGGCCCACCAAGCCCCTCACACTGGCCATGATCTAGGGGAAGCACTCCCAAGTGTTCCTCCACCCTTGGATCAACTTGTGCTTCCTCCCAACGGCTCATATTCACCTCACATGGATTCATGGGCCCACATCAAGGGAACAAAGGTGACAAAACACTCTAGAAGGATCAAATCAACTTCATGACAAGTGGGACTACCCTCTGGAGGGAGGAGGTGGGCCCCAAATCCCTATAGGGGGTTGGTCGATCCACCAGGGTGACCCCTACTTGGTCCATGACCAGTGGGGTACCTTGTCGAAGACCAAGGCAGGACCCACAACCTATAGGGGGGGGTCGGCCGATCCCTATTTTACCCCTCCAAGCTCTTGCCAACTTCCCCAAGCATTTAACACATGTTGGAGATCAGAACCCTCTATTATAGGCCAAGGTTAAAGTAGTGAGATTAGTGTAGATGTGGTGTCTAAACTTAATCTTGCCTTTGTAAATCGCTTATCGCACGGATTGTTTGTGGTAGCTAGTAGGTGGTGATAGCCCTATCTAGTCTTTGTATTCCACCATGTGTGTAAGATAAGTTCTTAAAAGGTAGGGCCTCAATACAACATGATGGCGCGGTCCGGTACGAGTTTTACCTCTTACCGATCTATCCCATCGCCTCCTGTAAGAGAAGGGCTGATAAAGCCAGTATAACCAGCTTTACCTTGTTAGATATCTTTGCTATATCGAACCTTTCAACACAGTTATCCTACTCTCCCTTGTCTCATCATAGGACATAACCATATTCCTAGTTAATTCACTTCTTGTTCCCTGTGGAAAATACGATACCTGGAATACTCCTGGTGAAAGCTACAGTTGAAAACCCTTTGGTGTCAACAAGCTTTCGGGCGCCGTTGCCGAGGAACGGTAGCTGTCTTAACTAGAACCTTTTGGTCCTATTTTATCTTTGTTTGATTTCATCCTTTCCACATACACATATGAATCAAACACCTCTCTTTGAATACAGTGCTCCAACGGGCGCTAGCTTGGAGCCACCTAAATCATCTCAGACCATTTTGACCATTCGTTATGAGCTTCGCCCAAGTCTCATAGCTTCGCCCAAACAATGGTATGCTCGCCACATCTTTTATCCGTTTGCCACCTTTGGTGTCAACACCCTCCCCCAAGCTTGATTTTGCTATGGTTGAGTTGAATGATCTTTGGAAGTAGCCTCTGGTTAGCTCATTCCTCCTTTGTGCTTTCAATCCTGCATGGTTATACTCCAACAAGAACAGACAAAACTCGAGGATCCATTATGATAATGGGTTAGCGGTCAGCCAAAAGAGTAATTGAATATTATCATGAGCTAGTTTAAACTTTATAGATTCTAGCAGGGATTGAATATCTCAATTGTTTTTCAGAATTTTCTATTTTATAATGCGAATGAAATAAAATTATTTTTTATGCTACCACAGTAAGTTTCCTTAAGGTAGAACCATAAGTTCTCTCACATGGGGCTTAGGATTTTTCTGATGCAATGATAAGTAAATATTTATTTTGTTTTCCCTCAATATGCAGAAAGATAAAGGTGATAAATTACTAATTAGGTAGTTAATTAGATAACTACCATTTTTGTGGCAAAGGAACGGGATTTATAGTCTACCGATAAGACTAGATAGGAAAGAGGGTACTTACTTGTCAGATTTATCATCTTAAGTTGACTCAGATGATTCTTCCTTATGTAGTGGTGTATCTTTATTATTCTCCATCCATTCTTGTGCTTGTACTAGTGTCTCTTCTGCTTCTTTTGCGCATAGATCCATCTTTTCAATTTCTCGTCCCCACTCGTCCCAGCGTGGTGTTGTTACTTCTTGTTTTTCATATCTTGTGATTTCACCAGGATAGTCTACCCAGCCATCCCTCAACGGTTGGGTTACTTGACGGTGGGTATGGCGTCTCCTTCTGTTGCGTCTCTTCTTGGGCTGCATATGATAAGTATTGAATTTACAATATACCTTTCCAGCGGGTAGGTTGAAGTGGATTTCTCCAGTCGCGATGAAGATGACAACTCTAGCGTTGTTAAGGAATGGTCTCCCCAAGATAATAGTCATGTCTTCTTCATCCTGCATGTCAAGTACTACAAAGTCTATAGGAATATGTGAATCTTGAATTTGTACAACTATGTTCTTTGCTATGCCTTCGGGGAATCTGTACGTCAAGTCCGCCATCTGTAACTACATGTAGGTTGGGTACAAAGGTATACCTTCAAATAAATGATCATAAGTTACCTTTGACATTATGTTGACCCCTGATCCTATGTCGCAGAAGGTCGAAGGGAAGACGTTCTTTCTGATTGTGCATTCTATGGTTGGTACTCCTGGATCTCCCCTCTTGACTACGTATGTGAGGCAAGCAAGTGATCGTGCTCTATGTTAACTGGGTTGATCATCTGGAATGCTCCTTCTTGGATCTGGCTTTGCTTGTTCTTCCTCCTTCTTCTATTATTGTTCTTCTTCTTGGGTACTGCAGGTTGATCTTATTCATACTTCCTTCGTGGTAGTGCAGGACTGTTGAGCATGCAGTTCTTGAATGAGAACTTCTCTTTCTTGTCTTTTATGGAAAAGACAATCTTAGCGTGCTTCGCATAGATGATGACTTTGGTTGTGCATAAGAATGGTCGATCCAGTATGATGGGTGCTCTTTCATCTCCTCCTGTCTCCATCACCACAAAGTCAATTGGAACATATGATTGTCCCACTCCGATGACTTCTTCTTCTAGAACTCCCTCGGGTAACCTATGGACTGATCTGCAAGCTACAAACACATTTTTGTGTACAACAGGGATCTCCCAATATATTTTCATAAATTACCTTAGGCATAATGTTGACACTTGCGCCAAAATCACAGATAGCTTCTGGGAAGGTGTGACATACTATGGAGATAGGAATGACAGGCCTCCCTAGGTCACCTTTCTTCTCGGGAAGTGAATAGTCAATCCACTTCACATCAGTGGGCTGAGTGTAGTAGTTGGCTGCATTGAAATATCGACAAGATTTGCAGTTTCTAAATCTTCCGGTTGGCCTGGAATCTTACCTTCCTTCATTGGGGGAACAACAGCTGCCAGCTGAGCTAATTGTATCTCTAACATTTTATTGAAGCTATTTTGATTTTTTATAGTAGAAGCAAAGGTATCCATCCTAGTATTTATATTTTCTAGAGCTTTATCATTGGATGCTACCTTTTTAGAAATTTGTTCAAGTAATTTAGATTGACCAGCAACTAATTCTCTTAAAGGCGGAAAATTGTAATTATTGTTACCTTGGTAATTACCTTGTCGAGGTTGCTGATTCCATCCTTGGTTCGGCTGATTCCAACCTTGGCCTTGCCGAGGACGATAGTTGTTGTTGTTGATGATGATGAAGTTCACATCCGCTTGCAATTCAGGACAACTGTTTCCTGAATGGCCAATATCTCCACACTCTTCACAAGTCATGCGAGAGTCATTGATATGCATGACATCTCTCTTCTCGATGTCTTGGCTTTCAAGCTTCTTCATAATAAGGTCTAACTTGGCGGCGACCATGTCAGTTTCCTTGCCTCCTCCTCTCTTCCGAGGTTGATTGCGTTCTTCGTTCTAGCTCTTATTAGAGGTCGTCTTCTCACATAGTGATGTTGCATCGGAAAGCTTAAGTGACAAGAAAGCTCCTCCAGCTGCGGCATCCATAGATTCACGGGAACTAGTGACTAGTCCGTGATAGAAAGTCTGTAACAATAGCCAATCCTCCATCCAATGATGATGACAGCTCGCAATGTAATCTTGAAAGCGTTCCCATGCCTCGGTGAATGATTCATCATGTTGTTGTTGGAAACTTGAAATTTTCTCACGCAAGGCATTGGTCTTGCCTGTAGGAAAGAACTTGGCCAGGAAAGTAGTGGTACACTTATCCCATGTAGTGTTGATCTCTTTGTTGGTGTAGAACCACTATTTTGCTTTCCCCAAAAGTGAAAATGGGAATAGGCGGAGTAGAGTAGCATCTCTCGATACTCCTTTGATCGTGAAGGTGCTGCAGATTTCTAGAAAGTGTTGTAGATGTGCACTTGCATCTTTATGAGCCTTTCCACAGAATTTATTTGCTTGAACCATGGTAATAAGGGCAGGCTTGAGTTCAAATCTGTTCTCTCCAACATTCACTGCAGGTCCAGTGCGGATGTTGGCAGTAGTTGGAGCAGAGAACTCGCGCAGCGTCTTCTCGACCATAGCTTCAAAAGTAATTGCTAAAATTGATCCCGTAGGTTCTTCTCCCGATGTTTGAGCTTCTTCTCCCGAAGAGTGAGCTTTAGTTGAGGGTGTTTCTGATTGTGAATTTCTAGTATCCCTTACTTGTGCAAGCTTCGGCTTTCTTCGAAGGAGTTTCTCTAGATTTGAAGTGAAATTATCTGGAAGAGAAAAACCATGCATTCATTTACCCTGCATAAGATACACAGATAGATAGAAACAAGGGTAAACCTGTTTGAGTAAGAGGTTGATAGTTAATCGATATTTATTCATTTGCATATGGTTATCAATACTTCCTAAGTTTAGATACCTTCCCTGGCAACGACGCCAAAAATGTTTGTTGACATTTCTTAACGACATCACCAAGAACAGAGTTCTTAGCAATGGTGCCAAAAATGCATGGTATGTAATTAACTTGTCTTTAGCAACTAGTCACTTATCTTTTACCTTATACTCCTAAGCATGGAACTAGGTTGTCATCCCTAATTATAGAGCTAGGAATATTTTATGGTACTTATGGGTTATTCTATATTTATGTATGACTAGGAAGAAATAAATAATGATAGATATGAAATGTCAAGAATAATGATTCTGCAAGCGGACAATTTAAATATATCATTGTAGCATTTTACCTAGAGTATTACCAGGTTATCATTTATATTCTACCACTGGGAAGGTCTAGTTAAAACTGATAATCTATAGTATTGATAACAAGCCTATGAAATGAATGAAGTGATTTAACTATCAATGATCTCTACTCTTAAACAGGGGTAACTCACATGATAAATATAATATAATATAGGGTAAATAGATTGGGAACGTATCCTGTGCAAACTACAACTTCATGAAAACCCGTGCAAACCAAGATAAAAAAGTTATCTAAATTCACAAAAAAAACCACACATGTAGATGATATGATGATACACAACCATGTAAAATATCATGTCCAAACTCAACTTCGTTTGTTAGATATAAAAATAACAATTTCTAACAAATCATCTGGACACCTTTCTGGCTTGAAATTTCTTATTTTTATATCTCACAAGTGAAGTAGAGTTTGGACAAGATATTTTACAAAGTTGTGTATCATCATATCATCTACATGTGTGATTTTTTGGTGAATTCAAACAACTTTTTTGCTATGGTTTGCATGGGTTTTCACGAAGGTTGTGGTTTGCACCTGATATGTTGCCAAATAGATGAGTCATCATCTTAATAATAATAAGGATAAAATTATCTAGAGCATTCTAGTCACTACCCAAGTGTCGTCTAATACAAGTAATAAAGAAATAACATCCTAAGTATTCTAGCTACCGTCAAAGCTACGCTAGTTAGTGCAATTACATCTAGTAATCATTGTTAAGTAATACTACCAATGTTCTCAAACATAATGGGGCCATGAACATGATGATTTGAGTTCAGAAACCTCAGATATAACAAGATATCCTCAACCTGACAATTCCTCCCTATCAAACCACTGTAGGGGGGGGGCTACAAAGGACTCAATGGTTCTGTCACGTCCATGATCTACCTCACGACCCGACACAATTGGGGGTATCCGCAGATAAGCAAAGCATCTAAGCACCATGCCTACATACTGCCTACCACTCGCCATAGGATCGAATAGACGAGCGCTATATGAACATATGCATGAATTCAATAGCAAACTAACTATACTAGATATATTAACGTAGACAATGAACGAAGTAAACAAGAACATATTAATGAAGAATATTATTGCCTATAAATATCATACAACTGCAGATAAATACTAAAAGAGAATAAGAACTGTACCAGACTCCAATCTCTTGACAACATCGGGAGTCCAAAATTGAATCTTGACTTCCTCTACTCTCGAATCTAAGTAGGCTATGCTATGAACTAGGAAGTGCTCTAGATGAACTAGGGTTTATGGCTCTAGATGACTAGATCTCTATGAATTAAACTGAATGGATCTCCCAATGATATGATCTTCAAATGTGATGCCTCCAGGGGGTATGCCCTCCTATTTATAGTCCGGTGGGATGCACAATAGCCGTTGGATCAAACCGACTTCACATAGGGCTGAGATGACTTCTCATAGGCGGTGGAGGACGTTTCCAGAAGACGGCGGGCAGTAGGCCCAGGGGTGGCCGCCCGGCCCCACACTTGGCCGGCCGACCCCACAGGTCATCCTTTGGGGCCCGCTTTGCTCCGGTGTTTGCGGGATCCTCCTTGAGTAGAATGTAGGTGTTTCTCCACGGGATTTATTCAATATCTTCTCTGATTTGCTTTCCTTTATTCTCTTTTCTAGAATAGTCCCTAGAAAATAATGAAACATGAAAAATAGTGGAAATTGTTAATTAAATCCCTATATTTCTAGATATTATATTTGATTGATCCATTTATTTAATTTATAATTGCTTAAAAAGTTGACACTAAGGACCGTCAATAGCCGGGGACTTTGTGTGTCTCAAAGTGTCACCACTTTGGAGCACCACACGTTTTCACATAAAAGGGAAGCTAGCATCGAGGTATGTGGGGCCTTACCGCATCTGTGAGAGGATTTGCAAGTTGGCCTACAAGGTGGAGCTCCCCGAAGAACTCGCGGGAGTGCACCCAGTGTTCCACGTGTCTCAGCTGCGTAAGTGCTTGAAGTTACCCAGTGAGCAGATCCCCTCAGAGGTTCTCGATCTGCAAGATACCCTGGAGTACAAGGAACAACCAGTTCTGATTCTTGACAGAGACACCAAAGAAACCAGAAGCACCACCATACCCATGTGCAAGGTTCAGTGGAGCAACCACACTGAGCGTGAAGCCACTTGGGAGAAAGAGTATGAGCCTCGGTTGTTGTACCCCTACCTCTTCGAAAGGTACGTCTCGCTTTAAATCTCGGGGACGAGATTTCAATGAGGGGGAAGGACTGTAACAACCCGAGGTTTCAAAACACACAAAAATCCCAACTTTTTAAATTTTTTCCTTAATATCCCATGTTGGTGTGTGTCATGATAGGAAACCCTACCTAGATGCACAAGTAGACCCTAATAGTGCTAGACTTAGTTGCATATCATCTCGTTAACTTAACCCTGATTTGCATCTTGTGGATTTCTGGGTGCTAAATTAAAACCTAAGTAAACCATGTCTAGAGAAAGAAAAAGGAAAGAGGAAAAGTGGGAGATGGAGGTAAGGCCATCAGCCAGCCAACCTAACCGGCCGAGCAACCCAGACCAGCCGCTTGGCCCAGCGCGGCAGCACGCCACAGTAGACGGCCCGACAGCCCAGCATTCGGCCCAGCTCACCTTAGCACCCCCTTTTTAGCCCGCACCCCCTCTCAAGCTTGCTGCTAGGTGGGCCCGCGACCCCACCTGTCATCCCCTACCTTTGTCCCTCTCCTCTGCTTTTCCTGCGGCAAGAACGGAGCAGCACGCCGACCGCTTTTCCAGTGCCAAGCAACCGCGCCGCCCCCACCTAGCAATCACCGTAGCGGCGCAGACCACACCTCCCCCAGCGCCGCCCCTGCTCAGTGCCAACGCAGTGACGCCACCGCCATGACGCCACTGTAGGGACGCCACCGCGTGCAGCCCTCCCACCTTTTGACCGCCATGCCATTCGCATGGGAGCGCGATCCGCGCACCTGAGCTCGCCCCGCTCCCCAAACTTTAGCTAGAGCCCTTCCATCCGCCCTCCATTCGAACTGGCGCTACCACAGCTGTCCATCGCCACCCCGTGGTCGACGCCGGCCTATAAGAGGCGAGGCCTCGACATCCCGCGCTCTTCCTACCCCCCAGCCGCCCCCGGTGGCTTCACCATGCCATAGAGAGGAGGAGGAAGGGAGAGGAAGAGAAGGGAAGGAAGGAAGGGGACGACCGCCCCTGCTGCGCCGTCTGAGATTGTGGCGAGCTACTACCACGCCATCGACTACCTTGACTTTGCCGTTCGACACGACACTGCATGACCTCACCTCGCCACGTCAACGCCTCGCCCCACACCGCTAGCCTCCTTCACCGACACCAAAGGTGAGCCCATGTCGTGGAGTTTCCTTTGCCTTGCTATGCCGTAGCCACCATGGCCAGACCTCGCGGTGGCAGGGTCGCGTTCCCGTTCCGCCAAGCCTCAAGATCCTCAACCGTATGCGCCACCACCATCCCCACCTCTCAGGCACTCCCCAACAGGACACCATGGTCCCCAGTACCCTCGGTGCCGCGCTCGCCTCATCGGCGCGGCCTAGCACCCCGTACGCCGCCGTTCCAGCCTGTGTCGCGGCCGTTCCACACCAGTTCGGCCACCCACTCGCCGGGAAGGGGACGTCGAGGTCCGTTGCCGCCGTACGCGCTCCGCCGCCTCACCAGTAGCAGTCGTGCACGTCCCTACCCTTTGATCGCTGGGAGCCAGCCGCCCTGACCGAACCGGTGCGGTGAACCCGCGTAGCGCACCGTCGCGACACACGCGCCCCGCCAGTCCCGAGCCTTCGCCGCGCACATCACTGGATGCCGAACGCCCTGCCCCATGCCCGTCGTAGCTGCTGAACCGTTGAGCGCCCCGATGCCTCGCTATGCGCGATGCAGTAGCCGCTCGCCGAGTCGCCTGGGTCGAGGGTAACAGAACGAGGGATAGGACTAAGCTAGGAGCCCCGAGTGTGTGAGAACGCGGCGCTCGGCGCGTCCGTGCATGAGGAAGAGCAGGGGAGTGTTGACACAAAAAGCGTCGGATCTGTGAACACCTCGGGCTTATACCCGAACTCGATATCCAAGGTGTGCCAGTCGATTTGACCAGTTAATCAACAAAGATGATAACTAGAACAACGATGAACGAGACGACGGCGATGCGCCCGGACGTCAAGGCTCAGATTGCTCAAAAAGCGGAACTCGCGAGGTAGACGGAGATCTTGTGGATGCAGCCGGTCGAGATCGTAAGAACTCGTAGACAAACTAAGTCTAATGCAAAAAAAGTAGATGCTGAAAAAGTAAGATGAAAATAATAGATTTGTTTGATTGTATTCGATATATCTTCTCATACGAGCCCTGGGTACATATTTATACTCCGGTAAAAGGAGTTATACATGGACACGACTCATACTAAACAAAACTCCTATTTTTAAGGAAATAAAACAACTCGTGCAAGAGTCGGACTCAAACTAAAACAATAATACTAGCATAAAATCGTCAGTTTCCTTATCTATCTTCCCTACGATGAAATTTTCCATCGGCTTCCTTCAATCCGCAACTTCCTTCTATTGCCATCGGCAACTTCCTACTGACGTTAGCCACATCAACCTGTATCCATCGGTAATTCCTTCTCATCGGCAAAACATATCTTCTTTCCTCTTTGACTCCTCTTCCATCACACTCACCATCGGCAGATTCTTCTGCTTCTATCGACAATGGAACCGATAACCCCTTGATGCCGATAAGGAACAATTTTTACCTCTTTACCGATCAATACACTTGGTTTAATATTGACCCGTATAAAAAACGGTGTCAACACATGCCCCCCAATTTCGGAGCATAAAATATCCTATGCACCGAAATTTGCTCTTTCCCTCCAAAACGCTTATGCTATCATCTTAATTACCGCGCGTGAAAACTCCCGCAACTGTAGCACAAACTCTTCAATCATCGGGCAAATCCACGCGATATTCTTCCTTATCTCTACTCAGTAAGAAGAAAACTCGAAAATACCCTTTAACCTAAGCCTATAAAGACTGTCGTCTGCCTCCTTTTTTACCATGAGCTCACATTTTCACCTTCATCTCAATATCATCCAAAGAGCACTTTTCCAGCGGCGGTTCTCCTTCTTTCAGAGGAAACGCGATCTCTGTAAGAACTCTGCTTCAATGGCGATCAACTTCACTGCTCCCACGGTAATCTTCTCTTCCTTCCCCATTGTATATACTGCAATTTCATCCTTCCGCATTGCTTCTCAGTCCCTTCTCCCCTTTTCTACTTTGTTTCCTGGATCTAGGAGATGCGCAACAAAATAGTGATCCCTACCGATGAAGAATATCTTTGTTGCCTAGGTCCAATGGGGAATACCGATCCGACCAATCTGATCAATGCAGAAACCAACCGCATCACTTTCAGATATGAGCATTTTGATTTAGGGCTGTGGACCGATACCTTCCGTTCTTGGCCCAAACCCACTAAGGGGTGGAAGAATTGGTACCTCAGGATAGCAAGGTCATAGAGAGCCTACTGGTCAGAGCACAACATCGAGCAATGCATTAGGCTGTCCATTGCTGATATGGCCAAGAACGAGAACATGATGATCGCCGCCTCCTATTTCTGGTCCGATACAATGAATGCATTCCTTTTCAGACATGGACCAGCCACCCCCACGCTTGCCGATGTGCACATGCTCACTGGCCTTGATGTTTCTTCTGCCGATCCTACCACTCTATTCTGCAGGAAATCTGAACATCGGGTAAGTACCCGCAACATCGGTGGTTGGACTGGGTACATCCAAGAGTACCAGAAGAGTGGATCGGCAGCCCCAAGGGAGCATGCCACCTTCCTTAACATGTGGTTGGAGAAATTTGTCTTCTGTGGTAGAACAGTCGGCCCAACCAACATGTATCTCCCCGCAGAAGAGCTCTTAACCGATGGAGGATTTCCCCTTGGCCGATATCTCCTTGGCTCAGTCTACCGCCTTCTACATCAAGTGTCAGAGAAATTGCTGCTAGGCGAACCCATCGGCAACCTCGGAGGTCCCTGGTGGTTCATCAACATGTGGCTAAACGCCCATATGCACAAATGTTTGCAGTTTGATCTGCTCAGCTAACAGTTTCCAAGGGACATATCTAAAGATTATGTCTAGGATGATGATGAATCGGCAACTTGTGCCCCACTCAACTTCGGGGAAGCCATGATAGTGCTGCCGGGAACCGATGTCAATATCGACCAATTCGGCATGTTTTTCTAGAGGCTCTACTGCGGAATCCCTGCTGCAGAACGAGCCTGGTGGCCTTACATCGATGAAGACAACCAATTCCCACTCTCCTTCAACCTCACCGATGGGACATGGGTCGCCTAGAAGCCTCTGGCACCAAACTAGATCAGGAGATCAACCGTCTATCGGCACAAAAAGAAGAGCTGCTGGCCGAGCTGAAGAGAGTGGATGAAGCCTTAGATTCAGCCACCCAGAAGAAGACCTAGCTCCCTATCATAGCCAAAGCTTTGCAACAGGAGAGGGACGCCAACGCTCGCGAAGCTCTTCTGCTGAGGAGAAAGGTCAAGACAGTTGATGGCACTGCCGACGACGACACCAGGGAAATAGAAGAAGCCGACCAAGTTCGCCTTCGTGCGATTTTATGTATTCAAACCCTGTTGTAACTCGTTGCTTTTGAGCTTGACAAGTAATCCGCCTGTAATATAACATCAATGCTTTCCTTCCGATGTTTCTTGTATGATAACTTTGTCATCGGCATGTATGTATCGCTTTCATGCATCCATCCAGACACTAGGATAATACTTCTTCAAATATTTACCATTTATTGCTCTGGAAAATGCAACTCCTTCGAGAGTTTCCAAAATATAAGCGTTGCCAGGAACAGATTGATTTATCCGAAAAGGGCCTTCCCAATTAGAGGACCACTTCCCAAACTTCGAACTTTTGGTTCCAATCGGTAAAATCAGTTTCCACACCAAATCTCCATCTGCAAATTCTTTCACCTTTACCTTCTTGTTATACCATCTGGCAACTCTCTTCTTGTTCTCCTCAATACTGATTAGAGCTCTCAACCGATGATCCGCTAGGTCTTCTAACTCATCCTTCATAAGGATATCATACTCATCGGCTGCTAACTGGTCCTGGGAGAACAACCGTCTAGAACCACTTTTAATTTCCCAAGGTAAGACAACATCATGTCCGTAGACTAACTGATATGGCGAAACCTTAGTAGCACCATGACATGCCATCCGATATGCCCACAAAGCTTCGTTCAGCACCGTATGCCATCTCCTAGGGTTTTCTTCAATCTTGCGCTTGATAAGCTTGATTACCCCCTTATTGGTTGCTTCAGCTTGACCATTAGCTTGAGCATAATAAGGAGACGAGTTTAAAACCTTAAACCCCATACTGACAACAAATTCATCAAATTCTCCCGACGTGAACATAGTTCCTTGATCGGTAGTAATAGTTTGAGGGATACCAAATCGATAAACAATATGCTCTTTCACAAAATCTATCATATTTGCCGATGTCACCTTTTTCAACGGGATAGCTTCAACCCACTTCGTGAAATAATCGGTAGCGACAAGTATGAATTTATGTCCTTTACTCGATGGTCGGTAAATCTGGCCGATGAGATCAATGGCCCAACCTCTAAACGACCAAGGCTTGATTATAGGATTCATTGCTGACACAGGTGCCCTCTGAACATTACCGAACTTCTGACAATCTTGACACCCTTTGAAGTACTCAAAACAATCCTCAAGAATTGTCGGCCAATAATATCCATTTCGCCTAATCATCCACTTCATTTTGAACGCTGATTGGTGCGCTCCACATACCCCTTCATGAATCTCACCCATCAGCCTCTTCGATTCCTTTATATTAAGGCATCTGAGTAAAACTCCATCCATTGTACGATAATACAACTCGTCATCAAGGAGCACATACTTTATAGCCTGAAACCTCAACCGTCTTCCAACTTTCCTAGATGGGTCCCTTAAGTAATCGGCAATCTCTTTTCTCTAGTCATCGGCAACCATTACCGATGTCATTATCTCTTGAATCGGCTGATATCCCGAAGCATGTTGCGCTAATCGATTGGCTTCTTCAATATGCAACCTAGGAATGTGTTCGAGATGATATTCTCTGAATTCCTTTAACAACCGCAAGCACTTCCCATGACATTCAATTAAAATATCACTTCGGCACTCATATGTTCCAATCAATTGATTGATCACTAACAAAGAATCACCAAAGACTTCAACGACATCGGCATGCACATCCCTGAGTAACTCCAATCCCTTCAGCAATGCCTGGTACTCAGCCTGATTATTCATCGAAGTAGCAACAATCAGCAATGAGATTTCATACTTTTTTCCTCGGGGTGAAACTAAGATAACACAGATGCCTGCTCCTTCCTTAGATATGGAACCATCAAAGAACAAAGTCGAAGGAGCAATCTCTACTGAATTTAGCGTACCGCAATGCTGAGTAACATAATTTCTCAACGGCCGAATACCTGGTTTCAGCATCCACCAGCCTTCTACTCAAATAATAAATCACACGTTCTTTCCCTTCAAATTCTTGAATCAGAGCTGACCCGATAACACCGTCATCGGCAGACAAATACAATCTGAAGGGTTTCCCATGTTGAGGTGGAATCAAAACCGGAGGATTCACCAGATACCTCTTAATTTCCTCCAAAGCCGATTGCTGCTTTTCTCCCCACACAAATTCCTGGCCGGCCTTTAGCCTCAGCAATGGGCTAAAAGACTCAATCTTTCGAGACACATTGGATATAAATCTTCTAATAAAATTAATCTTGCCGATCAAAGATTGCAATTCAGTCTTGTTTGTAGGAGCAACCACTTTGTTAATTGCATCAACAGATTTTCTGCGATCTCTATACCCCTTTGATGCACCATGAACCCTTAGAATTGACCCGCCGATACGCCAAACACGCACTTATTTGGATTCATCTTTAGCCCATGCTCCCTTGTGCACTTCAGAATCTTCCGCAGATCGGCAAGATGCTTTTCAAAGTTTCCGGACTTAACCACCACATCGTCGATATAGATTTCGACCAATATACCGATGTACTCATGAAAAATAAAGTTCATTGCTCTTTGATAAGTAGCACCGGCGTTCTTCAACCCAAAAGTCATCACGATCCATTCAAATAAACCGACGTGACCTGGACACCTAAAAACAGTTTTGGATATGTCTTCTTCAGCCATGAATATTTGATTATATCCAGCATTGCCATCCATAAAACTGATAATTTTGTGTCTAGCAGAAGCATCAACTAGTAAATTGGCAATGGGCATTCGATAGCCGTCCATTGGCGTAGCTTTATTGAGATTCCTGAAATCAATACAAACACGAAGTTTTCCATTCTTCTTATATACAGGAACCACATTAGAAATCCATTCAGCATATTGTAGAATCATGGATCCTTGTGTTTAGGCGATTAACGACAATACTAGATCACTATGACTAACGTGTGTTTTGCAGAGACAAAGTCATTTATGTTAGGTCATGAGTGATGTATTTTGAATGGGCTTAATGGATATTCATGCCCCCAAGATGGAAATCGTTTCGGTTGCAAAGGATGGAGATACACGACGAAGACTAGGCTAGTTCTTAGTGTCGTAAGGTTGAGAAGGACACTAAGTATAGCTAGGGATTTTTGTTTTTCCTTTGACCGTACTATAAAGGGGGGTATGAGGTTAGTAGCTTGACCTAGGAGAGTTTAGGAAAGTGGGTATATGCACACTTGTCACAACTAGTCCTAGAGACCTTGCTTTCAGCCCTTGGTAAACCCTAGAAATGGTAGGAGAAAAATCCCTTAAGAAACCTCAGCGAAAACGGTTGAAAAAGAGGGAGAAAGAGGCTCCGGACCACTCTGCTAAGTGGGCGTCGGACCAAGGAGAGTGGTCTGGTGGTCCCTGACTTAGGCAGTTTTCTAGCTCGAGGAGCTCCGGACCACCTGTCTGGTAAGCACTGAACCATAGGAGAGTGGTCCGGTGGCTTGGTTCAGAGAGACGGAAGGCTCCGGACTAGTCCGACGGTTCGTCCGACGGCTAGTCCGACGCCTCATGACAGGGGTTTGGGTTTGTGCAGAGAGCACCCTGGCTCCGGACCAGAGCGTCGGACCAGGGCACCGGACCAAGGAGAGTGGTCCGGTGGTGTGTAAAAGAGAGAAAGGATTTCACTCAGAGAGCACCGAGGCTCCGGACCAGAGCATCGGACCAGTGCGTCGGACCAAGCAGAGTAGTCCGACGGTGCCTGAGTCTGAAATCAGAGTGAGCACCGGACCAGTGTGCATGGTTTGGTGGTGTGAGCTCCGGACTAGTCCGGTGGCTACGCTGAGAGAAGAAAAAGTAAAAAATGGCTACTTTTGGAGGTGGGGACTATTTATAGTTGCCCCCTTGGTCCTTAGAGGGACTCTTGGCCATTGTTTCAGCTGGTGACACCTTGAGAAATCTTTTGGAGAGCCAAGAGGCTAGTGAGGGACAGATTAGAGAGAGTTCATCTTGTTCTTCCCTCCTAGAGTGATTAGGAGTGACTTGTGTGCATCCATCCACCTTCCTAGCCTTGAGTGGGTCAAGTGAAGGTCTTGTGCTTGTTACTCTTGGTGTTCGACAGCACCTAGACGGTTTTGTGGTGTTCGGAGGAAGTGACCGCCGGGAGATTGTTGGCGGCTCTTCTCCAAGCTCTTGTGATCGGTTGTGGGCGATTCACCGAGCCGGAGTGGCGAAGAATCAGCCTGTAGAGAGCACTCTACCCTTGTGCGGGTAGAGGGGGAGCGATACCTTGCGAGGTGCTCCAACGAGGACTAGGGGGGTGTGTCGACACCTCGATACCTCGGGAAAAAAATCGCTGCGTTCATGAGATTTTCTTTTCCCTAGCTCTTTACATTTTCGCATTACTTTCCGTTGTGTTTTTACTTTCCTACTAGAATTGCTTGGGTTTGTTTTTAATTCCTATGAACTGCTACCGCTTTCTAGCTAGGACACACGGACGGTAGGCACTAGGGGGTGATTGGCATTTGATAGGTTTTTATATTTGCTTTAGAATTTTAAAACAAGCCCAATTCACCCCCCTCTTGGGCATCTTGATCCTTTCACATATCGGCATTGCCGAATAAATCCAGCTTCGATTAACTTCGTAATCTCAGCTTTAATATCGGGCAACACAATAGGGTTACACCGGCGTGCTGGCTGCCGATGTGGTTGAAAACCCGACTTAATGGGCAACCGATGTTCAACTATCGATCGGTCTAGACCAGACATTTTTGTATAGTCCCAAGGAAAACAATCTTTATATTCCTTCAACAAATCACTCAGCTGTTGCTTACATTGGGAATCTAACTTAGCACTAATAAAAGTTGGCCTAGGCTTACTACCATCGCCGATGTCTATTTCTAGCAAATCATCGGCTGACGTGAACCCCTGTCCAAGTTTTCCATCATCGGCGAACTGATCCATTAAACTTCTTCTTCAGAACCGACTGCTTGGATCGGTGTAATCTGGTAATCGGCCATCTTGAGGAATTTTGTATCCCAAGCTTCACCAGATATGCACTTGGTCTGCTCATAGGTCTCCGATTCTGCCGATGCAACAGTTGACGGGACTTCGCTATGGACAACTTCAATTCTTTCTCCAACCCATTGCACAAGGCTTTGGTGCATCGTAGAAGGGATGCAACAGTTGGCGTGAATCCAATCCCTTCCTAGAAGAAAATTGTAGGTCCCCTTGCCGCTGGTCACAAAAAATGTTGTTGGCAAAGTTTTGCTACCGATAGTGAATTCGACACATACGACCCCCATAGCTGGCGACACATTGCCATCAAAATCTTTTAGCTTCATATCCGTCTCGACTAAGTCTTGGTCACCTTTCCCAAACTTTCTGAACATGACATACGACATTATATTAATCGATGCTCCACCATCGACTAACATCTTTGACACCGGTTGCCCATCGACTTTGCCCTTGACAAACAAGGCTCTTAGATGCTGCCTTTCATCATCGACAGGTTTTTTAAAGACAGCTGCCATCGGATCTAGCACTAGCTGAGCCATATTAGCAACTTCTTCTTCCGCGTCAGTAGGTGCCATAAATTCCATTAGCAACATAACAACCATGTTGACTTTTGCCGATGGACTCCTTTCCTGGTGTTTTGGCCTCCATTCCCAAACCGGAGGTTCTCCCTTCGAAGAGCCATGACACAAATCATTCTGGCGTTCACGCTGGATTCTCCTTCTTTGAGTCTTTGTCAGGCCTTTGGGACACCATTGAGGAAGCTTAGTCTTCCAAACAGGTTGGTACTGTTTCTCACTGTGTCGGCTTGTATGACCCCTTATGTTTGGATCTCTAGAGAATATTTCTTCATCGGGTACCCTTGCATTAGCCCTCTCTTCAATCTCCTCTTGATGGATGTGCTTGCCAAGCCTGTCATGTACACTAAGTTCGCCCCCCAAACGATCATGTACTGATTCTTTTCCTTTGATCGGCCTAGCATAGCTTGATCCCTGACCTTCAAAATGAGACTTCTTCTCCGACCAATCAGCGGGATAGTACCCGTTGCATTTGGGACAATTATCGGCAGTCGTCAGCTTAATACCTTCTTCCCAACAATGGACGAAGAAGGGGCATCTCCAATGATCTTTATGCCGATACCACTCTTGGCGTCTTTCTTCTTCCTGCTGCCGATGCTGCTCTTCTCGCGAACGCTCGTATTCCTGTCGTGGCCTCCTGTGCGTGATTACAACACCATATGATGAATGCCCCCGAGGCCTCCTAGAACCACTACTTTCGCCAGCAGTTCTTCTGCTCTCTCTTTCATCAGCAAGCTTCTTTCTCTTCACATCCTACATAGCTATTTGATGCTCGGGATCCACCGATGAATTCTTCTTGGCTACTTCCGACGTCAGTACTTTGAATTTCCCATTAGTCTCCACCATGTTAGTTGGAAATGGATGCTGGTCAATCTTCATCGGCCTCTGAGCTTTAGAGTTTTCAAACATGATTCGCCCAGATTCGATTTCTGACTGCAACTACTGTCTAAAGACTCTGCAGTCATTGGTACTATGTGAAGTCGCATCATGCCACTTACAGTACCTCATCCTTCTATGTTCTTCAACCGATGGGATCACTTGATTAGGCACCAGCTTAATCCGCCCTTCTTGAAGCAACAAATCAAATATCCTATCAGCTTTAGCAGTATCGAAAGTAAATCTTTTAGCCTCCTTCTGACCAAACGGACAAGATATCGGCTTCTTATCTTTTACCCACTCAGCAATGCCGATATCCGTCCCTTCGTCTGATTCAGAATCTTCTTCTTGTTCAATGAAAGACACCTTCTTGTTCCAAGTCTTTCTAGGTTCAAAGGCTTTAACCTCTTGATCGGCAACTCTCTGCACGAGATGGCTGAGGATTTTGAATTCTTGTGATGCATATTTATCCTTGATGTGTGGTAGTAATCCTTGGAAAGCCAAATCCACCAATTGCCGATCGTCCAGTACTAAGTTGTAACATTTATTATTTACGTCCCGAAGCCTTTGGACGAAGCTTTCTACCGATTCGTCATTGCGCTGCTTCAGCTTGACCAAATCGGTAATCCTCTTCTCATGAACGCCAGAGAAGAAGTACTTGTGAAACTGTTTCTCCAGATCGGCTCAAGTAATCATAGAATTTAGAGGAAGCGAGATAAACCACGTAAACGCCGATCCAGACAAAGACGACGAGAACAATCTCACCCTTAGCTCATCTCTGCGAGCCGCCTCTCCACATTGAATAATGAAGCGGTTGATGTGCTCCATCGTCGATGTGTCATCTTTGCCAGAAATTTTTGTGAAATCTGGCACCTTGTACCGATTTGGGAGAGGAATCAGGTCGTAGGCCTAAGGGTACGGTGTTCGATAAGAGTACATATTGACCTTAGGCTTGATGCCGAACTGCTCTTTCATCACTTCAGCTATTTTATCGACCCAGTACGCATCCTGATCTTGCCGATGGATCGGCTGAATATTAACTGACTGGGCCGGCAGGTACATTGCTTCTTGCCTTTGTGGTGAGTAAATTGGTCCGGTCAGTGCAGGTGCAGCACCACCTTGCTGAATACTAGACACCGGTTGATTTGCCGATGTATAACCTTTGACGCTCACTGGGGCATATTGCGGCACGATATTCATTGGTCGATATACCAATGTTTCATTCTGAGAGTTTGCTGGGTAACGGTACCGTTGTGGTCTCGCTACTTGGTATCCAGGTTGTACCACCTGTTGCTGGACTGGACTGATCCACGTAGGATCATAAGTGATCGGCATATGATTTGCCGAAAATTGATGGTTACCCGGTGCTTGCTGCTCCCGCACCCTGGAACAATCGACAAACTGCCCCCCTTGGTGCACTGATACCCCAGTTTGATGATTTGTCATCATCATGGGATGGGTTGCCATTGCCAAATCTTGTTGCATCGGCAAAGCATCGTAAGGCATCTTGGATACCACCATCTGAAGATTCCCTGGCGGCAATTGCACGTTTGGAGAAGACGTGGCATAATGCATCACCAGATTCATCGGCTGTGCTGATATGGCCGATTCCACAGGGGCCTTCCCCGCTGCATTGTCACCCCGGATCAACTCAGCGTCGGCAGGTGAATTTGGAGGCATACCGTATCCCCACCAGCTAGCAGGAATTGTTTGACTCTGGGCCACGGGGCCTGACATCTCCGATGCTATCGGATCTGTATTTAGCCAAATGACGCTCATAGGGCTCGATCTGGGCGGAGTAACCTCACCGGCAGACGGCTTCGCAGGTTGGGACGATGCCGCTGGGACCGCCGATGGAGTCACAGTAGATGCCGATCCAGGTTGATGATACGCCGGACCAATGTAATGGGGTGTCTATCCTTCTTTGAAAGATTGCATAACAACATTGTATACAGTATTGGACAACACTGTAGAGTGGCTAATTAATGCTTGATTTAATGCAGAATTAACCATCTCTTGTAATTTACCAGGATTGGCGTCGAAAGTGACCTACCGCGACAACGACAGATCGTGCTTCTAGATAGTTTCGCTGCTCCTGCTTAGGCTGAAGGACTTCAGATATAGCTGCTTATATTCCTCCATAGCCTGCTCCATAGCTTGCTTCTGATCATCTTTCAGATCTGCTTCAGAGACTTCAATGACGTTCTGTGGATCAAAGTCAGTAGAACCACCCATGATCTTGATCAAGAGATGTATCTAGGGTCCCACCGGGTGTGCCAAAAGAGGTGTTGACACAAAAAACGTCGGATCTGTGAACACCTCGGGCTTGTACCCGAACTCAATATCCAAGGTGTGCTATTCGATTTGACCAGTTAATCGACAAGGATGATAACTAGAACAACAATGAACGAGATGACGGCGATGCGCCCGGACGTCAAGGCTCAGATCGCTCAAAAAGCGGAACTCAAGAGGTAGACGGAGATCTTGTGGATGCAGCCCGTCGAGATCGTAAGAACTCGTAGACAAACTAAGACTAATGCAAAAAAGTAGATGCTGGAAAAGTAAGATGAAAATAATAGATTTGTTTGATTGTATTCGATATATCTTCTCATACGAGCCCTGGGTACATATTTATACTCCGGTAAAAGGAGTTATACATGGACACGACTCATACTAAACAAAACTCCTATTTTAAGGAAATAAAACGACTCGTGCAAGAGTCAGACTCGAACTAAAAATATAATACTAGCATAAAATCGCCAGTTTCCTTATCTATCTTCCCTACGATGAAATTTTCCATGGGCAGATTCCTTCAATCCGCAACTTCCTTCTATTGCCATCGGCAACTTCCTGCTGATGTTAGCCACATCAACCTGTATCCATCGGTAATTCCTTCTCATCGGCAAAACATATCTTCTTTCCTCTTTGACGCCTCTTCCATCACACTCACCATCGGCAGATTCTTCTGCTTCTATCGACAATGGAACCAATAACCCCTTGATGCCGATAAGGAACAATTTTTACCTCTTTACCGATCAATACACTTGGTTTAATATTGACCCGTACAAAAAACGGCGTCAACAGGGAGGAATGGGAGCAGAGGAGCGGGGTGACAGGCTCAGGCGAGAGGTCCACCGTGGACCAAGGGGAAGGAGAGGGAGAGAGTGGTTGCTCTGGAGGACCCCGTCCACTGTGAACTGGCCCAGTTCCAAACACCAGCCCAGGGAAGAATAGGAGAGAAGGGGAGTGAGCCAACCATGGGACAACGCGACCGAACCAGGAGGGGGAGGAGCAGGAGGGAGTGGGCCGTGCCCGCGGGCCTTAGTGCCAGTGCGCCCAGCAGAGAGCAGGCCGAAGCCCCTTGTGAGCCCATGACCGAGCCAGCCGAGCCGTATAACCACAGCCGACCCAAACCCTCTTTCCTACCTTTTCCTTTCTGAAATTGTTTTTGGAAAGTCTAGAGAATTCCTAGAAAATGCATATGTTTTCAGAAAAATGCAAACTTGGTGTCAAATTTTTTCTAAAAGCAATCCATACGCCATAGGCCTATGTTTGAGTGCTTTTGGGTCTTTTTGTTCTCTATTCGCTTCTTCATGATTATCCATGGAAATGTCTAAGTCGTGGTTGTTGTTACGGAAATAGACCCGGAGGAGCCGACCGCTGAGGAGGAGGACCCAGACTACACAGAGGACACCGGTGACGACTGGTCAGGTGCCACATCCCACCATCCATCGTAGATCCTATTAGACATGCAAATCATGTTTCTGAGTAGATTTCTAGTGCTTTTCTTTATGCAAATGATCTGCTAGGATGCATGGTAGTTGCTTGATAAGCCGATGCCTTGTCGCAACCTTACCCCTGCACACCCGCTTATAGGCTAGACACCACTTATATTTCCATGTCACATGCTCTATTCATGCTTTATACTTGAGTAGAGGACTTGCTTGTGAGTGGCTAGGCACTGTGTGCCATTATATGATATGATAAAAACTGGGGAGATCTTGGCATGTGTCTTGGGTGTGTGGTGAGGGTCGAGTCGATCGGACAAGTTCTACGACGAGTCCGGGGGACGAGTCTTGCTGGGGGTGTGACCTAGGCATCCCCACGAGAGGTACTTGTGGTGGGTACATTTGTTTTGAGGAGATCCCGGGGTGAGCCCCGGGATAGAGGTGTTGTGATGGCACGAGGGAGGACCCCTATTGAGGAGATGACCTGTCTGATCCCACCTAGGATCTTGTATAACAAGGGAATCAGAACCATAAGGTTTACTCTTGCACACCACTCGTCCCTGTATGGGTGGGGTGCGGATGTCGATCGGTTTGGGCGATGCCATTACTGCCAGGTTGTTAGGTGATAGGGTGGGCGTCACACCCGTTTTTAAGAACAAAACAAGTGTATAAATGGCTCATGTGCACCCCAGGAAAAGTCGCACACATGAGTTGAAAAATTATAAAAAATACCATCATAGTGCTTATTACATAGCGAAATAAATATTCATTATAGAGTTTTAAACAAATAAACTGAAGCTAAGACGACGACATCTGCAGAAGCTCCAAAGGGACTGGTTGACTGGTTGACTCCAAGTCTAGTACTCATTGCGGTAATCATCAACCCAATCTTCATCTGAGGTGTTTGAATGCAAGGGTGAGCACATACGTACTCAACAAATATAATATAGGGTTCATGAGGCTCAAAAGGATATGCATGGTTTATAGCGGTAAGCATTTTAAGTAGATCAAATTCATATTAATATCAACAATTGCCAAGGTAATTTGCATAAGCTCAGTTATCCATGATCATGAAGTAAATGACAATGATACAATAAATAAATAATACTTGCATAAGCCACATAGAAATAAGAACCCAATAATTCTGTGAGTTTTCCGAGCCGCTCGTGTCTGTGAGGACGACTATCATGATAGTTTTTAACTCTGATCAGAGGTGTACAACTTTACCCACGAGTCATGTTGCCCAGATGCCCGGGTTTATAACTCTCAAAACACTGCCGAGGTGAACGGGTAGGGTACACTATGAAACCTTTCAAGGGTTCGTCTAACAAGTAAGGACCGCAAGGTTTCCATGGCAAGCAGATGTAGAGCCAACCTGTCTACGGTCGCACTCCTTCGCGGCTATGCCCATAGATTAGGAACCACACTATACCCGTCTCGGCACACCCCTTTCGTGCCATAAAGGTAACCACTAAACGAGCTAGAAAAGGTCCCCATACTGAGCTAAAGCCAGAGCCATATAGCCCTCGTGGTTGTACTGTATATCCCAGCTTTTGCCCTACAGATAAGCTTATATAATCCAATGTTGCTAAAAAGCGAGTTTTATCATTATTGCATATAGTCATTAACAAATTAAGATCATGTACATTTGGTATGAGCGCTAGCAATACTAATCCTATAAGGTCGATCAAAACATAGGTGACAAGGTATTCAGGATAACAAATCACTAGGATCAATCTCTGGTAAACAAGGAATCAAGCATATGAGTTATATTAATCATGAATAGGACAACAAGGATAATCCCATGTTATACTTGCCTTCTTCAAAGTATTCCCGCTGCTCCTGCTGATCTTGATCGAGGAAAAACTCCGGTTCTTCAACGGGTTGCTCAACATCTATACCGATCAACAATCAACACCATTCAATCAACGGCAAACATACATGAAGCAAACAAGACTATAATTAGAACAATACACCAACAGTAATAAAACAATATGAAAAGTTTATAAAACTAATCTACGTATCTCTACAATCACATCGACGTTTCGTTCACAAAAACGGAGCTAAAACGATGAAGTTATGAATTAAACAGGTTTTCCTATATAGAGATATTTATTTATTTCTAATCATGAAATTAAACAGTTTCAAAACTCACTAACAGTGGTATTAACATGTAGATAATTTTATTAAGAATCTAACACAACTTGAATGAATCAAAACGGATTTAAAATGAGTAAAATATAAGCATTTAAAATTGAATGACAATTCTGTAAATATGAATTTCTCAATTATTTTCGAATAAAGTCAAAACCCGACCGGGAATACGTTTTCCAAAGGGGGAAATGAATTCAAGGATTTCGCCATGGACGGCGGGTTCAGAGGGGAGAAATCACAGGGTCTCTTTAGCATAATTGTCGGCTGAAGGGGTATCGATGTCTGAGATCCGTCCGATCGGAAACGGACGAACATGATTAGAAAGGAGGAGGGAATAGAGGTCTGCCGGCCGATAACAGGGTCAGCGTGGTGTTCCTCGATGGCTTCCGACGAGGAGCTCGCCGGCGGAACTGAAGAAGGGTCTACGGGACACCATTCGATCAACCGATAGCACCAGGAGGGAGAGGGGAGGAAGGCGATCTCACCTGGGTCCTTCGTGAGGGCTGAGAGGGGGAAGGGGTGCTCGACGACGTGAAGGGGTGGCTCGGGAATCCCTGCTCATGGAAATTGATCGGTGAGGGCAAGGACAAAAGAAACTGAGCGGTGTGGAGATTCTCGGGGTCCAGTATCTTGTTCCGGAGGAAGGTGAGGGCTGGCGATTGACAGCGAAGCTCGGCAGTGCTTCAATGGCGACAGCGGCGGTTTCTGTGCTCGGGAGCGGCGCTGCATGAGCTAAGGCGAAGCAAGGGCAATTAGATGGGAACCTGGAGGTGGTAGGGTATCAAAGGGTGCAATCCCGTGCGGGTTAGGAAATATTTCCGCGGAAATCGGGATTCAGCTGGAGCTCGGATCGGCGTTCGATCCTGATATGGCTCGGTAGGAGGCAGGGGACGGGATGACACGCGGGCTAGGGCTGTCGGTGGCACAAGGAGGAAAGAGGAGGTGGCGCTGCGCTGCTGGGCCAGCTGCTGCGTGCGGTTGAGTGGGCCGGGCTGAGGGAAGAGGGCAGCGGCCCAAGAAGAAAAGAGAGGGAAGGAAGCTCCTTGCCAGCGCTGGGCCGAGTGAGGCGAAGAGGAGGGGCAGTGGGCTGAGCAAAGGAGAAAGAAGGGGAAGACCGTGGGAGAAAGTAAAGAAAGCCTCGGGCCAGATGGAGAAAATGAATAAGGGAGGGAGAAGAAAAGCTTTTGAAATTTCAGAAACTGTTTTACAAACTTATTATCAAAACCAGTTTTTAAATACAGTTTTGGATTATTTTCAAAACCACCCATACAAAAACAATACTGCACCAGCATGAATGCTCAATCATGTTTCTACATGACAATTTTTAATTCATCAAAAATATATATTTCTATTATATTGAATGTAAAGCAAGAATTGCATAACTAGATCAATTCACTTTTCAAAACAATGCAATTTTTGGGGTGTTATAGTGGGTGGTGCCAGCGTTGAGGTCATACCATCCTAGATGTGCAGTACCACAGTGGCCAGGTGCTGCGTCTCCTAGTCTCAGTTTGTCGGTGCGCCGGGGAGCCCCAGGGCTAAGTGGGAGGGTGGTGTCGTTCCAGATCGAGAGATAGGCCGTTGTTGGCCTAGGCATTGCACAACATCGATGATGGCGATCTTGTGGGTACAGGTGTACACACTCTACAGAGTTTATCGATCTATATGTATAGCCGTGTCCTCGGTTATGGACTTCTCATGACCTATGCCTCGCTTGTTTTAGAGAGATGAGTCCCTTCGCTTCTTCCCCCTGGGTTTTGTAGGATCCAGCTGTGAGCCGCTGAGATAAGGACGAGAGGGAGTTGTCCTTGTTGCCTAGAGAGCATGGGAGTGTGGTGAGATGTGTGTGGATGGGATGGATGTGTGGGAAATGTGTTAAAACTTGATATACAACTTATATTATTATATTACTTAATAATGAACATGCATAGGAATACCACAACCAGATATAGGTTCTCTTCTCTACCCCTTGCATACCAATTTCCACAAAGCAAATGCAATGCATAGGGTGGGAGCCAGTGGCCAATACAAATCGTACTGAAAGATTTGGATTCAGGCGATGAGCCAGAGGACGAGTTTGAGGACGTCGACCCGGAGGAGTAGGGGTTCGTGTGGCGCTCAAGTCGAAGATGCTGAAGATCTCCGCTTCCCTTCGTTGTTCCAGTTGTTGCATGCTCGTGTGATTCTGCCAGTGTGGTGATGTAATAAATGAATTAGACTCCTTAATGTACTCTTTAAATTCTGAACTCGTGTATGAATTTGATAATGCGATGGGATGATCTTCGAGACTATCGTGTTATAATTCGCATCTGTGGATTTTTCCTTCGTGGAAAATTGAGATCGTTACAGAACTAGAATGTGTTTAGCCTTACCTCCATGCTATGAAAACCAAAACAATATCAATTGCTAGGGACACGAAAACCATTTACTGCCCAATCAATCACCATTACCATGACCTAACTCATATTGCCTCTAAAAACACACGTTAGTCATAGTAATCTTCCATTATCATTAATCATCAAAACCTCTAGAGGCTTAGATGCTTTCAGTTCAGCCATTTATAGCAAGGTTCTAGAAAGCATTTTCATCGACCAAATGTGTCTAGTCACATGCTACTTGCCTGTCCACGAGCCACGTCGCACTGGCCAAATGTTGGAGCAGTGTTCCACTCATGTCCGATCAGACTCCAGCACCAAAGTTTGATCGTTTCCAGAGTGCTCCAAGAATAATGACTGGACGCAACCAGTGCAAGCTGACTAGTCAAGCCTGTGCCTTTTGGACTCACCTCAGGCATCCCTTCAAGGTCAATGTCCAGCCACATATTAGTACCCCTTGTCTGCCATCTCATCACCCTTGCTTCCATGTGCTAACTTCAAAGTGTTTCATCGCTAGTGCATGTGTGTTAGCATATTTTTCAAGTTTTTTCAAGGGATAAATGTTAGCTCACTAGACCATGATGCATATGCATGGAACTCGCTCACCTAGTGACACTTAAATAAACCTTTTGCATCAAGATAGCCCCTCCTAATAGTATAGCTATGTATTCTAAACATACTCACCCCTCTATCGTGTCTTGAGTGCGAAAAGCAAAAACCTATGTGATACCTTTGCCTTGATCACCATGGTTTTGTTTCTCTCTTTCTTCTTTTCCTAGTTGAAGCATTTGATCATCTCTTTTGGTGAACCTCCATCATCATGACCATCATCTAGCTCCATTGCTTGGTGTGTACCAACCTAGCTTATATACATCACTTAATGACAAAGGTTAGTACACTAGGTCTCATCAATTAGCCAAAACCAAACTAGGGATTTCATCTGTCATCTTATGTATAAACTTAAAGATACTATGTTTATATCATTCATGAACTCATAGTAAACTGAGAACATGATAAAGAGAAACATAATATGGATTACGAACAAAGTCATAACAAGATAATAAAAGGATAAAAAAGTTATATCATGTCTTGTAGAGATGAATCTAGAACCTTGATACAATAATACAAATCTACTTGAATCTTACTTTAGCTAAACTATAGTAGAACTATGGATAACTAGAGTTCTACTCTCTTTTTTGAGTTCGATCTATGAATGACTTAGGATGGCCCCAGAAGGAGGTATAGGGGTCCTTTTATAGGGGGTTGATTAGGAGGCAAGCAATTGCCACATCATTGATCAATGTTATGCTTTAATCTCATTCTTCTGTGCAAAGTGACATGAATTAATGACGGAGATTCATCCTCAAAGTTAGTGGAGTTGACGGGAGCTTGTCAATTGCTGGGACTATGCGGGTTGCAAGATAGAAAGGAAAAGCACATCGGGCACTTGTCAATTGTTGGGAAGATCACTAGTCTCATGGTCATCAAAGAAGAAAAATAGTGTGGCACTCTACCGCCGAAGCCGAATATATAGTGCGGGGAGTTGTTGTGCACAAATCCTATGGATGCGAGCTACTTTGAATGACTTTGGTATCAAATTCAAGCAAGTACCTTTGCTATGTGATAATGAAAGTGCAATCAAGCTCACCAACAATCCGGTTCAACACTCAAGAACAAAGCATATCGATGTCCGTCACCATTTCATTAGAGATCATCAATTGAAAGGGGACATCTCTATTACAAGTGTTGGCACCGAAGATCAATTGGATCTTCACCAAGCCACTAGATGAAAAGAAGTTTTGCAAGCTAAGGAATGAGTTGAACATACTTGATTTCTCCAACATGAGTTGATGCACCCCCACTTATATGACATGCCTCTACTCCAACAAAGCAAGGTACAAGTTGATTGAAAGCATTCATGCATACTTTGCTAGGACTTGTGTAGAGCATTTAGTCATCACTCATACTTCTAGGCTCATTCATGAAAACAAAAATGTTTTTTATGCTTATATGGTGCCACTATATCTTCTATGACTTAATATGATCTAGTGGTAGCATATGACATGTTGATGTTCTTGCAATCCTAGTGTTTGATATAAACTATGAACTTCAAGTGTTTAATTCAATATGGTCAAGATAACCATCTTAGCATGTGTGAATAAGCTTGTCTATGGTTTAAACCGAAGTAAATATCTTGGGCAAGTATCTTAGATCAAGCCAAAGTTGAAAAAAATCTTTCACCCTATCTCACACTAAGGGGGAGTAAAACATGAATATCTATAATCGGTCCCACCTTTTGTGTCAATTGGATGACAAAGGGGGAGAAATTGTGAAAGATATAAAATTGAGAAACAAAAGATATATGATATAGGGGGAGAAAAATGACAAAGGGGAGAAAATGAAAAATCAATTTTGAAAAGAACACACAAATAGGGGGAGCAAGCTCATGAACACTTTATTGCATTTGAATGTTTGCACCCTTATATGTATTGTTGCACACGTACTTAAATTCAAATATTCATGCTTGTGTGGTGATTGCTAGTGATACGAAATGAATGATGATTGATCAACTAACATGCATAGGATGGTAAGCTAGATGTGTGTGCCTTTCAAGTGGTATCTAGAAACCTTGCTTTTAAAATGTTGATCTCACAGGGTTTCTAGTGTTTACTTGATGTCTAGCTAATCATGGTGCTAAGGGTGATTCTAATTCCGCACTCCGATGGTATCACGCTTCAAAGGTCTACTCTTAAACCTTAGCATCATTTGGTAGCTATTTACTATCCCACCTTGTCTATCCATGCATATGTGCAAAACTTGAACCAAACTCATGAAGCACATATGTAGGGCAGCTAATAACTACCAAACCGAATTTGTGTGACTTGTCCAAAATTTAAAATCTTTGATTAAAATGTTTGGACAAGCAACTCAAGTTCAAATTTATTATATTTAATATCTTTATGGAAAGATTGTCATCAATTACCAAAAAGGGGGAGATTGAGAGTCCCCATGTGTTTGGTTTTGAGTAATTGATGAAACCCACCTAAGTACTAACCTTGATCTCTAAGTGTGAATCATGAGATAGATTGGTACATGCCATGTGATGGAGCAAGGTGGATCAAGTGGAGGGCACAAGCTTTAGAATGGTGATGCAAAGGAAAATGGTGTGAAGGAAAAGGTGATATAGGAACCATTTTCGGTTTGGTGATCAAGTCACCATAGAGGGTGAGATCACTTTTAGGATAGATAACCGTACTATCAAGGAGGGAGCTCTTGCGAATGATTACGGTTATCATGTGCCACTAGGTTCATATGCATTGCATTTAAAATAAAATGAACTAGTGAAACAACCAACTAATTCCAAGTTAATTGTGAACTAAAAGCTAACACACGTGCACAAGTGTTGAGATCACTTAGTGTTAGCCCTTGGAAGCTTGGAAGAAGTTGGAGATGTGTTTGGGCAGTGAAAGAAGGTCCAGACGCAGGGTCTGGACGTTGGGGCTTTGCTGTCCGGACTATGGCGTGTGCGTCCGGAAGCACACCCTATGCTGGCAGTTCTTTGGACAGAGCTCCGGACGTGTAGGTCCAGACAGCGTCCGGATCGTTTGGCGCTCTCTGGTCGGCTCTGTGTAGAGTCCGGATGGCGTTTTGCGTCCAGACAGGAGACTTCGGACGCGTGTCCGGAGGAAGGAGGCCTACTGGATGCTCTCTGTGTTGCGTCCGAACGGTGCGCACTGTTGGTCCGGAGTGAGGACTGTGCACTGTGTCCGGAGCCACGTGGAGCTCGCTGGTGCGCGCGGGAAAGAGCTGTTTGAATCAGCAGGGTGACCGGACACGTGGCCGTTGGTCCGGACAACGTGTTGCACGCGTCCGGAGGCCGCATCCGGAGAAGGAATCAGAGGAGTTGTTTGTTCTGTTGAAGGGCGTCCGAATGCTGATAATGGTCCGGACCCCAACTATTGCTAGCGTTCGGAGGGCGCGCAGAGGCTCTGTTGTGAGGGCTAAACGACTAGTGTTTGAGTGTGGGCTATATAAGGTGGAATGGCCGGCCCTTGGGGGTAGCTTTTGCACATTTTCATCACTCACACACTAGTGCTCATTTGTGAGAGCCTCCACCACTCATCTCATTGATATATTTGCTAATTTCATGAGAGATTGAGTGAACCAAGTGCATTGCTTGATTGATTGCATACTAGTGGCACTTGGTGATCATCGTCATCGTGGGAGCTTTTGTTATTCTTGGAGATTGCCATCTCCTAGACGACTTGGTGCGGCGAGGATCGTTGAGCGGAGGAAGGTGATTGTCTCCGGCTTTGATCGGTGGATTGTGAGGGGTTCTTTAGTCTTCCCCATGGGAGTTCGCAAAAGACATCTCTAGTGGAATGCTCGTAGCTTGTGGATCCCTATCTTATGTTGGTTTTGCGGCACCCGGTGACGGGTTTGGTGTGAGATGCCAATTAGCGCGTGAACCTCCAAGTAGGTGAATCGCTACAATGAGGAGTAGCTTGTTGGCAAACAAGTTAACCTCGATAAAAAATATTGTGTCTCATTGTCTCTCTACCGAGGATTCATCTTGTGATTGATTGGTTATCTCTTTGCTACTCTTCTCGTCGGTATAACCTCTCTAACTCTAGCTTTGCATTACCTTCTTTACATTCTTGCAAAGTAGAGTAGCTTTCTAGTTTTTGTAGCTTTGTTTAGAAGCTTTCTAGGTTGCTAGCTAGTTTGTGTTCTCTAGTGTTTATCTTGCTAGTAACTAGAATTGGTAGGTGGCTTGCCGACCCCTAGAGCTAGTGCAAACTTGCTTACACCGTGTTTTATTCTAACAAATTAATTTGGCTAAGTGTTGTTGTAGAATTTTTGATAGGATATTCACCCCCCTCTAGCCATTCCTAGACCTTTCACACTATACCTATGCTGGTGGTTGATTTTAAGAATGAATACAATGGTTTATGATTGACATTAATGGCCGTCAACATGCTCGAGCTCCAAGTTTTCAGCTCTAGCTCCTACACTCAAAGTAACTTCGCTCCTCTTGGTTTTGGGAATCCGCCAACTTCTCATCTCCTACTCAAATTAGGGGATGAGATATGTGAGATCTACTAGACCCATAGCTAGATAAGCTAAAACAATTGTGGCTGGCTTTCTAGGCTCTCTTGATAACCTTCCCCGGGACAACATGATTCTTGCAAAAATAATGAGACAACTACTCATTAGGGTTAGCATTATAGGTTGTTCACCTAAGTTCATCATCAGTCATTCTAGTGGGTTTGACTCCATCACAAAAAGTTCTATGTGATACCGTTCAAGTGCAAAGTAAGAGATTTATTGAATGTTGCATCAAGCTCAAAATCTAAACTATAGGGAATTTAGAGAAGAGAGCTCAAGAGGTAGAAAATAGCATACTCTAGATGACCCAAAACATCATTTATTGTGAATGGAGAGAATAATAGGCACTATATATCATATATGTTAAAAGAAGATACCATAATTATCAACATATAATTGAAATGTATCATAGAAGACATAAAAGTGACATTTGCAATACACATCAATGATAACTTGTCAGTTGTCACACATGCCAAATGAAAGGATATAGAATGAATTGTGTCTATGATGATAGTATATCATAGATGCATGCAAAGTAGATGGGTCTATGATGACCAAGGCACTCATCAATGACACATTGTTGGAATTTTTAGCATCACTAATAAAATAGATTTAGGATCCATCATCGGCAACGATGCCAAAAATGATGCTAGTACTCATTAAATTATCTTAATGCTAGGTTGTCATCCCCAACAATAACACTAGAAGTATTTGCTAGTATTTATGAGTATGCTACTTAACTTTATAATAATAATGAAAGTAAATGCAATCACAGAGATAAAATACCATTGTAGTATTTTATCAGGAGTAAGCCTAGTGTCAAATTTATATTTTTACATTAGGAAAGGACATGCACTAGGAATATGATAAGAACTTTACTTATGATGGATGAGCCAAACCATGTTCCAACTCTCTACTCATAACAGGGCTAAGTCATAGGATAAATGATAGATATAAGCACTGATCATCAACAATTAGTATTTAGAGCATTAGCATTAGCATTACTAGTAGAACGTCAAGAGATATTCCTATGTTTATTCCTAATTACATGTCAAGTATAAATTAGTGCAATTACACCTAGTAGTAATAGCAAGATTCTACTTTATATCTACTCATGAGGGACATTACTAAGGAAGATTAAGAATAGAGCATGTCTTCCATCGCAACCGGGTCCTACTTGGCCTATATTCAGGGGCTGGACTTCATATGAATCAATGGGAGTGTCACACCTGCGATCTACCACATGACCTAGAATATAGGGTGCATCCGTAGATAAACAATGTATAAACACCACGCTTACACAATGTTGACCATTCACCTAAGTTACCTTACTGTGAGCGCTATACTTTTTTTGTAAGACCTAGTTACAGACGCAGACGCTCACATACATGAGTACATACTCACCTTATGAACACACACATGCACACCCTATCCCTATGAGCACAATCCCATGAATAAACATAATGATAATCTAACTGTACCATACAATCAAAGTAGAAAATGATAGTGATAACTATGAATAAGAATATGAAGAACAATGTAATATGCATTATATAATGTAAGATGCAAAGATGAGAAGAGGTACAGAAACTATACCAAGCCATGCTCTAGAAAGATCTAGAATCTAAGTGAAGTTTGTCTCTCTCTCTCTCTATTTCTAAATAGCTAGCTAAGGAACTATGGAAATTAGGGTTTCTGGCTACTGCTCCAACTTCTTTGAACTAGGGTTTATCTGATGATCTAATGATGCCCTAGGGAGAGGTCTAGGCCTACATATATAGCCCCATGGGATAAATAGGAGCCCTTGGATCAAACCATCCTTAATCAATAGATTAGATTTAATCCCTAAGGAGGTGGGAGGTTACCCCCCAAAGATGGCTGACACATGGGGACGAGGGTGGTCCGACCTATAGAACCTTCTAAGTTGGAGTCTGTGTCCAATCCATGTTTAATCCTGACATGTGGGTCCCACTTTGCGTCTTTTCTAATAAAGTCTTGCAGAAATATAGAATCACCAAATTAAAATTCGTGGACTTTTGTCAGCTTAAATCCTAAGTCTATGTTGGTGATTGAATTTAGACTTTTGTCAGCTTAAATCCTAAGTCTATGTTGGTGATTGAATTTATTCCCTTTTCCATTGATAATTGATAGTTGAATTAGGTAGTTATCTACCCTCAACACACATTTTCTTGAAAAAAACATCTATGATGTATAAACTAATCACATACTCATTAATTTGAACATGAGTCTAGATATAGACAATGCCATATTAGTAACCCTATTCTTAACAACACGTTAGTGGTAAGGAAGTTATTAATGACATATTTTGCAAGAACTTGTTTGTGATATTTATAGTTACATAAAAATGTGTTGTATCCACATTTATGGTAATTGTTAGCATGTTCTCCACATGCATCTATGTTTTGTCACTAGGAAATGATTGACAATGACACAGTATCATCGAGCTCACCACCCTTTGTCGCTTGATCCACCAACATCGCTCAGCTAGCCGACATGCTCGCATGGTGGCTCGGTCATCAAAGAGCGAGGCTGCTAAATCGCTTGCCAGCACTTGGGCGAAGGGCGAGGGTGTGTATGCGATTATCATGTTGATGATTTGTTGTGTGATGTCTGTGATGAGTTTACTATGATGATGTTATTGTCATGTGAATATAGACATATAAATAAATTTGTGTCATATATTAAATTTGAGGCACGATTTAAGCAATATGAGACTAGCCATGAACTTCCCATAGACTAAGTTAACAATAATGGGCCTTTGGCAACTGAAAGGATCAAGATGCCCAAGAGGGGGGGGGGGTGAATTGGGATATTCTATTTTTTTGCAAAAAGTAAGTCCTACACTTAGCCCATTTCACCCCTAGTGCCTAAAAGTGATTTATATTGCTCTACTACATAAAAGCTTTGAAACCTAGGTTCAAATCTTGTGTTCTAGCATGGTAATTCTAGTAAGTAAATACAAGAATGTAAATGATCAAAGTAAATAAGGAGGAAAGGAAAACAATGAAGTTTTGCTAAGGTATTAGAGAGTCAGCACTCTCCACTAGTCCTCGTTGGAGCACATGCACAAGGGTATCGCTACCCCATATCCACACAAGGATCAAATGTTTTCTATGGGCTAATTCCTGGCTAGTCCAATGCAATGAATGTCCCACAACCGCTGACAAGATGAATTGGGTCATCAACAAGCTCCACCAGATGATTACCAAACTCTCAATCACCACTGAATCATCTAGGTGATGTCGATCACTAAGAGTAATAAGCACAAACTCTCACTTGAGCCAACCAAACCTAATGAGAAGAGTGGATGCACACTTGCTACTCTGTATAAAATACTGAGGTCCTTAATCTTGTGATTAACAAATCTCTATTCCTTGCTCACAAATGTGTTTCTCAAATGAACAAATGGGTAAGAGAGCCTCAATGCATCAGATGGAGGGATATATATATATATATATATATATATATATATACTGTATATATATATATACTGTATATCTATAATGCACCTGGGTGCATTTTCTATAGAGAAAGCACCCACCCTGATTATTGCAACTAGTTTCTTGCCATGTTGCAATTGGGTTTTTGCTGAGTTGTAACTAACCCAACTCTAGTTGTAATTGGATTGCGTCAGGTTGCAACTGTTTCTTGCCTAGTTACAACTGGTCTGACTCTAGTTGTAATTGGATCGCGTTAGATTGCAATTGGTTATTGCCTAGTTGCAATTGGGCCGAATCTAGTTGTAGTTGGATCGCGTCAGTTTTGCAACTGCTGCCTAGTTGCAACTGGCTCGACTCTAGTTATAATTGTATCACGTCAGTGAAAGTGCAATCAAGCCCTAAGTGGGTTTTAGTGTCATGACAACATATTTAGAGTACTAATGAGACTCTTCAAGTATGACAAGCAGGTTAAACGTAAGGAGGTTGATGAACAGGTTGGCGTACCCCTCCAATTACAAAAGTGCATGGCAACAAGCTCAAAGGACTTTAATTCATTGTTATATTTTGAATTTGAGTTAGGTATGCCATACTATTAAGAGGGATTCAACACGCATGTCAACAAGTGAACCAAATGCTATATCTATTCATACATCACACACCTCCACATACATAGTAGGCAAAACAGCTAGCTATTCAGTTCTTCATTCCTTGCTGTCTTTGCCAGGCCGGCAGTGCCGGGCAGTCCGGCACTGCCGCGCCTCTAGGCCGGCACTGCCGTGACTTATTCTGACCGTTGGACAGTGAAGGGGTATATCCTTATCCCCTCACTTTCCCCCAACGGCTACCTTGACTATTTTCACTCAGAAACATTTCGTGAAACAGCTAGAGAATCTCTCTTCTTGCTCTCCTATTCTCCCTTGGTGGTCGAACTCTCTCCTCCATTGATTTCCACTCAAATCTTCAAGAGATTGAGCCTCCAAGCTTGAGAATAAGCTTCTCCCTCGGATCTTCAACTCCTACAAGCATTTGGTTTGCGTGGTGGCCGGCGGTTTGAGTTATTTACTCTGGGAGCTTTGCTCCTAGCCGGCTAGGAGTCGCCCTTGGGCTTGCCTCCTTCGTGTGGCAGCCTAGGGAGGTTTGTAACACCCATATTGTTAATACATATCCCCTCATATCAAGAGTTCATTCTCTTGACTTGAGACCGAGGAAAGAGCTAGCCTTTGTGGTGAGCTTGAGTCTTATGTGGCACACCTCAACAACGTGGACGTAGGCAAGCCTTGGTTGCGAGCTGAACCACGGGTCAAATCTTGTGTCACCTTGTGTTTGTCTCTCTACGTTGATATATATTGTTCTCCAAGTGATTTTTAGGGTTTGGACCCGATCTACTCGGTGGGTGTGTTGCTACCACTTTCAAGTGGTGCTAGAGGTTCACCACACCTCTAGGAAGGTTTTGATGCAAGCACAATTTCCATATTCATTATAGTTTTTGAATTGTGCAAGGTTCTGTCCTGCTGACCAGCACTACTGGTCCAGAGTCCAGCAGTGCCGGGCAGTCACGGCAGTGCCGGACTGTATAGCGGCAGTGCCGCGCTTGTGCTGACAGAAGTTGTGGGATTTGTTTTAAACAGGCCTATTCACCCCCCTCTAGGCTAATCAGGTCCTTACAGTCAGGCTGCAACTACATCAGGTCAAGTTGCACTGGATCATATATGTTGCAATTACTTCCGCCAAGTTGCAATTGTGTCGTAATCATGATGGAAACTCATAGTACTTTAAAGTTGCAATTACATACTTGAAAAAATAAGTTCATCAAATATAGTCTTGTTAAATCTCATTTTGTTAAGCACTTTTTTTTCAACAACCTGGTGCAAACGGATCTGAAATAGGAGCTACGGTTTAGGAGATATTGCACTTTTTCGATCCAAAACAAAAAAGATTCTCTAGATGCGGGAGTGGGATGCGGAGAGAGCGCGGGAGCCGGAGGGTCTGTTATAGCAAATGCACCTTGTTGCATTTTAGCCTCACTCTCTCTATATATAGGATCAAGCCAATAAACAAGATGTTGCCCCTCCACTAAGATTTTTTAGGGGCATCAGATAGGATAGTGTCACACTGGATAGCTTGTCTAGTGACTCTCTAATGGCAAGTTTTTGAATTGGTATAGGGTTAGATACTTAGATATCATATGACTAGACCAGTGCACTGAACACCCTATCTTGTGAACCATAACTCTAAGTTCCTCTAAAACAATAGTCTTTGGAAAAATAGGGTGGCACACCGCTAATTTCATTGGATAGCATGTCCAATGAAGTTTGAACTTCAAACTCTAGAAACCCACACTCTATGGATAAATAGAGTGAAGCATTGGGCAGCCTGTTCGATGCACACCGCCCCTTCTCGTGTGACCAACTTTTCTACACTCTAATTCAAAAGACAATTTGAATCGATTTCAATCTTCTAATCATCTTGGGCTTCAGCTGAGCTGTCTAGCGCTAGATTTTGCAAGTGTGCATCACATCTACTCTCTAGACTCACCTAGGTCGAGATACCTACCATGCCCTTTATAGTATGACCAAAGGAAATAAATAAAGATCCTATGACTAATTTAAGTGTTTGTGGATGGTACAAATGACATGAAATATACCTTCAAAACATTGTCAATAGCCTCGAATTCAAGGGAAGAACAACATGTCATGAACATATTTTACCAATAACAAGTTCCACTTATGCCTTTAACTGTGTTCATACAAGAGATGCCATTTAGGAGAAAATGGGCCTACAAAGCCCTTATATATAAGGGCACTCACAATGCAGACTCTACCATAGAGTCTACGTCTATTTATTACCCTCTTATTTATGTCATTTTGCTAATGTGGAAGTATATTTATTGAAGAGAGAGGGAGAAAAAACAAGACTCTGAGTCTTATTTAGAGTCCAAGACTATGATATCTTCGAGGTAATAAATACGCTTAGACTCTATGATAGAGTCTGCATTGTGAGTGCCCTAAGGAGGTTTCCTGACCCCCTATTGGGCCACTAGGCCTGGCTAAGGTGGCAGGATCCAAGAGAAGCATCCCAAAGACATTCCTAGCCCTTGGATCAACTTTGTGTTTTCTCTAAACAGCTTAAGATCAAGTCACATGGATTCATGGACCCACAATGAAAGATCAAGCAAGAGAAAAGCGACCAAACTTTATTATGACATATGGGGACACCTTCTAGAAGAAGGTAGCAGGCCCTAGTGGTCATCGGGGGGGGGCAGTCAAACCCCTATGTACCCTCTAGGCTCACAGCTTTGGCCACCAACTTCCTGCATGCCTCCATGCAACATAAGTAACATGTGCTTTATCTCTTCCATCCCTTCAAGGTCGGTTTGGATCAAAGGCTCTCAAGGAAGGTCACCTAGATCACGAACGTGGTGCCAAAGTAGACTCTACTCCACCTCCACCTATAAATACCCCCTAGGCCCCCACTCTCAAGTCATGACACTTTGGAGCAAACCACTTTTTAATACCTTAGTGAAGCTCTATAGTAGTGCTATGCTAGTAGGGAGAGAGTGAGGAAAGTATTCTAGAGAAAGCCTCGGGCATGTTGGGAGTCTTCTCAAAGGTGTACCTCAACGGATGCAAGCTTCTTGTAGGTAATACATCTGAGTTTTTATAGTAATTGATATTATGGTTATGGTATAGTTGTTATATACTTAACCCATACACGAATACATTTTAGTAGAGTGTTGTAGTCTTACTGGTGGGTTAGAGTAGTAAGTGTAGCATAGACGTGGTGTTTAGGCTATATCTTACCTATGTAGATCGCTTGTCATATGGATTGTTGTGGTAGCTAGCAGGTAGTGAAGCACTATCTAGTCTATGTATTCCACCATGTGTGGAAGGAAAGTTCTTAAAAGGTAAGACCACCATAACAGAATAGTTCGCTTTGGGTAGGGTTTTACTCCCTACTATTTCGCCTATCGCCTTCTATAAGAAAGGGTTCGTAAATACATTCAACTACTATATAGATCCTCTCTACCTAGCTAGATATCACCTTTCGCCTAACTACCATACCTTGACTAGATGTGTTTCTCCTTTCGCATACCTACCATACCTTGACCAGATATCACCGCTATATAGATCCTCTCTACCTAGTTATCATAGACCCCTTCTATCATCATAGGATGATCTTGCGTCTTAGTTAGTACACTTTAGTTTCCCCATGGAAATACGATACCTGGAATACTCGCCGGTGAACTGCTACAACAATATATTCTATGAGCCTGTGGAATTATCCAATAGACAAAAGAAATATCAATAGTGTCCCTCAACTCCAAAGACACTTAGAACTAGTCTTCCTTGATATTCATGTCCTTTTTCTGAAAAACTGAAACAACTTCCATCGGTAACGGCATGAAATCCATAAGTGCCCAATCAATCACCATTACTATGACCTAACTCATAATGCTTTTGTGAAATACACATTAGTCATAGTAATCTTATGTAGTCATTAATCACTGAAACTATACTAGGAGCCTAGAAATGCTTTTTCAACAGCAATGTATCATGGACGTAGTTTGAAAAACATGGGTCTATAATAAGATGTTCTCATAGAAAACCCCCACTCCCCCTCAATGAAAACGTGTCTGATATCTGTCGATCATCACAGACAAATCTCAATAAACAAGCCTGTGATAACCCACCACATACACCGTACGTACCAATTGAAATGTGCCAATGTTATGTGTTATCACACACTCATGTCAGTTAATCTACGTCTGTGACGAGGACAACTCATCACAAAGCGTAATAATTACCTGACTGTGATGACTTCTTCGACGTAGATTTTTCACGTTTGTGACGGCAGGATCTGACATAGTGAGGATTTACACTTAATTTACCTTATATTAGTATATACACTTTACAGAATTGTTTTGCTATTTTTGTTGGTGAACTTCAAAACAACTGTAGGCATGAATTTGTAATTAGTAATGGTTGATTAGAAAACTCATGCAGAGCCAGCACAAAGAAAATTACTCTCATTATTGGGAGAAATGGCATGACTGCCGATCACCGAAACATTCCATAATATTACAGACAGATTATGCTGGGTAATCCTTTCAACCCTTCAACCCCAGTAAGCAATCCATAGACATCAATAATGCAAACATAATGCGAGCTTTGAATTGGACCTTCGGGTGGGGCATACCTTATATATGTACGGCACAACCAATGTGGATGCCAAAAGAGATTAGTTTCAAGATGAGAAGACAAGGGGAAAAAGCCATGGCGCATGCTAGAAGCACACAATCATTCATGTGCAACTGCACTGTGTCACTGTGGAGTACTTGCACGCACCAATTAATTCCCTTTACCTGCACGATAAACCGTCCTCTCTCTTTAAAGTTCACCCAACGGAAAAGAACATTTTGGCAGCCTTTTCATGCAAAGCAAAGTCGATGGATGTGCAAATGCCCTACCACAATAGCATCTGATTCTTGGAAAAGCATACTGCAAGCAGCCAATCAAAGAATGTGCAGTGTGTTGTTGGTTGGGAGAAGCTAAGCTTTCCATGCATATTCTATTTTTACTCAACCGCCCTGTTTGGTTAGTGCAATAGCACATTTTGTTCTCAAAACGATGTCCATACTATACATCAGTACTCACTGCTCCAGAACAACATATTAATGCTGGTTTAAAACCGCCCTTCACTGGCGGTTTTTGAACCGGCACAACCAAATGAGGAGTGATGAGCCCATAACATCACTGTCGACAGTGATGACTCTATCACTGTCGGTTCGTGTTACAACATCACTGCCGGTTCGTGTTACAAATCGGCAGTGATTCCTGAGCCATCACTGCCGGTTTGTGTCACCAACCGACAGTGAAAGTAGACATATCACTGCCGGTTTTATATAAACCGATAGTGATATTATTTTTTACAATTTGCATTTTATTAATTGTTTTATTTTTATTTGGGGTTTAGGGTTTAGGGTAGAGGTGGTGGGGTGGGAGGTCGTGCAGGTGTTTGCTATCGAACCATTTGATATCGATGTGAATTGAAGGTGGTTGTAAACCAGCGACAATACAAACCCATCACACATTTATAATAATTACAAAACATCCCAACAAAACTTAAAGTATCGAATTAATTGTCGCATTACAATAGCCTTTCGATGCGGTCTTTTCCGTAGTTCTTCTGAAAGTTCTTACTCTTCACAATGGCTAAAGATCCTTCCCTGTACACTACCTCGTCCAGAATAAGAGCCGCTATCTACTCTTAAAATCCTTTTATCTCAAAATCTAGCAACCTTTTGTGGTTTTGTTCTTTGCGTTGTAAATTGATACAAGATGATATTGAGATGCACATACGTAAGACAAAACAATATAATTAAAATGAGATGCCTACGTACCATATAATCTCTGATTCCTAGTTTTGCGCCAAAGTAGGCAAGCATTGCCCACATCACAGAGAACCCGCATTCGTTGTTCCCCATTGATTGATCTAGAGTCCTGACCCCCTTCATATACTGCACTTTGAATGAGGCTCTCCATTTCTTTTACATCCTAGTCTCCACATTTATCCAATCAGGTAACTCTTTCATTCTATGTGACAATGTAAATGAAGTGTGAAGGTTGAGGACATTAATTACAACATCATATGTGATTGAAAAGTAATATGATATTGGGTTCACTTACTTATTTAGCACTGTGACTAGGGGGTCGATTAGATTAAGTGGCTTCTTCCTTGAGTCCCACACCTCGATAGTTGAATCTTTAAGACATATATCTACGAGGACGTAATGGTTGCTGCAATCAGAAAGTCCATGTTATTGAATGACATATCAAGAAAAAAACACTTAAGTAAGGGTCGAGAACACATACTCGTAGTTGTAGGTTAGCGGTGCGTTTGATTTCTGGTATTGGAACATTCTATCAAACTCAATCTTCAAACTTTCTGATACATAGGGATCTGTGAGACCGGCTTTGCATGTTGTCTCATTTACCAAGATGAGGTCCAAGAAGTCAAAATGACTCTTTCGCTGTTTAAGGCATAATTTTGTCATACACATGCAAAATAAATATGGATATATTCAAATGTAGATCACGTAGTTTATTATAACGTTGTTAGGGTATGGTACTTACAGAGTCCATAACATCATAATCTACGCATCTAGCGAGCATCGTTGAAAGAGTTGAAAGAGATCTTCATAATAAATAGTATGCACAACTTCTTCAGGATGATTAAAAATCACACAAGAAGGGATGCATACTTCAAAGGTTGCATTCTTGTCTTTGCTGCTTTTACTATCTATGATATAATAATCATGCAACTATCGCATGTTTGTCGGCAAATTTCTATACTCTTCTTGTGTAACACCCGAAAATTTTCTTTTGAGAAAATATAGTTAAATGATTTATTTATGAATTTTGTGCTCATGAGAATTTAGGAAAATAAAAACTTTTTATTAAAATTAAAATTCATCTTAGATTTAGTAACATTGCTGAGCATACATGCCTATGCATTGGAGTTTTGTTTGGAGTGGTTTGAATCAAAATCCAAAAAATGAATTCAAAACCATTTGAAATTTTCTTTTAAAAGACTTAGAAACAAAAGAAAATAAATTAAAAGGAAATCCTTCACCACTCCCTCTCCCTCTTTGTTTCTGGCCCGAAGGCCCAACCGGCCTGCTCCTCCTCTCCCCTCTCTTTTTTTCCGCTCCCGCAGGCCCAGCGCACACCCCAGCCCGATGGGAAGCCCAACATCCTCTCCCTCTCTGTCCCTGACCCGCGGGGACGTTTCCCTCCTCTCACCGACGGGTGGACCCGCCTCGTTAGCGACCCCGTCGTCGTCTTCCTCCTCCCGAAGGAAAGCACTGCCGCCTTCCATCTTCGCCACCGCCGAATCCTCCCAATCCCCTTCCTTCCATCCACGACATCACCTTCGGGATATTTAAGCCTCGCCCCAGAGCTCTCCCGCGCCGCCTTAACCCTAGCTTGCGCCGCCTCACCCTAGAGCTATCCTGTGCCTCCTTAACCCTAGCTTCGAGTTCCGCCGTCGTGCTTGTCTCAACGTTCCTCTGCCCCGCATCCACTCCGAGCTGCTCCTCAACCTTCGCAGCGTGGTAAGGAGGCCGAAAACCCCAGCTTCACCCTCTCTTTCTCCTCCCGCTCTTCTGTGCATGCACGCCGGTTCTCCCGAGCAGCCCCGCCTTGCATACCACCGTCTCCATAGGGAAATCGGTTCAACCGATAGTAGGAGCGAGTTCGCCTCGCACTTATCTCCGCTCCAATCCTTTTCCCGTCCCGAATCGTGCTATGTAGCCCCGAATTGGGATCCCGCCGCCACACTCCGGCCATGGCGCCGCCACGCAGGCTTTCTGTTTCGGCGTGCCACCCTCCCTTTCCCCCTCTGATCTAATCCGATACATTAGATTCCGATCCAACGGACCATATAACCCCGTACCCCTTCGCAACCGGTTTTGCAAAAGAGACCCTCACCGTTTTAATGTATGAACCCGCAGTCCAAAGCGTATAATCAGTTTATGCTTTCCCCTTTTGAAAACGGAACGTTCTCTGTCTATTCGAAAATGCGCTTTCCTCATATTTACAAAATTGCCACTCATCTTCTTTTGCTCCCAAAACCTTCGTTTCAACTCCATTTTGATCCATTCAAATTGCGTTAGTTTCATAACGACGAGATCTATATGATAAAACCATAATCACTCATGTTTTGAAACTTTGAAAATATATATTTATTTAATGTATTTTAAAATCCGAGTTTAATCTCTAAATCTTGTTTTTTATGTAACTTCTCCGTTTTAGATCCGATTTGATCCGTTCAAGTTGCGTTGATCTCATAACGAAATAATATTTGAATTAGTTATATTTAATACCATGTTAATAGCTCGGTATTTTTATGGTTTCAAACCCTAACTTGATTAACCACTACGCAACTTATTTTATACATAAAATAATGATAGTTTCTACTTTTGTTTTCAAAATCCAAATACAAGTTTGACCTAATATAATCAAGGTGTTTCTCTGAAATACTTTATCCACCCTTTTATATAGTTAAAATAGATAAAGCCTATAGTTCTCTTTTATAAAAGAAATTCTTTTCGTTAGTCGTATCTTGATCATCGTAGCTTCGATTAGCGTGTTCTTTGCGTTTGTGTGATTGTAGAAATCCGTAGTTTTATTTTCAAATCTTTTTAATTGATTGGTGTATTGTTCTAAATATATATGTTTGTATTGTTTTGTATGATCAGATGCTTGAGTGGTGTTTATGAGCTTGTCCAATCGGTGAGTTTTACGTTGGAGATCAAGAAGAAGTTGGTTTTCTAGAAGATCTTTTGAAGACAATAACTAGAATAAGGATTTGTTTTTAAGGCAAGTATACATGGGATCATCCTTGTTGTCCTAATCACATTAAACATTAATTCATTATATGCATGTGTTTCCTTGATATCCTATATAGTTTTACCATAGATTTATATCTTATACCTTGTTAACCGGGACTTATGCATTGGGTAGATCAAGCTAGTGCTCTTGAAAAATAACTATGATCATGTAACATTGACTAATGACTTATGCAACAAACAGTAAAAGATGCTTTTTAGCAACATGGATTAAGGTGATCTAGAGCATAGTTTTTGAGATGCTCTAGAACCTTTGTAAGCGATCACCCAGGATGTACAGTACAACCATGAGAGCTACATGGCTCTGGCTTTAGTTAAGTAAGGGTTTACTTTCTCGCATGTGGCAGTTCACGAAATTTGTCATTGACGAGCGGTTGCGGGGTATGGCTAGAGTGGCTACCGTTGCGCGTGTGTACCATCGAGGAGACCTCGTATACCCCTTGCCCGTGGATCCGTAGTGTCTATTGTATGTCTGCGAGCCCCTCTGAAAGACTTCATAGTGAACCTTGCCGACCTTCCTTGGAAGTGGGTCAAGAGGCTGATCCCCTCGGGCGAAAGGGTAAAACACGACTCCTGGGTAAAGATGTACATCCTCTGCAGAGTGTCTTAAAACTAATATGTTAGCTGTGCTCACGGATACGAGTGGCCTGGAATTCTTATGGAACAGAATGACTTTAATCTACCATTTACTCGTTTTCTATTCATTATACATGTTTACATGATCATATGGTTATTGGGCTCTTTGATTATATTGATGCTATCTTTATGCTAAAATTGTGATACCATAAAAGCTGATGCAATTAAACTAGTGTCATACTTTTTGAGCCTCATGAACCCCATGTATATTTGTTGAGTACGAGATGTACTTACGCTTGTTTATATTTCATATTTGGATAAAAATCCCGGATGAGTATCAGATTGCAAGAGTTTGGAGAAGTTAGGCTTGTGATCAACCAGTCAGTTGATCCCTGTGGAGTGGAGTCTTCACCTGAAGATCAGAGTGTCCTTCCGTTGTTTTCTCCCTTAAGGTTATATCTTTGACCTTATATGTTATGTATTTAAGTATTGTATTTTGATATTACCTTCTTATGTGGCTATATGTGAGAATTGACTTCCTGGGCTCACATATAGTGTATATCTGGTTTTATACTTAAAACCGGGTGTGACATCTTGGCTGGCGACCATAGGCTTGCCTAGTTGAAATTTGTATACAACCGTGGCATTTTGAAATTCGGTTTTTCCGTAATAGAGATTTTTGGCATCCTCCATGCTTATGTTCATTTCCATGGACAAGTTCTGTGTCTTTAGCAAATCTAAGGTGTGTATTTCTCTAGCTCTTTCTTGATTACCCGGAATTTTGCTTTGCCTTTCAAATTGGCTCTGTGATAAGTGCTCAGGTATATAAGCCAATCGTTCAAACAAGGCAAGTTGGGCGGCCTTTTCTGCAATCTGAGCTCGTAGAATATCGTCCTTAGTCGGCGTTGGATTCTTCCTTTTACTAGTCGTCTTGGGATCTTTACCAACCGAAGCTGATGACCTCTTCTATTGTGAAGTCGAGCCTGATCTAGCGCTAGGTGGTCAAGATCCCAGTCCTGAGGACTTTGAAGCTGGTGGAGGAGGAGGAAGAGGAGGAGTCTTCTCCTTTGGCGGTGGAGAAGGAGTCTTCTCCTTTTTTGGTGGAGGAGGAGTCTTCTCCTTTGGCGGTGGAGGAGGAGTCTTCTCCTTTGACGGTGGATCTTGACGAGGAGAGAAACCTCTTGGCAGAGGCGACCGGGATGATTCACTGTCATCCTCATCATCCGAAGATGGCTACTCATCTAGCTTGATGAATCATTTGCGACAGGCGACATGAGTTCCCAAGTTGTAACCTAGACGCGGCCTATCTTCCTCCACTGGGAAATCAATATGTATCTTATTGTACTTCTTGTCCAAGATCTTAGCAATGCTGACCCTGGCATACCCGAGTGGCACTGGCTTGCCATGAATGATGTTCTCTCCTCTAGCAAATGCTTGTCCGAACGCCACCTTGTCTTTGGTCCACTGCTGACGGATGTACAACCTGACATTCATAGGTTCTTTGATGTCGTCCACCGGATGAGGAGCATTGACCTCTTCATCGTCAGGCACAGAGGGTGAGCCAGAACTACTGCGACCCTTGGCGTGCACTGGGCTATTCAAAGTCGGGACTGCCTGCGGGCCTTGACTCAAACACATGGTTTGCATAACGCTCATAACTCATGCATCGACCTGAGTAGCTATTCGTGCTTCCATGCTCTGTTCGATCTCCTGTCGCGTCCTTTGGAACTCCTCTTCTCTTTGCGTTCTAGCCCTCGCCCGGCTCCTATAGGAAGCAGATTCACCTTCAAATGCTATCTCCGAAGGAATTACCCCGACTCATCTAGTGCGACCGAGGTGCTCCTTGTTTCCAAGTGCTTGCGGGCCCCTCTATGCACTTCCTCAGTGATCGTGGAAATCTTCTGGAGGAGATCAGTGACAGGTTCAGCGATGGCGGAAAGGCTCCTGCCAGCATTGTATTGTGCCCCTGTTGCAAGTAGGTAGTTCACAGATCTAGGCTGTCAATCACTTGTCTGAGGCGTAATGCCGCTCTGCTCTAGTTGATCGACTCTGGCTTCCCATTCCGGAATCTTCCTTACATACCCACGTGATCCTAGGCGGTGAGGATTATTTGCCCTAAGCGAGTTTGCTTTATTTCTTTCGCTTGATGCCTTCGCCTCTTTGGATAGCTTGTAAGCCTTGAACTCCTCCCAGAAGTCCCTCTGCTTTCTGATATATGGCAAACCCCTTTTTAAATGGCCGAGCTTTTTCATGGAAAGATTGATGTTGAGTATATATATCAAATGCACAGACCCTACGACCACTCTCCCCCGTGTCTAGCTCCCGCCAGCCAACACGTGGGCCGGTCGCCTCCTTTGCCGCGACGCCCCGCCCTACCCCCGCGCTCTCCCCGGGTGGGACGCGCGCGCATCCGCCCCTCACGTGGGTGTTGACACTCCTTAAGTATCAATTCTAAGTGTCAACTAAGCAGAAGAAAGGATATATTTGCAACACACCACCTAGACATATGGTTGCAACTAACAAAATTCCACGAGTTTTGGTGTTTATCTGTTTCTGCACGGAGACAACTGCAAAAGAGCAAAAGAGGCCCACAAGTAAGGATTACATAGACACATAGCACTTCCGAACGAAAATGAGCAATCTAGAAGACTCCAGAACCAACCCCATGGAAGCAGGGGCCCACCTGTCAGCAGGGTAGGGTGGGCGCCCTCACCCCTAGGGCGTCCGCCCAAGGCTAAGAGCCAACACTACAAGAATATCCTACATCTATGACGTTTTGGGGATGACGATCTCAATTTTGGTCACGGAAGTGGGGTCATCAATGACGAAATTATGCATGTCGTCATAAATGACGAAATCCATGACGAATTGGAACAAATCGTCACACATATGCTCTGAACTTCGTCATAGATGTGAAAATCTGTAGTTCCAACGTCACCTGTTAGTTTTTATTTTTGTCATAAAAAAGCTAAACAATTGGGGTGCTTCGGAATCGAACCTAGCACCATAGAGTTCTGAAGCGGCTGTGCTAACCAGTAGGACTCAAGTTTAGACATGTTAGGAGAAGGGAACTTTATTTTCTTATTAGAGTTTAATTAATTCATATAACCTGGTGGCAAAACCGTTCCCCTCATCACTCATTCACGCCCAAATTTATTCGTTGTTTTTAACCTGGCGGCAAAATCGTTCCCCTTACCACTCATTCGTGCCCAAATTTATTCATGGTTTTTTTAAAAAAAATAAAATAGAAAAATATACAATGCAAGTTGAGATGGAACCTGCGACCTAGTAGAGGAGAAAACAAATTGTTACCAGTGCGTCACTTCTATATTTGTGTATGCAAGTGGATCTTTTTTCTTTTTGTTAGCAGACATGTAGATGTGATCTAAGCACACTGACACCACCTAAGCTGATGTGGTTTGTGTGCGGCACGCACATTTTACAAAACATATATGTAGATGTTCAAACTATAAAGAGCGCAAAGTTGAGCCATGAAATAAAGTGGGTGAGAGTAGTCAATTTACAACTAAATTTTCTTAACATGTTCTCAAATGCAAAAATGACCGATATAACAAATGTAGATCTTAATGAGTTGACCAAACTTGGTATTCATACCTTTTCTATTAGAGACCATCTAGGGTTTCAAAAACTGGTTTGGAGGTGTCAAAATTTAAAATTTCAAAATTTGAATAGTTCAAACTTTATCAAATGAAAAGTTGACCAAAACAACTAATGTAGATCTTGATGAGATTAACAAACTTGGTATTCATAACTTTTCTATTTGAGACAATTTAGGGTTTCAAAAACTGGTTTGGAGGTGTCAAAATTTTAAATTTCAAAATTTAAATTGTCTAAATTTTCTCAAATGAAAAGTTTACCAAAACAACTAATGTAGATCTTGACGAGTTGATCAAACTTGGTATTCATAACTTTTCTATTTGAGACCATTTAGGGTTTCAAAAATTGGTTTGGAGGTGTCAAAATTTGAGTTGTCCAAACTTTGTCAAATGAAAAGTTGACCAAAACAACTAATGTAGATCTTAATGAGTTGATAAAACTTGGTATTCATAACTTTTCTATTTAAAGCCATCTAGGGTTTCGAAAATAGTTTGAAGCTTTCTGTTTTTTGAATTTTAAATTTATATTATTCTAAAGTTAGTCACATTGATACATGAACCAACTTAAAAGATAGATCTTGATTTTAGAAAAATTTAGGAAAACAAATCATCGCATTTAGAGTTAGTATGAGGGAGAACGACTAGTTACAAATTTTCACTACAGATTAAACAAAGAAATCACACTTGTTCATGATAAATAAGTGTGATTTTTTAATCTGTAGCGAAAATTTGTAACTAGTCGTTCTCCCTCATACTAACTCCAAATATGATGATTTTTTTCCTAAATTTTTCTAAAATCAAGATATGTCATTTTGTTGTGATCTTATTACCATTAGTTTATTCACATTTTTATACAACTATGTTTGACCAATTTAAATTTTAAGTTTAAATAAACTACTACTACTAACAAGATTTGGAGACACTAAACGATATTAGATTAAAAACTTTTGAATACAAAAGTGTTAGAACTCATCAAGATCTACATTTGTTATTGTAAGTGCAATCAAGCCCTAAAGTGGGTTTTGGTGACATGATAACATATTTAGGAAACTAATGAGACTTTGTGAGTATGACAAGCAGGTTAAACTTAAAGAGGTTGATGAACAGGTTGGCGGACCCCTCCAATTACAAAAGTGTATGGCAACAAGCTCAAAGAGTTTAAATTCTTTTATACTTTGAATTTGAGTTAGGTATGCCGTACTATTAAGAGGGATTCAACACGCATGCCAACAAGTGAACCAAATGCATCTATCCTTTTACATCCCACCTCCACATATAAAGAGGGCAAATCAACCAACTTATTGAAGATCAAATCCTTGTTGTTCTGCCCAGGCCGGCACTTCCGCGACTTGTTCAGCCAGTGGGCAGTAAGGAGGTATTTCATACCTCCTCACTCACCCCCATGGCTAGTTCTGCCATTCACTCACTCTTACTTCGAAAGAACAGAAAGAGAAGCTTCTCTCTTGCTCTCCCTTCTCCCTTGGTGCTCATCCACTCTCCTTCATTGATTTCCAATCATTCTTTGAGAGATTGAGCCTCCAAGCTTTGAGAAGAAGCCTCTCCCTCAAATCTTCAATCCTACAAGCATTTGGTTTGCGTGGTGGCCGGCGGTTTGAGTTCTTTACTCTTGGAGCTTTGCTCCTAGCCGGCTAGAGGTTGCCCTTCAGCTTGTCTCCTTCGTGTGGCAGCCTAGGGAAGATTGTATCACCCATCATTTGCTAATATACTTATCTCATCTCAAGGGTTCATTCTCATGACTTGAGACCGAGCAAAGAGCTAGCCTTTGTGGTGAGCTTGAGCCTTGTGTGGTGCACCTCAACAACATGGACGTAGGCAAGCCTTGGTGGCAAGCTGAACCACGGGTCAAATCTTGTGTCACCATGTGCTTGTTACTTTACTTTCATATATCTTGTGTGCTAGGTGATTTCTAGGGTTTGGACCCGATCTACTCGGTGGGTGTGTTGCTACCACTTTCAAGTGGTGCTAGAGGTTTCCTACACCTCTAGAAAGGTTTCTATTCGAGCACAATTTCCATTCTTAGTTTATATTTTGAATTGTGCATTTATCTAATCTGGTGACCAGCACTGCTGCCCTAAGTCCAGCAGTGCCGGCCTCTCTGCTAACAAAAACTTGTCAAGTTGTTTTAAACAGGCCTATTCACCCCCCCCTCTAGGCTAATCAGGTCCTAACAAGTGGTATCAGAGCGAGGTTACCTCAAGAAGCACTTAACCGTGTGAGGTAATGGTCGAAGAGGGTAAGGTTGTGGCGGTCGACCCCAAGGAGATGGACGTACATGCCACGGACAGTGAGTGTGTGGACTCAGAGGAATACTTGACCACCCCTCTCATGTCTGCTGGAGAAAGAGCGAGAAGAAAAGAAGAAAGAAGATTGAGAAAAGAGGGAAAAAGGCTACAAAGAGAGGAAAAAACTCTCAATGAAACCAAGAGCTTGAAGCTTGCGGAAAAGCTTCATAGAAGAGAAGTGAGAGCTCTCAAGAAGGAGCTCAAGGCAAAGGAGGAGGAGCTCAAGAAAAGCAAAGAGCAAGCCTCTCAAGTAGAGGTTGATTCTAGTAGCTCCGATGGTGATGATGATGCATCATACCAAGCCTCCAAGATTGCAAAGAAGGATGAAAAGAAGAAGAAGAAGGATGATGGCAGCAAGAAATACTCCGCCATATCCTTGGATTATTCATCTATTTCTAAACATGAGCATAAACCTTTATTCCATGTTCCCGCAGGCAAATTGCCTCATTTTGATGGGACTAACTTTGCCAAGTGGAAACACTTGATGAAAGCTTATCTTGTAGGTCTTCAAAGGAAATATGGGACACTTTGCATGTTGCACATGAGGGTGTGAGCAAAGTGAGACAATCCATGATTGATTTATTCATGGCCAAGCTCAACCGATTTGTAATAAATGAAGGTGAAGGGCCACAAGAAATGTTTGATAGATTGATGACCATTGTGGGCAAGATAAGGGGACTTGGTGGTGAAGAAGTCAATGATCACAAGGTTGTCAAGATCATGCTTGAAGCCTACTCTCCAAGGAATGAAACCGTGGTGAGATTGATTAGAGACAAGAAGAGATTTGAGTACTTCACACCAAGTGATGTTCTTGGAAGGATCATCACTTTTGATCTACAAAGAGAAGAAGCACAAGAGAGACAGAAGCTTGGAGAGATGCAAGCAAGGTTGGAGGGCATGAAGATCAAGGATGTGGCTCTCAAGGCAAACAAGAGCACAAAGAAATCAGCCCCTAGCTGCCCCAAAAACAGCAAGCTAGCATCTTCAAGCAAAGCTCAAGCAAGCAAAGCCATCAAGCATCAACCCGAAGTTTCAACATCAAGTGATGGTGGAAGTGAAGATGAGAAAGAAGAGAACATTGATGACATGGTCCTATTCATGAGAAGATTCAACAAGGCATAAAGAGCAATGGGTACAAGCTCATGAAGAGAAGGTTTCCAAACAACAAGTCAAGGACTTGCTTTAGATGTGGTAGCACCGAACACTTCATTGCCGATTGCCCAAATAAAAAGTAAGAAAACAAATTTGGCAAAGGCAAGAGAGAAGACAAGGGTGACTACAAGAAAGGCAAGAGATTTGGAGGTGAAGCTCACAATGGACATGGTTGGGATGAATCAACCGATAGCTCAAGTGAAGAAGAGGAGATGGCCACAATAGTTATTCACAAGTCATCCACTTCACCAAGGCTCTTCAACAACATGTCCGATGATGAATGCTTCCCTCACACTTGTCTCATGGCAAAGGGTGAGAAGGTAAAATCAAAATCCAAAGCCAAAGCTCCTCCTCCCAAAGACATCTCTAGTAGTGATAGCTCTAGTGATGATGAATCTAGTGATGAAGAGATAAATGAAATAACTAGTAAAATGGATCCTAAGACCAAACTCTTTATTGCTAATATATTGGATGAATTAGAGGCAACCAAGGTTGAGCTAGCATCTAGAGAGAAGACTCTTATTAAACAAGAGGATCTTTATATTGCTAGTGAGGAAGCCCTTGCATTAGAAAGGAGTGAGGTGAGCTCTTTGACCAAGGCCTTGGCTAAGGAACAAAAAGCTCATGCTATCACTAAGAAGGAGTATGATGACCTCAAGCAAAAGCATTGTGTCTTGACTAAAAGCATCAAGAGCTTGAGGCACAATACTCTGTTCTTTGGGAGGGCAACTCACATCTCTCTAAAGCAAATGATGCCTTTTCTCCATCCACTAGTCAAGGTTGTGGAAAATTCTATAATGTTGATATGAATGCCTATACCACTAACCTTGACGACATAGAGGCCATGAAGAAGGAAATAGCAAGGCTCAACAATGTCATCTCAGTTTCAAAGAAGAATGACAAAGACCAAGTTGAGCCAAAGAAGATTCAATACAAGGATAGAAGGCATCCATCAATCAAAGATGGGCTTGGACACACTCAAGGAGGTAAAACTAATGGTAGAAAAATGATCAAAGGCATTGAGTGTGTCGATTTTGAGAAGAAGGAAAGCATTGGTGCAGATAAGCCTGCACAGACAGCAGCTCTGCTGGACCAGAGGACGGCAGTGCCAGACCTCAGGCCGGCAGTGCCGCGCCCCAAGAAAGGGAAGGCTACCATTGCATCACCTGATCAAGCTAAGCCCCAAGCCCATGCCAAGAGGATGCCCCAGCAAAAGCAGGTTTCTCACAAACCCAAGGACTCAATCTGGGTGGCCAAAAACAAGTTTGCCTATCAACCCAAGACAAGGTCACCGCAAGGAAGTTTGTCCTCATGCTATATGTTGAAATGCAATGACCATGGTAAAGTCATTGCGGAATTTGTGGGTGATGAGAAACATGATAAAAGGAGCATGAACATATGGGTTCCAAAAATTGTTGTGACTAACATGCAAGGCCCCAAGATCGATTGGGGACCTAAATCTAGGAACTAAACTTGTTTTGTAGGCATACTCCTCCGGTGGATCAAGTTGGGTGCTTGATAGTGGATGTACAAATCATATCACCGGAGAGAAGAGTATGTTCTCATCATATTCCCCAACTTCAAATGCATGTGAGAACATCATCTTTGGTGACAACTCCAAAGGGGAAGTGATTGGTCTTGGTAAAGTTGCTATTACTCTTGATTATTCTATCTCAAATGTATTACATGTGAATTCGTTGAGTTACAACTTGTTGTCCATTTCTCAATTGTGTGAGATGGGCTTCAATTGTCTCTTTACGGATAAGGGTGTGGAATTCTTTAAGAGGGAGGATTCCTCTATTGTCTTTATGGGTCATTTGAAGGGCAAGCTTTATCTAGTTGATTTCAACAAAAGTAAAGCTAAGCTTGAGACTTGTTTAGTGGCAAAATCTAGCATGGGTTGGCTATGGCATCGCCGACTAGCTCATGTTGGGATGAGGAACTTGGCCAAACTCCTAAAAGATGAACACATTCTTGGACTAACCAATGTTCATTTTGAGAAGGATAGAATTTGTAGTGCTTGCCAAGCCGGAAAGCAAGTAGGTGCACCTCCCCCACCAAAGAGCATTGTCTCCAGCAAGGAACCATTGGAGCTAATTCACATGGATCTCTTTGGACCGGTGGCCTACATAATCATTGGCGGTAACAAACATGTTTTAGTTATTGTTGATGATTTTACTCGATTCACTTGGGTGTTTTTCATGTATGATAAGGCACAAGTGCAAGAAAAGGTGAAAACTTTCATTAGAAGAGCACAAAGGGAATTCGGGTTCCAAATCAAGAAAGTTCATAGTGACAATGGAACCGAATTCAAGAACACTCAAGTGGAGGAGTTTCTTGATGATGAGGGCATCAAGCATGAGTTTTCAGTCCCATACACCCCTCAACAAAATGGTGTAGTAGAGAGGAAGAACTGAACACTCATTGACATGGCAAGGACAATGCTAGATGAGTACAAGACTTCAGATATCTTTTGGGCCGAAGCCGTCAACACCGCTTGCCATGCCATCAACCGGCTCTATCTACACAAGATCTTGAAGAAGACTTCATATGAACTCCTAACCGGTAACAAACCAAAGGTGTCTTACTTTAGAGTTTTTGGGTGCAAGTGTTTCATACTTAACAAGAAACCCAAGACCTCTAAGTTTGCACCTAAAGTCGATGAAGGTTTTCTTCTTGGTTATGGATCAAATGAGCATGCCTATCGTGTATTCAACAAGACCTTAGGGAAAATTGAAATCGTGATAGGTGTGACATTTGATGAATCTAATGGCTCTCAAGTAGAGCAAATTGATCAAGTGATTGTAGGTAATGAGGAACCACCATGTGAAGCAATCAAGAATATGGCTATTGGTGACATTAGGCCACAAGAAATCCAAGCCACAACTATGGAACCTCAAGGTGATGAAGCTAATGCCCCTAGACTTGAAGAAGAAGGCCCAGCAGTGCTCCCTGGTCAGGGCTCTGCCCCTGTGGCCGGCACTACCGGACCAAGAAGACAGGCAACAACTACTTCACCAACAACTCCAAGAAACCTACATCCTATCTTTGAAGAGTATGAGTACAATGATGGCCAAGCTGATCAACAAGAAGCCACAGAACATCCAAGGCTGAGGCAAACAATTCAAAAGGATCACCCTGTTGATAATATACTTGGGAGTCTTCGAAGGGGGGTAACTACTCATTCACATTTGGCAAATTTTTGTCAATTTTACTCTTTTGTCTCCTCTTTGGAACCTCTCAAGGTTGATCAAGCTCTAGATGATCCAGATTGGGTGATGGCTATGCAAGAAGAGCTAAATAGCTTTGAAAGGAACAAAGTGTGGTCATTGGTGGAAAGACCCAACACAAATGTGATTGGAACCAAGTGGGTCTTCCACAACAAGCAAGATGAGCAAGGCGTGGTGACAAGGAACAAGGCAAGATTGGTGGCTCAAGGTTTCACTCATGTGGAGGGCCCAGACTTTGAGGAAACATATGCACTGGTGGCTAGGCTTGAAGCAATTCGAATGCTTTTGGCCTATGCTGCCCATCATGATTTCAAGCTTCAACAAATGGATGTGAAGAGTGCATTTCTCAATGGCCCAATCCAAGAGTTGGTCTATGTTGAGCAGCCACCGGGCTTTGAAGATCCCAAGTTCCCTCATCATGTCTTCAAGATCCATAAGGCGCTCTATGGGCTTAAGCAAGCACCAAGAGCATGGTATGAATGCCTTAAGGATTTTCTACTCAAACATGGCTTTGAAATAGGCAAAGCTGATCCTACTCTCTTCACTCATAAATTTGATAAAGAAATCTTTGTGTGCCAAATATATGTCGATGACATAATATTTGGTAGTACTAACCAATTATTTTGTGATGAGTTTAGTAGGATCATGACTAAGAGATTTGAGATGTCCATGATGGGTGAGCTAAAGTTCTTCCTCGGTTTTCAAATCAAGCAACTCAAGGGACTTTCTTATGCCAAACCAAGTACATCCATGATATGTTGAGAAAGTTTTACATGGCCAATGCTAAGCCAATCAAGACTCCCATGCCAACTAATGGATATCTTGATCTTGATGAAGGAGGGAAATCCGTGGACATAAAGGTATATCGCTCCATGATTGGATCTCTCCTTTACTTATGTGCATCTAGGCCGGACATAATGCTTAGTGTGTGCATGTGTGCTAGATTTCAAGCTAACCTGAAAGAGTGCCATTTAATGGTCGTTAAGAGAATTTTGAGATATCTAGTTTTCACTCCTAACCTTGGCTTATGGTATCCTAAGGGCTCTAAGTTTGATCTACTTGGGTATTCGGATTCCGATTACGCCGGTTGCAAGGTAGACCGAAAAAGCACTTCGGGGACATGTCAATTCCTTGGATGGTCCCTAGTGTCTTGGAGTTCTAAGAAGCAAAATTGTGTAGCCCTTTCCACCGCCGAGGCCGAGTATGTTGCAGCCGGTGCTTGTTGTGCTCAACTACTTTGGATGAGGCAAACCTTAACAGATTTCGGATGTCAATTCACCAAGATACCTCTCTTGTGTGATAACGAGAGTGCCATCAAACTCGCAAACAATCCGGTTAGTCACTCTAGAACCAAACACATAGACATCTGTCATCACTTCTTGAGAGACCACAAATTAAAAGGAGATATCGCAACTCGCCATGTGAGCACCGATAAGCAACTAGCCGATATCTTCACCAAGCCTCTCGATGAGACAAGGTTTTGTGCTTTGCGTAGTGAGCTGAATATACTTGATTCTTGTAATGTGGTCTGAACTATAGCACACACTTGTTTGTCCACCTAGCGACTTAGGAAAAACTTTGAAAAGTTTCAATTATGTGCTTCAAAACAATTTTTGAAAGAAACTTGAGTGTGTTGGTCATAGTATGATTGTTGATTTTCTTACTGACCAGCACATGGCAAGGGGTATGTGTCCAAAATTGCATAAATTTATAGTATATTGGTGGCATAGTGCCTCACTGCTTGGCCAGGCCAGCAGTGTTAGCCCCAGGCCGGCAGTGCCGGGCTAAGGCCGGCAGTGCCGGGACTTAAGGCACCGGAGCCTGTCGGGCACAAGTCCTAGCTCTCGGGTTTTGCTTTCTTTTCTCTCCCCAACCCGAGGGAACACCATCCCAAGTCATATCCCGCCAACAGCAACACCTCTCCTCTCTTTTCTCAACCCTAAGGAGATACAAGGAGCCCGGAGGTCCCTCTCTTCCCCCCAGTAGTGCTGCCCCCTTGGAGGTGCTGCCATTGGAGGAGGTGTGGAGGATCTTCCCCCCTGTGTCAAGCTCCATTCAAGCCCAACCTTCTTCATCCTCACCTCTCTCTTTCAAAGGTAATAACTTGAAACCCTAACTTGTGTCGATCTATGCAATGTATGGTTTTTGAGATGGGATTTAGGTTGTTAGTGGTTGCATTATGTATAGTAATGTACCTCCAGTAGTTAGATTTGATCAAAACATAGTTTCAATGAAGGATTGATGAAGCATGCATAGGTGCTATTTGCACCAGGCCAACAGTGCCGGCCTCCAGGCCGACAGTGCCGGACCCTGGGTAGCAGCACCCATGCATATGCTTCTACAATCGTCTATTGACCCTAATTTTTGGTTAAAACTCTCCACTAGAGTTTCAGTCACTATTCTAAGTGCATTAACTTAACCTTTCCTCCTTTTAAATGCATAGATGGACACCGTGGATCGCGTGGTGGTGCAAGAGGAAGAGTGAGGTCCAAGTCTCGCACTCGCTTAGCCGATGATGGCTTGAATCCCAGGCAGAGGATGGCTCATGAGGAAGAATTGCAGAGGGCAGGGAAAACCATCAGGGATGGGGTGTGTCCTGAAACACCTCTAGATTTGGGTTTGTTCGATGGCTCACATCTCGTTGTGCATCCTGAGGAGGTCTTTGTCAGAGGGGCTCAAGACACTCCTGGCGGAGTCAGAGAAAGCTACTATCTTCAGTGGAGGACTGTCCAAGAGCAGAGGGTCATCAATCCCTATGATGTGCCAAAGGACATGAATGTGGATTATAGGTTTTGGAATATTTTTCATTCTGACTTTTACACCACTGTCCTCTTTCAAGCTGCAAAACCCAGAGTCATTAAAATGAAGTATGTTGATTGGGAGCACTTGGAAATCAAGAGAGATCTTGTATTTGACAGGGTCATTGATCAGTGCAGGCAGCTTGGTATGTATCACTGGATGGGTTTCCAGAATGGGTGGAACACAGAGATTATCTATCAGTTCTACTCCACCTACTATCTTGATAGGGAGAACTTTGTGATGCATTGGATGACAGAGGGCGTACACTACAAGATTGACTATGTGACTTTTGCTCGTCTTCTGGGATTTGGTGAGGACGATAGACAATGCAGTAACATTCATGATGAAAGAGGGCTGACCAATGAGGAGATATCACAACTCTACATTTATCCTCGGGATGCAGATGGTCTGATAAAGGGTTTGAGGAGCAAATATTACATTCTGAACAACCTTTTCAGAAACACTCTCTATCCCAAGATGAGATCTGCCTCAAACCTCTACAACACATCTAAAAATGTGTTAAGGAGAATAAGAGGTGGAGCACCACCTTTCTCAGTTGCTAGATTCTTATGGGATGAGATATGCATTGTTGTAGAGGATGCAAGAAAGGGGCTTCCCTATGCTCCCTATCTGATGTTTATCATTGAGATGGTGACTGGCCGGATCTTCAACAAGGATGTTGTCCATAAGCCCTATAGAGCAAAGAAGGCCATTCATGCTACAGCAATTCAAGAGGTGAACACTCCTCCCAGAGACACCGGGACAGCAGCAGGAGCAGCAGCAGATATTCTTGAGTCTTCAGGTGTAGCAGCTTCCAGAGGCAGGAAGAAGGGCAAGCTTGGTAGGATCTTAAAGAAGATCTTTGCTGGCATCTGCTATGCAAATGATCACTCTTACCAGAACAGGCTTGAGATCAGAGAGCTCCAAAAGGAGCAAGGCCTCAGGCAGCTTGATCCTCCCACACCACCACCATAGTTTAGTGAGGAGTTCACCTATGAGAGTGGTAGTGATGATGAGGAGGATGAGGATGAGGAGGAGATTGAGCAGCCTCAGACTCGTCGATGTAGCAAGCGTGCATCTGCTCCCAGTGTTCACTTCACAGGATCTCCGGATGATGATGATGATGGAGACAACGGCGATGATCATATGAAGGAGGACAACGACTAGCTTGTATCTCTTTCTTCTTGGTTCTTCTCTCTTTTTGGTGACTTGTTGCCAAAGGGGGAGAATTACTAAGTGAAGGGGGTACAACATCTTCGACGGTCATGGAGGAGCAGCTGCTAGTTATCTTAGTTTTTAGTTTGTGAGATGAGAGAGCAACATGAAACTATTTTATTGTAATATTGCTACTTAAGTACTTTATTTGTGTTATCTGTGGACATGTACTCTCTCTTATATATCATGCTTGTCTTAGTGTGTTTTTAGTTTTTAATTCTAGCGCGATGTGTGGTTGTGCTTGTGCTTCCGTAGTCTTGCTGCCAGCAGTTAGGCCGGCCATGCCGGGCTCAGGCCGGCAGTGCCAGGCTGCTTTGACAGCAAGTCTCCTGATTTGTGTTGAGATAGGTTCATACGCATCACGTATATATTTGTGACACCTCTTCAGCAGCACCCCACAGTAGCCATGGATGTAGGGGGAGTCCTACTTCACTCCAATGTGTGAAAATTGGCCTTTCATGCCAAATTTGGAAATTCAAATTCCTATTGACACATTTAGGGGGAGCTCCTACACCCATGACTTGTATTGTCTCAGATTATTATTCACTTTTGTAAGTTCTAAGTGTGTAGTCATCAATCACCAAAAAGGGGAGATTGTAAGTGCAATCAAGCCCTAAAGTGGGTTTTGGTGACATGACAACATATTTAGGAAACTAATGAGACTTATTGAGTATGACAAGCAGGTTAAACTTAAGGAGGTTGATGAACAGGTTGGCAGACCCCTCCAATTACAAAAGTGTATGGCAACAAGCTCAAAGGGTTTAAATTCTTTTATACTTTGAATTTGAGTTAGGTATGTCGTACTATTAAGAGAGATTCAACACGCATGCCAACAAGTGAACCAAATGCATCTATCCTTTTACATCACACCTCCACATAAAGAGGGCAAATCAGCTAGCTTATTGAAGATCAAATCCTTGGTGTTCTGCCGAGGCCGATACTGCTGGCCTCCAGGCCGGCACTACCGCGACTTGTTCAGCCAGTGGGCAGTAAGGAGGTATTTCATACCTCCTCACTCACCCCCAACGGCTAGTTCTGCCATTCACTCACTCTTACTTCGAAAGAACAGAAAGAGAAGCTTCTCTCTTGCTCTCCCTTCTCCCTTGGTGCTCATCCACTCTCATTCATTGATTTCCAACCATTCTTTGAGAGATTGAGCCTCCAAGCTTTGAGAAGAAGCCTCTCCCTCGAATCTTCAATCCTACAAGCATTTGGTTTGCGTGGTGGCCGGCGGTTTGAGTTCTTTACTCTTGGAGCTTTGCTCCTAGCCGGCTAGAGGTTGCCCTTGAGCTTGTCTCCTTCGTGTGGCAACCTAGGGAAGTTTGTATCACCCATCATTTGCTAATATACTTCTCTCATCTCAAGGGTTCATTCTCATGACTTGAGACCGAGCAAAGAGCTAGCCTTTGTGGTGAGCTTGAGCCTTGTGTGGCGCACCTCAACAACGTGGACGTAGGCAAGCCTTGGTGGCGAGCTGAACCACGGGTCAAATCTTGTGTCACCGTGTGCTTGTTACTTTACTTTCATATATCTTGTGTGCTAGGTGATTTCTAGGGTTTGGACCCGATCTACTCGGTGGGTGTGTTGCTACCACTTTCAAGTGGTGCTAGAGGTTTCCTACACCTCTAGAAAGGTTTCTATTCGAGCACAATTTCCATTCTCAGTTTATATTTTAAATTGTGCATTTATCTGATCTGGTGACCAGCACTGCTGCCCTATGTCCAGCAGTGTCGGCCACCCGGGCAATGTCGGCCTCTCTGCTAACAGAAACTTGTCAAGTTGTTTTAAACAAGCCTATTCACCCCCCCCCCCCGCTCTAGGCTAATCAAGTCCTAACAGTTATATATATCATTTTGTCATTTGAGAAAGTGTTAATAAACATTAGTCTCAAAATCATTAATCTCACATAGAGTTTATGAAACTATACGAGAGACTTGTCAATCTAGAACTAAATTTTCTTAATACTTTCTCAAATGAAAATTTGACCAAAACAACTAATGTAGATCTTGACAAGTTGATCAAACTTGGTATTCATAACTTTTCTATTTGAGACCATTTAGGGTTTCAAAAACTGGTTTGGCGGTGTCAAATTTAAAAATTCAAAATTTGAGTTGTCCAAACTTTGTCAAATGACAATTTGACCAAAACAACTAATGTAGACCATGATAAGTTGATCACACTTGGTATTCATAACTTTTCTATTTGAGACCATCTAGGGCTTCAAAAACAAGTTTGGAGGTGTCAAAATTTAAAAATTCAAAATTTGAATGGTCCAAACTTTGTCAAATGAAAAGTTGACCAAAACAACTAATGTAGATCCTGATGATTTGATCAAACTTAGTATTCATAACTTTTCTATTTGAGATCATCTAGAGTTTCAAAAACTTGTTTGGAGGTGTCAAAATTTAAAACTTCGAAATTTAAATTATCCAAACTTTGTCAAATGAAAAGTTGACCAAAACAACTAATGTAGATCTTGATGAGTATAACAAACTTGGTAGTGAAAACTTTTCTATTTGAGACCATCTAGGGTTCCAAAAAGTGGTTTGAAGGTGTTATTTTTTAAAAAATTCAATATTTGACTTGGTCAAACTTTGTAAAATGAGACACTAAATGACCTCATCTGAAAAACTTTTGAATACAAAAGTGTTAGCACTTATCAAGATATACACTTATTATATAGATCATTTTTCCATTTGAGAAAGTGTTTATAAACATTAGTCACAAAATCATGAATCTCATATAAAGTTTATGAAACTATATGAGACTTATCAATTTAGAACTAAACTTTCCTAACACTTTGTCAAATGAAAAACTGAACAATATAAAAAATGTAGACCTTGATAAGTTGATCAAACTTGGTATTCATAATTTTTCTATTTGAGACCATCTAGGGTTTCAAAAACAAGTTTGGAGGTGTCAAAATTTAAAAATTCAAAATTTGAATTGTCCAAACTTTGTCAAATGAAAAGTTGACCAAAACAACTCAAGTAGATCTTGATGAGTTGATCAAACTTGGTATTCATAACTTTTGTATTTGAAACCATCTAGGGTTTCAAAAACTGGTTTGAAAGTGTCAAAATTTAAAAATTCAAAATTTGAATCATCCAAACTTTGTCAAATGAAAAGTTGACCAAAATTACTAATGTAGATACTGATGAGTTGATCAAACTTGGTATTCATAACATTTTTATTTGAGACCATCTAGGTTTTCAAAAACTAGTTTGGAGGTGTCAAAAATTTAAAAAATCGAAATTTAAATTGTTCAAACTTTGTCAAATGAAAAGTTGACCAAAACAACTAATATAGATCTTGATGAGTTGATCAAACTTGGTATTCAAAACTTCTCTATTTGAGGCCATTTAGGGTTCCAAACAGTGGTTTGAAGTTGTCAAAATTCAAAAATTTAATGTGCAACAACTAGAAACAAGAGAGCCCATTGCATCCCATTGCAGCCAAACAGCATGCAAACACCACACACACTTCTTTAGTACCACCTCGCTTAGAGAGGTGGGAGTGAGGGAGGCAATGTCTATATAATAAGATGTAAACTTGCATGCATATGTCACCAGGAGGGAGCACGGTGCATAGTATTTATATATATAATATAAATATATTATATATAATATTAATATATAAAAAAATTTAAATTTATATATGTATATGTATATATATAATTTAATTTAAAATTTTGGATATTTTCTGGATGTATACACGTGGCAACCTCACAGCGTGACACTTGTCCTTGTCGTAGCGACCCGAACCACGTGTCGAACTCACAGCGTGACACATGGCAGTGCCTAAGTGGTACACGTGTCCTCGTCTTAGCGAACCACGTGGCCAACACAGACAGAAACACGTGGCGAAGTCATAGGTAACCACGTGGCGACCTCACAGTGTGACATGTGTCGACCTATGCAGCATACACGTGTACTCTGAACGCTGGCTGAAACAGATCTGTGACGGTGCAAAAATCGTCATTGATGAAACGCTATCTATGACGAAAGTTTGAAAATCATCATTATTTTACATCTATGACGTGACAAAGATGACAAACAGAATTTTGTCATAAATTCATCACAGAAATGTGTTCATGGCGTTTTTGGGATTTACCATGACAGAAGTGGATCGTCATGGATGTAGGATTTTCCTGTAGTGCAATAAGGTTCTGCCTCGTGGATTAGGGTTCCACCGCCTTTGAGGATCAATCTAACCCCTCCATTAAGGTCAGTTTGATCCGACGACTAACGATCATTTGAGGGGGCTATATAAAGACACCTAGCTAAGGCAATCCATTCTTCATTTACATATTTTCCAGAGAGGATCCCTTATGGATCTATTCTCTAGGGCTTAGCATTCAAGAGAAACTATCCTTAGTTTCTATGTGAGATTACAGTTTACTCTTCTAGATTGAGTTAGAGTGGAGGTGTGGATTGGAGGAAGCCCGGCCTGTCGGTGTCTCCTCTCTAGTTTGTACCTGTGGGATCAAGTCTCCTAACCCGAGGCTTGGTCCTAGGATTTCTTTGGTATTTTGACTCCTAATTCTAGTAAGTTCTCTGTTTTATTATTCTTTGGTTTGTGAATTTACTTTATTCTCTTCGCGTAGAGAGTAGGGTAATCATCTCTAGCGTAAACATGGTGTTTGGGCTAAGATACTCATAGATATCCCCTGTCTAGCCAGACATGTGGTAGTAGCTCGGAATGTGACAATTCCGTAGATACCTTTGGACCCCACAATCCCGTTAGAAGGATCGGTAGGGTTTATAGGCCACAGGTTAAGCATCCTCTGTGGTGTCTCTAATCTTGACGGTTCTCCCTAATAGAATAATAACACATATCTTATATAGACTAGAACGAGAGTGCTGTCGCGGTCTTCACTAATCGCTCATATCAAGATCACCTTGTTTGTAGCCTAAAGGTTAATAGCAATAAATTTGGTTAGTCATATGCACCATTTCTCCCTGCGGAAAAACAAATTACGATACTCTGGATAATCTCCCGGGTGAAATGCTCACCAGTATCCATGCGCTTGCGGATTACTTCCCAGTGATTCTTCTATTCGCGTTAACAAATATCAACAGTGGGCCGCGCGCATCCGCCCCTGCAGAAAAAACAGTGGGCCTCGCACGTACACTAGGTCATGTTTGCCCGATTGCAACATAGGGTCGAGTGCGGTTGCAAAAACGCGAATGTGCAGCCGCCCCCCCTTCTCCACAGAAAAAAATAGCAAGCCTCGCGCAACCCCCACCCTAGGGTTGTGCCTTAGATTGCAACGTAGGGCGTGTGCGGTTACAACGCGGATATGCATCCCCCAGCGTCAATTGCAATAGGTAAATAAAAAAATGCAAACAAAAAATAGAAAAAAGAACTGTGTGCACTAAACAGTATATAAAACATTTATTATTACATATTTCAACTACAGATTGCAACATGGTTTGTCTTCCGGTAGCAACATAGGATCATTTGAGGTTAGAGCCTAAATGTGCATACACACCACACTGAAAAGATAAATTATTACATATTTCAACACATTATAGCCTCATCCTTTTGATGCGGTAGGTGACCCTCTCGCTAGCACCCCTAGTCCAGAGCTCAAATTCGTGGCGAATGCGGCACTCTGCACTGCAGTACCTGATGATCCTGGGTAAGTTGTTGTCATGTGGCTTGTAGCGCCTGCATTTTTCCCAAATGCAGACATGGGGGTCGTCGACAAACAACTCCGGCGTGTCTTCTGGCTAACGAAGCCTTTTTCGTTGCCCAATGATGTAAAGATCTCCACGGATGTAGTGGTGAAGCTGACCTAGGCCATGGTTGCCCCACTTGCTGTCTTGTAAAGCGCCACCGCTGATTCTGTTGATGATGGCGAGAGATTCAAGGTCCACCGGGTTTGCACAATAATGCACCATAGCTTTGAACTATCTTGCGCCGTTGTCTCTAGCCGCAACTGCTTGGTTGATGAGTGTCTGGCTGACGTGATCCCTTCCCCAAGACATCAATCTTTCCATGTCGTGGAAGCATAAGGCCTATCGGTGATTGGCCCTGAGGAAGCGCTGCACGAAGTTCAACTCTAGTTGACTACGGTAAGGTCGACAACACTTTTGAATATGTCAAAGTGACAGGTGCTTGATCATCGTGTCTGTCATCGCAGATCCTTCGGAAGACGCGACAAACTTGACGAAGCTTTAGGTACTCAAAGATGTTGCCACAATTGTCGATGACATGGAGTAAGATTTGGAAAATGAAATCTTCCGGCAGCATCAGCAAACTGCCAAACACCGCAGCAAGGATTGCGCGATCAGCGTCCATCTGTATCTAGCAGAGTTGGCGCCCCTCTTGCTCTCGGTCCCTCCTGGTGAAGACGGGTCCCTGAAGACTCTCGGTTTTTCTTTCTGATTGATGAATGCAAATAGACCGGGGGAAAAAGCAACCGAGAGTCTCCTCGGTTAATACTAGAATTTGTCTCTTCGCATTCTGTTGCACGACTCTCCACCTTTTCTGCGCGTGCGCAACTACCGCAAAAAAGCACGTGGGTCGTTGCCTTCTCGCATCCGAAACTGAGAGCCAATTGCAACAATCTGTGTCTCCTAGTTGCAACACAATAGGCACCGCAATTACAAAACAAAGTCTCAGTTGCTTCGTGTCCCGCGCGTGGGCCGTCTTCGTGTGAAGCGCCGCCTCTCCACCTTCTCTCAACCGCGTGGGCCATGCGCTGCCGCCAACACGTGGACCGCTCGCCTCCCCCCCCCCCCCCCCCCCGCAAAAAATTAATGAGGAGCACCTGGAAAAAAAAGAAAAAAAAACGCATCACCCCAAACCCTCCCCCTTCTTCTCGCCAGTAATGACACCGCCGCCGCCCCCGCCCACTACCTCCCCGCCTCAAAAAAATCTCATCAGATGGGGTCCTCACCGCCATCGCTAGTCGGGGCTGGATCATAAGCCCTAGTGATCCCATCAGATGCTAGGTCGATTCGCTCGTTTGCCCTACGTGATCCCCCTCGCGATAGCATCAGAGAAGCTCGGTGCGTTGGTTCACCGCCGGCTCAGCCCCTGCCTCCCGCCTCCCGCCTCCCGCCACCCCAGTCAGATAGGGCCATTGCCATCGTCGCTCGTCGATGTTGTATCACAAGGCTCGATGGCCATAGCCGGGACTATGGGTGATCTCCCAGCTATAAAGGAGAAGCTCAATGCGTTGATTCGAGCTCATCAGAGAGAGCCAGCGCCGACATTGCCACTTAGCCTCCCCCAGACGACCCTGTCCATGAATCCAGCTCCAGCTCCTACAATTCAAGCTCATCAGAGAGAGCCTACGCCGAGGGCGACGCCCAGGGTTCCAATGACGACTACGACTGCGATTCAAGCTTATACACCAATTGCGACACACGGATATGCTAATCCCCTCCACCATACGATGACACTGACGCCACCAGAGACGTTGGCTCCAGGGGACATGATAACTCCAGAAGCCAACTAGTTGTTCTGTCTGGTAAAAAAGCATCTCCACCTCCCTCCACACACTATGTTGTTACTTGTGATTACATGGGATTAGCTGAAAAAATCGCTTGATAAACAAAAGGTGTGGTGGGTGCGCCCCCCCTCATCTGCCAATGTCTTTCCATGAGTCTGAAAAAATGAAATGAATTGCAAACTCAGATGGTGGTAGTTGTAATATTTTGTATGCATCATTTTGCGTGTGATGTGGTTTGTAAAATGTAAATGTGAATAATAATAATAATTGCCCTCTACATCTGTTGTACACCATTTTGCAAAACATGATGAGTGAGCCTATTGCAACATGGTTAATTAAAACGGGATTGCAACCTAGTTAGATTATGTTACTTGAAACATGGTTAGGTGTTACGTCTAATGTATACCGTTTGCAACATCGTGTGTAGCGCAATTCTAAAAAAATGAAACTTGGTTTCTGTCAGGAACCAACTATACCAACTGTGTTGGTGCCGAGAGTGAGACAGTGATTCCCTACTATGGATGATGCTTACGTATTTTACAAAGATTATGCAAAGCTGGATGGGTTCGGTCTGAGGACATCAAGAATAAGCAGCAAACAAGTCATTGGGTCTGCAGCAGAGAGGGGAAATGTGAGAGGAAAAAAGGATGAGACACCAAAAACAGATAAAAGGTCAAAGAGATGCGGCTGCCCGGCTTATGTGAAGGTTAAGATGGATGGGAAGCATATATTCTGGTTTTTTGACCATGTACAAGAAGTCCACAACCACAAACTTGATCCGTCTCCCAGGATGACGAGATACATGCACGCAAACAAAAACATGGCAGAAGGCATGAGTGACTTGTTTACCATAACAACGAAAAACAGAGTTCCACATCAGGCAGCACTGAATGTGATGGCAGATCTATATGATGGTCGACATATGTGGGGGTTTACAGAGAAGGATGTAAACAATATGTAAGTGTTGTATTTTGTTTCCGGGGAATTGCAACAGCTGATATATTTTGATTACAACATGTCACATGTCTGAAATTGCAAACCTGACATTTTTTTAAATGTTCACAGGACGGCAGCGAAGGCTAGAGAGGACACATAAGACGATCTTAACAAGCTTCTATGGTTCTTCAGAGAATGCAAGGAAAACAATGAGTATTTCTACTAGGATGTAGATGCAGATCCAAAAACAGGAGTAATCAAGAGCATATTTTGGAGTCATGCAAGCCAGAGAGCTGACTACATAGATTTTGGCGATGCCATCACCTTTGACACGACGCATAACACATACAGCAAGAACATGCCGCTAGCAATGTTTGTTGGAGCCAACAATAACCTAAAGAATGTGACATTTGGACAAGCTCTGATTGGTGATGAATCGATTGAATCATTCAAATAGTTGTTTGAAACATTCAAGAGTTGCATGAGTGGACGTGAATATCATGTTATCCTAACAGGTTAACCTTAACTCCTTTACTATAAAACACTGATTGCAACCTTTGAAAAAACTCTATACATTATAGGTTACATTTGTATAAATTTAAAAACTATATGATTACATCTTTGAAAACACATGCTTGTTTGCTTTTTGAAAGATAATTTGATAGTTGTTGTTTCTGGGAAAACATCAAAATATAAATGAGAATGCTGGCAAAAAAATTAATAATTGACCTCTACATCTGGTGTACTGTCTTTTAACAGATGAAGATCCTGCGATGAAAGTAGAAATTGAGTTGGTGTTTCTCAAGTCTCATCATAGAAACTGTCGTTGGCACATAGTAAGACAATGGGAGTTTTAGTTGGACCAGCTGTACACCGAGCACAAGGATCAAAACTTGAAGGAAAAGCTTGAGTCCTTGATTTGGGCCCGATTCAATTTGAGGTTGAATGGCAGAAGCTAGTAGATGAGTGTGGCATTGCTGAAAATCCTGCAATTAGAGCCCTGTGGGAAAAGAGGGAGAGGTGGATTACTCCTTATTTCAAAGGGATGTATTGTGGTAGGATGACATCGACGCAACGATCAGAGAGACAGAACAGGGTACTCAAAGATAGCTATGTTGGTGAGAGCACTAGCCTGCACATGTTTGCTAGAAGGATGCTGGACTCACTACACCAAGCTCACCACATGGACGCAGGAGAGACACATTATGCACATGTAAAAAAATCACATGACATTTGCAAAGAAAAAAATAGTTATTGTTTCCTAGTTACAAAACATTGTCCATATCCTGAATTGATTAAAAATGCTAAAAATGCAGGCTGATGTGGGTTTGCAAAGAAAAATTTGATGAGCAGCTATGCATAGTGTACACTAGAGCTGTATACCAAGAGTACAAAAAGCAGTACAATAAAAGTACAACATTTGTCATTCGCCCTGATCCAAACCCGCATGTGAGTAATGGGTGGTTGATGAAGCATGAACAAGCGGGAGGGAGCTTCTGCTGGGCAGAACATGAATTCAGGGTGGTTGCTGATGAGGACAGTGGAGAATATAGATGCGAATACAACCAATGAGAACACACAGGTATTTCGCAAGAGCTGAAAAAATTTATGTTGGTTTAGAGCTCCAATTACAACTTCTTTGGCACGTAGTTGCGACGTATATCATAAACAGACTACAACTCTCTGACATGTGCATCTGTTTTTTTTAAATATGCAGGGCTATTTTGCATGCATATTATAAGAGCCTTCACCCACCTGCGGGTCACGAAAATTCCAGAGAAGTACATCCGGAAAAGATACACTCGTCTTGCAAAACAAGAAGTTCCGTGGGATAGGCATGATGGTGTGCAAATTGGTCCAGCAGCAAGCCAAGAACAGTCCCGGATGTCCAGCTTGCTGCCTAAGTAGATGATGCTCGGAAGGGCAGGAAGTAGGTCGGATCGTGCTTATCAAGAGACAAATAGGCAGCTGGACAAGATCATACCAGGGATTGAAATGTTTCCAAGAAGCATGGAGAATGTGTTGTCAGGCAGTGGGCCTTCAGCAACTGAATCGGCGATGACAGCAGCGCACCATGCTGATGATGATGCCACAGCTAATGGGTCACCTAGAGGTGGGCCATCGGCCGATGGATCAATGGTGACAACAACATAACCTGATGATGGTGGTCCTGGATCGCAACCATCATCAACGATGTTGCATGATGGATTGTTGCTGGTTGAACCCACTGTAGCGCACACAACAGGCAGAGGGAAGAAAAGGAAAATGAAGTTCAGCCTCCAAGTGATGGTAACCCGTTCAGCACGTATGACAAAGACAACTATGGTGATAGAGAATGCAGCGGGTGTGGGTCCGGGGTACACATTACGTCACGACATGTCCAATAAACCCCAATCAAAGCAAGGCAGCAGAAAAGCGTAACAACGAAAAAAGTGCTAAATCAAATGATGGGGCTCCAAAGAAAAGAGGGTGGCCGAAGATGGTGAGGGGTCTGCATGAATATAGTGATGTAGATGTTGATGAAGTTGCTAAAACACAACCAAGCAGCTCTGCATGCATGGGAGGCAGAAGAGGAAGAGGGAGAGGTTCAACAACAAGAGGCAGTGGGGGGAGAGCTCCGTGTGTCATCTGCAACGACTGAATAAAAGGGTCCTTTGTGGGGTGTCAAAACACATAGTGAGGGTGTCTAGATTAAAAACCTCTATAAATTATAGGTTACACATGTATAAATTTAAAACTAAATGATTACTTCTTTGAAACACATGCTGGTTCTAGTTGCAGTTTCTGTAAAAAAACATAAATAAAAGGGATTGCAAAATGGTTAAATTACTATATACATCTACTGTACACCATTTGCGACATGATGTGTAAGTCTATTGTAACATCATTTAGTAATGGATTGCAACATGGTTAATTGCAACCTGGTTAGATTATATTAGTTGGAACTTGGATAGTTGTACGTCTAATGTACACCGTTTGCAACATGGTGTGTCGCGCAAATTACGACATTATGTGTAACTCAACTGCAACTTAGTTAATTACAAAAAAATAAAAAAAGCTAGACGAGATGCAAGTAAAGATACATAGATATCGTGGAGATGAAAGGAAAAAACACATAGCATGGAACAAAGACACAGTTGTAACACATAAAGTGCTCGAGGGGTTGCAAGTTATAACACAAAGTGCTAGAGGTTTTGTAACACACAAGATAGACGAGTTTGTAACAAAAAAGACTTCGATCCAGTTACAACACAAAAGTGCTCGAGGGGTTGCAAGTTATAACACATGATGCTAAATGGAGTTTTCATCATTCTTCAGAATCACAAAGTATCTTCCTTCCACCAATCCTATAAACATCTAGTTCGTCGGGTAAGTCAGCCTGGTTCAGTGGATGAAATAGCAAGTAGTGCATGAGCTCTACCCTGTATATCATGCCCTTGAACTACAAAAACATAGTCAAAAAAAGAAAACAAGAAAAAAAACATGTTAGAATACTGAAAAAATAGTACAACATGTATATCATATATACATTTTGAGGCAGAAAAAAATGAACATTTTTTGGAAGGAAAAAATCACTGTCTTGATATCAATGTTCAACTTATCGCCATCCCAAAATTCCATATACTTCCAAATGAAAAACATGCAATCGCTAGGCCCGGCTTGTTTTGGGACGTCTGTCGACGAAATATGCGTCGCAGTCTACCTAGGGGGTACCCCACGGTAGTAGATTGTAGGCGGAGGTGTGGCGACGGCGATCATGCGTAACACAAAGAGTGTAGACACGACGATTTAGACAGGTTTGGGCCAGCAAATTACCGTAATACCCTATGTCCTGTGTTTTGGTGGTTGAATTGATATGAGTACTAGGTTACAAGATTCGTAGATGAGATCTAGGGGATCATATGCATATGTTTCGGAGGGCGTCCCTGCTCGCCTTATATAGCCGAGGAGCAGGGTTATAGTTTCCATATCCTAACAGATTACGATCGGTCCCTTTAGGTAAGGGATCCGAGTCTATCTACCAGGATTCTTCTTGCTGATCAAGGCTTCTTCGGAGTCCTTGGCGAGCACAACGGGCTGGTCGCATGCTGAAAGGCCTCATGGGTCGGGTCGTCTTCTGGTCGGCAGGCCCATAAGGTCCCTGGGGATATGCCGAGGTAATATCCTCAACAAGACCCCGAGCATGTTATATTCTTCAGGTGAGTCAACAGTGTCGTCTTTGGAAGTGTACATCTGGTCGCCATCATATGAAGTCGTCGTTGCAATGTCCCGACCAGGTTAGCTAGTCGAGGCACTTCTTGGTGAAATCTCCCGACCAGGTCGAACTGGTCGAGAGCGTCGTAGCTTGATGTGCAAACAGGTTGCCTTTGATGGATGTTGCGGCTACTCGTCGGGAGGATGTGACGTGCTAAAGAAGAAAACTTTTTGAACAATTTGTTTGCTGGTGAAGTGTACCCACATAAGCTTTGCAAAAAGACAATAGGAAACAACAGAGGTTTGTCGAGAAGTGTCGGAGATCTAATTTAATGATAAACTTTCAGAAATAAAACCATAAACTAAAGGCCCCACGATAGTCATCTAGATAGGAATGAGAAGCCCATCAGGGATAAATCACCACTGGCCCACGAAGAAAGGGCATGTGATCCACAGAATCCCGTCGGCCCGGGTAGGCAGACGCGCCCTCGGGCAGACGTGTTTCCGTCTCGCCCGACGTGGGAAGCGGGACGAGTCCACCACCAGCAGAAGACGTGCAGGGCGCCACTGATAGGGAAAAGGCCCATTTGCCCCTTCTAGAAGGTGACGACCATTGCCCTGTAGGCGCTGACGGTGCGAACGCCAATAAGAACGGAGGTACGTTATCCTGAAGTTCGTACACCCCATATAAACCGGAGTGCAGGATAACACCCTAGTTCCATACCGAAATGGAGACATGACGAGTCCTCCAGCTAGGGACGGGACGGAATCAGAATTCTGGACAGGAGGGACCCACGCCTCCAAGAAGCAACGACAATCCCTCCGGCTTCCAAGCCCCTACAAGAACCCACTGAATAGAAGTACATCATGTACATGGGGTCCGTCAGGTAACGAAACCCATTGGCCCGGAGTGGAGGAATCCACCGTATACAAAAAGAATCATAAGAAGGTATAGCCATGTACCTTCCAACGGTACAACGAACTCCATGCCTCTACTACGCTACGGGTTCAACCGGACCCCCCCCCCCCGTATCCTTCGGCGATGCAACAAGGAGCCGACATGACTCCTCTCCTCCGACCAAGTACGAAGACAATAGGAATATAGTATTGTAAATGCCCAACATCCTTCACGAAGAAGGAAGGGGGCTCGGTATCCTAGGTAGATATCTCTCGACGCATGTTTGTAACTCTCTTGATCCCCTTGCGACTATAAAAGGAGGACAGGGGGACATATCAAGGGGACACCAGAGCTCTCTACTCTCAAGATTTCAGAGAAGAGATCTCACACCCCGAAGAACACGGCTAGGCGACAGCATACACACTCACTACACCATCCAGAGACCTGGGGCTCATACCCCCTCTATCAAACCAGCTTGTAGCCCCCTGCAAGCAGAGATAAGGAACATGAGCAGCTCCACACTGGACGTAGGGATTTCTTGCTCGAACCGGTATAAACCTCTTGTCTCTTTGTGTCACCATTCGGAACCCGACACGCGTACAAATTTACTCGTTGGTAGTTTCTAAACACTGGCAGCTGGCGCGCCAGGTAGGGGGAATCATGTGTCGCGACGATTTAGTGGTTCCGAATGGCCACCTTCAACTCCGGCAACCCTTGGCTCTCCGTCATCCACTTCGGGAGCCTGGAGTTCGCCTACTTCGCGGATGGTACCATCACCCGTGTGCTGTCCTTGCCAGATGAGGTCGTCGACACCCTAGCACGGTCGAACGAGGATCTCCCTGCCCCCCCCCCCCACAGGGACGCACCGATCGAAGGATCGGGGCCACAAAGCCCTGGATCCAACCGCACCAAACTCAGGAGTGACAACAGAGGACTCCATCCGCTTGAGGCGTTCATGAGCGGCATGGGGGACTCTAACGGCGACGAGTACGAAACCGACCGCACGGCTGAGCACGCCATGACGCGTTTCGTACGCTCTCAATACGACTACCTTCTGGACTCGGACCCTAGCTCCGATGGCGACGAGGCGCTACCGAGCGATGCCCACCTCGAGGCCGTCACCCTGACGGAAAGGGCCCACCAGGATGCCAAGGGACACGTCGGCAGCCTCCTCCCCAGCTTCGTCATGGGAAGGGATTCCGTTCCACGGCGAGCAACGAACTACGCCTCGGATGAACAATCTTCGGAGGACAGTGACCGCCCGCTCCTCCACCGGGCAGGCTACGTCAGCGCTCCAAAGGCCGAAGAGTGCCGCGGCCCTCGCCGACCCGAGCGCAAGGACAGGCACTCGCCTACGTCGACGCCGCCATCCAGATCAAGGGAGGCGCGCCGATAGAAGAAGGCGTCCCTGAAACATACCCGTTCGGCGTCGCCATTGCTGCGACCATCCACGAACAGCTTGTCACTCTGAGGATGGCCAACGTTGGCAGCGACGACGAGTTCGTGGAAACCACCGACTCAGTCTATGATCCCCCAACTGAGGATAGCTTAACCCTCGTCGGCACTAATGGTATGGGAATCAAACACAACACTCCTGGGGGTGACGAGACGCTCTTAAGAGAATGCTTCGTGTGTGACGAAAGAGAGGTTCCCCCCGAGGAAGCTGCGCTCGACCACGACGACGGCGGCGGCAAAGTCCTTTTCGAAAACCAGCAAGTTCTCGCACCACCGCACGCCAATCTCGCACGAGTCCAGCGGGATAGGTTTGACGATGCCCATTACCGGATCAAACGGTGAGTGCGCCTTCCTCGAGCGGCGGCTACATCCACGACCGGTAATTAACCTCCGAACCTGACCTCGGGGTACACAACACCGTATGAACAGAGACAACATGCCTCCCCTAGGTTCTCCAAAGGGGCGGCAAAGCACAGTTGTTGCCCCCGTACTTATGAGACGGTCCCCTAGAGCCGTCGCGCCCGAGGAAGGAATGACAGGGAGAAGGACGTGCGCCCTCCTGGGCCCGACAACCGTCAGGTCGACGGAGTGTCGAGCGCAACGAAGGGAAGGAGCCTCCCCCAGTTCTCGAGACACGTCGCTACTTAAAACCCCACCCGACGAGGACCGGGACGGGCCCTAGTTAGGCGTCATTCTGGTGTCGAAACGTACCAGTCGAGTCGCAATCGTAGGAGGAGCGACGGTGACCGACAACATGCGCGGTCCTTGTGCAACAACGGTCGACATAAACCCGGCGAGGACCAAAGTATCGGCCTGGGCTCCGTCGGGCCACGATGCTTTTCCCCACGTATACGTGTCGCGCGGATCCTGACACGATTCCGGCCACCGACTTACCTCCGGAAATATGTCGGGCTCTTAGACCCTGGATTCTGGTTGGAGGATTATCGTTTCGCTTGCGAGGCGGGTGGAGCGGTAAACGAGAACTTTATGATCCTCCACCTACCGTTCTACCTCTCTGACGCAGCTATCGTATGGTTAGAACACCTTCCAGAAGGAAGGATTCGAAACTGGCGAGACCTGAAGGAATCCTTCGTCAAGAATTTCTGAAGGACCCATGCCCCGCTCGGACTTTCCAAGCGCTCCCAAGGTGCGAATGACGGTGGCATCATCGCGGGTCTCCAGATGCCTTCAACCCATCCCTATGAAAGATGTCGGGACCAGATACAACCCCGTCCATCATGCATCATGGCAAAAGGGAAAGACACATGGAGGAAGAACGGGCAGGGTAATGACCACTTCGAGAAGATGTTGGGGCAACCTTGTCCAAACCACGCGATTTCTGTAAACCACTCCCTCAAGGACTGCAACCTCATCAAAATGTTCCTCAACGAAGGACTGAAAAAGAGTAAGTGGGTGAAGAAAAAAGGCAACGGAGGAGATGACGACAGACACGCTTCAGCAAGCGAAGTCTCGACCGTCCTCGACAACACGGGCGCGCGCGGCCCCCGATATCGTTAGAAAATTACTCCACAAAGAGGTATACGCGATCGTCTCCCTCTTCCTCCCCATCAAGTGACTAGGACTTATCAGTACCTTTGATAGCCGATCACACCCACTGCCTTCTTTATTTTTTCAAATAACGTCTGATTACCGATACTCATGTCGTTGGCATTAAATACCTCCCAAAAACTATCAAGAAGGGCAAAAGTATACCTGGCTTCCCCATAACAAAACCAGGCATACACGAAAAACATGTCCAAAGTTCGCGGCAGACGTAATAATACAGACACGGGCTAAATAAAAACACAAGGGTAACGGTCTAGGTTGAGAGGTTTGCGTGGGTGCGCTCGGGGTGACATCCTCCTCCTCGTTAGCGGCCTCGTCCTCCAACGTGCGGAGCATCCCGGCCGCGACCGGCTCCATCTCCTTCTCAATTTCCACCACCAGGGAGGAGGTAGTCTCAGGACACCATCCCAAGCCCATCGCTAGGAAACCAAGCTCGGGGTAATGAGAACGCACGATGGACACCACCTACAGAGCGCCTCTCTTATCCCGGCCTTGACAAACTCTTCGACCCGGTCAGAAAAACTGGAAACAACTGTTTCAAGAGAGTTTTCAGGGTCGACAGATATTCGAAGGTCTTGAAGAGCGGAAATCAGAACGTCCTATAGCCTTGCCCGCGAGCTAGAGGATTCTGCCGCTAACGCCCTCGCCTCCGTAACCTCTTCTTGAAGGCGTTTCTCGCTAACCACCAGCGACCCCAGTCGGCCCCGAGCGTCTGAAAAATGTGAGGTCAGCTTATTAAGCTAATAACAAAAGCGAGAATACCTCAAGAAAGGCACGCACCCTCAAGCTCCTCTACAAGGCATCGAGTCTGAGCCACCAGTCGACTGATTTCCTCTCGCTCGGACTGCAAATCGGCGCTCAAGACGAGGACGGAGTCGCGGTGGTTGTCCCTCTCCTCCTCAGCATGACGATGTGCGTTCTTCTCCACCTCTATCCGGTCCAAAGCCAACTTTTGAGCGCGCTCTAGGCACTTCACGTCCTCTTCAATGTTCCTCAGCATCTCCTCAGTAGCCTTACGAGCGGCCGCCTGAGTCTCGAACCCCTGACGTGCTATCACCTCAGACTGACGCGAGTTGCTAACATGAACGCGAGCCTCGATCAGTTCAGCCTCCAGGGCGGCGATTGGCCAATGGCCCTCAGCGGCGGCCGGCCAGACCTCGGATTCCCCATAAAGGAAAGCCGACTTGAGGACATTGCTCTCGCATATTGCCTACGGAGGAAGGGGCATAAGAAAAACATCGTAAAACGAATGAGAGGTGAATCAGAGATTGGGACACGTCACCTCCACATTAGGAGTTACCACGTCACCCCAGATCCTTGCCATATCTCGCATGCCTTGCTTCGCAGCCTGCCGGCAAGAATCTTCAAGACGATCGTCCAGAGCGAACACAACTCCAGGCTCGTCCATGTGCGCCCAAACAAGGGGGTGGCCAGGTTGGTTCCGAGGCCTCGCAGTCACCTCCCTAGGAAGCATTCGGAAAGGAGGAAGGATCTCCATCGTCTCCCGCACCTCCATAGGGACGATTTTGACACCTGAGCGGGATCCAATCTGGCGCGGAGCTAAGACCCGAGGCAGGAACATATGGTCCGAGGGCCGAACGATCCCAACAATCGGTGAAGAAGGCAACGGCGAAGCCACCGCCGGAATGGTCACCGACGAAAGATCTTCCGCCAAAGAAGCATTGGCGCCAGGGACGTCGGGCTCTGACGGAGTAGCGTCGTCCGCCTTGCCCTCGATACCACTCAGACCAGCAAGCGTGACGGCACCCGCGTTCTTCGACGAACCCTGGGGACGTGAGACCGCCAACCTCTTCACAGGAGCTAAGGTTGAGCGGCCCACGCTCCGACTGAAGAAAAGGCATGATGAAGCAAGGGATACGAGCTCTTGGGAGAGTAAAACAGAATCGAAACAAATTTACCTTGGGGCCAGCGTCGGACGCTTCGGCCAAGGATCCGACAACAGGTTCAGCAGCACCATCCCACGCTTACGGGTAGAAACCTTTGACTCCGACCGACCCGACTCTGGTACCTGCAAAGCGACGATGGACATAGGGACATCCGGGGGCATCAGAACAGGGGCGACCTCAGGAGACGGAGCCGACTGAGGGCACAGCGCCACGAGTACGTCGCCTGGCACCAGCAAGGCAGAATCAGTTAGAATGGGACCCAACTCCAGCGCCAAGACGTCGTCTGAGGCTTTTGCCGCCTCGGGCAAACTCGTACTCAGGGGAGGGCTTGAGGGCCCGTATTGCGACGACGGGCTGCCCGCTTCATGAGAAGGAGAGAACTCCGAGTCTGTAGGATCATCATCCCCATCATCAGTATTCTCTGACATCGATGAAACCTCCTCTCCCATCTCCTCTTTCACCCTCCGAGCCTCATTCCGAAGGTTGCGATCCCTCCTGCGGAGCTTCCGTGATCGTACCCTCTCCTCATGCTCTCTGTTCACCTGCCTCGACACGACCGTCAGGAGAGGAGGACGACTGGGGCGAACGTCCACGTGACCGACCTGCGAAAACCTCCTCAATCGGTCAATAGCGGGGAAGCAAAGAGACAGAGTTCCATTAACCAGAGAGGGACGAAAAGAGATAGGATACCAAGATTTTCGTAGTCCGGTCAGGAAGCATCATAGGGACGTCGTCGGTAGGATAAGACACGCCGGTCAAACTAATGACTAGGCGGACGCGCGCCACCACAGCATTTGCATCCGCCGCCACCTAAGCCGACACCGTCCCCTCAAGAGACGCGTCCTCGGCCATCTGGAACAGCATCAGCGTCCGTCGGCGCAGGGGCACCACCCCCCTAGAGAAATAACCGCCGGTCACATCGCACGAACATATGACAGCCTCCCTCAAGATCCTGATGGCGCGGAAAGCATCATCCAGTTGCTTCAAGACTTTCTCATCAATCCCATAATAGAAGGAAGGAAGGTCCGCATCGAGGGTATCCTGGTGTAGCGAGGAAACGGGGCATCCTCCTCATTCCGAAGATAAAACCACGACGTATGTCAGCCTTTGTTCGCCGACCGGGTAGGCACGACGATGAAATCCCCCGCGCGTCCGGGCCGGAGTTTCACCCCGGCGCATCACATGAGTCGCCCCTTTATGAAATTCACGGAGAACAGCCGCCGCCATAGATCAAAGTGAGGCTCGATCCCCAAATATCCTTCATAGAAAGCTACGAAGGTCGAGATCTGCTGGACGCCGTTAGGATTAAGGTGATGAAGCTCAAGCCCGTAGTACTCAAGCAGACCTCGAAGGAAGGGATGCGGAGGCGCGCCCAGCCCTCGCTGATGAAACTTGACAAAAGAAACGACATAACCATCGGGAGGATTGGGGGAAAGCTTGTCTCCAGGCAGCAGCCACCATGACGGATCACGTGGACCAACTCCTCCAATTGAGCACGGAACACGGCGGAGCGCAGCCATTGACCCATGGACGGCAAAAAAGGTGAGAATAATCGGTAAGCTTGCCCACCCGACAAAGTTTCGTTCAGATTTCTGTTTTCCTGTATCTAGAAGCTAGAACGCAGGGGAAGTGGCGGCGGTGATGAGTCTTAGCGGCAGGAACGCGGCTCACTCCGTCTGCTATACTCATATAAAGACCTAATGGGCCGCTAGTCCTCCGACCCTCCGCGACGCGAATTCAGGTAAAAATAATAAGGCCGAGGGATCTTGGGCTGGCCCAACTCCATGGGTTCGACAGCCTCCCTGGCCGAAAAACGAAGAGTGAGGGACGTTGCTGAGTGGGCCCTCGCGGCCGGAACGTAGACGTCTTCATGTCGAACGCGCTCAGTGGACGTGTTTAGGCTTCAACAGATAACAGAATATGTGGTAGACCCCACAAGGGGTGGCATCGAGCCCTCGGTTCCCAGTGAACGGAACCGGGTACTATACGTATCGACTATTGGGATTGAGATCGGTCGCCGATAGACTTCCGCCGGTGCGAGCCTCCACGGATGAGGACCCGAGATCTCACCTAAATCACCCGATTGTAGCTCGCCGAGCGCTCGGTCTCGTCCATTGAGGAAAGACACGAGGCAGTTCACTTCCACATCCTAGATCAAGGGGGTGCGAGGAAGAAGGGAACCGTGCGACCATGGTCCCTAGACGCATGATCCAACTAAAGATCATAGGCCACGAACGCGGGCCTATGAAATAAAGCAACTAGAATAACAGTTGAAACGCGGAGCAAGGGATTAACAATTCAAAACCATACAGACAAGGTAAGACTTTCCGCTCAGTAGTACATATCTCCTTTTGCTAAACGCCGGCCATCATGGGGTCCCCGCCCTAGGCCTCGCTGCTAGGATTTCTTTCACAGGTACAATGCTGACGACAGCTTCCGCCGCTTCCGAAAGCCGCTCAGCGAGGTTAGAGTGTGGACCGACACTCTGTTCGGATGCAAGCTCCGTGACGTCAGTCATGTCCACGCCCGAACGAATTTTAGCTATGGCAAGCGCTACTCCGGCCCCGCGAAAAATAGCGCGCGCGGTGGCATTATGGACGCGTGCCAGGATGGCCCAGAGGCGCCTAACGACGGAATCCCCAGGCACGTGAAGGACATCGACGACGCCAACCCCGACAGAACGGAGCGCCCACAGTTCCTCTTCCAACACTGCGAAACAGAAGGTGAAGTGACGAATGAATCGTGTCAAGGAAAATGGAAACAACGATTGCCTACCCGTGGCACGCTCACCGGCCTTAGCTAGCTGGTCCCGGAGATAAGAGACCGTCTGCATGGACACCAACAGGCTCTGACAAAACCCTTCGAGCATCCGATAGAGGAGCTCGACGTCCTGAATCCGACGAAGGTTCCGCAGCGTGTGGCTAGGCAGTTCCTCTACCAAGATGCAGTCTCCGAGGGCGGGAAATGCCGGCGCGGGGCCCGACGAGGAGGAAGATCCCGACCCCACGTGACAGGGAAGGCGAGATGGTACCAGCATGTCGGACGGTGCCACCCATGTCTGAAAACCCCTTGGGACCGACGTATCTTGGGTTGGCGATGGCCTCCTGACCCAAGGATAGAATTTAGTGAGCACACAAACGAAGGTAAAGGAAGGAAAAGGGGACGGAACGATGCATAAACCATCCTGCCGCGATCAGCCGACGATGAAGATTCCGGGCATCCGCGGCGCCCTCTCCCGTAGAGCTATCCGCTGGAGGGCATCTGCCGCGATACATGGCTCGGAAGGAGCGAGCTCAAAACGAAAGATAAAAGGCAAAAGAAAAGCAGGGGCGCCGAAGTCTGCCCCCCGTGCTACGCCTAAGCCAAATAAAAAACAAGATTCAACAAGGCCAAAATCAAGCCACCTGACACCGGGACCCACATCATCACTCCTTCTCCCATGAAAGGATCAAACAGGCGCGGTGATGAGTCTTGTCAAGACGGGCTGACCGATGCATCATGTACCGAAGGGCGTGACACGCGGAGCACCGACAAGCGCCACCAGGCTAGGGCGCGGCGCGAGTCGTCCTAATCCCTAGGCTTGTCGCAGTGTTGTCCCGGTCACTAACAGATCACTACCGCGGCTCCTACTCCGACTCAGGCACAAACCGATCCCCGCGTCCCCATCGAACGGCCACAACCATAGGGGAAAACCAGATATTCTCACACACCCGGGGGCTTCACGCCATAGAAAATCATTGTACGCAGAAAGCTCGTTAATGGATGCGTGAGAAGGCAAGGTAGCCTCTCCATTATCTCTGATCACGACAGACAAGCCAAGGCGTTGACAGCAGGGAGGTACGAAGCGTGGCAGCAGGCTAGAGGAGAACAAGTATCGATGCTCGTAGCATCATGACTAAACAGTGCCACCGGCAACAACGACAGGTGGTCAGAACCGAACTCAAAATTGACCCGGTCCAGTCCGTCTGCGCCATCAAAATATTGCGGTGCGAAGCAGTCCAGGCATATCCATCGATTGCAATCAAAACATCAAGACGAAAACAACGAAATCTAAACCCGCGCAAGAGTTACACTCTCACCCGGGCTCGGGGGCTACACCCGGCGGGTGCGCTCGCGCGCACCCTCTCGGCGAAGGATTAAAATAGATTCCAAGGCAGCGAATATAAAGCCTCAGCAAGACAATTAGGAAATCTTCCTAAGGCTCGGGGGCTACTGTCGGAGATCTAATTTAATGATAAACTTTCAGAAATAAAACCATAAACTAAAGGTCCCATGACGGTCATCTAGATAGGGATGAGAAGCCCATCAGGGATAAATCACCGCCGGCCCACGAAGAAAGGGCATGTGATCCATAGAATCCCGTCGGCCCGGGTAGGCAGACGCGCCCTCGGGCAGATGTGTTTCTGTCTCGCCCGACGTGGGAAGCGGGACGAGTCCACTGCCAGCAGAAGACGTGCAGGGCGCCGCTGATAGGGAAAAGGCCCATTTGCCCCTTCTAGAAGGTGACGACTATTGCCTTGTAGGCGCTGACGGTGCGAACGCCAATAAGAACGGAGGTACGTTATCCTGAATATCGTACACCCCGTATAAACCGGAGCGCAGGATAACACCCTAGTTCCATACCGAAACGGAGACACGACGAGTCCTCCAGCCAGGGACGGGACGGAATCAGACTTCTGGACAGGAGGGACCCACGCCTCCAAGAAGCAACGACAATCCCTCCGGCTTCCAAGCCCCTACAAGAACCCACTGAATGGTGTGGTGCTTCGACGCCTGCGGATACTTCGGAGTGCCAAGAGAAACCTGATGTTGGAAGTGTTCCGGTTGGTGATTCTTCTGGCTGTGCCCTGCCGTTCGTGGAGGGTCCCCGGGTAGTTGTCCCGGAGATCGGTTCCTCCGTAGCTTCGGTGCTGGGCCCGAGGCTGGTGAAGCGGAAGAGGGTGGCTGTGCTGTTGGAGGAGCCGGAGTCAGTGGAGGAGATTCCACGCGCAGGAGGCGGCCCTGGGCCGACGACGTTCCAGACATTCCGTCGTGACGGCGAGGACTTTGTTGTGGTTGAGGATGGTGAAGCTGAGGCGGAGGCGGAGGTCTTTGTTAATGATGCGAACAATTTGTTTGGACGAGCCAAGGTGACTTGGTGTGCTTTTTTGGGTCTGGCTTTGTCGATGTGTCTCTTTTTGCTTAGCAGTCTTTGGGTGGTTGTAGGTGCTTTTCAGGGCTGAAAAGGAGTGGAAGATAATAGCCGACCAACTTGTGAAGTTGGTTGGTGAGAATGAGCGCCTGCGTGGTGAAGTTGCTCGTGTTGAGAGCCAATTTGTGGGACTGGAAGATAGCTTGGAGGCGACGCATCGGCGTTCGCAAGCTTTGGAGGCTGAAGTCCAGGAGCGTGAGCGTGAAAATACGGAGCTTCAATCTCATGTTGAGAAGGTTAAGAAGCTTTCAACTCGTAAGTTGTTGTCCTTCTTTGATTTGACAACTTGTTGTTGTGGTCGTATGATGACCTTGTTCTTCTTTTCAGAGCTTGCTGGTGCTTGCGAAGCCAGATGTCTTATGGAAGAAAGATTTGTCGACGCCGAATAGGAGATTTATAAAATGCGGGCAATGCACGAAGGTAGTGGTTTCTTACCCATCTTTTGGATTATATGGAAGCCTTATCCGGTGTCTGTTGTGTTTCCAGCTTATCGGGAGCGCATACAACTTCAATTTGCAGACCTGCAGGAAAGGGCGGATGTTTACCATGATGGCTTCTGGCCGTTGGCGCGGGAGGTCGCTCTTATGGTGGAGTGTGTTGATGGCCAAGTGCTAATTCCTGAGCGTGCTGAACGAGCGACCGTTGATGGTGTGCTGACGAAAGCTCGTGGCCTGTGGGCCAGGCTCCAGTCCTTTACCATTCTGGCGGCACGGAACGTGGCTGGTCATGGACTGACCACGTTGCAGTCGCACTATCCGAAGGTTGAGATTGGTCCGGTTGCGGTTGGGTTTGCGTCGGGGACGACTGATGAGGAGGTGGACCGTCTTGAGGCTGATGTTGGTCGTGTGGCGGAGCTCGTTGTTAAGGATGTCGATTTGTTTGCTACTGAAAAGCAGTAAGTTGTATCCCAAATACAAGAATTCGGACTTGTAAGTGAACACTGCTGTTTACGGTAATTACGAGCTATTTTATTACCATCAAAACACCGTCAACAACCTCATAATCGAAGGAAATCAAGCATAACCTGATCATATTGTGCCAAATAACTAGTTCCACATGTCCCTTGACTATTTGATGCATGTAATGACAAATGGGGACTTTTGGGAGCCAGTGGGCCCAATTTGGTGGAAGGCCGACTACCCTGTGGGGCCACTAGGCCTCCCAAGCCCCTATGATCCAAGATCTACCTTCTAGAACACTCTCTACCCCTTGGATCCAAGTGTGCCTCTTACCAACGGTCCAGATTCACAGCACAAGGATCCATGGGCCCACATCAATGAGATCAGCGTGACAAATCAACCCAGAACCGACATCCAACACATATGATAGGTGGGACTTGTAGCCAGAGAGCAGAGGTGGGCCACAGACCACTACATGTGGTCGGTCGACCTCAAGGTGGGCCCCACAAGCCCTCACTTGGTCCCTGACGAGTGGGCTACCATCTAGAAGGCCAAGGAGGGCCCACATGGCAGCATGGGCAGTCGGCCGACAACCCATAGGGCGGTTTCATCCCCCTCAACCGCCTCACTCACTCCCCACATGATGGAAATCATCACCCTTGATCCTTAGGCAGTTCTGAAGTCGGTTGGATCCAATGGTGGTTGATGAAGGTGACGCGGATCGCTGACATGGCACCGGAGTAGCCCCTACTCCACCTCTAGCTATAAATAGACCCCTAAAGCTCCCTTATCATTCATGCCTCATTGGAGAAACTACTCTCTAGTCTCTTAGCATAGCTCCTTAGTAGTGTTATGCTGGTTGGAGGAGAGTGAGGAGATTCTTCTGGAGAAAGCCCTGGATCTATCGGAAATCTTCTCCGGAGTTCTTCCTCAGCGGATGCGAGTCTCTTGTAAGTTTAGCACTTGTAAGTGACTTCTTCTGAGTTCTTTATAGTATTAAGTGTTCTAAATCTGGTTTACCTGTTATATAACTTTTCGCGCTTGTTCATCGCTTTGCTCTGGGTAAAGTGCTTTAATCTTAGGCCAAGGTTAAAGTAGTAAGATAAGTGTAGACGTGGTGTCTAAGCTCAATCTTACCTTTGTAAACCGCTTATCGCACGGATTGTTTGTGGTAGCTAGTAGGAAGTGACAGCCCTATCTAGTCCTCGTATTCCACCACGTGTGTAAGATAAGTTCTTAAAAGGTAGGGCCTCAATACAACATGATGTTACGGTCCGGTTAGAGTTTTGCCCTCTTTCTGATCTATCCCATCGCCTCCTACAAGAGAAGGGCTGATAAGGCTAGTATAACAAGCTATACCTTGTTAGATATCTTTGCTATATCGAACCTCTCAACCCAGTTATCATAATCTCCCTTGATCCATCATAGGACATAACCATATTCCTAGTTAGATCACTTATCGTTCCCTGAGGAAAATACGATACCTAGAATACTCCCGGTGAAGTGCTACATCGGTATAATCTGTGCGCTTGCGGATTTATCCAATAGTCATAAGAAATACCAACAACTACAAAGTTATATATATCCGGGCGGTGAGCTTTTCGTTCACTTGTATGTCCTATCGTGCCCGCTAAGTCGTGAGTTGTAGTGATGAATCGTTCGGCCTTGGGTTCCCTATGGCCCGGATCGCAGGGCATAGAGCCTCTGCATGCGCGGGTACCGTAAGGATTACCAGGGGGTAGGCTGCTAACAACCCGCGGCGCAGAGGGCGAACAGCTCATGCACGCTTAGGGAGATGCCTGGGACAGAACCCTTTTCCGAGAGGCTCGATCGTGGCGTGACTGAGGCCTGTGGAGACCGTTCCTGCAGACGCTGGGCGAAAAGCCATGCTGCTTGTAGAGTCGTCGACCGTATCGTGGTCGTGTACAGATTCTGGGCACATAACCTCATGACTTTGGACATAAACGATGTTTCCCGGTTAATGGGGAGACGTCGTTTGAGAGGCCTATCGATATGATCATAGCGTACGGGGTAGCTACTTCCATGCGCTGTGAAATCAGTAGACCAGATTCTAAAGCTTCCGGTTATGGCAGGCTGTTTGGAGAGAACGTCGTAGTGCGATTTTTGGATAGGTCGTCGAACACTATGGGAGTGTTTTGGAGAGGTCTCCGGATGTCGTTAATTCTTCATAATGGTCGCTGAACTCCATGGGCGCTTTGTAGGGGTTTGAACAATGTATGGTGAAACACGACACTTTTATTTATTCATTGACTAGGACATAGTACATAATTTATTGGATAAGCTGTGACTTCGCACGCCCTGAGGGCCAATAGCTTCTACGTGTGGTTGTGGGAGGGGTCGGCGCTGGTCGTCGTTGATTCTGCTTCCTTTGGCTTCTTTGTGGCGGACTTGTCACTAGGACCGGAGTTGTATGTTTTCTGGTCACGGGGTTTTCCAATGGTGTTGATCGTCCGCTGCTCACATTCATACGCGATCTTCACGTTGGTGCGGAGGCTGAGGATGCCTTGTGGTGTTGGACTTTTCAACACCATGTAGGTGTAGTGTGGGACCGCCATTAGTTTGGCAAGGGCTGGACGACCGAGGATCGCGTGGTAGGCTATTTCGAAATCGGCGATAATGAAATTGATGTTCTCCACCCTGAAGTGGTGTTGGTCGCCGAATTGTACCGGCAGGGTGATCTGTCCTACTGGTTTTGATGTCTTGTCTGGGATGATCCCCCAAAAAGGGAAATTCGCCGGTAGGAGGTCTTTCTTCGAATAATCGAGTTGGTGAAATGCGTCGGTAAAGAGTATGTTGAGGGTGCTACCACCGTCGACCAGTACCTTCCTAAAACGGCATGTGGCGATGGTGGGGTTGATGATGAGTGGGAAGCGACCTGGGTATCTGTAGTCCATCCATTCATCTTCTCCGGAGAAGCTGATAGTTTGTTCCGACTAGTCGAGGTAGCGAGAGTTAGCCTTATCATTTTCTACAGCGGCGACTGAATAGACGTCCTTGCGGACTTGGCGGCGTCGTATCTCCCCTTCGACGACCATGCTGCCTCCGAAGATGGAGTACGTAGTTGAAGCTGCTTGGAATCTTGGTGCCGGTGGTTCTTTATCCTTTCCCTTGTCGGCGCTGTCTTCCTTCTTCCTCTTGTTAGCTCTTTCTCGCATGGTCTCTTCGAGGAGATGACACGTGCGTAGGGAATGCTTGGCGTGTTTATGTATGGGGCACTGCCCGTCGAGTATCTTCTCGTAGCCGTCGTCGTAGTTCTTCTCTGGGCGGGCGTCCGTTCTTGCGACGTAGAGATCGTTTTGTCTGTAGTCGTACTTATGCGAACGACGTTCGGAGGTATCTGACCGGTAGTCGCGGTGGTCGCTGGGCCCTCTTTCACTTCGGTGGTCTGGTCGGCGATTGTTATCATGTGCGCATTCTGGAGAACGGGAATGGTGCCGCCTGTTCTCTCTGCTACGGGTGGCGTCATCTTGGTTGGCGTAAGGGTTCGCGATCATCATCATCTTCTCTATGGTTTTTACGTTCTCCCAAGCCAACTTGTTTCGGAGGTCATCCACACGCAGGTCGTTGGAGAAGATGGCGATGGCTTCCGGGTCGGAGATCTCTGTTATGCTCAGGCGCTTGTTGGAGAAACGCCTGATGTACTCCCGGAGGCTTTCATTACTCCTCTGGCGGACGCTCTCGAGGTCGTAACGTGTCCCCGGCTGGACACACGTAGCTTTGTATGTCTCGATGAAGATTTCCTTGAGGTCTTCCCAGCTGTCGATGGTCCTTCCGGAATCTTCTGGAGCCAACTGATGGTGGAGCTCGACAGCATTACCGGTAAGTAATTGGCCATCACATCCTGGTCTCCTCCTGCGGCGTGTGTACGGCAATCTCGTACGTGGATGCCTATTGTTCCGGGTCTGCCTTGCCGTCGTATTTCTCCACCGACGTTACCCTAAAGTTCTGGGGCTACCGGATGGCCCGTAGGCAGGCTGAAAAGAGGCGTAGTCCCCCCGTAGCTCGAGGTGCTGGTGCTCGATTGCGTCTGGGGTTGTGATACTCGTCAACATCGTACCTCGGTGATCTTCGTCGGTACTGTCTCGGAGGGCTCCAGCGTGGTGGCGTTGGTGTTTGGCCACGCTAGATCCTGTCGTCCTCTCTGTCATCATCCTGAGGGGATCTCTGTCTGTGGTCCTTCGGGGGGCTCTGGTGCGCAGGTTCCAGTGTTTGACCACGGCGGGCCCCATCGTGGTCTTCCTCGTCATGTCTTGGAGATCTTCGGTGGTGCTCCCTCAGAGGACTTCGCGAGTGGTTCCTGCTATGAGATTGACCGGAGGACTCGAGTACTTGCCCCTTCCTCTTTGCCTGGACCGCGGTTTCCTTGATGTGGGCATCTATCTTCTCGACCACGGGGGTGCCTTGGAGTTTGGACAGCTCGTAGGCGGCTACCGCAAGATTGGCGCTGGGGGTTGAGTACACCGGGACGTCGCCCATCATGTCGAACTCGTACTGGAGATTGTGTCGTGGCGGGTGACCGCGATTCCTCAGATCCTGCTCACGTTGTTCTCGTGCGATACGCTCCTGCTCGAGGCGGTCTTGGTTGCACCTTTCCTGCTCGCGGCATTCGTCGTCGCGTCTCTGCGCGCGGTCGGCGTTGCGCTACTCCCTCGCGGTGTGTTGGGCATCTGCTTCGTTGTCGGGGCGACGCTATCGGCGGAGACTTGAAAAATCACCCCACCGAAGCCCGGAGGGAACTCTGGGAAGCTGTCGGTCGATCTGGAGGGGCTGGCAACTTCGGTTCCTATGCTGGTGGTCGAACCTAGGGAGATAGTGCCATCGAGGGACACTACCTGCTCGGAGTCGCTGGGGATTGCGAAGACGACGACGGTGTTCACGATGGGGGGCCGAGATCTGGTCGAAGACTGATCGGAGCATCTGGCGTTGGAAAACCACCGCCTGAGTGTGGAGGCCGCGAGGCATCGTTGGAGAGAGTTCGGTGCCCCTTGTCGCCACAGTCGTCGTTTTTGTCGTGCTTCGGTGATTGCGTGATCGGCGGTCGTGATGGCCGGGGAGTCGGCATCGCGCCGCTTGAACGAGGTTGTTGCGCTCGGTGATGCCGGTGTTGGAGCGGTCGATGGCATCGATCAAGTCGTCGATGCCAATCTTCTTCTGTGGGCGGTATATTGGCGTGGTGGGACGACGTGCGAGCAGCATCGCGTCTTCCCCGCGAGGAGTAGATCCAACGGTCCAGGACATGCATCCGATCTGGAGTACGGTGTCGGCCATCGGGAGGACCATCGAATCTAGGAACATAACCGCTTGACGAGGCATGAAATCGATGCACACACCCCCTACCTGGCGCGCCAACTATCGACGAAATATGCGTCGCAGTCTACCTAGGGGGGTACCCCACGGTAGTAGATTGTAGGCGGAGGTGTGGCGACAACTATCAAGCGTAAGACAGAGAACGTAGACATGGCAATTTAGACAGGTTCGGGCCGGCAAATCGCCTTAATACCCTACGTCCTGTGTTTTGGTGGCTGGATTGATATGAGTACTAGGTTACAAGATCCGTAGATGAGATCTAGGGGATCGTATGTGTATGTTTCGGAGGGGGTCCCTGCTCGCCTTATATAGCCGGGGAGCAGGGTTACAGTTTCCATATCCTAACAGATTACGGTCGGTCCCTTTAAGTAAGGGATCCAAGTCTATCTACCAAGATTCTTCTTGGTGATCAAGGCTTCTTCGGAGTCCTTGGAGAGCACGACGGGCTGGTCGCGTGCCGAAAGGCCTCGTGGGTCGCGCCGTCTTCTGGTCGGCAGGCCCATAAGGTCCCTGGGGATATGCCGAGGTAATATCCCCAACAACGTCAATGATTAGCCTGCTCCAATTCTCAATATTAGGGAATTTTTTCTTGCTAACCTTCTGGAATGCAGCACTTATAATGGGGATCTTCTTTGCAATGGGTTCATGCCGAAATGCAGGTTCAGTGTCCACCCACCAATAGTCAACTGAGTCGAAGATATCGATCCGATTGTGAATTCGGTTGATACAGTAAATAAAAATAATGTTTCCCATGACATATTGGAATGAATATTTGCACACATATGTTGAGTACGGTGCATCAGTTGACTAAACGAAAAAACAAAAAAAATATAGTTGTTGTGTACACCTACTATACAACCATTTGCAACAAGGATGAGATACAGATTTCGGTAACTAACATTTTCAGTGGGATTACTTTGCTGGTCAGTTGTGCATTATTTGAGTAAACAAAAAACAAAAAACAAAAAAATAATTGATGTATACACCTACTATACATCCATTTGCAACAAAAGCATGAGATTCAAATTGTAATCTGGATAACTAACATTTGCAGTGGGACTAATATCTAAAAAATAGAGAGATACTAACCAGCTTTGCTTTGGTGAAATTAGGGTAATTCACGAGTTCATTCTCAAGATGTTGTCTTAATATTCTGAATTCTTCAGTCTCGGTTTTTCCATCGTCTGCGTAGATTCTCTCAGTGTCTTGTACCAGTTGTTGGAGACACACACATAAAGATATCAATTTTTTTTTAAAAAAACAAACAACTATTATGGAAAAAAGAAGAGAAAAATGAGGTCAGTCAAAAGCTCAAATAGAAGTCGGTGGTGAGGAACACCCTATATCCAATTGAATCATCCTTGTGGACAATGTCATCAAAACAGAGACAATGAACTATGAAATCTAGAGCAGAAGAGTCACCATCTTTGTTATCCGCGAAAGTTGTGAGTAGGTCATGGCCGTCAAGAGATAAAAATATGCTAAAATCAATCAGAGTCATCCTGTGTAGTGAGCAAAAAATAAGGAATGTGTTAGCAAAAACAAAAATAAAAAAATCAGGAAAAGTTATGAAGCTAATTGAAACAATGATATGAGGGTCATTACTCTTTTAGATTCTCATCAGACGCAATCTTGATCCTCAACGCTAGAGCCTTTGCCAATGGTACTTTCAGGTGGCTGTTGGGAATTAGGAAAGGAGATGTGTACTTCCTTGACTTCTTCTTCGGCCACTCTCCCACGTGTTTGTAGATCATCTTCTAGAACTGATTAAAGTCTTGCGATCCTTGTTCACATTCCTCTTGAGACAACCGGAAATGTGGGGTTAAGCTCCTAATGTCATCGATCAGATCATCTGGAAAAGATGGAACACATCCAGCTCCACTGGGACCTACCTCGCCAACAACACTGCTCTTCAACGTAGCGATCTCTTCCTCAGCTTGATCGCGCATCTGACACATCCATTTCTCCTGTTCATCACGACACGCTTGCTCATCTTTCTTAAGACGTGCTACAGACTTCTTGTTTCTGATAGGCTGCCTTTGATAAACTATCTTTTTCCTAGATGCTAGTTGCTTTTTCTGTAAAAACATCAAATGTAATAAGAAAATGCTGGCAAAAAATAGGTGCTCTCTACATTTGCTCTACACCGTTTGCGAAAAACATGACGTGTGAGGAAAAAATGCAACATGGTCAAAAAACACAGTTGCAAGAAAAAAATATAGTTAGCTGCAACCTAATAAAAAACCTATAAAAAATAGTATACATAACATACAGCAGTGGGGCGAGTTCTTGGGGGCGACCGTGTCTCGTCTTGAATATTGGCATCATGTGCTTGCCTGGATACATCACCGATCTCGCTGAATTTGTTCTATACAATACAAAAATGCAACCAAAATAGAGTCAAAAGAAATCCAAAAAAATCCATATCAAAGCTTCCCTTAATCGTTGCAATTTGTAACCAATAAGTGAAAAAGTGATGATCATGTCACCTGGTCGGTGGGGTCATCAACCAACATGGATGTAAGCTCATTTATTATGGAATCCAACCCCTGCACAGGACCGTGCAACGAAGGCGGTGCTAGGGTAGATGACAAGAAAAATATATAAAAATTAGGATGACAAACAGAAAAAAGGAAAACTCATAATAAATACAACAAATAAAGAGAGAATTACTTGATATGCCTTTATCCCGGCCATCAACATTGGTACTAGATGTTGACGACGTGGACACAGGTGACTGGGCGTCAACACCTGTAAAATGCACTGCACCAATTGCAAACAAAAAATGTTTCTAGTTGCAACATAAATATATAACAAACTGCAAAAAGCAAAAAAAAGTACCTGCTGGTTCCCTCCAATTCAAAAGAAGTATTGGAGGACTCCTTCCAAGCTTTTCACCTTCCCGATTATCTGCTTGACGCTCTACTCATCTACCAGATTCTTCTTCATCATCTACCCAATCTTCGACAATAACTTCATTAAGTTGCACTGTACCAATTGCACAAACAAAAAATGGATCTAATTGCAACGTAAATATATAACAAAAACTGCAAAAAAAAAAGCAAGAAAAAGTACCTGCTGGTTCCCTCCAATCCAAAAAGTGTATTGGAGGACTCCCTCCAAGATTTCCACCTTGTCCAAATGCGTCTCCATCAAATCCTTGATCAGGAAAGTCATCGTGGGCGAATCCGTCTGCCACCAATTGCAACACAGATAGATGACGTGTGATTGCACCCAAAAAAAAGAAAAAAAGGATAACAAAAAAAATGTGAAACATAAGTACCTAGTGGTGCTTCATAAGTTGGAATATCTCCTCTATGATGTCCCCCATAAGTTTCATCTCGTGAAGCATCTGCTTCAACACCTCCTGCTTTGTGTTGATCTTGATCAACAGATGATTTAGCTGTTGTTTAGCGCCACAAAAAGAAAAAACCTTGTAAGTTGCACTGCACCAATTGCAAAACAAAAAATGGATATAGTTGCAACATAAATATATAACAAAAACTGTAAAAAAGGAAGAAAATTACCTGCTAGTTGACTCTTCGTCCGCTTTCCCCTCCTACGCTCATTAGCAGCTTCCTTATAAGCACGAGAGTCTTCTAGCAGCTTGTTAACACTGGATTTTGGTATACTTGGGAGGATGACAAGTGGGCCAGTACGCAGTAAAGTTACGGAGACAGACACTCAGAGCATTCGACAGATGTCCATGCGGTCGGCTAAATTCTAAAAGAATCGGCAAGTGATCGTACGGTTGGCTATTCTGAGAGAAGGCGGTTGAAGCGACGAAATCGTCAAGAGAAGAGCCAATCAGGCAACAAAGATTGTGATAATTAAGGAAATAAAGACTCCAAAGGAAAACTAGAGTCAAAGGTGTCGTGCTTTCTTTAATATTTTGTAACCGTGTCGTTTTAGGACTCATGTCATGACCAGGGTATAAATATAAACCCTTGGCCATTGTAATAGTGTTCACAACCAAATCAATACAACCGGCCCCATGCCAACTTCGAGTCTTTTGTCGTGTCGTCGAGTTCTTCGAGAGGAATCATCGATCCGTCGACCTCCGTAAGTCCCGACAACCTTGTTATCATGTCTAGTATCATGCGGTGGATTTAGACATCGATGCAAGTAGTCTTGTTTTTTTCAATGATCGTGCGACAGATCCTTGCTTGACAACCAAGAAGTCTTTGCTTATATTTTGTTTACGATTAAATACTGTGCGGCAGGTGTTTGCTCGATATGCTTAGCAAAAGCAAGATAGTTATCGGTTTCATTAGATTCGGCAAGATCTAATAGATTCACTAATTTATCACGTGTTGCATGTTTTAGATCTTTTATATATTTGTAACACCCTTTTGCCCAATCTAGATTGATATGGTTCGGCTCTTCTCTTTCTTATAGATCTGTTTACATTTTAACAATTACCGTTCATGTTGTCTTTATAGATAGATCTATGTTCATAATAGCCGAATTAGTTTGATCTAAACTGTCACGTGTTGCGGGTTCACGCATGTTAATCATGTTTAGCTTTGATAAAGTTAAGTATCGTGCGGCGGATACAAACTTTAGATTAGTTTGATCATGTTTTACTTACGTGTTCCTTCGTCATGGATCCCAACTCGGTTGGATTGCTGAGCTTGGTTATGCTTTAAATCATAGTTACTTATCCATCGTCCAAACGTACACCATGATTGTTTTAGCCGAATGATCTATAAGACCTGTTGGCAGATAGCTTCCATAGTTGTATGTCGTTGTAAGTGGCTTCAGGGTCGTACATATGGAACTGTCTGGTCTCATCTGACACGTTCCAGTTTATATCTAATGATTTTCATCCCTTGTTAGTTTCAGGTTAAACTGACTGGCACGTTTTCGGATTTCAAACACCCAGGCACCCGATTGAAGCTACGCTTTCCGGCTTGCTGTGTGTGAGGCACAATGCGTCACATTTTATGTCAACACAGCTTCTGCATAGCACTGAAACATTCCTGGCGACTTTTCCTCATGAGATCATTGGCCACAATAATGAACTTGGCAGCCCTGGTTGCGTACTCCTGGGACATGGTCGTGCTATTATAAAAAGTCTTCAATATCTTAAGTGCCTCTGACTTACTACTTCTTCCAACTACATCAGCATTGCTCTGGCCAAAAGCAGATTCGAAGCTTGGATATTGGTGTAGAACTAGAGGTTGAAACTCCATGACAACATGCCCACCAGGGGCATGATGTGTGCCAGCCACGTCAGCTGAAGTGCCAGCAGTATCAGGGCGAGGGGGGATAGAAACAGATGGGGCAAAAGAAGGGAGGGGGTGTAACATGTACTGGCAACGCTTCTCAACTGCAAAAGGTTTTTTAAAAAAAAAATTGATCAGAAACATAAAATCACACGCTGGAAAAAAAAAGAAAAAGGAAAACAAAATCAAAAAGAAAAAACACTGATTATCAGCAACTTACCCTGAGGTTGCCGTACTCGATAGCATCGTTTGCGACATCTCCCCTGCGATCCAAATTTGAAATTGAATTGATTGTCTTACTTTCCAATATAACACATCGGGGCAGAGAGAACGGGTCTACATCGAGCCCATGCTGCAAGTGGTCAACATATAGCATCTGCAAAAAAGTATAAAAAAACATAGAAAATAAATAAAAATACAAAAATAGGAGACCAATTGCTGCAGGAGACATGACCTAATTGCGCACACAAACCTCTACATAGTTTCTACTTGTGTCACGACCCCCCAGTAGCGACTCTAGCAAATGATACAATTGGTGTTGGACAAAACTACTACACAACCAGAAAAAATACTATTAGTCTAAAAAAATGGTTTATTGCAACATGGTTAAAAAAAACTTAGTTCCAAAATATAGTTAGTTGCAAATTACAACAAGTGTTTGGACCAGTTACAACACGAGTGTTGAACGAGTTGCAAAAAAAATGTACAACAAAAAAAGGCTTATCATCAGGAAAATATCGCAGCCTGTGATAGTTATTTGGGCGCCCTTCGCCAGAAAGTCCTTTTTATACAAATGTGCAGCTTTGCAAAGGTTGTCCACAACTGCTTTGCACCAGTTGATCTTGCCAATATCCTCCAAATTCTCAGTATATATCACATCCTCAAGCCTGAAGCAACTATCAGTGTTGTAGAAAAGTAAAGAATGGAATAGAACCCTAAAAATGCCCTGAGAGCCAAATCCCCCTTGAGCTTCTTACTCTTCGGTCCATCCACAATATCTGAAATCCTAATGCCGTTCTTTTTGTATGTACTAGGACAGATTAGCTGCCCCAACTCGTTCCTCTTAATACGAGCATCAACATCAGAAATGGAATGTGGGTCGCCACCAACTTTTGGTAACTAGAAAATGCATCAAACTGCATGCTCGGTAACTGCAATCTCTTTACCACCACCAAGCTCTAGTTTCATAGTTTCTGGATTGAACTTCATCATAAGCTAAGTGAGCAATTTCCTATCCAGATAGATTGGTTTGAATACCAATAGTCCACCAAAACCAACTCTCTTTACTTTATTGATGACATCAATATGGAGAGCTTGGATAAGTTCTTTAAATTTTGAAGGAGAGCACCGAATTGCAGGAGGCTGTTTGCGGCATCTCTTCTGACCAACTACAGGCGCTGCATCGCCATCATCACCATCGTCATCACCACTACCAGCCTGAACATCATGATCAGGGTCAAAATCTGGATCTTGGGCATGTGGTTCAGCATCCTCTCCTTCATGTCCTTCATCTACTTGACTCTGAACATCAGCTTGGCGGGTGGGTGAGGCCAGCCTTAATTTCTTCTTCACCTCATTCCTCCTCAACAAATTACGTTGTTGCTGCCCCTGCAGAGAAACACGGGGCGAACGGCAGGGCATGCCACTACCCTGAGCACCTGACTCGTTCCCTTCCGTGTTCATTGTAACAACTGCAAAAATTGAGGGGGAAAATAGTCAACCAAATGCAACTATGAACACATACCGAGTTACACCTAAGATAAATAACATAGTTATACAAAAACTCTACATGTTATTGATACTTACAAAAATTAGAACTAAGATTATTGCAACTAGTTATAAAACAAATTGCACCATAAAACACCCCCTCTGCTAGTTGCCACTAAAAAGATAAAAAAACTAATAGCAAAACACCTAAAACACACTACAGAAGTGAAGCAGTTAATTCAGTAACATATTTCACCAATAAAAAGGAATGCACAACCCCATCATAATTAGTGCAAAACTGAATCCACAAAAAGTTTGGTCATGGCATACTAAAAAAAGCCAACTAGTAAGATAAGTAGCATAGTAATTCCTACAAAAAACCAACATGACGTACTGATTGCATCATTTTTCGGATGAAATTGTCAGCCAATTGCAACTAAAACACTCTACCAGTGGCAACTAAAATATAAAAACATAGTTACACAAATTAATCACAAAAAATACAGTTGCATCAACAGAAAAAAAAAACAAAAACTCTGTTGATTTTTAGATGAATTGTCAACCATTTGCAACTAGAACACCATACAAGTTGCATGTAAGATGATGATCTAGTTATACACAACATAATACAAAACAACATAGCATCATACATCACACAAAAGTGATCGCTAATCACTAAAAAAACAGAAAACAAAACAAATGGAAAAAGGGGATTGCGGTTCACTTACATCGAGATAAAACTAGGGCCTCGACACAGCGACGCTCGAACCCTAGGTCGTGATATCCGTCAAATGTGGTGTTGTACTGAAGCAAATGTCCACGAAAACGACGAACCGCGCGGAACAAATGGGCGCGGGGGAAGCGGGTGTGTGGGGGGATGCGAGATGAAGCGCAGACGGTTGCCGCGGCGAAGCAAGATGGTTGCTGCCGGCACACTTGCGGCGGTTTCCTCTCCGACGCAGCATCACAAACGGTGGAGGGAGCGGGTGTGGGCGGCGATGTGAGAGGAATGATGGTCGGGAGGGCGCGCGGGTCCTGGACAGAGAAGCCAGACGGTCGGGTGCGTGCGGCCCACGCAAGTTTGGGCCTGGGTACATTCCATACAGAGAATGCACCCAGGTGTATAATATATATATATATATACCATTTAGTAGTTGGGTGTTAAATACTATTTAGCACCTCACTGCAATATTTTATTCCGCTGAGTCCAGCAATAATAATTTATTACTCATGTATGAATTTTTATTACTACTGGCCTTATCGGAATAAAATACTACAGTGGACTGTTAATAAATTATTACTGTTGGGTTCACTGGGAATAAAATACTGCAGTGAAGTGCTAAATAATATTCAACAACCAGGTTGCTAAATAGCGGGGTCTATATAGTCTAACACTACTACATAAATGATTTTGCATAGCACTTGGGTTTTATTAACCGTGGCGGTTAAACACCTAAACCACCACGGTTAATAGGTGGCCACCAAGCCCACCGACTAGAGGTCACAACCGCCACGGTTAATGGCCTATTAACCATGGTGGTTACTGTTGCACAACCGCCACGGTTAATGAATTAATCGTGATGTTTGTTATAATCTGACCGCCACGGTTAATGAATATTAACTATGGCGGTTATTGTTGCACAACCGCCACGGTTAATGCATATAATATGACCGCCACGGTTAATATTGACCCATCTCGGAGACCATCTTGGCCCAATAACACGCTCAGTGTATATATACTTAGCAACTTAGGGTTTCATTCCCAACCTCTCTCTCACCTGAACCCTCTCAACCCTCCGGCGGCGCCCCTCGTCCCGACCCGACGCCTCCCCTCGTCCCGACCCGACGCCTCCCCTCGTCCCGACCCGACGCCTCATCCTCCCCGTCCCGACGCCTCCCCTCGTCTTCCCCGACCCGACGCCTCGTCCTCCCCGACAGCTCTCTCTCTCTCACCCTCGTCCTCCCCCCGACGGCTCCCCTCTACGGCCTCGATCCGGCGCGGAGAAGCCGGATCCGGCGAGGGCCACGCGAGCGGCACGGGGCTGCACGAGGGTGGCGCGAGGCGAGCGGCGGCGGTGCTGCGCGTCGGCGGCGGTGGGTCTGCACGAGGCTGGTGCAGGCCCGCACGAGGGCGGCGCTGCTGCGTGCGGGCGGCGGCGGGGCTGCAGCCCAGATCCAGCCCTAACCGGGTCTAGATCTGGGTTTTTTTTTTGTTTATTTTATTTGATTAACCGTGGCGGTTGGGTTGATCAACCGCCACGGTTAATGACCCGATTAACCGTGACCATTGATCCGTGGCGGTTGGAATAACCGCTACGGTTAATCCAATTCAACCTCCACGGAAAATCATTTTTGTAGTAGTGTAATATGATCATATACTTTGTACATATATACTTTATCGGTTCATATACATTATAAATGCAAAGATATACAGGTGGAAGGAAGTATATATACGGAGTATGCTCCCCGTACCTACATGCATTGGACCTACAACGTATACGCTCGCGCAACAACTTTATGTATGCACGCAAGCAAGTGCATGCAACTCACAACTGAAGCCGGCATTGCATAAAGGGAAACAATGAAAAGATCCATTTAATGCGCCCCAACTAACCTGAAAGCGACCGCCAGCATTCAGAGGATCCCAAGCAATCAAAACTGTTTCTTGTTTCTATAAACTCGCACCATCCTGGGCAAAAAGAAAATATCCAAGTTTCCTCTCGTCCCGGTTTAATTTGTACGTACGGCGGTGAAGGTGAGACAGAGTTGTTGCCACCGCAGCAGCAGTACGGGTTAGCATGGCAAGTTACTGCTACGACTACCGGCCGGGCTCCATGCATGCAGACTACTCGTGGGCCGGGTGGCCTAGTGAGGGGAACAGGAGGAGGGCCACAGCAACTGGTGAGGTGAAGGTGAGGTGAGTGAGGATGAGGCAGAGAGAGAGCGCGCGATGGCGCCGAAACGAGGGCAAAAACTTGGACCAGCCTCGTCACTCCACCCCCACCCTTCGCACTCGCCTGGGCGCTGGCCACGTGACGGTGGTCCGCCGAGAGCTACTAGCCCTACTACGAGCGCTCGCTGTAGTAAGCGAGTGGCCAGCGATTAATTATTAGCTGCACTGCCCCGAAAACAACTGCTTTCCCATCCCGAATCATTGAGGCTGCACTGCAAATATCTCTGACGCGCGCGCAGCGGCAAAACGTGAAAGGTCAGCATCTCAAAAGAGAAGAGCTAAGAGGTGGTCAAGAACAAGAAGCTGTACGTACGTACTCCTACGCAGTACTACAGTATATAAAGAATCGTCATACAATTTGTTTGGCGTTGCTGCCGCTCGCTTCCGTAAGTTTAGCTACGTTATTACGCGTTACATCATCACACAGTGCAGTAATAAGCAGTAAAATTAAACGAAACGACCGATCGAGGTTAAGACGACGCATGCATTGCATGATGGCTGGCGCGCGCTAGGCAGGGGCAGGGGCAGGCCCAGCTTGGTTGGAGTAGCTAGCTGCCGATGCACGTCGGCAGGGCGAAGGTATGGAGCGCTGCCCGGCGGCCAACCGACACGTGGCAGAGTACGGCAGGGGCCCTGCGAAAGCAACCGCCACGTGATGCCCTGCAGGCCGGTGTCAGAGGAGAGGCCCCGAGCTCGAAAGAGACGCGCCCCCTCTCGCGTCTCCATCCGTCCCCATCCCTCATCAAAACCCACAAGCCTGCCTGCCTTCCTTCCTACTAGTGTATGCCGCCGCTGCTGCTGCTGCGACGCACGCTACCTCGCTGCCCGCCCCCTTGCGAAGTTTCCAACCGACACATCGCTTCGCATGCGGTTGGCACCGCGGAGGACCCGGCCCGACCCCGGGTAGGAGCCGAGCAGATGAAGCACAGCGCCATGCATCACGGCCGTCGGCCGGCAACACCCACAGCGTCTGCGGCTCCTCTCTCTTCCCGCGCGAGGCGACGTGTCAGTGTCAGTTTCCCGTGCAGCGCAGCGCAGTGGTTTAATTTGCAGAGAACGGAACGAAGGATATATCCGTGTCAGGGTCGGAGCGCACCAGCCGCCAGCGGATTTCTACTTATTTATCCTCACCATGCCGAGCTGGCGCCGGGGAGCTGGTTGGCCGGGGGATCAGTTAACTAATCGGGCTCGTGGATTCTGATGTAGTCTGGGCGCGGGGTGGCCGGGCGTCACGTGGGCGTGGGACGGAACTGCGTAGTAAGCACGTGCCGCGGGGATTCCGGAGACCCCCACCCCCACCCGCCCGCGCCTCGGGATCCTCGTCGCCCTCACGTGATTCGATGCCGTTGCCGCCGTGCCGTGCCGCACCACGGTACGAGTACAGGGCACGCACTCGCCGCGCGCGCATGCCCCCCTCCACACACAGAGCGGCAGCGGCCCACTCGTTGTTTTTGGTTCTTGCTACGGCGTCGCTCGGCTCGACTGCATGCGTTGCTTCCCGTTGGCCTCTTTAGTTGTTGTTATGTTATGTTATATATATATATTGCCGATTTGGTTGTACTGCATACAGCTTGCTACTACCTATTTTATATTTATATACATACCGGCCTGTAGGTGAAACTTCATTCATCTCCGGAAGTCAGTACCATACAAATATACCATGCATGCATGTTGTACCATGAATGCATGATAGGTATGACGAACTTTGTACAACACGGGATGTCGCAGAAGCTGCACTAATTAACGAGACAGATGCCCATGCACAAAAGCTAGCTAGCAACGCATATCAGCTGTTAATTTATCGCCCCTATGTCTATATATATAGGTGCTTGTCTCCCGGTGTACACCTACAATATATATGCGCATACAGTATATACTGTCTAGCTGATTGAGTGGTGGGTGCAGGACGCAACGTGAAAGAGGGTGCGCGCGCGGTCCTTCTAGTCGTACACAATGCAAGTGAACGTACGGAGATGGCACAGAGCTAGCTAGCAAAAGCCACCATCTCGTAAATTTCTCATGTCATGACGACCATACAGCACCACTCCGCCGCGTGGTCCTTCATGTGGTCGCAAAATGGCAACCATCCCATCCATTATGAGCCTGCATCAATATGCATGCATGGTCTCTTTGTTGTGCATGCATGCAATGCGGCTTGGGATTCTAGTTAGTTTGATCACATAGCCCTCATCATCATACTGGACGAGAACATGCATGTTTTCAGAAATAGGAGGAGATATCAGGACGCACGGACAAATTCAGTTTGTATCATTAACGATGACAGTCCTGCGATCGTACATGTTAGTTGAGAAAAGAGATATCCGACATGTCGCCCGTATGTGTGCTAATAATTGTCAAGACTCAATGGTGCTACTATACGCTTGTCGCTACTTGAAACAGAGACCGGCTACTGAAGTGGAGCTAATGTATATAGTAGCTAGCAACAAACCCTCGACCACCACATTAAATGAAAAATGTTGTTAGTGTATTTTTTCTTTAATTTCATATATAATTTGGATAGCGCTACTTATTCCTTTTGGTAAGAAAGTTTACTCGTGTGTCACGCAATAGGTAACTTATACTACCATATCGAGTGCCATACACGCATTAATATAATAATATATGATCTAATTTATATCCGAGAGATCATGTTTTTGCATCTCCTCACTGCGTGCACAGCTTGTGCCAGCTCCTATTAATTTATCTTTTCTAATAACAAAAGGAAATTAAACTAGCAGCGAACATATCAGCGCAGGCTGGTAGCGACGACTAGTGAGGGCGAGAGAGATTACCTAATATAAGTAGGCCCTGTTTAGATCCCTTCAAAATTCCAAATTTTCTGTCACATCTCTGTCACATCGAATCTTTGAACGCATGCATGTAGTATTAAATATAGATAAAAATATATAACTAATTACACAGTTCATCTGTAATTTGTGAGACCAATCTTTTGAGTCTAATTACTCAATGATTAGACAATAATTACCACAAACAAACGAAAGTGCTACAGTATCAAAATTCCAAATAATTTTGGATCTAAACGAGGCCTTAGAGTTTGTCAAATTTAACTAAGTTTAACTAAATATATACAAATATATTATTATCCATTATCACTCAAAATAGATATACTATGAAAATATATTTTACAATTAAACTGTTGGAACTCATTCGATGTCACAAAGGTTAGTCCTTTTAAAAATTTAATTAAAGTTAAAACTACCTGAATAAAAAACTAGAATATATATGAATGAGAGAGAGGGGGAGAGAGAGAGAGAACCAAGAGAGTAGCACACACGCATACCACAGTGGATCAAGGACGTGGTACGGAAGCACGAAAGGGAAGAACGGCCAAACGGGCGTCCACGTCTCGGCCCGGAGGCTGGGGGGCAGCGTGCAGGGAATATGATTGCGGTGGCGCCGGCTTTTCTGGGGCTGAGAGGGAGCGAGTGCGTCGTGAGAGAGGGGAATTTTTCACCGTTTGCAAAGTCCAGCCAAGCCAGTCAGCCACAGCGCACACAGCCCGGGCAGGGTAGTACGGCCATTACGTTGCCAACAAAAGTACCCGCGCACTAGTACGGAGCACTGCACTGCGGGCTGGTGGTATCTCTTGTCGCTTTCTTTTTACGGTTTTTATTTACCACCCAGCGGCAACGGACGTACTAAGATTTAGATTAAAAACTTTACGGATTTAAAATACTATAACATTTTGTTTGTATTTGATAATTATTGTTTAATTATTGAGTAACATGGTTCGAAAGATTCATCTCGGAGATTCCAGACAAATTATAAAATTAGTTATATTTTTTACCTATATCATAGGTCTAAAGATTCGATATGATAGAGAATTTTGTAAAGTTTTAGAATTTGAAAACGATATAAATAAACAGGGCCCTAGTATATGTAGTGCTCGGACCGAGCCGTGAAAATTTTGCATTTTAGCCCATTTTGAAAACAATTTCTACAAACAACACCTTGGCAAAACTATTTTGGAAAATAGACCATATCCTCGGCGCATTAGAACGGTACGCCGAGGTTATGCGGCTCGGCGCTCTGTCCCCTAACGCCGAGGTTCTGCCACGTCATCGGCGTCGTCGGGCTGACTTGCCACGTGGCATGCGGGGCCCGCGTACCTCAGCGTTAACTAGAGCCACGCTGAGCCCTCAGACCTCGGCGTGACCTGACTCAACGCCGAGGTCTGGGGCAGATAAGGCCCGCTCGGGCCTCCTTTCTTCTTCCTCCCTCCCATTTTATCTCACCTCTCTCCCTTGCAGCCCTCTCTCCTCACGAGCCAACCCTCTCCCCAAAAGCCTTGACGCAGGGGTAGAGGCCAAATCGAGGTTGTGGAAGGTTCCCTAAGGTAATCCTCCATCCCCTTTGTCATTCTATCCGGTTTGATTTGGTTACATTAGTTTTTTTCCTATTAGTTAGGGTTGGCATTTCTATGGCACTTATGAAATGTATGTTTATGAACATTGGGAGTTTTGTTTTGTTTAGGGTTTGTGGTTAAGTGAATTTTTATTTGCTTATGAAATATATTTATTAGGGTTAATTCATACTTGTCCTTGCATTCAATAAATTGAATTCCTATGATATTTCTTTTGCTAATTGCGGAGGTACAATGGATAAGAAGAGGTCCGTCTGATAATCTCATTTAACTTTGATGTTTTCATGCAAAGATGCACCTGTCCCTCCTGAATTACCTGTTCCTATTTGCGACTGTGGAAAACCGGCTGGTGTGGCTCAATCTAGGCATGAGGAAACTGCTGCTCGTGCCTACTACTGCTACGTTGATTACCGTGTAAGCAATTTAGTCCTTATTTGTAATATAATGTGGATTGTAATATATTGAGTTAATCATGTTGCTATTTTGAACTATAGGATGACGAGGCATGCTATTTCTTCCAGTGGATCGACGGGCCCGACAAAGTTGACATGAGGTTTCTTCTGTTTCCTAAGTTGTGTGGGACGTTTCCTCACTCGCAATTCAAGCGTTGGGTTCCCCCACCTCCGGACCCTGCACCCATGATGGGTGAGGAGAAGGATGTTGCCACTAGGGAACGTCTTATGGCACTTTGGGCAACGGTTACGTTCGGTATTTTCTACGAAATGAGACCCGATTTTACTTGCGATCAATCTTCCTTTGGTGGCTCGGTCCATGTCCATCTTGAACCGCTTCCGTCTCCTTGGCCCTCTACTCTTCCACAACAAGGCAAGATTAGCCACATACTTGGGACCATCATACACAGGCCATTGCTCTTCGTCTCGAAATGGCTCGAATTGAGGATTCCATGTGCTCAAAAGGTTTCTCAATGAGAACTCCATAGGCATACGTGGAGGGACCTCCGAATCAATTCGTCTAATCCTACAAGCCGTAATCATGTGGGAGCAAGGCCTATGGTATATGGTGGGTTTCCCACATGAACATGTGTTCTCATTTATTACCACTACATGCTTTGCAGCTCCACGGTCCTCACCACCGATGTTCGTTCCACCACTCTCTAGAATCTCATATGTGTTGGTCAAAGCATCAAAACATGTTCCCTTCTAACTTTTAGACTTCTTCTTAGAGAAACCTAGTTCCTGAGAGACTAACATTGGCCAATGTTTGTTTGCTCCCCAAAGAGTTCTTGCATGTTTTTTTCCTTGCTACGAACCAAGCATTCAATTTGTAGAATGTGAACGAGGTAATAGCAGTAACTGGAAAACCTCGGCACCCTCTGAGAAGACTATTGAACATCTCTGCCATGTTACTAGTCATAAAGCCCCATCTCCATCCTACGGTGTCGTATGCTAGGCTCCACTTTTCCTTCGAATCCATCAACTCATCGAGGAACTGTCTTCCACTACCATTTGTGGCTAATATCAGAGCATCTAGCTTCTCATTGAAGTGCTTGACCTCCCGTTGTCTACACAACTCCTCAAATAACTTGAAGTTGTCCTTTGTTCCATCACGCCTTATAAGATTCTGAGCTAGGTGTCTCGTGCACCAACGATGATGTATTTGGGCAAAGCCGGTCATCTCTTCGCCCACAGCGTTAAGAATGCCAGCATGTCTGTCAGATATGACACACACCTCCCGCATGGGCCCAACAACCACCTGTCTTACCAGCCTGAGAAACCAACACCAACTATCTGTATCCTCTTTACGAACTATAGCAAAGGACAATGGGACAAGTTGGTCCTCAGAATCAGTTCCAATACATATAAGCATTGTGCCTTCAAATTTTCCAGTAAGAAACGTGCCATCAATAGAGACAACAGGCCTGCAATGCTTGAATGCTTCGATGCTCTGTCCAAAAACCCAAAATGCCCTACCAAACACCTGGCTACCATTCCTTGATTTACCTTCCTTAGGAAAATACTCAAAATGCATCCTGTGATTTACAACTTTCATTACATTCAACATCACAGGAAGCCGCTCATAAGCTTGTTCCCAATATCCAAAGATAAGTTCCAATGCACGATGTTTAATTAGCCCTCCATGCTTTCCATACTTCACATATTAATTGTAACGTTGGAAGATGATCTCAACCAACGCGGAAACCGTAATGGTTGGCATATCCTTAACCACGGGGCACAGTTCCTTGCAATGAATCAGGAATTGAGCTGCAAATGCGTCTCTTCTGCCTCGGCCGTGGCACAAACATGTGGTTGCTTCACTGAAGTAATCTTCCATGTCAGTGCCTTTGTTTTCCTTGCGCATACTCTCCACCCACAATTTTCCTGTTCACAAGCAACAATGTACCTACATTTCTTGGACGATTTGATAACCCTATATGGACGGTTGTGCAAAATGGAATACTCTTGCAACCATGATTTCAAGGGGTCCATGGTACGAAACAAGATGCCCTTCCTTATGATGTTGGAACCACTACAGTCAGGTATTGTTGTATGACTTGGTCCTCCATCAGCTAATGTCATGTGCCCATGGCTAAGGTCCTCGAAATATGAAACAAGTGGATCCCTTCCAGGCAAGACCCTAGTCAATATCTCTATTTCCCTAACACTCAAACGGCGAACAGGGCGGTCGTCTTCAGAGTCTTGAGCTCTTTCCTCTTCAAAAGTTTCCTCGTCTCCTGCTACATCCATGTCAAATCTGTTCGTAGCCCTAGCATCGCCAAAGTCATCTTCGCCACTTAAATCAGCTTCCTCACTAACATCATCATCAATTAAGTCATCTCCACTAGCCTCGTCCAAACCATCTTCGCCCTCACCAACTCCATAAGAGTCATCATCGTCATCATAATCACCACCATCATCATCAGTATTATGAGTGCCTTCACCAACGCCTCCAGCGTTATTATCGTACTCATAAAAATCTTCATCTCCTTCCTCGTATCTTGTCCCTTCAATACTGCCATAAGTTGGTTGTGTCATAACTAGTTCTTCTTCTACCAAAGGAACATTTTCTATGCGATCGTTCGTCAATGGACATGCTTCAAATCCTATTCCGTACTCCTTAGTCACCACCAAATCCAGAGATCGCACTTCGGAGGACAACACAATTGCCTTGTAATCATTCCATTCCAACTCGCTAGAAATTCTTACCAATCTCTTGATGCGTGGACCATTAGACGAACCAACATCTACGACCCCATCAAACTGAACATTCGAGTCTACTTCTGACCACCCTAACTTTACTTTCATTCGGTCCACTATTTGGGTCAAAGAGGGTGACTCTGAAAATATCAACACAACCTCAAACATATCCTCAAATTCAACATTGTCATCTTTTGTCCTAACAACACGACCACCATGATGCAACCTCACTAATTTATCCATCTACAACCATGATACAACAAATGTAGTCATAATATTATTCATAACATCACTATTGATTAATTCATTTCATCACAATTAACTTATATGTCAACAACTAATACAAATTAATAATCAACATGAGTCAAGTCCGGTAGAGGTAAAATGGTAATACTAACCTAATACCAACTAAACAAGTACTAATATACGGAGTACTAATACATAACCTAGGGTTGTACAACATCAACTGATACACAACCAATGCAGGTAAATCAAGCCAGACAGATACTAAGAGGGGAAGGAGGATTACCTTGGGACGTCGCCAACAGGGGGAGATCCGCCCTCCTAGCCTCCAACCTAGGAGCTAGGGTTCTTGGGGGCCGGGCTGAACCGGGACAGGAGGAATATGGCGGGGGCAGGCCGGCGGGGGCGGACAGGCGGGGGCGGACGGCGGCCGGCGTCGCGGCTACGGGCGGCACAAGGGACAGAGCAGTGAGATAGAATGGGGAGGGAGGAAGAAGAAAGGAGGCCCGCGCGGGCCTTATCTGTCCCTAGACCTCGGCGTTGAGTCGGGTCACGCCGAGGTCTGAAGGCTCGGCGTGGCTCCAGTTAACGCCGAGGCTGTGGGACCCGCATGCCACGAGGCAAGTCAGCCCGACGGCGCCGATGGCGTGGCAGCACCTCGGCGTGAGGAGACAACGCGCCGAGGTGTATGACCTTGGCGTACCGTTCTAATGCGCCGAGAATATGGTCTACTTTCCAAAATAGTTTCGCCAGGGTGCTGTTTGTAGAAATTGTTTCCAAAATGGACCAAAATGTAAAATTTTCACGGCCGAGCCGGCGGTGAAAGTGAGGAAAATAGCAAGGCACTGTTCATGTCTTGTAAGTACTCCGCTACTACACGGACCCATACATGTGGCCATGTGTGTGGACGGATAACGTGCTCATGGCATGCTATGCTTTTCTCTCTCCCGCTGGTGACTGAATGAACTCATGACCTCATGGGGCTATGGGAGTGACTGAGTGAGGAGCCGAGGGCTAAGGGGAGAGGGAAAGGGTGAGCAACAACGGTGAAGAGTTAAGAAAAGGAAAGGGGGGCTGAGGAGAGAAAGTAAACGCGCGCGAAGTGGTGGGGACTGGCGCTGTGGCCGGGCCACACGGGGCCCCGCCGGTTGCAAGGGGTCCCCTCCCCATTGGCGCCGACACTCCACGTTGCCTTGACGTCAACCTGCGTGCCGGCCCTTTACCTGCGGTAACTACCACCGCAACCAGCCAATGCAAATTGCTCTTCCTCAACAGCAGCGCCGCGCCAGGGCCCACTCGACGTCGTTAAATTCCCTGCGCACACTCACCTCACCTCACCTCATCATTGATTACTGCATGGAGAGGTAGTGTGTCACACAAGTGAAAGTGACTGATGTCCGGTGTAGATATAGGAGTACAGTACTCTGTTGCAGTAACATTATCTTATCTTATCCGAACTCTGAGCGTAAACGCCACTCGATCCAGCGGCGACCTCCGTTCCCGGGACACACCCATTGGTTCACCTCCTAATCTCCCAAACCCAATTCACTACTCGTCAGATCGGGAAGCTGTCACTGACAAACGGTCCCTTGGCGATGGCTCGATCATGAGAAGTAGTTCCACTTGTCGAAACCCAATAATACTCCACATCAGCTTCACTCATTAAACTGAATTATAATTTGCTTAATTAGCTTGTTATAATAAACAATCATATAGAATTGAAAAACGGAGAAGACAAAACTCACTGGATCGAGTGTACACGTAACCTAGCGCGCGCGGTGCTAGCTAGCTAGCTCTCGTTGCTCACTGCTCACTCTCTTTTCCCTCTTTGGAAGCACACACCACACACAGGGAGGAAGCGTGCCGGATATAGGTTGGCTAGCTAAGCATGCCTACCTGCCTTTTGACCGGACCCAAGAGTGTCAATTAAGCTAGCTGTAGTCAAGTCGAGACAGCTCACTTGAAGGCTCGCTAGCTGTGATGTCCGCGGACCAGACCAACACTGCACCCCGCCCTCGCTCCTTCCAGCACTACGAATTATGCTGCCTGCTGTTACAATATCTTATGTGCCGCGAGCAGCAGCGCGCTTTAATTTAGGCATGTGATTTCGGTGTGATCGACGATCACACGGTGTGTGGCCGGCAGCCCGGCACACCGTTTATTTCTTCCTTGACGATCGACCCAGTATATATATACATATTGATCAGCCAGGCCAAGCACTCGAGATCATTAGTTTTTGCACACAGTTTATTTGACTAGCTCGATAGCTGATTCCATAAACATCTTTTAACTATACAGTAGCTACGACCATGCACAGTCCCACAACTCCGTCTAGTACGTGTTACCAGCGCGCCTTAGGTACGTGTGATGGGACAGTAGTACTAGCATGCAGTTACTCGGGCTGTGGTTACAGAGAAATCAAAACTCACGTACGTACACAAATATATCCCCATGTACTAGGTTAAAAGTTTTATAGCTAGCTAGGCTCTTTAACTAACTTCCAGTTACTTTAATCGTGAGAAATCTGAGCAGATCCTGCTGTGTGGCTTCAGCTACAATGTTGTTACTACTGTAGCTCGTAGTACTTTCCTCCTAGTACATGACTCATGAGAGAGAGAAGGGGTGTGGGATCAGAGAGCTACTACTACTAGCGCGTAAAACGACAGCTTCGCATCATTAGCTCACGTATCAATAATATTCCGTGTGTGTCAGACGCACCATGTGTCAACATGTCTAGTGTCGGGCTTTGTCGCAGTACTGGCTACGTGATGCACAGATGCGTGGAAGCTTTCTTTTCAAACTGCAGCAAGCAGCTAGCAAAAGCTGGCTAGCCCCACCCCACCAGTTAATTGTGCAAACTGTGTTACAGCGAGTAATAATAACCAGTAAGCTGAGACTGATCAATTCACCGTACGAGAAGGTACCACACGGCCGGCTGGCATCTGTCATCGTACGAACCGGCCGGCACCGGTGATCGATCGTTAACCGAAAGGCAGAACATGTCTACCCAAATTTTTAGTACTACTACCTAGCTCGGTCCTTCCAAAAAAAAAATACAATTCTTGATTTAGATGAAATAAAAAAACATGGGAAAAATATTAACATTTATAATTCGATCTAAATATAGATATACCATGAAAATAAATTTGATGATTTTCTTTCAAAAATATATATTTTTTATGATTAATCAAATGGTCTCATTTGGCTGCTAGTTTTCATAGTTGTAGCGAACTGATCATAGATCAGCTGGTTGGGTTCCTTGTGGTGGTACCTGCCCACCCGGGTTCAAGTTCTCGACTTGACACGGATGCTCGTATTTTTCTTGATTTATTTCAGGATTTAACGCGCGTTATGCTTTCAGTGGTAGGTGACGTCCCTGTCAACAGCGAGGCGCCTATGGTGACTTCGCCAATCTCGGCAAACAGCGAGGCGCCTATGGTGACTTCGCCAATCTCGAGATCTGCCGGCTTAGTCCTTCGGAGGTGCTCATAGGGGTAGGGTTAACGTACATGTGTTCATAGGGGTGAGTGTGCGTGCGTATGGGCATCGCCGTTGTACTGTAATTTACAAAAAAAAGTTTTCATAGTTGTAGTTGTGGCTACCGTAGTTTTTGGCTACATCATTTTTCCGATACAAGAGGAATTATATTATATGAGACCTAGGCATATCAATACGTTACAAGCACTTTTCATTATAAAATAGTATCCATGCTGTGAATAGCGCAACTCAAAATCTAACCTGTTAATCACTTTGCAGTGTGGATGACTGCATATGCAAACACTCGGCAAATGGCCTGAGAACAACTGCCCAACGAACGACGACCAACATTCCTGTAAGTGGAATCGAGGATCTTTTTCTTCTTCCTGGTGTCTTCCTTCTTTTTTCTACCACCAAAGAACGAGGAAAACTGGTCTGAAAATTATTCGCCCTAATCTTTCATCATGGCCAAATCTAACCATAGCAAAACGGAGAAAGGACTGGAGAAAATTATTACATGACGGAGACATCATCTCCGTCTTGATGTCGCCGTCCGGAAACAAAATTCTCATCGTGTCGATGAAGATGGTGATGCTAAAGTTGTCGTCCTCCTCTTCAACGGGGCTGGCATGGAGAAGATGATTTTACCCTTCTCCTTCACCGTTGCCAGAGAGGAGGATGAGAAGAAGATAAAACTCTAATACCAAGAATTTTAGCATGGAGAAACACCAATCCTAATGACTCCATCTACTGGAGAAAACTTATTAAAATCAAGGGATCCCCACTCTCTTCAGCCCTTGGCGAGATGCCGAATGGGAAGGGAGGGAGACCGGCGACGGTGGACAACGGGCGGCGAAGGGAAAATAGCAGCAAGATAGAGTGAATATTATTTATTTGATATTACAAATATAGCTACCTTTTTATATTTGTACTTTAATCAAATTTCAATATATTAATATTCATAAATGTGGGTAACATAAAAACATTTATGGAAGTTGTGTTTCCCATGTGTATACCCCTAGATTTTATAGTGCATATGTCCCAAAGAAGTGTACGTAAACGGAGAGTATAATCATAGTAGTCCATCTAGGGTAGAGTATGTAATGTCAAGTATACAAGTATGCATAGAGTATATGATATCATACTTATTTTGATACTATTATAATGGTATTAATAAAGTATAGGCTATTTTAAAATTTTCCACGTAGTAATGTTTCGAGTATCTTAGAATGAGTATACATACAAACATACTCAAATTGTTAATAAGTATGCACACATACACAATGTGCTCTATTGAAGATGGAAGTAACTACTCTCGAGATTAGGGAAAATGGAGTTATTTTACTCTTAGGGTGTAGCAAACATATATATCTTTATGGTTATATAAACATTTTTTTGTAAAATAAGATGTTGATATGAAGGGGGGTATATTTTTTTAAAAAACAATGAATGAAATGGTAATTTGGGTACAAATTTAAGAGATGACACAAAATACAACAGGTGGATAATCAGATGTAAATTTATGTTTACTTTAGATCATGTTTGTTAATGCCAAATGCATGGGGAATTTAAATACAGGTATATAGCTTACTTTATGTTGTTTTACACAACACAAAGATGTGGGTAATTAGTTAGGAAATAGTAGAATAGATTCACTGGTTAGTAGATGTTTATATTTTTTTTTAGAATTTTAGGATTCATCATTTTTTCTAGTGGTCTTGTTAGGATTTCCTAGAAGGCTTTATCTTTCCTTTTTCTAGTGTGATAAATAGATACTTAAAACCTAAGCTTAAGTTATATAAGCTCTTGTTATATCTCTTCCTATGACATTCATGAATCTATAGTTTAGCTTTTAACTTTAAGTCTAGTTATTGCAAATTTTTATCCACATGTAAAGTGAAAACTCTAGTGCTTATTGTATCTTTTAATTAAATGTTGATATTAGTATTTACATGTATATTTGAGTGAATTTTTTTTCTATATTATAGAAAATGATATGAATAATTTAGATACAAACTAAAATATGTTACTTTATATTATCTTTCATAATGGCATAGACAGGTAACTTATAAAAAATAAAACATTAGGGAGTTATTTTGAAATATCTTTTATAATGGTAAAGGAGGGTGATTTAGATACAAATTTAGGAGATTATTTTAAATAATATTGTATAATGGTAGAAGTTGTTATTTATTTATAAATTTACGGGTTATTTTGAAAAATGTCTTTCATAGTGATATATGTGAGTAATAATTTACATGCAATTAGGAGGTTACTTTATATATTTTTTAGAGTGGTAGAGGTGAATAGTTTTTTTAATAAAAAAATAGAATAGATTCAATGGTTACTCCTAATTAAATTAAAAGCTATGTTTCTCATTACCATGAGAATTTCTTAGATTTATAGTATCTTTCTTTTAGCATATCTAGGTGAGAATGAATGTGGTGGGAGCCTCTTAGTAATAGTGAAATAAGATTTAAAACTGTTTGACTTTTCAAAACTCGATAATCGTATTTTTCATTACGGAGGGAGCATGATGGTAGGGCCAGCGCGGTGCGAGAACATATGCTGTGCTGCGAGTTATGAGCACTGCACATATCGGAGCCAAGCAATGTGAGATGCGTCGGGAAGGTTTTGCCTTTACGCCAGTTGCGTTGCCCGCGCGTCGACGTACGTAGGAGTACTACATACGCCCGCGTTGATGGCACATGCGCAGTCGTCGCCGCAAACCGAAGCATGGACGCAGACGATGGCAGCGGCTGGCCGTGGGCCGCCTGGCGTCTGCGCTCCCCTCTACAGATAAAGAAAAGATTCCTCGGGGGCCGGGGTCCGGCGCGGCGAACCCGGCCAGCTCCGCCTCCCGAATCCGTCGAAATGAGAGCAGCTAGCGCGGCCGGGCCGGGGTCGGGTACGTGCTGTGCTCACTGCTGAGGCCTGAGGAGGAGGAAGCGATCGACCCTGCAGCCAGCCAACCGCCGGGTAGGCTAGCTTTATTGCATGCCGAGACCGGCAAAGACGAGCGGCTAGGACTCCGAAGGCGCCAATAAATGGAGGCCGCCCTCCGGAAACGGCAGTCACTTCCGTCGAATGGAGCCGGCCGGGACGGCGGACAGAGGAAATTGACCGATTAACCATTCTCGGTGCATGCGTGGCAGACTTTTGCCCCTGCCTGCTGCGTACGAATGCCCCTGCGAGGCGAGCAGCATTGATTTCCGCCAGGATGCTTCGGCATCCACTTCCATGGACACTTGCACAGGCTACAGCTCATGGAGTCACGTGGTCGAGTGCATGCATTGCGGTTAAAGTAACAGGATTCTTTCTTCCCCTCTCTCTTTCTCCATTTTTTTCTTTTTTTCCTTTAAAAAATACTGGGACGGCTAGCGGTACAGCCAGTAGCTAACGGAATTATGCAGGGAGAGAGAGAGAGAGAGTGTGCGCGCGTGAATGACTGCGTGTGAGACGACTGGTGGTGGAGCATATGAATGTGGGTGGGCACTGGGCAGAGGGAGACAGAGAGAGAGAGAGAGGATGGATGCAGTGCATGGGACGGGGCACGTTGGGGCCTGCTGCCGTGCTGGGCTGCAGCTTCGTCGCCCCTCTGCACTCTAATCCAATTCTATATACCCTCCGTAATCGCACCTCCCTAATGCTATCTTATGCACAGCTTTTGTCAAACATAGTTTTGTGCACACACATGCACTGGTGCCATCTCTCTCTCTCTCTCTCTCTCTCTCTCTCTCTCTCTCTCCTCCCATCACCTCTATATTAATTACTTCGCAACAACCCCTTCCTCTGTTACTGGTGATCAAGTGACTGGAGCCCTCTCCAAGAGCTCAGCACTATTTCTTCCCCCTCGTCACACCTCTCCTCCCCCTCTCATCACTCCACTCCATCCCCTCCTCTTTCCTTCACTCTCGTTCGTCACTGAGACTAGAAAGGCTAGCTACTAGCTCGTACTGGAACGAGCACTGTCACTTGCTCGTTTCAAGGAACTGCCCTGTGCCAATTAAGTAGCTAGTAGTACGTCGTACGGTTAGCTCTTGTGTTCTCGATGGCGTCGGAGTGGGAAATGGCGGCCATGGGGGTTGACCTCGGCATGGGAATGGGCACGTACCATCACAACGCCTCCAGCATCACCACCGCGCCGATGAGCAGTCACCACAGCGGCGGCGCCAGCTACTCCACGGCGCACCACCACCATTACTATGGGATGCCGCCCATGGGCGACGCCAGCATGCGCGTGGACGACCTTCTCGACCTCTCCACCGGCGCCGGTGCCCACGAGTTCTTCCCCACCGCGGCGGCAGCCGCAGCCACGGCCACTGACAAGGGGCACCACTCGGGGGCCACGGGTGAGCCGTCACCCACTGCCAACTCGTCGGATCACCAGACGTCGCTCCTCTCCTTCGCCGATGAGTTCTACATACCCGTAAGTACTTAGTACTTTACCAAATAATTAAATAAATGATCCCACACCTATATATATAGTACGCATGAAATGAATACCTATGCTGCTATATACTATATATATGCATCTATATATGCCACCATATATGTGAACGTGTTACCTACTGTACTTAGAGAGAGAGAGAGAGGTTTCGATGCATGACATCGCTAGCTAAACAATATAATTGTGATATATGATGATTCTCAGAGCGAGGAAGCTGCCGAGCTGGAGTGGCTATCCAAGTTCGTGGACGACTCCTACTCGGACATGCCGAATTACTCGTCGGCCGCGCATGCCGCAATGGCAGCGGCTGCGGCTGCCAACGCGGCAGGCAATGGAGGACGCACCTCGGCCGGTCAAGACAGCTGCGTCACCGCGGCGCCCGGCCGCGGCGCGCGAAGCAAGCGGTCCCGCGCGACCGCCGCGGCGGCCGCGGCGTGGCACTCCCTCGTGCCGCGCCCACCGTCGCAGCCGTCGCCATCGTCGTCCTGCTCGTCTTCGGACTTCCCGTCGTCGAACAAGCCCGCACGCCCGAACGGCGGCGGTGCCAACGGAAGCCGCGGCAAGAAGAGCCCGGGCCCCGGCGGTTCCGCTGGGGAGGTGGGCTTGGAGGGCGGCGTGCGTCGGTGCACGCACTGCGCGTCGGAGAAGACGCCGCAGTGGCGGACGGGGCCACTGGGCCCAAGACCCTGTGCAACGCGTGCGGCGTGCGGTTCAAGTCCGGGCGGCTGATGGCTGAGTACCGCCCGGCGGCCAGCCCCACCTTCGTGCTCACGCAGCACTCCAACTCGCACCGCAAGGTCATGGAGCTGCGCCGCCAGAAGGAGCTCATCCTCATCCGCGGAAGCCACCGTGATGCCGCCGCAGCTGCTGCCGTAGCGGCGGCGGCTGCAGGATCCGCCGGGCCGAGGCCGGATCAGCTCATGTTCCGTGACTACGGCGTGTGTTAAATTAGCTGCGCCCGGCAAGGCAACCGGCCGGCCGGCCGGCACGGAGGAAGCTCGCGTCGTGCATTGCATTGCATGCATGGACCATGGAGCTTAGATCCTTTTGCGAAATTCTGCCGTTTCTTCCTTTCTTTCTTTCCCTGCGTATTCCAGATATTTTTCATTTCTCTTTTTGTTAATTATTATATTGTTGGTACCTACCTCCTCCCTGCTTCTAAGTTTTATGAGAGATCAATGAATTCTGTTGGTGATCGTTTGTGAGTAATCATGCTCCTAAAACCGTCATGTATTGAGTACACGAATGGTCATGATTGCGATTTAGCAAGCATATTAGTTGTGTGGCACGGCTTCCGTCCGTACTACCCCACTGGTACGACGCGACGTGAGCGCGTGCCGTCTTCTTCGTTGAGTGACAGATCCTCAACAACTTTCAAAGAAAAACGAAACCATGTAGTAAATACTTTGAATGTTCATGCATCAGTTTGTTCGTCATTCAATCCTTCACTACTACTGTCTGTTATTTTTTTTTATCTTTCAGGTCTCAAGCTGCATGCACGAAGTACTTTGCTCATTAGGTTGCAACAGCTTTCTTTGTAGTTATTACTCCCTACTACTCAATGCTTCTTTTTCCTTCACTGGGTGGTAGGTCTAAGCTTTTTAAGGGAGGAAACGAGAGATAGAGAGCCGAGAATGCATGGTGGGTGGGCCAGCACGTGACTTGGCCCTATGGTAGCCTTTTTGGCAGGGGAAAGAGTGGGCAACGTTCCGGTCACGTGATAGTGCCTCCCCTGCCGCCCTCACCTCACCTCCCCCCACCTCCTACATATTATCATCATACCATCACCCATCTTTTCCTTCTCTCCTCACTTATTAGCATCATGCAACTGTCTTTCTCCTCGACTTTTCTCGGCGTTTGTTTTCTCCGTGGGGCAACACAAAAGGCAGGCCGAGCAAAGCGGGCTCGGGGCCGACCTCCTTGTGGCCATGGAGTGTGTGTGCATGCGACCTCTGCCGACTTCCATGTGGCCGTGGTCTCAGGCTGCCCGTATATTGTGCCGCGTTTGATTGGGCTACTGCTGTATGCCTGCACTGCCCACACTAAACAATCATGTTCCGTGTGTGCACAGGAGGACTCCCTCTATCCCTAAAAGAATCAGTTTATAGTACCCGTGTCAATCAATTTTTTTTATTTTGATTAATTATATAGAAACAATATAACAACATCTATAACTTAAAATAAACACCATGTGAAAATGTGATCTATGATAAATCTAACGATACTATACCCCAATGGAGCTTTTTGCTAAGTGAGTGTTAGTGTTTCTTAATTATAGAATTAAGTCTTTGATTAGCTAAGCTTTGTTCTTACTTATTTGCGGGATCATCGGTCGTCCTTATGATGAGTACTTTCGTAGAGGGCCCTAATAAAGACGGATAGCCCTATGTCCTTTTGATAGCATAGACATGTTGCCTAGGCTAGAGGCTACCGTAGTTTGCCTCTTTCCCCATGGTTGAGGGGTAGGTGGCAAGTGGTGATAGCCCTATCCATCCCTCGCACTCCCTCATGTCCAAGTTTGGCCTAGAGATACAAGCCGATATCGCTAGGAAGACTAGGTGCGCTCCAGTGCCCAAAGTAAGCAAGTAAAGTAGATTTTATCTATCCATAGACCATAAACCATAGGTATTTATCTTTACCCTTGTCATCTCTACCCTTGTGTTGTCCTTGGACAAATTAGTTAGAAGGGTACCTCTATTCCTTGTAGAAAATACAATACCCTTAATATACCATCGGGAGAAGTGCTACAACGGTAATTCCATGTTCTTGAAGATTATTTATGTTTGCGTTAGCAAATACCAACAGTAGCATGGTCACACTATGCCCATACTTATCAATAGGGAGAACACTTAAGATTTTTCTCACAACATCGGATGGTTGCATTTGTGTGAGTCCAAGCCTAGTGACTTCCTCTACTAGAACATTCAAGCACGAGTGCATGTTATTTGCACTTTCATTAGGAAACATCTAAAATGAATTTAGATTTTTTATGACAAGATGATAGCATTCCTCATGCTCACTCTTGGTTCCTTCATGAAGTGCACAAATATCCAACCAAAGTGCATGCATGGGAGTCTTTGTAGTTCCTCACACATGGTTAAAAACATCATTGCAAAGGCCTCTAAAAGAGGGTGTTTTTGTCCTTTTCATTCCACTTTCCTTATCATCGATAATATTTGTAGGTTCTTAGGTTTTAGGAAGCCTTGTGTGGTGGCTCTAAGCACTCCAATGTCTATAGCCTCTAGGTATGCCTCCATATAAATTTTCCAATAAGGAAAAATATCTCCTTGAAAGAAAGGAGGTGGTCCATCTTCATGGGACATCTTGCCCTAGGCGGTTAAGACTAATTCAAGGAGTACTCAACTCTGATACCAATTGAAAGGATCAAGATGTCCAAGATGGGGGATGAATTGGGATTCTCTAAAAATTCTTGCAATACTTAAGTCCTAAACTTATCCCACTTTACTCTTAGTGCCTAAAATTGTGTCTATTAGTTCTATCATACAAGAGTAATTGCCCTAGAGTAGGATTGGAAGTGGGATAAACTTAGCATGGCAATTCTATAAATTTAATGACATGAATTGAATTGCTCAAAGTAAAGATACGAAAGGAACATGGTGATGTTTTGCCGAGGTATCAAAGAGTCTACACTCCTCACTAGTCCTTGTTGGAGCATCCACACAAGGGTATCTCCACCCCTTGATCCACGTAAGGATCGAGCGCTCTCTACGGTCCGATTCTTTGCCACTCCAGCACAATGAATTGCCCACAACCACTGACAAGATGCAAGATCCACTAGATGATCACCACACTCTCAATCAACACCAAAACATCTAGTTGACGTCGATCACCAAGAGTAACAAGCACAAACTTTCACGTGATCCAAACAAGCCTAATGATATGGTTGGAAGCATGCCTGCTACTCTCAAAGCATGAATGAGGTCCTTAACCTTAGATTATCAAATCACAAACTCCTCATTAGGCACTTGTTCTCCCTTGGACTCCAAAGGTCTATGTTAACTGATCAAATGAGTAAGAAAGGTATGCTGGACAAGTAGGAGAAGTATTATACACTCCCCAACCAAATATACCTATTGGTGTTCAAACTAGCATTTTAAGAGGTGATCAGACAAATACGTATGTCTGGTTGACTGAACGCATCAGGTCAAGATGCCAGTGCTGACACTCTAACTAGACTCTACCTTGCATTCGGTCAGTATTGACTAGATGCAGTCGGTCAAGAAAACATATCTCTAGAACCTTACTAGAACATGATTGGACTCTAGCCTACTTCAGTCAAGAATTACCTCTCTAGAACCTCTTTGTAACGTGACTAGACTCTGGCGGTAGTGCATCTGGTCACACTCCACGGCTCCGACCATGGAGGGCCACCGTGTCGGTGTTCTTGTTCCCGGCCGGTCCGCCCTCTCTCCCTTCCTCTTTCTATTCGGGCCACCCGATCTTGGATCGACGGTCAGGAATCAAACATACCCCTTCGGGGATATTTTGCTAAAGAGACCTCCTCTTTTTCGCCCCCTCAACCCGAGTCCTAAAGCAGACTCCCTGTTTATGTTTTTGCCTCTGGAAAACGTAATCTCCATCGGATTTGTTTTTATTCGAAAATAAATAAAAAATGCTTATTTACAGAACTGTCATCCGATTTCAAATAATGCTTATAACTTTTTCGTTTTAAATCCGTTTTGACCCGTTCGAATTGCGTTAGATTCGTAATAAAATTGTCTACATGTTAATACTAATGTTAATCGAGTTTGAAACTGTTTAATTTTGTGATTAGATTTAATTTAATATCTTTGTATAGGAAAACTTGTTTAATTCATAACTTCGTCGTTTTAGCTCCATTTTTGGTGCATGAAACGTCTATGTGATCGTAATGCTTTGTCTATGTTTGCCCGTTGATTGAATGGTGTTTGTTGATCGGTTATAGATGTTGAGCTAGCAGTTGAAGAGCCAGAGCTTTTCTTCGATCAAGATTAGCAAGACCAGCAAGACTACGAAGAAGGCAAGTATAACATGGGATTATCCTTGTTGTCCTATTAATGATTAATTAACTACTCATATGCATGATTCCTTGTTGACCTTAGTTTGATCCTAGTGATTGTTATCCTGAATACCTTGTTGCCTATGATCTTTATCACCACATAGTATATATTGCTAGCGCTCATACTAGATTTACATGATCTTAATGTGTTAATGATTGTATGCAATAATGGTAAAACTTGCTTTTTAGCAACATTGGATTATAGGATCTTATCTAGGGACAAAAGCTGGGATATACAATACAACCACGAGGGCTATATGGCTCTAGCTTTAGCTTAGTATGGGGACCTTTTCTAGCTCATTCAGGGGATACCTTTATTGGCAAAAGGAGTGTGCCAAGATGGATATAGTGTGGTTCCTAATCTATGAGTATAGCTGGAAAAGAATGCGGCATAGACAGGTTGCCTCTACATCCTCTGCCATAAAGCTTGCGGCCCTAACTTCTTAGGCGAACCCTTAAAAGGTTTCATAGTGTACCCTGCCCTCTCACCTCGGTAGTGTTTTGGGAGTCATGACCCCGGACATATGGGCAACATGACTCGTGGATAAAGTTGTACACCTCTGCGCAGAGTTAAAAAACTATCATGGTAGTCGTGCTCATGGACACGAGCGGCTCAGAAAACTCACAAAATTATTGGGTTCATATTTCTATGTTGGCTTATGCAGGTTGCTATTCATTTATTGTATCATTGTCATTACTTTATGATCATGGATATTGGAGCTTATGCATTACCTTGGCAATTGTTGATATTTAATATGAATTTGATCTACTTAAAATGCTTACCACTATGAACCATGCATATCCTTTTGAGCTTCATGAACCTGTGTTGTATTTGCTGAGTACATATGTGCTCACCCTTGCATTCAAACACCACGGATGAGATTGGATTGATGACTACCACAATGAGTACTAGTCTTGGAGTCAACCAGTCCCTTTTGGAACTTCCGCAGAAGTCGTCGTTTAGTTTAAGATTTATCTGTTTAAGACTCTGTACTGAATGTTCATTCGCTATGTAATAAGCACTGTGATGGTACTTTCATAATTTGTCAACTCATGTGTGCGACTATTCCTGAGGTGCACATGAGCCTTTTATGCACATGTTTTTGTTCTTAAAAATGGGTGTGATAGAGTTGTCAGTTGTACTGTTTCTCTGATAGGTAGTTGAGATCTATTGTGATAGGCATTTGAGCTGTTTGTGTTGCTCAAAATTTATAGTATCACTCTTGAATAAATGTCCGAGTTGTATATGCTGATTCTACCGCTCTTGGGGCAAAGCTACTGGTAGTATTGCTCTTGAATTGTCGATGTCCGAGTTGTAGATGGTGGCTGTACCACACTTGGGGTTAAGTAGTCGATTGTTATGTCTGAGTTGTAGGAGCGGCGCAAGGCTTTCGTGACATAAGTGGTCATCTTGTAGAAGTCCTCACGGCGCAAGGCTTTCGCGGCATAAATAGTCATCTTGTAGAGCTGCTCGCGGCACAAGGCTTTCGTGGTATCACTTGTAGAAGTGCTCACGGTGCAAGGCTTTCGTGGCATGAGTCTTGTAAAAGTGCTCGTGGCGCAAGGCTTTCGCGGAATATGTCTTGTAAAAGTGCTCGCAGTGCAAGGCTTTCATGACATAAGTCTTGTAAAAGTGCTTGCGGCGCAAGGCTTTTGTGGCATAAGTCTCACGGCGTAAGGCTTTCGCGGCATAAGTCTTGAAAAAGTGCTCGTGGCGCAGGCTTTCGTGCATGAGTCTGTAAAGTGCTCGCAGCGCAAGGCTTTCATGGCATAAGTCTTGAAAAAGCGCTCGTGGCACAAGGCTTTCTGGCATAAGTCTTGAAAAAGGCTCGTGGCACAAGGCTTTCTGGTAAGTCTTGTAAAAGTGCTCGTGGCGCAAGGCTTTCACGAATGAGTCTTGTCAAAGTGCTCATGTGAGATATCTCTAGTGTTTTGGTAATAGATGAAACCTAAGTACTAACCTAGCTCTAAGTGTATGAGTAGGTATAGTACATATAAATAAGTTGATCAAGTGATGGAGCAAGCAAGGTGGCTAGGAGAAGGGCCACAAGATCAAAGGATGATCAAGCCAAAGTTCATACTTCGACAAAGGTTGAAAAGGATGGAACCCAAAGACTCAAGGCAAAGGTATTTGATAGGATTTTCCATTTGGTGATCCAGTAAGGTTCCAGAGAGGCTCGAAATGCATCGGACGCATCCGATGGCATGGCGTTGGACGCTGGGCAGCGTCGGTCGATTTAATCGAAGTGTTTTTCTAGAAACCCGAGAGTGATGAGTTCGGATCGGACGCTGCCTCCCAGCGTCCGTTGCCAAGCGATGGTGCGTTCATTGGGCGTATAGTTTCAGAGCGGGGAAAATCTGGTTCAAATGGCTAGTTCTGACAAGGTGTCGGACGCTGCGATGGAGCGTCCGTTGCAACATAACTGAGCGTCCGATGGGCACGTTTCGAGTATAACAACTACTCATTTGGGGAGTGCTATAAATAGTTGTTGGCCGACTTGGGGTGCTCTCTCTCGCACTTTTGATCATCTTGAGACCCTCTAAAGCTCAACACTCTCCCTCCCACTCATCTCCATGCTTGGTTATTGATAATCCAAAAGAGATTGAGTGATCCAAGTCCATTTCGCATATAGCTTGCATCTAGTGGCACTTGGGAGGCGTTCTCGTTGCGGATTTCTTGTTACTCTTGGTGATTGTCACACCCCAAAATTTCTATTTTGGGTTGTGAATAGAAAACCCTAAACAAAATGAAAGGATTTATGATTTTCCTAAAAATGATAAGGTTTAATTAGGCTTTTTAGTAACTAAAAATGTGCAAATGAGAGTTTAAAAATTGTTTTCAATATAATATGAAAGGGGTGTTGCATTCATGCCTTTGCATTAAATTTTACTGAGTGAAAACAATTTACGAAAACTCGGTTTTGGTCCAAAGCGATTTTGATCTATTTATAAAATAAAAAAGAGTTTTTAAAAGTTTTTATTAAAACAAGTACAAAGTTTATTTTTCAAAACTCAGAAAAATATCTATAAGGTATTTCAAAGTTATTTGGTTTCAAAAAGGTTTTAAAACTTGGTTTTCAAAAGAATTTCCAAAAGCAAAAATAAAAGATAAGGCTTTTTCCTATATCTCTCTCTCGCTCTCTCTTCTGGCCCAACAATAGAGCTAGCCCAGCTCGGCTTCCCTCCCACCTGCACTCCTTTCTCCCTCGGCCCAATCGGCTCGGCCCAGAGCTGAGGCCCACGCGGCCACACCCCCTTCCGCAAACCCTCCCTCCCTCTCACTGCCGCATGGCCCCGCGTGTCAGCGCCAACCAGCAGCACCGCAGTCTCTGTCTCTGTCACGAGGGCCCGTGACGTCGACGCCGACCCCACTCGTCAGCCGCACGTCTTCCTTCTTCCTCGGCACAGCGCAGATGCCGCACGCCTTCATGCGCCGCCTTCACTCCAGAGCTTGAAAGCTCTTGACACCGAGCCATCAAGGATGCCATCAAGGTCCGCCTTGATGCCCCTGTCGCGGTCGTGCCCGGCTTCACCGCCTTCCTCTGGCTATAAAGCCAGTAGCGGGAGCTTCTTCCTCCCCCTGCTCTGTCCCAGTTCACGCACCAGCACGCCCGTTCTTGCCATTCGGAGCCCCTCCGCACGACGTCGAGCACACGGGGAGCTTTGCCTCGACTCTCTGCCTCGGCAATGCTCCTCACCGAGCATCTTCACCCCTCGGTTCGTCACGCCGACGCTCACCGGCGGCTTCCCCTTCCGCAGAACGCTATCACACATCGTCGGAGCCCTTAGAGCCCCTCCAGTCCCCATGAATGCCTCCACCAAACCCGCGATGAATCCCTCTCGCTTCTTGCCCTTTAAATTCGATCGATTAGGCACCGTGTATGCCGAATCGACATACACAGTGGCCAGTGTTCATGGCGCCGCCACGGTCACCTCGCTCCGGTGACTCACTGCCTCAACCGAGCACCTCACCGCACTCGCCCGAACCCACCGCAGCTCCCCATGCTCTCAATTTGAGCTCTAGCACTCTATAGCCGCAGTTCCACGCGCCACAGATCGCTCCGGCCATGGCGCCGCCGTGAGCACCATGCTCCGGTCATCCACCGCCTTGCCTGAGTACCCCACTGCACTCGCGTGACCTTCTTGAGCACCCCGGTGTGCTCGGTTGAACCCGAGGTGGTCGGGAGCGTCTTGCCGACGTTCGCCGGTGAGCTCCGAGCTCTGCTAGCAATGGCGCCGCCATGCACAGCGCCGCCCCGGCGACAACACTGCCCCCAATTCCCCCTCGCCGTCTGATCTGTGGCAAACGGTCACGATTAGAGCCCCTCCGAACCGGTACGCACCAGTGTGGACTCGGTCCACTGAGCACACGCACACGCAGGTCCACGCCCACGCGGTAGACCGGACCAGTGGCGTAGCGCCACGCGGCACCCAGTCAGCTCCGCATCAGCACAACGTCGGCATGACATCATCGTGACGCCAGCAGAACGGCCACAACCCTGCTCTTTTGCAAACTATTCCCCGACTTTTCTAGAAATAAACCCGCAGTCCATCTCTGTTCTATTTCATTCAAAATCAGTCCTGTTTTCTTGTGATCTAGCCCCTGAACTTTTTGTATAATTGGACCTGCAGACCAGAGCCCTTTTTCTTTTCAGCTTTATTTATTTTAAATCCAAAATGAGTTCATTTTATTCACAGAATTGCCCCTAAACTTCAAATGTCCATATCTCTTTTGTTTTAAATCCAAATTGACCCGTTCAAATTGTGTTAGATTCGTAAAATCATGATCTATAGTTTAGCATCCTTTAAAACTATGTTAATAGCTCTGTAATTTCATGGTTAATCTCTAACTTGATTAAATACTATGCAATTGCTTTATAAATAAAATGTAAATAGTTTTACTTTAGTTTTCAAACCCAAATATAAGTTTGAATTAATCCAACTTAGGTATTTCTTTGAAGTACCTTATTCACCCTTTTATATAGCTAAAACTAATAAAGCCCTTAGTTCCGTAGCTCCATTTTTGGTGGTTTTTGCGCTCACGAGTTTGTAGCGACACATAGAATACGTTAGTTGCCTTTATAGTGTGCTTTTGTAATATTTGGTGTACTGTTTTTAGGTTCTTTTGTGATGCTTGTGATGTTAGATGTGGAGCTTTGGAAGGATGTTTCAAAAGGAAAGTTGGAAAGCATATGGAAGGCAAGTATAACATGGGACTCTCCTTGTTACCTATACATTTTAATGTCACTTAATTCATATGCATGTGTCTACCTTGTTACCCTAAGGATTCCCTAGATATTTGTTATCCTGTACCTTGTCACCTTTGTGGGTTGCATTGGGTAGATCAAAGCTAGTGCTCCTAAAGAGTAACCATGATCTTGTAACTTCATTAATGATATATGCAATGATGATAAAATATGACTTTTTAGCAACGTGGACTATAGGTGGAACATTAGGAACTCACACCTGTGTTCTCACTCATAGGGTTATCTTTGTAAGAGGCCACCCAGGAAAACCGTGCTACCCCGAGTGTTATATGGCTCTGACTTTAACTAATTACCTAGTATGTCTCTAGCTTGTTATAGGTTACCATTTATTGGCGCATGAGGGGAGGGTCGTGTGATGTTTGACAGTTTTCCTGTCTTGGAGGCATGCATAGTGCTGTGACCACACGAGCCACAAGAAGGAGAACACCCATGCATACTTGACATTAGCCTCGCGGCCCTAACTTGTTAGAGTATATTAGCGAAAGGTTATGTAGTCAAACCCTGCCACGCCTCCTAGGTAGAGGTATAGTGGACCTTGCAAACCCCGACAAATGGGAATCACGGCTTGGGGGTAAAGATGTACAACCTCTGCAGAGTACAACTATCATGATAGCCGTGCTCGCGGTTACGAGCGGTCTGGATCCTTAACATTGTGATGTCCTTATGTCATAGCTCATCAGTTGTTATTTTTTCATTGATTATTATTATTTGTCATATAAGCATTATATCTTGTTCACTTGATCATATGATTATTGGGCTTATGAAGATCTTGATGCTACCCAAATGCTAAAATTATGACTTACTTAAAAGCTAATGCAGTTAAACCCGTGTGTATCCTTTTTGAGCCTCATAAACCCCATAGTTATACTTGCTGAGCATGGTAAGCTAACGCTTGTTGTCATCACCTTTATATGAAAATCCCGGATGGGTACTAGATGGTGGTGCAAGTAAGGTGTTACCAAAGGAGTACTAGGCGAGTGTACCCCCAGTCAACTGTCCCTGTGGAGTAAGTCAATTGTCCCTGTGGAGTATGGAGACCTGAAGATAGGAGATATAGAATAGCTTATGCGATGCTTTGTTATAGATGTAAGTCTTGTTGTAACTATGTTTCGATATATAATAAAGCATTCACTTTGATAATCTCCATATCTGTATATATGTTTTGTGTGGACATCCTGGGCACACATATACATGGTATTCGATATTCTTCGGAAAACCAGGTGTTACAGATTGGTATCAAAGCAATGTTGACTATAGGACGCTCAGCCTAGTTAGAGATGGTCGTTTTTATAAACATATTTTGATATAAACTTACTTGCCTTTCTCCTCATTGATGTTTGCAAAACCAAAACATTTTTTTACCGAAAGCCCTCTTACCCAAAGCCCTTTTGTAGGAAGTCTATCCCCGAGCGCTTTTACGTTAGTAACAATGCTAGGTGAGTGATAGTGTGTTCATAAGAACCCTGTCATGTTAGTGTGCTATAGCATAATGGAATGTTTTGTTATTGTGCATATGTGTGATTTGACTCTTTGTAATGAGTGTAGCTTCAGCGAATCTCAGGATGAGATTCCTGTTAAGGGGGGTAGTTTGTCACACCCCAAAATTTCTATTTTGGGTTGTGAATAGAAAACCCTAAACAAAATGAAAGGATTTATGATTTTCCTAAAAATGATAAGGTTTAATTAGGCTTTTTAGTAACTAAAAATGTGCAAATGAGATTTTTAAAACTATTTTCAATATAATATGAAAGGGGTGTTGCATTCATGCCTTTGCATTAAATTTTAGTGAGTGAAAACAATTTACGAAAACTCGGTTTTGGTCCAAAGCGATTTTGATCTATTTATAAAATAAAAAAAGTTTTTAAAAGTTTTTATTAAAACAAGTACAAAGTTTATTTTTCAAAACTCAGAAAAATATCTATAAGGTATTTCAAAGTTATTTGGTTTCAAAAAGGTTTTAAAACTTGGTTTTCAAATGAATTTCCTAAAGCAAAAAAAGGCTTTTTCTATCTCTCTTTCTCACTCTCTCTTCTGGCCCAACAACAGAGCCAGCCTAGCTCGGCTTCCCTCCCACCCGCACTCCTTTCTCCCTCGACCCGATCGGCTCGGCCTAGAGCTGAGGCCCACGCGGCCACAACCCCTTCCACAAACCCTCCCTCCCTCTCACTGCCACGTGGTTCCCGCGTGTCGGCGCCAACCAGCAGCACCACTCTCTCTCTCTCTCTCTGTCATGCGGGCCCGTGACGTCGACGCCGACCCCACCCGTCAGCCGCACGTCTTCCTTCTTCCTCGGCGCAGCGCAGATGCCGGACGCCTTCATGTGCCGCCTTCATTCCAGAGCTTGAAAGCTCTTGACGCCGAGCCATCAAGGAGGCCATCAAGGCCCGCCTTGACTCCCTGTCGCGGTCGTGCCCGGCTTCACCGCCCTCCTCTGCCTATAAAGCCAGCAGCGGGAGCTTCTTCCTCCCCCTGCTCTGTCCCAGTTCACGCACCAGCACGCCCTGCCTCTCCGCTGAAACAATCAAGATGCCCAAGAGGGGGGGTTGATTGGGCTTATTTCAAATTTCTAAAGCAATATGAAATCCTAGCAATGCCAATCACCCCCTAGTGCCTGGCAGTAGTGTGTCCTAACTAGAAAGTGGTAGCAATTCAATGAAAGTAAAGACGATGCAGTAAGTAATGCAGTATGAAAGAGCTAGGGATAGAAAGTGACACGACGACATTTTGCCGAGTTATCGAGGAGTCGACACTCCCCCTTAGTCCTCGTTGGAGCACCTGCACAAGGGTATTGCTCCCCCTCTACCCGCGCAAGGGTAGAGTGTTCTCTACGGGCTGGTCCTTTGCCACTCCGGCTCGGTGAACCGCCCACAACCGATCACAAGTCAATGGAGAAGGGCCGCCGACAATCCTCCGGCGATCACCTTCCTCCCAAGCACCACCAGACCGTCTAGGTGATGTCGATCACCAAGAGTAACAAGCTTCGATCTTCGCTTGACTCACTCAAGCTTCACATCTAGAGGATGCACACTTGAACTCTTGGAAGAACTAGAGGAGAGGATGGATGGATTCGCGAATCACTCTCTCTCTCTAGGGCTCTTGCTCTCTTCCCAACCTTCTCAAGCAACTCAGCAACTAAAATGAGCAAAGGCAAGGTGGGAGAGAAAGGGTGGGGCTATAAGTAGCCCACACACAAAACTGCCTCGGGCTGAAAAATGCTCTGCGTTTAAGTTGGCGACGGACGCTCTGTCGCTTGCCCCAACGGCTAGTTACTGTAAACGTCAGCAGGCGACGGACGCTGTGCCTCAGCGTCCGGCGCTAACTGGCTACTCTCGGGTTTCTGGGAAAATATTCCCGGACGCTCGCTAGCGTCCGACGCCCATGCGACAGACACGTCCGTCGCAAAATGGATGTCTTTGGAGCTCTCTGTTAGCACGCCGGGCGCTACCTAGCGTCCGACGCCTCTACACTCAGCGTCTGACGCCCAGAGATCACTCCTCTCAACTTCGTTTTTCAACGCGATGAATATGGAAGTTGTTCTAAGGTATCTTACAGTCACCATAGGCTTGCTTAGAGCTAACGAAGTCAAGTGTGCACCACACCTAAGTCATGAATCTCTCCTAAGTCAAGCTACTAGTCTCAACCCCTCTTTATAGTATGACCAAAGATTAAATAAAGACCTATCTATACTAAGTGTCCTTCATCTCCTTATGGCACTTAGCCTATCAGTCTAGGGTCTTCATCATGACTCTTTGAAATCCAAAACGATATCCATCTTGGGGGCTAAGTGATAACCATTGATGCCCATTCATGTTGATCACTATGGCTAAGCTACGCATAGCCTCTGCAAAACACACATTAGCCATAATAATCTCTCTTTGTCGTTAATCACCGAAACCAATAGGGCCATGATTCTTCAATCTCCCCCTTTTTGGTGATTGACGACAATAACTCCTTGAGAATGGATATAAGAGTAAAAGGTTAGGATTTCAAGTGACTTGGATGGATTGAGCAAGGGTTAGTAAAAAGAGAATGAAGACTACTTGCCCATCCAAGCCAAGCCACAAACATGGTACTCATGAATATGAAATAAGATCGGAGTACCTCATGATATTCTCATATGAGTATCGGAGTATGGCATGGAAGCTCAATTACCATTTAATCACGAGACATATCATGAATAAGTGACAACTCACAAGATATATTAGTGAATAAAACAAGAGTTTGTCACACAACCACATCACAGGAGTACCTCACAAGCATCATCCAACACACAAACATACACAAGTGCAATAAGGTAGACATGATGCATGAGTACGGGGGAAAATAAGCACATCAAAGAACCAAATCCCTCCCCCTATCTCTAATACTCGACTCTCTCTCTCCCCCTGTGGCGTCTAGCATAAAAAACTAAGGATCCGCGGGAGCATCTGGAAGAGAAGTCGACGAGGAGCGCGGACGAAGATCAAACTGAGTGTAGTCCGAGCTGTCATCGCTGTTGTCTGCTGCCTGACCCTCTGAAGTCAGAACTGACTGAGAAGCGGTCTGGGTAGGCTGAGCGGACTCTGCTGGCTCCCCCTTAGGCTCAACTAGTGCCTCTGACGGTCCTGCCTCTGTGATAGCGGGTCTAGGAGCCCAACGAGTGAATACACGAGGCGAGGGGGAAGCTGTCACTGCCAGGGCTACAAGAGAAACTGCTACAACTAACTCAGCTGGCTGACCCTGGGAGTGAACTGGTGAAGATACTGCCACAGTGACTGCCTCTGCCTGCTCCTATGGCTGAGCTGGTGCGGATGACTCAACAGCCTTTGATGCAACTGCCGTAACATCTGACTGAACAACAGTCAGAGGAGGAGTAGTCACTGTCTGTGTGGAGCAGTCTGGGGCAACCTCCGACGAGGCAACTGAGGAAAGGTGGGTGCCCGTCACAGGAGGGTCATCCATAGGTGGCTGAGTATCTGGAGCTACTGCATCTCTGTCTGCGATCTGAGTACCAGGTGTACCAAGCTGTGCTCCAACTGGTGAGGGCTCGCCAGTAATCTCCAAATAGGAAGCGGTAAGGTCGCGAGACGCCTCTGCTATGGTAGTCCCCCGGGTAGGTGTGAAGCCTGTCTAGAACTCGTCGGGGGAGGGTAACCAAGAAGACACCTGAGTCAGTGGTTTCTGGTATGTAGGAGAAACTGGTGCCTGACTCGGAGTCGGCATCGCCACTGGGGGTGGAGGATGCGGCTGGGAATTGTACTACTGTTGCTGGGAGCCTCCGAGCAACTAAAACTATGGAGTGAAGGATGGCCCAGAGCTCGAACTGAGAAGACGCTCAAGTAGCTAAGTCTGCGTTCTCTGAATCTCAGCCTGCTGCATCTGATATGAAAGGAACTGACACTGGAACTCGTTCTAACGTGCCTGTGCCTCAGCCTGAGCTGCTAGCTGCTGAGCAGTGAGTCTCCTGACCTCCTTTGCCTGTCTCATCTACTCCTCTGCCTGTCTGATCTGCTCCTGCTGCAAGTTGGTCAGAAGGGAGAGGATGGTGGCCTCTGAGGTGCCTGAGGCGGGAGCTGTAGCTGCACCGGACCCACCGGCCTCATGGTCGCGAGACCTAGGTGTGAACTCTAGAATAGGCCGGTAATCCTCATCTGAACTATGAGAGGGTAGATCATCAGGACATGCATCATCTGCAGTTGCATCAATCTTTGCATCGAGCTCTGCCATCTCAGCCTTTGCAAGGCCCTGAACTGTTGCATCCTGCTGCTCCTCTGAGGTAGGTGGAATGCCTGTCTGTCTGGTATGAGGACCCTGACGCCTCAACTGACCTCTGCCACTGTGACTCACTAACTATGCCATGTTATACTCTGGGAAGACTGTATTTGACCGAGTGAAAGTGAGCAACTGGCCTGGAAAACCTCCATGAGACACTAGCAGGAAAGATATCTAATGTGTGGACTGCAGCTGCTAGTGCCCTCTGAAGCCGGAGACAATGATGTCCTCCATCTCGCTGACTATCAAGTCCCATAGTTAAAACTTGACCATCCGGATAATGTGACCAAGGAGCCAAAGCTATAGCCTGGTGATCGTCTCGCGAGCTCCAACTCTGAGGAGAATAGTCCGTCGAAGCACCTCGTTCAGAGTACGGGCAGTCGGTGTCAAGTCACGAACACCCGACTGGAACCCCTCTGAACGGC